>JACGCL010000006.1:1200000-1800000 GCA_014925845.1 Crassisporium funariophilum
GAGTCGTTGCCAACTTCGTAGAAATCTTGGCAGCAATTACGTTAACTTCCTCGAAAGCACTCGTCATAAACAATGTCACCTGTGTTAATGCCGAGCTCGTGCCCACGGTTTGCAAAACCTGACTCCCCATGGACACTATGCTATCCAAGATAGCAATCGCAGATTTATAAGCCATTTGCTCCTTTTGCTTTGAAGCGTATTGGTCTTGTAAAACTTCATTGGCGCCCTCGGAACCGTGCTCGGCGAGGTACAAAGAGGCATTGAGATCCAAGATCTCAAAAACTGTTGAAGGTGACACAGAAGGATCGTGGTCAAGACCACTGTCAGGCAACGACGTAGAGCTCCATAAAAAGAACATGGGCTAGATAGTAAGAAGATGATTTAGATAACGACACGGAGGGGAACAACACACAAATCGCCCACCTGGGTGATGACAAAATTATAAGGCATTCCTTTTCGAGTGGCGTATGAAAGACGCAAGCTTGTCAGCGCTGTACTGAGATCTTTGTTGGGAAATACGCTGAGGAAACTGTTGATGATGCGTGAATCTGTCCTCTGTTCAGGTTCAACAGTCATGTATCGTGCGAGGTATGGCATGTACGCGGGCACTAAGCTGCGACTGAGGAAACATATCCAAGGGATTACGTTTTCCTTCGGAGATGAAGCAAGGAATTGAGCGGGGGCGTCGTCGGTAAGGTTTGAAAGAGCAGAGTCATGGTCTAGATGACGACCCGTTGATGAAACAGTAGATAACTTCGAGTAGTCCTGCTGAATCAAACCACGGCGAGTAGCATCGAAGGATGACGAGTGAGCAGTAAATTTGTTCGACACTGGCAAAGACGGAGGCAATCTGAAATGATCGGACAAAATGCTCTGATCGTCTGCTGAAGGTGTTGGGAGAAGCGCGATCTCAATCCCTCTATTGCGCATGGCGCGTGAGAGTTCTCCGTAATGTGGGTCGACCGACATAAACAACCTGAAATTCGGATGCGGTTCGATGCGTTGCACCCTACCATCGACAAACCCTCTCTCGCTGAGGACTAAGAACCCGTCAGGCTCACAGAGCGAATTCAATCGATCGAGCACAGAAGGGCTGCAAAGGTTAGCTCCATCCATTAAAAGCCAATGGCCTGACTTCATTGCATGCACGAGTGGTCCATCCACCCACTCAAACTGTCCTGCACCCAATGGCATAGATAGAAGGCCTTGGATTTTGCTGTGTATGTCATGATAACTTGTTTGACACGATGATCCCGAAACAGCCAATATGGAGACAAGCGTTGAAGTTTTCGCCAACAACTGTCGGAAGTCTGGAGCCAAGGACTCTTCGCAGGCATTGCGGATTTCGCAGCATTGGCTGTGGAAATCAAGTGATAGTTTTGAGCCGGTGATTGTGCGAAGATCAATGTCGAGGACGGAAGAGAGCTCATCGATTACAGCGAGAATGCGCCTTCGCATGTCGACCTGCTCAAAGCTGCCCAAGATATCCATGGTATCAGTCGCGCTGTTCACTGATATTTCGCAGAGCAAATTGCCAGTCTGATCCGCCAACAATCGTACAATGTCGGTTTTACCACTATTCCGGGGTCCTGTCAGGATCGCTAACCACGACTGTCGGACACAATCCCCAAGTGATTCCAGAAACGACAGCTGCATTTTGAGAATACGCCGAGGGCGGGCAAGGGGAGCCATATTTCGTCTAACAGTCGAGAAATGTCCAATCTGTAGGTCGGAAGCGGAGACGGTCCAGGGAGGCGCGTTGTCCATGGTGCTGGTTGTCGTTGAAAAGGTTCGATCGAAGATTAAACACGCAGACTTTCGGTCTTGGGGGTTGCGAAACCTGTGAAGATATACAGTGCGCAGGTATTCCTTTGGTTGCATGGAAGAACTCGGTGAAGATAGTAGTTTAGCCCATCGGATAACATCACGGAGATTGAATTCCCATGGTGAGCCTTCTTGTGCAAATTTCCGTTGCACGTTGATTGTATCGTTCAACTGGATATTGAAGGAAATCATGGCGCGCAATGTACTTTCTTCAATATCGGGAAATATGAGTTCGCAGACAGTGTAAAGGTCGCTAGGAGCAAGCTCCTCGATATATACTTTTGTAAATCGGTTGACAAACGATTTCGGTAGACCTTTCCGACCACCACCCTGGTTAAGAGGATTTTGTGCAGCAAAGATACGGAATGATGGATGGCAAGTGAACGAACGATTCAGTTCCGGGATATAGACGGTGCCGCGATGGTCTAAGATTGCGTTTAAACCTTCAAGGACTGCTTGTGGTGCCAAGTTCATTTCGTCGAGAAGAACCCAATGCCCATCTTGCAAGGCTTTGAGGAATTCGGCATCTTTCCAGGCAAACTCTCCGGGGCTTCCTCCTTCTACTGGCAAATCAGACCCAAAGAGGTCAATGAGGTCTGTTTGGTCTGACAAATTGATGCGACAAAGGTCATGTCCAGAGATATTCGCGAGGGCAGTGATTAAGCTGGTCTTTCCAACTCCGGGGCTACCCTCGAGAAGGATAGGTTTTGGAACTTGACAAGCCCTAACGACACGCGAGGCGTTGCTGAGAGTGGTCGATGCAGCGAAATTAAATGGCCAACGCGGTGATGTTTTGTCTCCCTTCAAAATAGCAAATGAGCCAAGCTGGATATACTTCGCGGGGTCATGAGCTGGAGTACATGTTCCGAGGGGTTCCTCGAGTGGTACAAGTTCTTCTAGCTTTCCCAATGCTTCTATTTTCAGGCGGTTTAATGCATCTCGGGAATAACCTCCAAGTTGGGGCAAGGAGCTCAGGCCATCCAAGTAGGTCATATGAGCAGCGTGGTGCTGTTGAGACTTAGTGGGAGAAAAAGAAATACAGAGAATAGAACTACTCACGAAGATTTCATTGCTGCGCATGCCATTACTTCGATCTGGAGCATATGCCGAATTCGTGAACACGACCCAGGCCTTCATAACCAGAAGTAAGTCACTGTCCGAGTCATACAAGATGATCTCCCACCAGAATGTCTCTGAGGCTCATTAACGACCGATCATCCACTCGCTTGCACAGCCAATCAACGAAATCCAACACGGACGAGGTAAAGGACTGGAGAGTGTCGTACTGCCATAAGCTCCTGACAATCAACTCGAGATCTTGCCGATCATGGACAGGTGGAACCCAGATCTCAGTGAATCGATTCCGTAGGGCAGGAGATAGTTCTTTCTTTCCATAATCTCCACCAGGATTCATAGTAGCCACCAGTTTAAAATCTTCCGACGCACGAATGGTCGATTGCTCAAGATCAGTTCCACTACGTTCGGCGAGAACTATGGAACGACCCGGTTCGAGAACGCTGTTCAGTCGTTCAAGCACCGAATCGTCTGCAAGGGAGATCTCGTCCAGCAAAAAAACGTCACCCTGGCGCATAGCGTCGATCAGGGGGCCATCGTGCCACTCAAAAATCGCCTGGTTGCGTAGGGACTGGTGGTATATCTTCTCCAATTGGATCTGTGATTCTGGCGAGAGTTGGGTATTGGTCTTCAGCACGGACGCCAATGAAGCGCTTAGGCTTTCGGGCTTGACATCTATGGCGTCTATTCCGGCTTGCTTGAGAGCAAGGTTAGCTTCCCTGAAAATATCTGCCTGCATAGCACTTCGGTTCCGTACAGGTCGAAGTCCACCGAGAATGTCAGCAGTTTCTGTGTTTTGGTGACAATTCAATGCAAGTAGACGCTGGGAAGATGCGTCCGAGTAAACCTGACACGCAGATGTCTTCCCCGACCCTGTGTCCCCAACCAGCAGGATAGGTTCATTGAATTTCAGCCCTCGAGAAACCAAGGTATGAAGACGTTGCATAGCCTTTGTCCATATGACCTTGGACGAAGAAGGAATCGGAAAGCCGAGATATGATTCTACATCAACACCTGGTTTGCGGAGGTCATACATGGTATCCTCGTCGATCTTTACACCCATGACAGATTCGATCGCTTCCTTGACGACAACTTTGTCTCCTTCGCGGCGAGTACGCTCAGCCAATAGCATGTACCCGTTTTCAGCTAGTTCTTGGTAACCGACTGCATCACGTCCAGCCCAACGGAAAAGATCACGTAGTGTTGCGAAGCCTTGCTTGCTTTCAAACACACGACTGGATTGACGGCGTTTTTGCAGTTCATGGAAAACACTAACAATTCGTTTCCCGTATGAAGGGGCTATTCGACATCGTTGACAAAGAATCGTCTCCAATTCCGCCTGTGGAACATCTTGGAAATGGACTTCTAGAAATCGGTTTCGAAATGCACGTGACAAAACCTTCCTTCCTGCATACAATCCGGGAGGATTTTGAGTAGCAAACAGCATGAAATGAGGGTGCGGCCGAACAACTTCTTGTGTTTCCGGTATGACCAGCTCACGATTGTCATCAAGTAACCGATTGAGAGCCTCCAATACGTCGGTTGGTGCCAAATTTAGCTCGTCGAGAACGATCCAATGACCATCGCGAAGCGCCTGGACCAATAATCCATCCTTGAAAACGAGCTTGCCAGTTAAAGGATCCGATACATAGGATCCAAGGTATTCCTGAATATCTGTATGCTCGTGGTTATTAATACGCACGAAGTGATGGCCTGTCCGTTTCGCAAGATATTCAATGGAACTTGTTTTTCCACTTGACGTTGGTCCTTCAATCAGGATAGGGAAACGGCGAGTTAAGATGATACGAGCTAGATCGACAAGCTTCTGCTGGACAGATGGTGTCATGATGTAATCCTCTGCAAGATCCTCCTGGAAAGGCCCCTTCTCCAGGTAAAACGGTCCAAATTTCACGAAATCTCCCGTCTTGGGAGGAGAGGGTTCTTTTACCAACATCGATCGCGTGTTACGAACACCTGCTAGAAGATGTTTATGGGCTAACGCAGTTACCGTCCGCGTGCTGTCTGCATCCAAAACCATCGTAAACGCCATCAGACACCCTTCCCAAACCGACCTCCGTAGGCTGTATGCACTGGCTGTGTCAGCTGCAAATGTGAGGGCGCGAGTCAATGTGCGCATGCTGAATATGGGTCGGTGATTGGCTCCATCTGATATTTGCCGGCTCTCCGAAACCTGCTTGACTGCAAAATAGAATTCGGCAATATCCATAATGATTCCTTTGTCGCCCACTGTATTCTGCCCAATGTACTGAGAAATGATGGTTATGAGTGTTTCCATGTCAGCATCAGGAGGAGGAACATCTGTTTCAGTGAAGCGAGATCTGATGTTTGGAGGAAGGTCCTTCTTGCCCACGTCGGTGGCGGGGTTCATGCAAGCAAATAGGCGAAAATTCGGATGGCGAGGGACGGGTTCCAACGAGCCATGTTCAGTCAAAGTAATAGAAGCAGTTGGACCATGTAATAGACCAGAGATACACTCCAGAGTTTCAGGACTTGCAAGGTTCACTTCGTCCAAGAGGACCCTGCAAATAGATAAGGGGATGTAGATGGCATGGAAGTTGCAAACTCACCAGTCACCAGATCGAAGAGCTTTGACGAGTGGTCCTTCCACAAAGCCGAAGGCGAATTTGCCCTTGCCGTGCACATGTTGAACCTCGAAATCATCTACTTGCTGTAAAAACGCTGACCATTCATTTATTGATGTTCGTGACTCAGATGGTTGCGTTTTCCGACGTTTCCTGGGAGTTTCTTTATCAAGATCCTCCGATCGTGCAACACTAAACAATGTCGTTAAGGTAAGTCGAAAATAATGCAACTGCAACGGCTTTGAGAGACCGACCTGTCATTTTCTGCTTGCCTTGCTTGAATCCGTTCCATGGCCAACCTTACGCTCTCTTTCCACAAGCCCACTGCCCGTTTCCATTTACATTCGTTGACAGCTTTGCGTATTTCTGTCTCGAATTTTTCGTTTTTCCTGCGACTAAATGTCGAGCTGAAAAGAGCCAGAAACTTTTCTTGAATTGCACATCCCGGAATGCGAGCATCAATAGGCTTCAAACCTCCGATAAGATCAGATGATTCCGTTTGATGCGAAAGATTGAGCGAAATAAGAGGGCAATGTAAGAGTGACGCAAGATATGTGATGACACTCGTCTTCCCCGTGCCAGTCTCACCGGTCAGAAGCACAGGTTCCCCGTGCGAAATGGCAGTTGCGATTCTGGACAGTAACAACACCGCTGGTCGATGCATGGCAAAAGGACGTGCCGAAGCGGGCGAGATTTCGACCTTCCTTGATCGAGCAGGAAGACGTGTACGACCTATCCGAACAGCGACCGTACGACCATTCACGTCCTTCTCTACGCCAACCTCAGGTGTTTTGCCTTGAAGAACCCAATCCTGCCTGTCCGACTCGAGCCCAAGATGTTCTGCAACAATGACTGCGATAGCTTTGGCATGAGCCCGGGTAGCAGCCGTCATACTCCCAGCGCCAAAAAAGACATCACGAGCCTCAAGGTACAGATCCTCTCGGAGTGAAGGGTTGGGAAATATTTCTGGCAAAGTGGGAGGTTTCCCATCTACCAACGTGATGTCCATTGGTTGATAGGTAGAAGGAAGAGAACTATCAATGCGCTGACAGAATTTCTCCAGCTCTCGAAGACCGACATCGCGGGAGGATGCTGGGGAGCCAAGCTGTTTGACTGCGTGCCAGAGGTTGATGATTGAACGCGCCGTCGATCCTGCTAATCGGGGAAACTTGGCATCTATTATTGTACATAGCTCCTCTTGCGTAGGTGACTGAATAACAATCTCATGTAATTTGTGAGCACCAAAGAAGGTTGGTGAGTGGAAAGTGCCATTCCGGGACGGTTGCAATGACCTTGTCGCAAACAGCATGAATTGGTCGTGTGCGATGACTCGAGCTCGGCTGGGAACTTGGAGTGAGGCACGGCCGCCAATCCACTTTCCAATGTCGAGGGACTCAACAAGAGGCTTGATGACGCCAAGTACTTCATTGCTCCCTCTGTCGACATCCTCGAACACAACCCATTTCCCTTCACGCATCGAGCGAACAAGAACACCCTCCTTCCACTCAAAGGTTCCAGGACGTGTTGTCGATGATACATAGGAGCCCAAGAGCGCACGCGGATCAAGGGAGGTATCCGCAAGATGTATAGTGACAATTTGATTTTGCTTCTCTGGGTGAAGTAGCCTGGCAAGGTGCGACAAAAACAACGCCTTCCCTGCAGAAGGAGGGGATGTGAGTAGGGTAGGAACGCGAAGTGAAACGTGGAAAGCGAGTTGTCGAAGAGCATCAATTGATGTGGGCGTTGGGATGAGGGTAGAATCGTGGACATATGATGTCGAAGACCTCAGGAGGAGAACACCGTGCACATTGGCAATGAGAGAACTACAAGCTGTTTATAAGCAGAATTGACCTTTGGAAAAGATTGCTTACCTCAATTCAGGCCCTTGGAGATGGAGCATGTCTTTGCTATCGTCCCGCGAGAAGTAGTCCATTGGTTGGGTAATGATTTCATCTCTCTCTTTTTGCACTCTCCTCAACTCCACAACGGGCATTATCCATCCGTCCACCTTCTTCTCCGTCCCGTCGAGTTCATGTCCGTAGTGAAGCTGGCAATCAACACCGCATGGTTCGCCAAGAATCTCTCGTTCCAGTTTACACCTCTCATCTTCACCCATCCCAGTTTGCAAAGCATAACATCGTATAGCAAGCAGGCGCACAGCGTTGTCAAGATGAGGAGTCCAAATGAGCTGTGATAGAGGGATCAGAGACCACGAAAGTTGGCGAGGAAGTTCGCGGTTTGCTTGCAAGATTCGGTAATAAGATAGTAGGATTCGGTGAAGACGCGTTGTGTTGAGAGATATTGGGGAAAGCGAGGATGTAATGAATGAGAGAAGTCCTTTGTCAAAACATGTGCGTAGTAGTTGATGAAGAACACTAAAAAATCTTAGAACCGCAACAAACGTGCACAATAAAGATCACATACGGAAAAAGCTCTTCATGAGTTTCCAAAAGATAACACAATGCAACTAGATGGTTCTCCGAGTCGCCATCTGTTTCCAACCACCGCGCACATAGATCCATCAAGATAGGCCGAAACAATGTCGCTGTCAATTGAGTGAAAGCTGGTACCGCCAAGATGGCGGACAAGATCGAGAGTAACTCCCGAGTGGAGGATACATTATTGAGGGCCTCGTGGAAATCAGAGTCTTTAGGAATCGAAGATATTAGAAGGCTTGTTTGCCGGCGTAGGTTGATCTCCAGTGGGTCATGAATAGCACTGGTTAATGTCATTTTGGACTATTGAAATCTAGCAGAGCATGGAAAAACGACTGTATGGCAGTTTTATGAATAGCGAAATTGATATCTTGTATCAGTTGTCAGTAACGATGGCATGCAACATTGATATGTTCTTACCGTTACAAGTCTATCTTTGAGAAGCAATAACCAGGCGATTAACAAGACTCGAGAGCACACCTTAGCAAGTTCAGCCAGAACTTTTTTTGGCGGGACTGTGACTGATTTTCCTTGTGACACGGGCCGCAAAGCTTATCTTATCTGAGCTTGGGCGGACCGCTCCTTCCGTCGCTCTCGACAGAGATCTCGCAAAACTTGCACGGAGTAAGCAAGGGGACGGTGTTTATGCAATGTATCATACCAAGATGTTTCCGTGTTCCACGCTACAACAATGATGTCCTTATATACACACGAGGATGGTAGCCTCCTATCCCAAATTATTATCCATGACAGCCAACAACAGCCAACTAACCGTACTATCAACATGCAACATGATCCTTGCCAAGATGACATTTACCTAAAAGACAGTTCTCCGGTCAATGTTATTCAAAGATTAAGATCCTCGCACGATGGTGTGATAGTACGTGTTGAGTGCGTGAACGAGTGGGAGTCACAATCAGGCCAACAGAAATTGCTTTCGAATTCTGGTCGGAATGAGCGGGTAGGCTTTTCCCAGGTTCAGAATCGAAATTTAGGCGAAGTCGGCACCCGTATCCTCCCAAGAATGTGAGCATTTGACGTGCAAAAATATAACTGAGTCCTTGGCGAGCGAATCATTGATTTTGATTGGCTCTAACCATCGAGATCTTTGCTGTCCACCTCGCTCTCTTCGCTATCTTCCGCTTCCTCCGCCTCTTCTTCCTCGTCATCAAAGCTCTCCACAGTTATTTTGATCCAGGTCGCATTCTCGTCCTGACAGTTCGGTACCCAACACCCATGATCCACAAGGGTATCCAATTCACTGTCCTTTGTCCTCCTGCGTTCACTCCACCTGACGAACCATCTTTCCGATTCCAACTGCGTCCTTCCACCTCTGAGATATTTCGAACGACGACGTATTGCAGCGATGATATCCTTGCCCGCCACACCAGAAACCTTGAACACCTCCAAAAGGGGAAGTGGTATTGAACCCGTGCGGGTTTCGTTTCGATTATTAGGCATCGGGTTCCCTGTGCCTAACCCGAGTGATGAATCGTGTTCCGCAGTGAAAGCCTCCCAAAAACCAGCGCCGACTCTGGTAAAGTCAACTTCGAGAATTCGTAATCTTGTAAGTACCCGTAGTAAGGTACACCAACTTTTCACACTGCATTCGAGGGCATGTATCTTGAGAGTCTCCAGGCGAGAAAGGTCTAAAATAGGGACATTGGGACACCCGTTGGTCAAAGGCGAGGTAAATGACGTTGGTGCGAGCCCATTGCCCATTGATGATAAATTGCAGGACTGGGCGGTAGGCGCAGTCAATAAGTCGATAAATGGGGTGAAATTCTGGTCGGGTAGATCCAGACTCAGCTTATTTACGCTGGGCAGAAATAGACGTCCCATAAGGTCACAAAGGTAATCGGGATCGAGGTCGGTAAGGCTAAGCTCCCGCAAGGAGTTGAGCCGAACTTTGTCGTGGGTATCGGGCCATGTGAGAGCTGCATCTGTCGTAGGTTGTCTAGGGCCAGAGTAGTGTAGGCAAAGGTTTGTCAGTTCTGGACTTAGCCGCAACATCTTATCCCACCATAAGTAGGCCGGACGAATATTGTCGAGATGCAGGGCCAACTCGAGGGAATGTAGGTTGCGGAGGTACGGGCTTTTCTCCCATGGTAGGTTGACACCGATTAGAGAAACATTCTTCAACCTTGGCAAGGTATTGCTGAAGACAACCACCGGAGGTCTGTAAGTGGCCAAATAAAGTCGTTGAGCCGTGCGGTAATCCTCGAAGTGGTACAGCTGCAAGGTCTCAAGGTTTGGAGCAGGCCCACACGTGTTCAGAAACTGCCTTGCCTGTCCTTTGCATTCGTTGTCGCATATCTTAAGATGAAAAGCCTGCCATCGTTTAACGTGGGGAATAATAATCTGAAATATGGCGCATAGTTCGTCCTTGTAAAGAGTGATTCCAGGCGTGTGCTCCTCCTCTGCCACTGTGTCCACGAGTATGCCAAGAAGACATGTGTTGGATTTCGAGCAGCGGGAAAGAAAGGTCTTTGCGCGGGAAATATGAGAGGTTTCGCGAAAATGAAGGGTAGTCCACAGCGATTGGGTACGAACGGCGACCTGGCGCCAGTGGCGGCAAACATGCGAGA
Organism: Crassisporium funariophilum; assembly: GCA_014925845.1. Lineage (NCBI taxonomy): Eukaryota > Fungi > Basidiomycota > Agaricomycetes > Agaricales > Crassisporiaceae > Crassisporium > Crassisporium funariophilum. The sequence continues at coordinate 1,210,525 of JACGCL010000006.1, forward strand.
CGATCACTTGGAAGTTGGAGGATGGTGGGGGATCGTACTCTTGGCCTGGCTTGAGTAGGAATGGAGAATCTGTGTAAGGGTAGTCAAACCCGGTACCTAGAACGAAGATACGGGTGAGCAGCTCGACGGGCAAAGAATAAATGCCAGTTGGACGGTAAAGGGCAGGTTGAGGAGGCATGAGGGATTCTTCTCGTAAAGAAGAACGCGGAGCTATTGAGAGTACATCTTGAAGTAAGTTTGCGAAAAGCATATTCCTAAGCTGAGAGCGGAAATGCCGGCATAAGGAACTTCTCATTGAATGTGCGGATGCATAGAACTGGACATACGACGACCGAGGACATGGAGAGAATTAGGCAAAAGATGGTAAGTTTATTTTTTGCGACTTTGACTCAGAAATAGGATTCAATGGGTCCGACATCCGGTGCTGGGCAAGCTTGTGGTGTCAAGGACTGAGACGTGAGGCTGCTAGTGAAAATCGGGGAACATTGTGTGGGAGGGAGAGAAAGAGTGGAACGGTAGAGCCTGTAACTCGCATTGTCTGCTTCTTCGTGGGCCCGATGATCTCGAATGGCTGTCAGAGGTAAAAGAAAGCTTCGCGTGTAAAGCGTCTGTATTCCGAATTAGGATTGCACTTAAATCACTCTCATACATGTTCATCGCGTAGGCTTTGTTCAACTGTCATCTGCCAATGTATGGTGTATCTATCTCATAGATATGAAAGTCACATTTTATGAAAATGTTCAAGAGGAAGTTCCATAAACAATATCATCTCGCCACAGGATCGGCAAGATGGAAGCAGTCAGGTGGGAGCAGTTCTGAGCAAGTCTGATGATGAAGCTGCATCTCAAGATAAATATAGGATATCTCAAGGGCTCGCCAAGGTAACAAATTCAGTGGTTAGTCAGTCTCACAAATGCCCTTGTAACACCAATGGTGCCATGCTAAGAAAAACCGTTCACGAGAAACCCGGCTTTGGAAAGACCGTGGAGTGAGCGCAGATCTCGCCACAGGAACCAAATTGCCGACTCTATGATAAGACTAACATGAAATGCGCCGTGAAGAAATTGTAAGGTAAACATCGATATCCTGTAATGTAATCCCACATACAGGAGCCCAACTGACCGCGAGCAACGAATCGCACTGCCCTCATGAATGCGTGTTCTGGAATGAAAGTGGTCGTACAACAGTCCCGCATCGTATCTCTCCACGAGGGTCTCCTCAGCAGTAATTTAACTTTCTGGCGATGCTGGAAAACGTCAATACATCCAGCATCATCTGCAAGCATCGTTCTCAGACCCAAAGAACGAGTTGAGTGATGGAAAAAATGCCAATATTAACTCTATCCGCAAACAACAAACAAAAGACAAAGGTTTAGGCGAAATACATGAGGTTATTCTTCTTCTTGCTTTGTACTGGTGACAAAGACAGTCAGCTCCGGGAATGAATTATAGTATATTTTTTGCTGACCTTCCGATATACCGCTCAAGAAATGTTCATGTGTCAGCCTGGTAGCGCCCTCTCTCAGCGCAATCATACCAGCCTCGACACAAACGGCTTTCAGCTGAGCGCCGTTGAATTCATCCGTACTTCTCGCCAGCTCGTCGTAATTGACGTCGTTTGACGTTGACATTTTCCGAGAGTGAATTTGAAGAATACGCGCGCGCGCAGTTTCGTTTGGCAGAGGGAACTCAATCTTACGATCAAGACGGCCGGATCGAAGGAGAGCAGGGTCAAGAATGTCGATTCTGTTTGTAGCCGCAATAACCTTCATGCAAATGCCCTTGTCAGCTAGCTATACGGCCACAGGTAGCATTTAACTCATACCTTGATCCGGTCGTCACTGCCAAATCCATCCAATTGATTCAGGAGTTCCAACATTGTCCTTTGCACTTCACGATCGCCACTCTTGTCAGAATCGAACCGCTTTGTGCCAATGGCGTCGAGTTCGTCGATGAAGATGATGGCAGGAGCCTTTTCTTTAGCCAGAGCAAATGCGTCTCGAACAAGTTTAGCGCCGTCACCGATGAACATTTGCACGAGAGAAGGACCCGCAAGCTTAAGGTAACACGCTTTCGTTGAAGCAGCACATGCACGAGCAAGCAGTGTTTTTCCAGTTCCTGTACATGCATGATGAGTAGGGAACTTCGTAATACTACATATTGTCACTTACCAGGAGGACCGTACATCAAGCATCCCTTGGGTGGTTTAATACCAAGGATCTTGAATTTGTCAGCTTGTTCCATGGGAAGTACGATTGCCTCAACCAGCTCCTCGATTTGTTTCTCCAAGCCTCCGATATCCGTATATGTCTCCGTCGGTCTCTCGTCCACCTCCATTGCTTTGACACGGGAGTCAAACTCTGCAGGTAGTGTATCCAACACAAGGTACGAATCCTTGTTGACGCCAATGAGATCACCAGGTGTGAGTGTGTCGGCGGGAACAAGACCTATGAGTGGCAGAAATACGGTCTGACGTGTAGAGGTTTTGATGACAGCACATTTTCCTTTTCGCATTGAATCAAGGTCTTGATTTGCGCCGTCCTCTTCTACCTCAGGGTCAACGTCGAGAATCTGGAATGTAGATTGTTAAACGTTGCTGATAAATATATGGTGGAAGATAGATAGAAAGAATACCTCAACCACATTGCCAACAAGATACGGCAAGACTTTGTTTTGCTTGATCTTCTCTCCATTGTCACGAATCTTCTCCTTCATTACACTCTGCTCGTGCTGCAGCCGTAATGTCTCTGACCTCATCACCTAACCAACAAGATAAGCATGATTGCACCGGTATGCAGCATAATTTCTGACCTTGATATCATTATCTATAAGCCGCGTTCTTGTCATGATTTCATCTGTGCTCAAAGTGAGGATGTCTTCCGGAAGGTCATCCCATGTCTCCTCGACAGGGAGATCTGGTGTTTCGTCCATAGCAGCTTCAGCCGCAGCAGAGGCTGAAGGTGCTGAAGAGTCAGCCTTCTTCTCTGAATTAGGCGGGGGATTGCTTGGTGGGGGTGCTGAAGACATTGCAGAAGGATGGAATAGAATACACGATATGGATATGAGCCTTTACATCGACGCGTTCAGAGTACACGCGTCCTCAATGGCGTGTGACTCAAACATTAGCAAACACACTCTGAACTTTGGGCAATGGGGAAGTTCATCTCCCGCCGACCATGGCAGAATCAGCAACCACACCTTCTGCGGACGACAGGTCGCGATATGAGACGCTCAAGAAGGAACTCATGCAAGCGTTGCCCAAGAAAAGAGCCATCGACAAGCAACTGGTGCGCGTCAGTGTATGCAGATGTCAGTCATAAATACTGAGGACCTTGCAGGCTCAAATCGAAGTTCAAATTTACAACCTCGAAGCGTCGTATCTGACAGAAACGGCCGCACACAGTGGTGGAAACATCATACAAGGTTTCGAGAATTATCTCAAAAATCAGAACGCAGGACGGAGAAAATATGAGGTCCATGATCATGACCGGGTGTTTTCCAACAGCAGTTTGACACATCTGAAGGTGTGTAGAGCAGACCAACAAGCGCTGTGCCATCAAACGGACTCATATCATTACAGTCACTTGAATTGATGGGAGAGGGTGACGAGTCCGCAGCCCCAAACGATGAATACACCAAGCAACCAACGCCTGGTCTCACTACCGTTGTCGTACCACCTGCAACTCGCAATCAGGAACTAACAGTGGCACAGCAGAAGAGGATCAGGGATAAGGAATATCAACGCAAGAAACGCGCCAGTGTCAGCCTTCGAAGTACTGGAGAGAGTGAGGAAGAGTTGGTCAGCGCTGCAAGTGCCTCTTCTCGACGGCCAACCAAGCGGGCTCGTCTTGCTGACGACGATTGAAAGGTATGTTTATTCTGCCTTGGCCTTAGTTGATTTCTGACTCTAGAAGCATGAAAAACGTCAGGTTTCCGTCTTCAACTGTACAACGTTGGCCATATCCTATCCTTGGACTGCGAGAAAACACACACATCAAACATCCAGTGTGTCAAGGAGAGCCTTCACCCCTTTCGCATCCGTCAATGTCCCTCCGTCTGGATCAGTAGCCTCGATACACCGTGCGATGGCAATTGTTTGCTTTATCTCCTTGGTGCTTACCCACACTCGGCCATTCATCCCTACTGCCGCTTCCAGAGGAAATCGTCCCCCTAGAAGAGGTAGAAGGAAGTGCTTGGGATCTAGCAAGCTAAAGTAATGCTGTGAGCAATCAAAAGCAATGCGCAAGGGAAAGACGAACTCTCGACACATTTTCAAGCTACAACGAATAACAAACCCGCCTTTCAGTTCACCAAACCCTTCAGATTTTCTCGACTGCGCGTCAAAACATTCGAGCTCTGGGTCCATGTCCTTATGTGCTAGCGACACACGCGCATATACGAGACACCCAACCTGTTGATATATTAATGTAATTCCGCTGTAGAATGATAATAATATAGTACTTTGAGATTGGGCTTGTTGCGCTTCGTTGCACCTTCGAAAGCCAAACTATCCAGAGAAGCGTTGTGTGGAGCCCCAATGTCAACCCGAAATCCTTCACCCACTTTCTGCGTTATTGATCCTACCACCGATTCCTGGGCAGCAGGAACATACTAAAATATCAAGATAGGTGACGGCTTTTTTTTTTTGACTAACGAAAATCAATACGGACGCGTCTAGAATTGCCTTCTATCCACCACTTGCTTCCATTTGCGGAATGATTTACTACACCTGCTCGTGTTGCGATCACAGTAGATTCTGTCTTGTTGGAAGCGATCGTTGACAGTTGTAAGAGACCCGGGCCAAGTTTGAGGTTAACATGGTGTGCTGGGATTCGGTCTCCGGGAAGACTGGTGGACATGACCGTTGTCTTTGAGAAGTGACTGACAATTTGGTCGTGATTATGACTTGAACGTCAACCACAACTACATCCCCAATATTCTGACACCAATATAATATTACTTCACACATACTGGCGGCCGCAATGGCTTCTTCTCTTGCAAACGACTTCCCTGAACTATCACACTTATCGTCAGTTTGGACATTTGCTCGACATTAGATCCTTGGCTAATCCTTGTGGCAGACGCGAAGACCTTGAGGATCTGCTCTCGGATCCAGTCTACTTTCAAGCTACATTTCATTCCCTGAACCTGGTCAAAGACCTTTATAGATCGCAGGCAGAACTTGGGATGGCTAACGAACGTATTGCTCGTGCGTCATCCGCATTGTCCTCCACTCTGCGCCTGGCTCATTATGCAAAACAGAAAATAATCTCGCCTTACAGCAGCGCCTGTACGATCTCCGCACCGAAACGAAGGATGCTTTCGATGAGGCCAAGAGTCTAGAAGCTCGATGGAAAGAACTCGAGAAAGAACAGAAGGAGGTCTATCAGGTTCGTCTATCTATTCCTCTCGAACCATCATCGACAGTTAATCAGCGTGGATCTCCTAGCGATTTACCCCTCAATTTCTGCTCATGCGTTTGAAACATAGTACAACGGCACAAGACGATGCATCCGAGGCACTGGCATCTTCGTTTGTCCAGCAACAACCCTCGCACGAGGTTTCGAATTCCGGCACTGGAACACCAAGAGCTGGAAAAGATGTGGACGACTTCATTCTGAATTACAAGGAGCTGAGGAGAACTTATCACAAGAGGGCCATGTGGGGCGAGAAATGGGGAAATGGACAAGTGATCTGGAGGGAGGATTGACCAGGGCCTGAACTAGAGGGCCGATGGGCGCGCTAATATCTTATCACTAATAATTGTGAGCCAATTTGATTCTTTTCGCATGTCTCCTCATAGAACTACACCCTGAGCAGTGATTTCTTATGATACCCAGTCACCACACCTCTCGCCTAATTTGCGGAGAATTCGATATCCCCCACCATGCTTACACGCAAGTCCTTGCATTCCCCCGAGGTTACCTTGGCTGGCTTGGACCAATGCATATCTTAGACGCCTTCATAACCTCCAGAATTAATTCAGAAGCTTTTTCGATCTCCGCATCCTCAAGCCCGCACTTCTAAATCCTACCTGCACACGCTTCTCGTCCTCTCAAAAGTTAATGAATAGTGTCGGCAAACAGAATGGCTACAACGTTTCACCACCATTCCCTATAGCAAATTTCGGTCCCTTCGCGGCACAACTCTTCTCGCTTTCAATATTAGTATCCTCTACATCACCATGTGTGCAACAAGTATAAGCGTGCCAAGTATTAGCACACCCTTGGGTCAGCTTGGGTCTCTGCAATTTCGGACTCGGTAGACGAACTCGCGAAATATACAGAAGTGGATAATGCCAATCTGGGAGCCTGGTGCTACAACTTAACGGTGTTCCTCCTACCCACCACCCCGCCCCGTGCCTTGAGGTTGGACGTATTGGATGTGGCATGTCCCGATGTTGAAGCGAAGCAGGAAAAGATCCGACACCACCTCGATATATAAGTGTACTGGATTGGACAAGGGTGTCAACCAGCTACGATGAGGACCTCTCTTGCATTGACATCTTTGGCATTCGCGTTGAATGCCGTTTCAGCCCACACAATATTCCAGGTACGGTTATCCGTCATGACATGTGCCACAACCGTACTGATATTTCATGAAGGAACTCCTTGTGAATGGTGTCTCACAAGGTCGCACAGTGGGCATCAGAGTACCTGAATATGACGGAGTAAAGTGTTAAATTCGTAACTCGTTACATTGGCTAACCTCCTGTTATACAGCCCATCATGGACGTTAACTCGAACGATATAATTTGCAACGGTGGAGTCAACCCTTATCGCCAACCTGTCTCAACGACAGTAATAAAGGTGGCAGCTGGGACACAAGTTACCGCCCAGTGGCACCACACTCTTACGAGTAATTCTGGTGACACCTCCGACCCAATCGACTCATCGCACAATGGCCCAGTTATGGCCTACCTGTCAGTTCAAAGTACAATGTTAGATGGTATACACAAGCTCACGAGTCGCGCTTCTAGTGCCAAAGTACCCTCTGCAACTCAAAGCTCTGTCACTGGTTTAAAGTGGTTCAAGATCTATCACGATGGTCTCGACTCAAGTGGCTGGGCTGTAGCGAGGCTCATTGCCAATAAGGGCAAAGTATCCTTCACCATCCCCAGTTGCATTGCTGCAGGGCAATATTTACTTCGCGTTGAACTCATTGGTAAGACATATACATTCCGTTCCTGCAGCTGAGATTTGTTTACTGACTTTGTGGCAAAAGCTCTCCATGCTGCTCAAAGCTATCCAGGAGCGCAATTTTATGTTCGTGCGGACGCGATTTTCACATCTTTCGTGAAAGATTTGATTGATCTGTTTCTTTTCTAGATGGAATGTGCGCAACTAGACATTACTGGTGGGGGTGCCACTTCGCCCGCTACAGTCAACTTTCCCGGCGCCTACTCAGGCACGTTTGCGGACAGACATTCACGATGTTGAAAGCTCGCTAAATGTTCCATTTCTTCACTAGGCAGCGACCCTGGTGTTAAATATAATTTGTATTCCGGTCAAACGTCCTACACAATACCAGGTCGGCTCCAATTAAGCCCTACGTTTACTTACACTGAAAATTCTCACGAATCGCAGGCCCTTCTGTATTTAGTTGCAGCGGAAGCAACCCAAACCCTCCTACGTCTACAACAGTGCAACCGCCTACCTCGACTACAACGCAGCGACCTCCAGCTGCTACAACCACTCCGAGCACGGGTGGTACCGTCGCTCGGTACGGCCAATGTGGCGGCAGCGGGTACGTATAAACGTTCTCATCGCCATATCGAAAGGTCTAATCGGAGACTTCTAGATACTCCGGCCCTACGGCTTGTGTTTCGCCATACACCTGTGTTAAATCAAGCGATTGGGTGAGTGAGACATAAGTACCTTCTACTTCCGTGCAACTCAACGACATTGCCCGGATTAGTACAGTCAGTGCTTGTGACACACAATGACCTTGGAAGAAATATACTGTTCATAATCATGCCTTTGTTTTTTTACCATGTACCATTCAAACTCACGTCGAATCCCGCACTATCCATTCTCGATGATCCATCAACAATGATTCTGACATTCTGACCACCAGCTGAGCAACGATATCAAGGTATGTTACTGGATCTCTCGACCGTATCCGTTCAGAGATTTCTTTCGTCAACTTTCTGGCTTATGAGGTCAATCAGTCAGTGTGCCATCAAAGGGCCTAAGTGCCGCTGATGAACTAGCATCACGTAGCTGATGCGTTTCCTTTTACATCCCCACTCTTCCTGTCATCGAAAGTACCCTGGCTCATGCTGGGTGATCTACGATTCAAATCTACTGTTACCGTTTTTCCGATGACCTTCCTCAAAAATCCTAAACTTCGGATACTTTGCGGTCAAACTATCCCTTTCGCGTGCCTATGGCTTGACCACATGCCATCCTTTAGATAAGTGATAGTTGTACTGTGACGTACGTTCAGTACAAATCTTCTAGTAAGCCAATTTTGCCAATCAACGTTGCAGAGGCCTAAAAACTAACAAACCTGGCCTGTATTTATAGCCCTTCCCCAGCTCCCGTCGTTTGGCCGATTTTAGGACGATGGGAGTTATTTCTAATGGCGAGATTGTTTCTGCTGAGCGAGTATAAAGAAACGGCATGATCATTTCGTTCGTGCATACAGGCGCGATGAAGATTTTCATCTCCATACTTTCTGTGATATTCATTGCGAACTCTGTGTCAGCACATAGTATCTTCCAGGTAACCGCTTGATCTTATGACAAGACATCACTGTTTTGCGATTACAGTTTTTGTAGGAGCTATATGTCAATGGAGTCTCTGCAGGGCACACAGTGGGCATTCGAGTCCCAGACTACGACGGTGTAAGCACTGTGAAGTCTCATTGTTTGTGATATTGGCTTATCTTAGTACTGCACCCCGATAGCCAATTATGGACGTCACCTCGAATGACTTGATTTGCAACGGGGGTATTAACCCATATCATCAACCAGTCTCGACCGCAGTTATCTCGGTTGCAGCTGGTGCTCAAGTCACGGCGGAATGGCACCACACACTCACTAGTGCGAATACTGGTGATGCTGCTGATCCCATAGACGCCTCCCACAAGGGTCCCATTCTTGCATACCTGTAAGTCGCCTGCCCTTGACGTCATAAATCGTTCTCACCCGTCGTACCAAGCGCCAAAGTACCTTCTGCGACCCAATCCTCCGTTACAGGATTGCAATGGTTCAAAATATATCACGACGGCCTTGATTCGAGCGGTTCTTGGGCAGTTGACAAACTTATCACCAATAAGGGGAAAGTCACCTTCAGTATCCCCAGCTGCATCGCCGCTGGCCAGTATTTGCTACGAGTGGAACTCATTGGTATGGACGATGCTACATCCGGATTCTCCCTCGACTGACTCGCTTGCAGCTCTCCATGCGGCATCATCTTATCCAGGGGCTCAAATCTATGTGTGATCTCAAATGACTCAATCCTTTTGTTTTCTCATAATACTCTACAGATGGAATGCGCACAAATCAATATCACTGGCGGTGGAAGCACCTCGCCTGCCACTGTGAGCTTCCCAGGAGCATACAAAGGTCAGTGGCAATGCTTGGTAGAGATATGAGTTAATCATTCATTGTATCTAACAGGAACTGATCCTGGAATCACTGTCAACATCTACAGTGGCGCTAAGAGCTATACAATCCCAGGTTTGTATTTGTCACTGTGGAATTGTGTTCATCACAGTTTTACACATTCAACCTCCATAGGCCCTTCAGTCTTCAGCTGCAGCGGTCAAAGTAATCCCGGAACGACTGCTGCTCCTCCAGTCTCCACCATCAAGCCTTCAAGCTCGAGTGCTACTCCGGTACCCACCACAGCAGCACCATCAGCAGGTACGGCCGCCCACTACGCTCAATGCGGTGGAACAGGGTGAGTATTTGTCTTCATTTTTCCGGTTACGTTTGCCTGACCAAAGTCAAAAGCTACACGGGACCAACAGCTTGTGTCTCGCCTTTCACTTGCACTAAATCCAGTGACTATGTACGTCCGAACTTTATCCCATTCTCTTCCGAGAGTAACCATTTTGCATTCACAGTACAGCCAATGTCTTTGATGGTCCTGCCAATCGACATCTGTCAAACGTTGTTTTCCTTGTATCTCATTAGTTCCTCTTTGAAATATCACCAGTCATGACCTCATCGATCCTGCTACACGTTCAAGTCAAAGCATAATCGTTGAATAGAAGGGTTTGAGAGGGATGGTCGATATCTGCTAACAATTGACTGTGATATCTGTAACATTCTGCGCATCGCAACGCCAGCATGTGGAAGTTTGATTGCAACAACCTACGCTTCACATCTTACGACGTAGGCTGATTGAAGGTAACATTGAAGTAACATGTATTTAGATCTTACCAAAGTCGGAATGCGGCCCGGGATTTGCGCGGCTCCGATGGCCTTGTTGAACTCTTGATCCTTGCAACCCCACATTCTTCAGCAACATCACTGAACAATCCCAACTTGATTTCAGCCCGGACATAATCCTTGGTACTTTTCAAAGTGATGTCTTTTTTTAGCGCATATCATATGCTGAACACGATGATGCCGCTGTTCCCGTCATCGAACATTGTCTACAGGATCAGGCCCATTCAGGTCACCAATCTAAGTCGTTCTTGACGTTGTGTCGGTGATTCTATGTAACACAGGCACGACCACGCGTCTTTAGTTTGAGAAACCAAACCCTTACATGGTCATTGGTCTTTCCGAGTTTCTGTGTCTGTAAATCACCGTCCCAGTGAAAACCTTTGGAAGGATGTCGATAGATCTTCTCCGCTTATTTCTCGCTAACGCGTATAATTGCACGCGTCCCCTCTCGTCTCTGTAGCTAGAAATTTCTGCCTAGTTCCGCTGACTATCACTCAGACAGTCCTGTAAAGATGCATGGTGTTGAAACCTCATGGTATCTATCTCTTTTTCCAACAAGAACTGATCTATGGACGCAGTCACGACCTCACAGTCTCCCCGAAGTTATCTATTTTTATCTTCGGCTTCGCCTAAAGTCGAATTTGCAGGTGAGTCTTATGCCAAACCTATCTTCTGGACTGTTTTCTTTCAGCACAGGAAAGGCTTAAATAGCACGACAGAATGAATTGTTGCATTGACCTCACATCCCCACAATCACGGCCAACATGAATCCAACTGGACTACTGGCTTTCGTTCTCCTGGCAGGCTCCGCCTCCGCCAAAACCGTCTTCTCGGTAAGTCCGTTGCTCATTTGCCCTACATCTTCTGACCCTCATGTCCACGTTAGGCTCTTTCCGTTAATGGCGTGGATCAAGGCCATGGTGTTGGTATTCGTGTGCCCACGAGCAATACTGTAGGCAACTGAAAACCCCAACATCAATCATGACTGACCTCTTTCCATAAGGCCGTCACTGATGTCACTTCCCCTAATATGGTTTGCAACACAAACTTCATCTCCCCAGTCTCCCAGACTGTTATACCTGTTGCTGCTGGGAGTCAAGTGACTGCCCAATTCCACAAAACGTCGGCAGGTTATGTTGGCAACGATCCCGCTGACCCGCTGGATCCCACTAACAAAGGTCAACCGTCATCCTCTTCCATTTTTCTAGTTTAATAACATAAATCACAAACAGGCCCCATCATCGCATACCTGTAAGCACGAATATTTGACTTCAAGTGGTGGTCAAATCCACTTATCAACTTTCAGCGCGGCAGTACCTTCAGCCACTCAGTCAGATGTAACAGGTACTGCAGACACACTCTCATTTTTCTATGATACTTATCGTCTACATTCATAGGACTCAAGTGGTTCAAAATCTGGCAAGACGGACTCAGCAGTACCACGCATCAGTGGGGTTCTGACAAATTATACATCAACAAAGGCAACGCTACCTTCACAATCCCTGCATGTGTTGCGCCCGGCCAATACCTTCTTCGAGTTGAGGCAGTTGGTGGGACAATACTTTCAATTATTGAATTGTCTCCTGACATTATCAAATTGTAGCTCTTCAAGACGCGAAAACCTATCCAGGAGCTCAATTCTATGTAAGCTCTTTGATTCCTGATATGCAAGTTTATGGCTGCCTCAATGTTGCGCTGTAGATGAGTTGTGCGCAACTTGCGATCAGCGGCAATTCCGCCACCGCTAAAGCGCCTGCGACAGTCAGCTTCCCAGGGGCCTACAAATGTGTGCAACGATTTCATCTGCCTTAAATATTAGTTGACGATGATTGTTAGCCTCTGACCCAGGTGTCCTCACCAACATCTGGGGTCTTACAGACTACACTCCCCCAGGTAAACATTTATCCTCTATCTCATTTTCGTGGTCTAAGATTTGCAGGCCCTGCTGTGTTCACGTGCTGAGCATTATTGCCGAGGCTTTCCCAGATATTCTTTGCCTTGCCTGGGAAGTTATGAAACTTGAATGGGATATATATCATGTACACATTTGCAATAAATACGAAACGTTTGCCTTGCCAGATCAGGCCTATGCTCACGAAAGTCATGACCATTGAGATGGATTGGGTAGTTTCTCAGGACATGCCTTCAAGAACGCGAATCTGATGACTTAATGCCAGGATAACGACAAATTCTCTACTTCTTAGACGGCGAGGCAGTTTTTATACTTTCGTATTCCGTAACATACAGGGTAAATATTGAATTGCCTGTACGTAGCTTGGTACAAACCCAAATGGTTCAGCCTAGACCCCAACTCAACACTTGGTTTCGCCTGCATAATAGGTACCTCGTTTGGAACAATACCTTTCGCAAATTGTGAGACGAAGCGGTCAGAGAGTCAACATGCCCTTGTTCCCAGATTGTATTGTCAACAAACATCAAGCCTTGCAGGAGGCGTAGCCACAACTGGGAGCTCAAGTTCCGCTACTCTCTCTGATATAAGGGCAATACAGTTCGCGGTTGGTGGACACCCGAAACTTGTTTAGTGACTTGCTCTAGACGTTGTCTTCTGAGGGACCCCATTCGAATTCAGATTCAGCTGACACTACACATCCCACTGATTTTTCGGAAAAAGATGGTATGATTTGAGATTCCAAACTGATTCCTACTTGTGACATGAGACAATAGGTACGTGATATTGTGATATGTCGGATGAACATGGCCTGGGTTATTTGATTTGCAAACGAGTCGTCACCTGTGAATAATATTCCTAAAATCCCTGGGGGCCGACCTCAAGTCCCACCCGCACCAAGTATGAGTGGGACCGTAATAACCAACGAATCAAGATAGACACGGAGGTTGATTCTGTGAAGCAGTCAATACTGGGCTTTGTCGGCTTTGAAGAGTTGAAGGAGACTTACGCGTGATCCGGATTAACCGAACAACGCCAACCACATAATGAGAATCATCTAGGAGGAACGCCACCTATTGCAATGTGAGCCCGCTTGGTCGAATGATTGGCAATATGTAGGAAACACACCTCACAAAGCCTAGTTGATGATCAAAAGGCAAGGCGTGGTGTAACTGTACACATCAAGTCCAACTGGGAAGATACATGCATTGAGACGTTTCCAGAGACGCACTTCAAAAAGGACTCACTCATTAAATGCTCCCTGTGGTTGGGGTTAAGCCACTTGTGACTCTCCAAAGAAATGGCATTGAAGGCTGACAGGTATATATAGGTTCATAGATCACCTTAGGGCAGGCTAAGGGGTGATAAGCCGTGGTCGGTTACATAAATGTCTTCCGTGTCAGGAGTCACCAAGGAGTCACTCTGCAAGTTGGACGTAACTAAGTAGACCAAGACACAGAATTGCCCATCATCCAAAGTTGAATCATTTGGCTTCCGTAACTGTCACCACCATTAACAAGTAATGTCCAAGCTATCTTACATCCAGGGTGATCTCTTCTCTGCCCCAGACAACTCGATTCTGGTTCATGCTTGCAATACTCTCGGTTCATGGGGGGGAGGAATAGCCATTGCTTTCCGAGAGAATTACCCCACGCAGTTCCAGCTATATAAAGCTCATTGCAAAGCGCATGGGCAGGAACTGGTCGGAACTTGTCTTCTGATACCGGGGGACAAACATGACATCGCATGCCTCTTCACCTCGCGGGCATACGGAAGGCGAAAAGACACGCCGGCGGAAATCCTTGCTGCTACGCGAACGGCCGTGAAAGACCTGCAGGACAAGAACACGACAAACAAAGCTTTGCATGCATGGTACGTTCCTCAACATGTTTGTAGTCAGTCACTAGATTAATACTCAGATAGTCGGTTCAATTCCGGAAAATTCGCTGTTCCTTGGAATGACACTGAAGCTGTATTGAAGCCCGAGCAAGCTGCTCACATCCCACAGACTGTAGGTACACGAAATTGAGCGTTAGGCGTTGCACTCCAGTCGGAGAGGTAGACCGAGACAGACAGGAGATGGAAGGTGGATTGGGTGCATCTGTGGTGCAGAAGGTCGTGACGAAACAAACAGGACGTTCGGGAGCCATTGCTTCAACGACTGACAAGGGGGCATATATCGATGTAAGGTTTGGGACTAGACGGGGGGTAATAGCTCGCAACAGCATTGGATTCGTAGGTCCTGACACCGTCAAGTGTCTTATATCGGGTTGACCCTCCAGGAATGAAGCGACGTCTTTGTCATAGAAGAACGAGCAGGCAAACGTTTGAAGGAGAAATGGACAAGGTTTTTGACGCGGAAGAATCCAAGAGCTTAACTGACCGATAAAAAGCACGAGTGTGTGTAAGCGGGGCAGTAGAAGCAGTGTGTCTTGAATTATCCCGAGATACATTTCGACTGTGAGGTCGTAAATAACGAAAGATCGAGCTCGCCGCGCTAGATTGGGATCATTACAGAGCTTGAGGCATAGCGTCATAACATTACGGCGGGTGGGGCGAAGATCACGGTAAAGTGCTTCAAACGCGAGCAAGTGTACTGCCTTGTTGACTCTACAGCAAGTGAAGAGGTCCTGGGGAGTTAGGCTCTTGAAGATGACCTCTAGGACATCCAACGGGATTTCACTGGCGATCGACTTGGTATACGACCCTGAACCGGAAATGGGTTGACGGGGATCTATCATGGACTGCATATGGCACTGGAGACAGAATTGGTCACTCTGTAAAAAGATGAGGGCATGAATTCTCACATTGAGGATTTGAAGAGAGGGCCCTTCATCACTGTAGGCCGTTGTCATCGCAGACTGTGTGTCGGCATGGCATGATACAGATTCAGCGCGTGTTTGGGACGGACGTTGGGACCAAATACCGCCTCGATCCTTCGTTCAATTTGAGTTGCCGCGCCTCAAGAGATCAGAATGTCGTCGACTTTCTTGCAAGCACAGTCCGAGGGCTTATGTCTTCGGTATCCAGACCATATCCCCCGCAAAGAGAAATCAATTATGACTCTGCAGTCAACATGCTCCTCAGATCCATGTCTATGGCACAAGGTGTTCCATTCGCCTGGGGGTATGTAGACAAGCCAGCAGGTCCGTCCGTCGCGTGCAATTGAATTACAAATTTCGATGATCCTCACCTCGGAGTAATAGATGGCACATTATTACTCCTCTTTCTTCCGCCCAACGCTCCATTTCCGACCGACGGCATACGCTTTCAGGATTCCGAAGTTAAATATACCTTGCCTGCTGGTTCCCGTGTGAGCACCTTGTACTCTCTCAGGTTACCACATTTCATTGTGCTGATTCTATAAATGAGTAGGAACTCGAAGTGCACGAAATAAAGTTTGGGTTTATACCAGGATCAACGGACTCAAACGCCTCACGCGTGCGACGTCGATACCGACTCTCGAAAGGTGGACACGCTCAACTGGTATTGGTCCACTACACACGAGGACCACCTACACGTGAGTCCACTCTCTCCAAGCTCACATGTCATTCAGAATAATAGAGTGGCTTTCATATCTGACACCCATCTGACTCCTAACGTGGTACAGATATCCAGCCCGCTCTCATGAATCAACCGATTCGGGGATATCCCTTGCGTTCCGTTAACGAACCTTCCGTGTATGTTACGGGAGAGAAAATGGGCCAGAAGGTATATCCTCCTGGGAGTGGCCCGATGCACGCTGGCCCGGGACCTGCGTCTATGCCGCCCGCAACGATTGGTCTGGGTATGAACTTCAATCAACAACAAGCAATGGTTGCCCAGCAAAATAACACCATGGAAACACTTGAAAGGAGAAGAGAACGTGAGCGGGAGCGTGAACGAGCCGCTCGAGAAAGAAGTGGCAGTACAAGTGGGGTAGATCTGTTTCTCGTTCTATCGCCGATCTGGTGGCTTACTCGTGGTGCAGCGTCCTCCACCTCAACAACAGCAACGTGAAGAAGACGATTCTGGCGGTAATTATCTCGTTGCACACATCTTTCCTCCTTCATTGCCGATTCAAATGTGGATTATAGATGAAGTTGATCAAATCTCGACGAGAACGCTGGCAGTTGCGCGTTACAAGCGAAATCATGATTGGATGAATGATGTATTTCGACAAGCTGCATATGGTGAAGCTGTCTTGCCAAAAATTTGAACTAGAGTTAACTCTGTATCGATTGTAGGCAGCAGAACCGCAGAACCTCAACCAACTCCATATTCTATCTTTTCTAAGGATGATATGGATGAGAAGGCAGTGAGTACCACTTCCACATGTTATACGCTTTACTGACAATGGTCCCAGGCGAAGCTACAAGAAGAGATCGAGGCATTGCAATTCAGATCCTCACAGCGTCGGGCCGACAGAACTCGAGAAGCCCAGACTGACTTGGATCCAGCTGACATGTCAATGAGTTCCGTTGGAGAACCAATTGCTGTTTGAGTTCCTTTGTTCAGTTTGTACTATTGGATGTCAGTCAATAATTAATGCAGTATTGATTACCACAACGCTTTCAAAAATATATATAATGCTACATGAGATGCATAAGTCTGGGGTATTAGTCGTGTACATAGCATTGCATTATGTGGCATGAAAATATCTCATAGGTGAAATGAAAAGAGACTGGTCATACATTAAATATGGGGGATATGGAATGCTCCTGAAGAAAGCAAAACGTTGAGCGTGTGGCAGACAAGGTGGGTTAACTGCGGAAACTTGTTAGAACAAATATGAATGATGGTACAGTCAGAAAAAAATGACTCTATCCATCCAAACTTCGACTAAGTTCTGCACTCCTGCTTCGACGCGCAAGATTAGTCGAAGGGATCGATAAAGCAGACAAGAAATGCTCTGGATTTGGTCGATGGGGAATGTTTTCCCCAAAGATCCTGGCTTTCGCCCATGGAGGCGAACTACCAGGCCTTTGCCGGCGCGTGGAATTGGCAATCTCCTTCTCTGGGATGGATTCTCCAACATGTTCGATACCATCCATCTCTTGGGCAGCCCACTCCGTGATCTCGTCGTCAAACCCAACCGCACGTTGCCTCCCGCCTGATTTATCAGCGTTCGACGAGCGTATCGGTGGGCGCCCTCTGCTTGAATCCAGGTTCAGCTCATCAGGTTGCTCCAATACACCTGTGAGTGGGGAGACTTGTGCGCCGTCAAGCGGTGTGCTAGGGACGACACTCGGGCTTGGTGACCGAGAGGGGAATTGCCGACTCTTGTTCTGTCTACGTCCTCTTTCGAGAGTAGGTGACGGTAGGGGAGACGGGTAGACGGATTCCTCGTGTATGTCATATGGAGCACTACTCGCGAGACTGGAAGACGTCATGGAATCGGTCAGAGTAGTAGAGGAGGTAGGAGATGGTGCTCGAGATCGCGTGGACATGCTTCGGCTGGCACTTCTGGCTGATCTGGGAGTGAGGGCTGGGGCCCTCGACAAAGAACGCTTAACACGAGATGAGGACCGTCGAGAAGCAGCCTCAAAGGCCGAGCGGGGTATAGGTTCGTCCTGTTGCCAATCGGCAGAGAATGGCATGGTAAGATCAGGAGGCCGCGAACGAGAGCGAGAATGCGGTGTTGAAGATTTGTGCTGTAATTCTGGTTCGTCGTTCGGATCTGTCGGCGCGGCATCGTCGCCTTCTGCACCCCAACCGACACCCCATGCTATTTCGTCGACCATTGCGATATTCCAACGTTTTTGTATATCTCGTTCAAGGCAACCCTGCAGAATTCGTTCTGCACCACGACCAATATCTTTGGGCACTTCGTATACACCTAGATAATTTTTTTAGCGAGGAACATGACGAGGAAAAGCAGTAAACTCACCACTGAGGATCTTCATCTGCAACCGAGGCTCAAACGAGTCGGCGAACGGAAGTCGTCCAGTCAGAAGGGTGTAGAGCATAACTCCGAGAGCCCAGATGTCTTGACCAGGGTGTGGACGCAACACATCAGATGTTTGTGGCAATAGTAGCTCGGGCGCTACATAAGGAAGAGAACCAGGTTGAAATACATGGATTGGTTGATTGGTAGCAGTAGAGTTTCGATGACGTGCGCTATTGTGTCGATTCATGAGGTGATTGAGTTGTAGATTGGACCTAGGTTGCGGTCTCGACGACGGGGCCGTCAAAGAGACAGCGCGATGGACCGAGGCGTTCCCCAATGAAAGCATATCAGGCATCTGATCATGCTGCATTGCCTCATACTCTTCTTCTTCGTCTTCCACGCCTATCTTTCGGGTCATACCAAAATCTCCAATTCTGCATACACCCATCTCGTCCAAAAGAACATTTTCTAGCTTAATGTCCCTATGAACAAACTGGGCGACCTCGTGCAGATATCGCAACCCTCTCACAACCTGCCTGAACATCATACCTGCATCATCCTGCGGCAAGGCCGGTCTGCCATCCCGTTTCAGTATGTCGAAAAGGGAGCCTGCAGGACAGTAAAGGGTGAAAAAGTAGTCGGCGTAGGGGGTGTGAACGACAGAGAAAAGAGGTATGATGTGTTCATGGCTCAGAGTTGACCAGATGGAGGCTTCATGTTGTAAGCGCTTTCGAGCCTGGGGCGCATTGCCCGCTTTAACCAAATCCGCGCGACGGACAATCTTGACAGCGGCAATGTCACCGGATGCAGAGGAGACTCGCCGAATGATGGATGAGCCCCCGTAACCAATAATGCTGCCCAGGGTATATCCTGCGATGACTTGCCCTTCGTCGTCTGGGTTTTTGGGTGGAGATTGCCTTGGAGGACTCATGAATGCAGACAAAAACATGGCTGCAGGTGAGGCGGAGAGATTGCTGTTTTGCGAAGGAGATGAGGGAATGGATGGGGATAATTGTCGTCGGCCAGGTAGAGGCGAGCAAGATTTGTCTTTGTAGGCGTGCTCAGACATAAGAGCAGCTGAGAGCCTCTGCTCTTCGTCAAGATACTGATCCCCAGAGTCCTGCTCTTCCTCAACCTCTTTCAAGAGACGTCCTGCATTAGCTGCCGACTCATCCCAAGGAGCATTCTGGGGATAGTATTCGTCAAAGTGAGGTCGATCTGTTATGAGTGGTTCACTAGTATACATATAACAAAGATATCAGCAGGATTTGAGCGATTTCAAGATGTGTCGACTTTAAGTAGTGGTGAACGTGAGAGTGAAGAGGAGTCAAATCGGCCGGATCCGCGCTTCACAGTGCTATAACAGGGTCGCGTGACTTGAAACTCTTCTTCATGGCCATCGACCCCGCCCCCGACATTCACTTTACAACCCTTAATGCTTACCTGTAATTGAACTGCGGAGACTCTTTGACTACGGTAAACCCATTTCCGAAATCACCGAGTTTCATCTCCAATGCAAACACAAGCATTCCGATTCTCCGGAGACCGGTTGACAGAGTTTCAAAGAGGTTTACCCACAATTCTTTACTTTCATGACCTTATTCAATCATGACGGGGACACGCAATTAAATTCAACTTGTTCGCAGCTTGTTCGTTACCTTCATCCGGATCATTGATGGCGGTTCGAGTGTTTCACCGTAGAGCCTCACCCGGAACCGTTCGCAGAACTCTAGGGATGTACATAGTACTGTGATTCAAGAAATCATAGATATTGCGTATCTAAGTACCCATGTTTTCCAGGCAAACATGATATACTTCTTTTTCTTTTTTGGTGCAACTTGAAGGTCTCCCTCTCTCCGAAAACAATCCGGTCGGAGAAGGGTAGCGCGTAGGGTTAGGGCTACACGTTACCAGAATTGATCTCGATCAGTAATTGGTTGCTGATTGGACGCGTTAGTTTTTGGAAATACGCCTTGACTGCTGGCGTCTGCTATAATACCCCGCTCTTTGATTTCTTCGCTCATTGTCGGTTTACAGCCATGTCATTCATCAGGCAAGTGGCTAAGGACTCTTGTTTTCACTCAATTCCAACCCAAAGCTCAGGCTGGTCTTATGTGTGGCTGGAGTATATTCCATGTTTCTTG
Organism: Crassisporium funariophilum; assembly: GCA_014925845.1. Taxonomy (NCBI): domain Eukaryota; kingdom Fungi; phylum Basidiomycota; class Agaricomycetes; order Agaricales; family Crassisporiaceae; genus Crassisporium; species Crassisporium funariophilum. Next base: position 1,230,848 of record JACGCL010000006.1, read on the forward strand.
TGAGTTATGAGCTTTGGCAAACCGAGAAGATGCTGATTCTAAGTGCAGCTCTGGGCTATCGCACAAGAACGATGTACGTTTCACTCCGCATATTTGGCAGTGAATGTTACTGAAAGTATCCCCAGTGTCAGTTCCTTTTAAATCAATAGACGGCCAATCATCCGAAAAGTTCAAGTCACCGCTTTTCATGGGGACTTGCCAGAGCGCGTTGAGCTCATTATCAGCACTGATATATATCCTGATCCGGAGCAAATCTACCAACACGCTCTCACAAACCCTTGGGCTGGAGCACGTCGAAGCACCATCAGCCCCCGTCTCAAACGGTAATGGGAAAGCTAACGGCAACGGAGCCTCGCATCACCACGAGAAAGCCTCCACACGCTACTCGCGCAAGGCACTCCTTCTTCGATACCTCCAATGTTCCGTCTTCATCACTTCAGCGGCGCCTTTTGGCTTCGCCGCCCTTTCCTACATCTCATACCCCGCTATGGTCCTTGGAAAATCATGCAAGCTCGTCCCCGTCATGATCATGAACGTCCTTCTGTACCGCCGCAAGTTTGCTCCTCATAAATATGTTGTCGTCCTCATGGTCACTCTCGGCATCACCATCTTCATGGGTATGGGTGGTGACAAGAAGGGCAAAACCAAGAAGGACAACGGACAAGGTCAGACACCCTACGCTAACATGATTGGCGCAGCCTATCTTCTCATCAACCTTGCACTGGATGGAGCGACCAACTCTACCCAGGATGAGATCTTCACAAGACATAAAGTCACTGGACAACAAATGATGTTTTGGATCAACATTTTCTGCACGCTCTTGACCTCTGTGCTCTCTGTCTTGCCTCTTCCTTACATTCCCGTCATCCACCCGTCAGATGGTGGCCAGTCAGAGCTCATGGGCGCTTTAACATTCATCCGGAACCACCCATCTATCATCACACCATTAGCACAATTTGCGCTAACTGGTGCCCTTGGACAACTCTTCATATTCGAAACTCTCCAACATTTCGGGTCGCTCACGCTTGTGTAAGTTTCTTCTTTGTTGAATTCGATCAAACAATCTAATTTTACAAAAGGACGATTACATTAACTCGGAAATTATTCACAATGCTCTTATCCGTGATTGTGTACAATCACAAACTCACGAAGGGCCAGTGGCTAGGTGCTGCTGTGGTCTTCGCTGGTATCTCCGTGGAGGCGTTTGTGAAACGAAAAGGTTCGTCGCGTGGTGTTATTCTTTATCATGCTCCATCTGAATTTCCATAGATGTCCACACCAAACGGGTCATCCAGGAGAAAGAGAAAGCGAAAATAAAATCACTGTAATATTAGAGCATAATCTTACGGCATTTGATCAATGCACGCATAAGATGTGTGGCGGATATGGGTAAACTACGGCGAGATCCAGAGACAACAAGAAAAACCAACATAAAGCACAGAATGAAAAGAGAAAAGGCAAGGATCATGTTTCCATTGCATCTGGATCGAATTCTAGGGAATCATTTTTCACCAGTGGTCGTTTACGGTCGTCTTCTCGGCTAAGCGGCAATCAGTTGAAGATGATAGCAATGAATATTGAAAGGGAGACAAACCGGTCATCTTCATCGTCGTCTTCGTCATCCCTTTTACGCCGAGCGGCCGTCCGTACACCAGTAGGATATGCAGCGACGGCGACGTTTGCTCTGTATATAGCCTCGTATTCCTGTTTGGGATGTCAGAAATGATCGTCGGTCGGTGTCTGTGAAGCTAGAATACATGACTCACTTTGATTTGCGTCAAGAATCCACCATTCGGTGATATGCAATATCGCCGGTTCTGAACCATATGTAGTGCGTCCTCCCATGACAGTCGATAGTGCTCCATCACGAACATGACTACAAATGCGGGCGACAGGCTTATTCCTCCTGAGATAGTAGCTCTGGTTAGTTAAAAGGCACACGCCACGGTTTCCAGTGAGAGCCTCACCGTTGCAATGGACGAGGACACGTCCTCCTTGACCAATTGCTTGGTCAATGAACCGTTTGGCTCTATGCGGCAACATAAATCACTTCCCAAACGCGGCAAATTCAGAACTCACTCTGGGAATAGACGAATCAGATTCTGCTCCTCGTTATCCTCCACATCCAGCACCATGTATTTGAAGTTATCAGGAAAGCGTGGCCTCACAGAGAACGCCTCTTTCGCATCACGAATGCAGACACTGAAATACGCGTGAGTTTTGAGGTCAAGAAACGAGTGGCGAAAGCGACGCACATGTGCGAGATTCCGAGTTTTTTAAGCGTTTCCAAAGACTTTGACGCTACGAAAGGGCCTAGGAGGAGTCCAGGAAGGATTTCTTGACACTCTCTGCGCATCTCGTACCTATAACGGTCGGTCATTAACGCGATTTATCTGAGGCGCGAATGGTGCCCACCTCCATTCCACGTCGATTGGACCTTGCACTACGGATCTGAGTTCTTCTTCTGATAGAGGAGCTGGCATGGCTCGAGGTGAATGATTGCTAGAGATTGGAGTGAATTGAAATAGGTGAGCGGCTCCGGATGAAAGGCTTGTACAGGGAAGGGTGACTGCCAATGAGTTAATTACACCCATTGTACATCACGTGTACCGCTCATTAGGCGAATTAATCGGCTGCAATCTAGCGGATTTCATGAGTTTGTGCATTCTCTTATAGCACTTACCTGCGAAATCTTTTGCAGAGCCCCTTCCTGCTCCTCACCAGAAATTAGAGATCCTAATCATCTTGCTTTACCATGTCAGTCAGCGACTCGGACGAGGAACCGCCGTAAGCACTACCATCGCCACTCTGTATATCGCCTTTTCCGGATCCCAAATATCCTTAATCAGAACTCTTGTGGAGGCGCCTAATGCTCTGTTGGATCCAAATGTGCCGCCTAAATCACAAGATGCGCCACAGTCGTTGCGTGTGCCGTTGACCATCATCTGTGGGTTTCTCGGAGCCGGGAAATCAACTTTGCTCAAGTCAGCTTGCATCTCACTTGTGTACCAGCGTTCTGATAAAATCGCAGGCGTATCTTAACAGAAAGGCATGGTTATCGTATAGCGGTCATCATGAATGAATTCGGAGACACTGCAGTAAGGTCACAATGCTTGTTCGTCGTCTTCAATTGCATTGAGGGAATGGGGTACATATTTGTAGGACATCGAAGGTATGTCGCGACAACGAATGTTTCCCGCTCTTCTCTTACGCTCTATGTTTAACAGCCAAAGCAATCAATGTGACATCTCCCGACGATCCAAACGCCGAAGCATCAGAGGAGTTCCTTGAGTTGGCAAATGGGTGTCTGTGCTGCAGTATCAAGGACTCTGGTGCCGCTGCGATCGAGAAGCTGATGCTGCGCAAAGGCGCATTTGATTATATTCTTTTGGAAACTACAGGCCTTGCTGACCCAGGTTGGTTTTGCTTCCACTCATTTTTCTACTCCAATCAATCTTGCGCCCCAGGCCCTATTGCATCGATGTTTTGGCATAACGAAGAATACGCGACGGGTCTTGCTGATATTGTCTTGGACGGTGTTGTTTGCGTGGTCGACGCTATGTTTGGGAAGAAGGTAATTACTATTCGATTAGCGTATCAAGCATCTTGGCTAATTATCACATAGCAAATGCAAGAGGATCATGCAGAAGATGAACTTAACATTGGAGAAAGCTTGCGGTAGGCCCTCCAACACATTATCCCCACCGAAACTTATTTAAATCGCAGACAAATCGCCGGCTCTGATGTTATCATCCTCAACAAAATTGACTTGGTGGAAACGGATGTCGTAGCAGAGACTGAAAGCATGATTCGTAGCCTGAACCCAGCTGCTCCCGTATACAGAACGGTGGAAGGCCAAATCGATTTGAAGCACATTCTCGGTATCTCTGCATACCAGCAACCCCCGCCAGTTCAAACAACCGAGGGACCTCATGTTCACTCAGAAAATTGTGATCATGATCACGAAACACCGCCTACGCATTATGAAATACGTGGAGTATCCAGTCTCCAAGTTTCTTGTCATGCTTTGGACCAACCGCGCCTGAATAAACTTGACGAGTGGATCCGCTCTGTTTTATGGGAAAATCAACTTCCAGGGGGACAGACGTCGGGAATCGAGGTCCTCCGATGTAAAGGTGCATTCTCGTCGACGACTGGCGTGCATTACGTGTTGCAGGGTGTGCGAAGCATGTACAACATCGAGCCCATGGACAGCACAGAGAGTATAGGCATCCCAGAAACTGGAAAAATCGTTCTCATAGGAAAGGGATTAGACGATAGCGTGCGACGAAGTCTGGAACTTGTCCTGGCGTAATCTCTTCAGAGAGGGGTCCCAAAAATCAATATTACCGCGTATATCTGTTACACAATACAGGGCTTCATGTTACCGGTGGAGGTGGGGCCTCGAGCTTGATAATCTCTATCTTCAATCGATCCTTGGGTGTACCAATGGATCGCGGAGCCAATGACACAGTCCCATATGTTCCTTTACTCAGAAATGACGGGTTTATAGTGTGCGTAGAATGCACCACCTTGAAATGCTGCATTGACCAATGGGTAATCAAATTTTACGAAAATAACTCACCTTGGAGAATTGCTTCAACCTGCTGGGCAGAATCATCACGTCAGGAGCGTAATCCAAATCACCTTCATCCACCATTCTCAATCCGTCCGAATGGGTCACGTCGAGGTTGACTTCGTGCGATAGGTCCTGAGGGACGGGGAAAATGGGATAGAAGCTTATGGAAACCCAATAAGCTTACTGCGATGTTTATTCATTGGTGGAAACCTTACCTTCGTTGCTGAAGGAGATGTCGACTGAGATTTGCCATGGCATCATTGGGTAGATCGTCAGGGCCCAGAGGCAATGGCTCGACGTCAACCCCCCGTTTGAAATACAGTTCTTTTCTGAGGTGAAACAGGGTATCTACACTGCTTATTGCAAATGCGATGTCGTTGATCATGAACCGGGCTGGGTTTGGCAGGAGGTGGATCCGCTTTTTGGATATGTCAGATATGATGTGACCCCAGAATCACAGAAAACATACAGGGTTGAAGTTGAAAAGTTCTGCATTGAGCTCGGGTTGGGGGAAAGCAGCATGATTGCTGACCAGGTCACGAACACTAGGAACTAGAAGAACGATACTCCCCGGAGAAGCAGTCAAGAAATTGCGCAGCGGATCCACAAAATGAGCTCGAAATAGGTTAGCGGGAGTAACATCGATTTCGCCTGTTTTGATTTTCGGGTGTGCAGAGTCTACGAATGGACCAACCTATGCAAGCAAGGATTACGATTTGAATCTTGACTTTCAATGCATAAAGGATGTCTTACAAGGAGCAGGACATCCGGTTTGCTGGCTTTGATGGTTTGCAGCAGGGCTCGCCATGGCTTATATGACAGGTCAGTGTCCATCGTGTACGGACCGCACGCGACCAGCATATTCGCTGAAGTATGAGACGTGGATGGGTCGAGCTTCGGATTTATTATACCTTGAGCTGCAGGCGATGGTTTGAGGGGCGGGATCTGTACATAAAATGTTACACTAACAGAGATACGGTTGAACTTGAACTGCTTACCGCAAGAATCTCAGTAGCAAGGAAATACCCTCCACCTCCATTCTTTCCTTTCAGGGCAACGATGGCACCTGGATAGAGTCCCACTTCGCCGACTCCTCGAACGCCGCCCCTGATCTTGAGGGCGGGATCCAGGCGAACCGCAGCACGGGCGCCTGAGGACAGCATGCGTGATGACTCAATTGTTATTGCACCTTCGGCAAGCTTGGATATTGATTCGGCGTCAGCGTCGTGTGCGATGCGACCAACAATCGTGACTTCTTCCTGTCATATTCTTTATTAAATAGATTGTTATCGAAGACAGGCGAACCTACATCCGTAGAAGCAGAGGGATCCCCAAATTCTGAGATATCATAGTGCGCTCGAAGGAGTTCCACGAAATCATCAATGATTTGGTCGAGAGCTTTGAGGTGCCAGTGAGTTGCTAAGCTTGCTCAAAAATGTTGAATCAAAGGATACCTTCGCTCCTTTCTGATATCTTTTCATACATATATCGGTCTAAAGAAAATCTATAGTTGATCGATGACTGAGAACACAGTTACTCACAAGCACGTTTCTTCTTCGACTCCAGATCGGATGGAGGTCCCACGAGAGCCACATTCCCGGTGCTACTGCTACTGCCAGACCCAGCCATGCTGCTTTCTCCGGCATGCTCCTGCTTCATTCGCATCGCTGCTGATCCAGATGCAGTTGCCAAGTTGCGAACCATATGTGAAGGCATTCTTGAGCGATCAACTTGAGCAGTGGTAAGGCCCTTGTTCTTGGGTTGAGCTCTTCCGGTGCTCTCATTCGCTAAATCTTTCTGAAGTCGGGACTTGACTGCGCTTATGGTGTCTATTGTGATTGGCGAGAACCCAGACGACGTTGTGGATGCTTTGTAGTTAATCGCTTCCAGTTTGTAGTAGAGGCCATCTGGATCCAAATTGTACATCTGACAAACGGACACGCCTGCAGAGCCCAAATATTAAGACGCGCTTCAGGTTGAGGAAGCGCCACATACATTCTGCCAGGAGCTTATCGTCAAGTATTGCGCCCTTTTCAGTGAGTAATCTAGTTATATCTTGACCTAGCGTTGCCATCGTGGTGAAAGATGGCTATGGTGCGCCGCGAACGCGTGAACGCTTGGAAAGACGCGACTCATCTCTCGTCGGCTGATTGTCACAGCGCGTGACAGACACGTGGTGTTATACTTTCCTGCACATGCAATTACGTCATTTTGCCCAAAGGTGTTCGCCATGAATCGAAAACGTCGAGAAGATGTTGGCAAGCTGCGTGCATAACGATAATCAATGTAATCGGCTATCCTCGTCTGCTACAACTTATTCTGCCAACATACTAATAATCTACAACCACATACCAAGCTGCAGGCCGGACAGGACGATATCGGTGGTAATACAACATACAAATTCCAAAAGATATCGGGGAAGTATGATAGATATGTGTGGAGAGGGAGTGTGTTGGTGTTGTCATGGAAGATGCATGATGGGGAGAGGGGCAAATTTTCTGACCTCCCAAGAAGCAGTGGAGAGGGAGGTGGCCAATCCACGAGTCGTGCTGAACAGTTGTGTTTGATGCAGGATTGAGAGAGATTTCAGCCAACGCAATTTCTGTGCTTTCGTAGACGGCTCCCGAATAAATAAGTCTAGGCTCATACTGTGACTTGGGTCTCAGCAACAACAGTTTCAACCTCCTCGGTTGGTGTAACTTCCGCTGGTGCAGCGGGGTCAGCCACAGGGGCTGAATCAGCGGCCATGGGGTCATCCTCGGGAACATTTGTATTCTCGTTGTGTGCAAGGCCACTCTCCTTGTTGACTGGGCTCATTGAATTAGTTGGCGAGATTGAAAGACTCTGATGGCCATTGCTGCTGTTGTGTCCGTTTCCAGGGCTTGACGCATGAGGTATGCTGCACAGACAGACACGTTCACGCTTAGCAATCACTTTGAATTGACGCTGAGATGGGGCTCGTACTTCTCGGGATTAGGAATCGCTGTGCCAACAGTGCTTTGAGGAGCAACTCCGGCCTTTGATAGAGCATAGTCGCCGGAGTCGAAATACTTGCGATCCTAGTTTGACTCGATCAGTCTCAAAAGCTATAACTGTAAGGAACACACGACATACCTTCTGCATCTTCATGAGAACGCTCTTATGAGTAGGGAGCTTTCCATACTTGGCAAACAGCTGTTGCTCCTGAGGACTCAGCTTCTGCAAAAATGAGTAGCATCAGTATCGATGTAATAGCTTGGACCATCATCGTATCCCAAATTGGCGATAACTTACGCTGATATCGACCTTGTTGCGCTGGAAGGGGAGCATTGCAATCGATGGCTATGACAGGTAAGACAGTGGAGTAAGAGCAGCTAAGCGCAAGGATGGGGGCAGAAGCCAAGCTGTGGACGATGATGAAGATGATGACCTGCAACGAACGAAGTGCACAACTGATATAATTTCTTGATTTAGTACCTCTTGGACCTCCGCAGTGTCTCCGCGTCGGGGTTTCAATATCCCACCATGCATTTCGACACTGTCAGCACTGCCGCGACCGCCCTACATCCCGGCATGTCTCGCAAAGAATTCTTTTGTTATTTATTTTATTGCCACCCCGTCATGCAGGGCGGCGGTGCTCCAACCACCAAGATCCGGCACCATCAAAATCGGTTTCATAGACGTAAAAAGTAGGTAGTCTACAAAGCTAAGTTTCTTGAGCAAAGTCGGAATCATACTCCATGACAAGGAAGCTGTAGTCGCCATCGTGTTGTTTCCAGATCAACGCATTTCGGTCGTTGGCACACATATCCACGTCCTGAAACACTTCGACGGTTTTACTTTTTTCGTTTCCAACGGATATCTGCAACCCTGCACATGAGTCCATTTGATCCAAATATAAACACTGGCGTTCTTGCGGTATACGAGCCCTATATCGGGTATTCGGTTGTCCTGGTGCGGTCTTGGACGAGACTGGAGAAGTAAGTGCAAGGTCACCGTCGAACACCATGAATCCATGATCAGTTGCGTTCACAAGTAGAGCATTCGTCCCAGAGTCAGATTCTAAGTCAGAGAGCAAATCAAGTTCAAGGTCTGAGTCGTTATCGTTAACCAGGTCGAGACATGGAGAGGACGGGAGAGCGAGAGCGATCTCTCCTATCTTCTCCGAGCCTCGCACAACCTGGGTGCCTAGGCTAGGGGATAGAACAGCTGGGATCATTGCGACCTGAGTACAGTTATCGTTGTTTGGCTTATCCTGATAAGCAGGGGATAGATTAGGAGGACCGCCATTGATGTAGCCAATGTTTGGGGATTCTGGAAAGGTCTTGAGGGTTGTAGGCAAGGTCAGCGAAGGAGGTATTTTGAGCGGCTGGACTCTGGAGAGGCCTGAACCGACTAAGACCATTCCCATGGTCTGCGGTTCAAGCTTCTCCTGAGAAGGCAGATCGTCGGCTGACCAGTCATGCTGCAAGTTCAGGACGTGTTCACTATCCTCTTCAGAGTGATTCATAACCGAATCCGTGGAAACATGTGAAGATTGAGAAGCCTGACGGATAATGTTTGACGAGAGTTCTCCGAAGGCGTCGCCAGATGACGCATTGCAATCTAGACAGGTTTCGTATACATGGCTGAAGTCGTCCTGTTCCCAACAATCATCATCGGAATTTGTGGCTGGAGTGAAGTAAAGTGGGCGCCCAACTCGGTCGGGAGATTCCGTCAGCTGTTTCAATTTGTAGCGTGGATCTTGCCGTGAAAAGTCTATGTCAGTCTTCGGGATAGTCGATCTTTCCACACCGGCTCTGCGAGTCTGCCAACGAAGCGAAAGATTCGGAGATGGTATTCTCGGCGGTGCATCCGAAAGAAGCTCCATGTCAGAGTGCAGATCTTCGGCGAGGCTGGTGTTATCATCAGCCTTGTGTAGTAAATCCTCCTCGTTGTCGCTATCACCGCGGTAGTGAGCAATGCCCTATGACATACGTTAGTTCTCTGCATTCGGTCAGCGTTGATCCGAACCTTGAACAAGGGTCTCTTTAAACCGGAGCGGTAGACGCCTTCCATTGCTAGTACGAACAATTCCGACTCGGTGTATGCGGGAATTTCTGACGCCATATTTCTCCCTTCAGACGATCCAAGGTAGGTTGAAAGAGCAACGGTTGACGCCTCGAAAGCAGACGTTATCCTGCGTTGACAGACCTGGAAACGACGACCATCAGCCAGTTCCTATAGTGTAATTATAGAAAAAAAAACCTTCAACATTTGTTGGCAAGTTTCTTGGAATAATGGATGAGGCGAACGTTCCGCGATATTCTGAATAGAGGCCAATATCGAGGGAAATATTTGACTCTCAATGTCAAGTTGCTAAAAAGGAAAATACATAATTAAGAAGTCTGGTACACGAGCGAATTACCTGACACCAAGTACCAAAGATGAGAGGATAACGCCTACATTTACTGGGTAGGTACTAGGATAGCATATGTGGACGCTTTGAGACACACCTAACAAGTTGAAAAGTTGCGAACCTCCCAATAACATTGTCAGCGAGGACCAGGTATGGAAGCGACAGATGCCGAGAAAATGGGTTTGTAGCAACATCAAGTAGATCAGAGGACGGTTGGGCCGAGTCCGGCGTAGAGGTTGTTCGCCAGACGTAATCCAAGTCAATCCCTGTGAGTTTAACGTGAACCGGGAGCAAATCCGCAGACAGTGGAAATCGTCGAGAGGCGGTTAACGACACTGCTGAAATCGGTCAATAACATCCAGGCAGTATAGAAAGACATCAATACGGGTTACTAAACCCGTGTCTTCGGAGATGTATAGATCTGACACCGCATTTATTCCAATTTCCTTTGCATTCTGAACAGTCAATGGTGAGTAGTCATCTCGGAACAAGAAATATTGCGTCGTTGAAGGGAGATATTACCATTTGAAGGTATTCCACAAGGTGGCAGGCTATACGGGACTCCTTCAGAATTTCGGGCATGATTCTCGTACCATCAAGTATCCCCGAGATGGTGACGGGTAGGTTGGAAACTAAAAGGATATCCACACCCTCCGGAAGCGTTGGTTTCACGTCATAAAGATTGTCAGAAGGCTGGTTTGCAACCAGACGATGTCGAATGTTCAATGACAGTGTACAATCATCGGAAACTGCCCGAATTCTAGACTTGAGAGCAAAAGTTGGCATGGCTATGAATGTCAAGCAAAGTATGCGTCCGCATTTGCCGGTAGTGGAAAGAGATTTTCAACGTCAAAAAATGAATGCAAGTCGTGAGATGATGGGATCGCAGCCAACCACAGCCCCTTTGGGCCAACACTGGCGCAGCCACAACAAGATCATTCACCTTTATCTCTTGTCTCTTCATCATCGACCTCTGCCTCTAGCGGTGCACCCGCAGGTGTACATCAGTCATGGTGAGACTCTATATCGCTCGTTGATCTCGCTGGATTTACTCATATGTTGGATATCAACCCGTCTCAGAGTCAAGAGCTTGACCAGAAGATTGCAGAAACCTGGAAGCACATCCAGACGGAGCGAAAGATCTTGGAAGCTACACAGCATCTGCGCCAGGCCACAACGAACCAAGATGTTTTGCGGCGCAATGAAGCTAAGATAAGGGAGACCGAGCGTTCTCTGGCCTATTTCGAAGATACCCTGCGCGAGCTCCAAGCCCGCAAGGCGCAGCTTATGCAACGGGATGATCCATCGCGATTTCCAGGTTCTTCTGTTCCTCAAGTACTGTAAACGTCTTATCCTGTTGCGTTTTTATTTCTCATTTCGATTGTATTGACCAGGTCCCACCGAAAGAATACGATCCTTCGGGTCGTGGGCGATATTCTGGCTCTCCAGAGATGGGATACCCTGGTGGGCGCCCGTCCCAAGGGGGCCCACCAAGAGGGCAAGGGCAGACGTATACCAATCTGGATTTGATCAAGGCGGACACACCTTTCACCCCCAAGAAGATATCCAAAATGCTTCATCAACTTGAATTTAAACACCAAGTCGAAATGCAGTATAAACAAGGAATTGATAAAATGGCCAAACTCTATCAAGCTGACGGTGACAAGAAATCTAAAGCTGATGCGGAAAGCAAGAGGTTTGAAAGTGACAAGAAAATTCAACTTCTGGAATCTGCTCTCAAGCGGTATAAGAACCTGCATATATTGGATGATGTTGTTGAAGATGAAGAAACCGGTCAGTCAGCTCCGTCGTTATGGAGCTTTGTGTTTTACAGTATCCCATAGACAATACCGGAAACGACGGCGAGCGCAAAGACAAATTACGCTCGAAGCCTCTCTCAGGGACCCTTTATGTCACGGTTAAAGGTGCCCGTGAGCTCGACCATGCCCCGATTGTGGCTTCACGTTCCCGCTCTGCTTCCAAAGTCATGGAAACATATGCTTCTATCAAAGTGGAAGGTACCCAGTTAGCAAAGTCCCACCCGTCTCGAACGGATCGTTGGAATGAAGATTTTGAAATCCCCGTGGACAAGGCCAACGAGGTGGAAATCGTCGTATACGACAAGCAAGTCAGCGAGCTGCATGCGATCCCAATCGGCCTCCTTTGGATTAGAATCACGGACCTCGTGGATGCGCTCCGTCGTCAAAAAGTTGGTCAGGATGGAGGTGGCTGGGTGACAGCAGGTGCCATGCCCGGCGACAGTCCAACCGGAATGCCCCCACAGTCGGCATCTGGCGACATGAATTCTCCTTTGGGTTTCGGGGCTGGTCCCGCAGGAGGCGCTTCTGGGTTTTCGGGGCAGGCATCCGAGGGCATCGACGCCTGGTTTGCTGTTGAACCTGCTGGTGCTATCGCGCTGAACTTGAATTTCGGTGAATATCTTCCCTCCAAGCAGCTTATAGATAGACACTAACTAGTTTTCTCAAGTCAAGGAAAATGTGCGGAAACGTGCTTTGGATGGCCCCCTCGGTGGACTTGGTCGACAAGGAGCTGTACGCAAGCGTAAGGGTGAAGTTCATGAGATGAATGGCCATAAATTCGTGCAGCGCCAATTCTATCAGCTCATGCTATGCGCCTTCTGCAACGATTTCTTGCTGAATGCTCTTGGATACCAATGCGAGGATTGCAGATACACTTGTCACAAGAAGTGTTATGAGAAAGTCGTAACTAAATGCATTTCTAAGTCGAACACCACCGCCGTATGTCTCGATCATATCCTGCTTTGCAACAAGTTATTCACTGTTATGTTTTTTCCCCGTAGGATGGAGACGAAGAGAAGATTAATCACCGCATTCCACATCGTTTCGAACCCCTTACCAACATGGGCGCGAACTGGTGTTGTCATTGCGGTTATATGCTCCCTCTCGGACGAAAAAACTCCCGCAAATGTTCAGAATGCGACATCACTTGCCACGCCAATTGTGCTCATCTTGTTCCAGACTTTTGTGGCATGTCTATGGAGACCGCAAACGAGCTTCTCCGCAACTGGCGCGACATCAACAGAGCTCGGGGTGACAAAGGGCCCAAACCAACCATGCGACAGTACACAGATCATACTCACACTACCTCGCCCTCGTTGGACTCCACCATGGTGGCCATGGATCGTATGAAACTAACAACTAGCCCGGAGGCAACATCTCCGCCTACGGAGCTGTATGGAAGACCCACCTCGCTACCTACGGCTGACAGATACCCGTCAGATCCACGCTACTATCAGCAGCAACAGCCGCAGGCTCCTCCTTACGCTCAACAACCTCTTCCCGTTAGCAGGCCTCCGCCTGGTGCCCGGGTTCCTATCCCTCCAGGATATCCTCAGGATGGACCCATGCAAGGGAGAACGTCAGGAGCGTACGATGTCGCATCGCCGGCCGTTGCAGATGGCGGATACGGCCCTGGTGGTTATCAGGTATGTGATTACTCTTCGAGCACCGACGTTTTTTAACAAGGCATAAGTCCCAATCTCCGAGAGTCACTCCACAGGGACTTCCCATTCCATCAAAGCCTATGCTGCCCGCGACACCAGGTCCCCCACGGCCAATGGATCGTCCAGGCTCTATACCCACCCCCCTCCCGCCGCACAGCAGCAGCGGATACCGCCACAACAACAGCCACCTGCTAGGCAGCCAACGCGCAAGAGGAAGGTTGGCCTCGATGATTTCAACTTCTTGGCCGTCCTCGGAAAAGGAAATTTCGGTAAAGTCATGTTGGCCGAAGAAAAGAAAACAAACGGCTTGTACGCAATCAAAGTGTTGAAGAAAGAATTCATAATCGACAATGACGAAGTGGAAAGGTATGGTATTCGTCGTGTTCAACCCTTGCGAGCCATTTACCCGTCGTCCCAGCACTCGCTCAGAGAAACGCGTGTTCCTTGCTGCTGCTAGGGAAAGACACCCTTTTTTGCTTGGACTGCATTCATGTTTCCAGACAGAGACTCGTGTCTATTTCGTCATGGAATACGTGAGCGGTGGAGATCTCATGTTGCACATCCAGAGAAAGCAATTTTCATTGCGACAAGCGAAATTCTACGCCTCTGAGGTTCTTCTTGCTTTGGAGTATTTCCATGCCAATGGAATTATCTACCGGTACTTGCTTCATATCTTTATGTTGGGATTTTTATTGACCAGGATGTGAATAGTGATTTAAAGCTAGACAACATCCTTCTCACTCTCGACGGCCACGTCAAGGTTGCCGATTATGGTCTTTGCAAGGAGGAAATGTGGTACGGTCAAACAACGAGCACCTTCTGCGGCACTCCGGAATTCATGGCTCCTGAGGTTTGTGCAGCTTACTTTGCGGTCACTTGGTTGACTAAAGATGAAATAGATTCTGCTTGAACAACGCTACGGCCGTGCTGTCGACTGGTGGGCCTTCGGTGTCCTGACTTATGAGATGCTGCTCGGACAGTCGCCGTTCCGTGGCGACGATGAGGACGAAATCTTTGACGCCATCCTCGAAGATGAACCTTTGTATCCCATCACAATGCCAAGAGACGCTGTTTCGATTCTGCAAAAGGTGAATGGAATGCGGCTCTCTACGTCTGCACCGCTATTAACATGAATTTAGTTGTTGACACGAGACCCCACACGTCGTCTTGGGTCAGGAAAAGAAGATGCGGAGGAACTCAAACGGCAACCGTTCTTCAAAGATGTCAGTTTCGATGATGTACTCAACAAGCGCATACCCCCGCCCTACTTCCCTACTATCGTGAGTTTTTTTATATCTGCAATCCAGTCATGGAATTTTATCTCATTTCTCGATAGAACGGGAGTGCGGATACCAGCAATTTCGACGAAGAGTTCACCCGTGAACAACCGACTCTAACCCCTGTGCACGGACAACTATCTTCTCGCGACCAATCTGAATTCAACGGCTTCTCTTGGGTGAGCTCTTAAAAGTTAACTCATAGAACTCAGCTTACCCCCATTACCAGGTGGCGAATTGGGCGGATATATAACTCGATAAATACACCCTTCCTGTTTGTAGTACATTAATTATTGTTTCATTCTGTGTACATGTGAATTCTGTAATGAGGTCGATGAATCAGATGTTGTGTATCAGTCCTTTCTGCTGCTGCTGCCTGCCGCTTGTTTCATCGACACAAGATGGCTCCCAGTGCCCGGTAAACCAGGTTGTTCTTCAGTAGCCTCGTCGTCTTGACCTGAGTTTCGCATGAGCTGATAGAAGCTGTGCCAGAGAGAAGCTATAGTGTCGTATTCCTTGGTCATTCCTAGGACTTCCTCAAGTTTGCGATTCAAGACATTGGTGGAAGAAAGTAATTCCTCAAATCCCTGATAGACGCGTTCGATCAGTCTTAGTGATTCACAGACGCTGAGAATGACTTGCCGACGTGATCTCTCTAGATAGTCGATCGCGCTCCCTTTCAAAGAAGGTAGGCTCATCATCGAATTGCGACATGGCCGATGACAGGGGCACGCGTCAGCCGAGGTTAAGAGGTCGCGTCGTTGGAAGTAAAGTCGACCTCGCGTCAACCAATTGCGGTATTCAATGTTTGGTATTGCTTAGGTGGACAAACACCCCTAGATGCGAGTTGCGACTATGCGCGAGTTGTACTTAAGTAGGTAGGCGCATGGATAATTATACAAGTTGGTCAAGGGGTCGGTCAGTAAGATAATTCGACAATTTTCATTCGAATCAACGATAAATATACAGCGAGCAAATGTGCACATTTGAAACTTCATCCATCAAACATAGTTCCGTCCATGCGTACCCCAAAGTTTTGCTTTACATCCATTCCTAGGAGCTTCATTCTGCCAACCTAAATCGAAGAACGTTCATATACTGGCCCGCAAATAGGATGAAGTGGACTAACCTCATTTCTTTCCTGTTGGACCTTTCGTAATTGCATGAGTTGGTCTTTGCTCATGTAGGACTCTTGTTCGACTGGTTTCTTCTTATGTGCACCAGTTACGGCCTTCATGTCGGCCTCGAAGTCGTACGAATCGTTTGCGGGAGGCAGATATTCCCCTTGCCTAAGCGCCGACATTCGTCTGTCGTAAGCTTCCATGTTGTAATACTTTTCGTGGGGCAGGGTAGCTGGACAGATATAAGTATCACTATGGGCATGGAGAATCGTCTGAGATAACACACCGGTATTGAAATCTTCGACGAACTGGGAGAATTCCTTCTTCTGCTGTTCTTTTGATACTGTCTCAGGATTTATTTTGCGCTCCTCGACTAGCCATGTGTAAAACTCCTGATTCTTTGTGAAGATACTAGTGATGATTTGGAATGCGTCAGATATTTGTGAGATGCAAGGAACACGATGAGAGAAACTCACTCTACATCGGCGATTATCCCGTATTTTCCCCAGTGCGGCACATTCCCTTTGTCCCGCTTTTTCTGCGAACCCCGGAACGCGTTAATTAAATTACCGAACACGGGTGTATTGTTCAAAAGACTTGAGCACCTTTTCCCGTTTCTCTTTCTTTTCGCGCTTCTTCTCTTTTCTTCGCTCTTTGCTTTTACTCCTCTTTCCATCTTTCTCTTTACGATGTTCTTTCTTCTTATGTGAAGTACCTTCGCTGGAGTCGGAGGTACTTGAAACAGATCTGTCTCGCCGTCTCTTCTCTTTCCTGTCTCTGGACCGCGACCGGGATTTAGAGCGATGCTTCCGTCTACGATCCCTTGACCTTGATCTCGACTGTGACTTGGAGTCGTGCCTCCGTTGGCGCTTGCGTGCGGGACTTCTACTCCTGCGTCTCTCCGGCGACCTCGAGCGTGACCGTGAACGCGCTATACGGGTAGAGTCCTTCCCGTGATCGTCAGGCTTAGCGTCTGCCCTGCGTTGATCAGTGTCATCATGACGTTCGGAGCGTCGCCTCGGAGACCTTGAACGAGATCTGGAAGTGTGCTGTCTGTCTCTAGGCATTATGTGGTGACGGCTTAGGTGAAGCTTGGAGGTGTGGGAAGTAGGTGGTTAGGGACGGGTTACGTAATCAGTACATGTGTGGTTTCTGGTTTCTTGATATCACACTTGGCCCACTGCTTGTTTTCCTTCCTCGTCCCAATGGCCACCGTGGCCACGGGTATGTATTCCCACTCATTCTTGACCCATTCAGGCAGAACAAACTCCACTTCCGCCTCATCTGGTTCCACCCTTACCACACAATCCCAACCCATCCAACAACAGCAACAGGAGCAGCCATTGCTCGAAGAACAGTACAACTCCTTGTTCTGCCGTGCTTTATACGATTACGAAGCTCAGGATGCTTCCGCGCTCTCGTTTCATCGGGATGATATCATTGAAGTCCTGACACAACAGCCGTCTGGTTGGTGGGATGGGTTATTGGGCGAAGAACGCGGATGGTTCCCATCCAACTATGTCACCATCATTTCAGACGAAGAAGCAGAGTTAGCCTTCTCCACAGCGGAATATGCAACTGTAGACGGTCAGAGCTCTGATACGCAAGTAGTTGCTGTGGACGTTTCACACAACATGACGAGCGGGTCACAGTCCGAAAACGAAGAATGGCTTGATAATGAGCTTTCCTACCGCAATGGTGTACAAGAAGTACCTAGGGCTGCAAACCATAACCCAACCCAACCGAGTGACTTTTGGATGCCTGAGGTTACTCCTGATGGACAGGTAAGTTGACCTCATGATTGATGGTATATCCGCTCTTGACCACTTTTCTCAAGATATTTTATGTGAACACACAAACTGGGCAGCGCTCCCGCGATTTGCCTCAAGAAACCGATGATGAAGTCTCTGATACAGATCTAGCTGGCTTGACGTCGCAGACAGGTTCTCGATCAGGCACTTCTGCCGGCCTTGCCTTCGGACCCAGTGATCCTATGGATGGCTCTTCTGGCTCGGAAGACCTCCTCGATCAGAATGGTACCCCTGAACCATGGGTCAAAAAATTAGCGGAGGATGGGACATCGTTTTACTACCTCAACACACTGGACGGCAGAGTACAGTGGACAGCACCGGAAAGGCTGGAAGCCAGCACATCGACCTCGGCTCTTGCCAACCCTGCTTTTCCTTCCTCTATCTCACGGCAACCTGATACCTCGCGTCTCAGCGTGTACTCTGACGACTCGGATATCCAACCATTTGATCATTTGCCAACATCTCGTTCTCGACAACCCAATGGGACATCTCGTCCCGCTGCAGAACCGTTATCGAGAACTGAACCTAATCAAACTGCCGTTATGGAGTTGACCTCTGCGGAACGGATTGCTAAAGCCCTCCAACTTGCATTAGAACCCTCACCCCCAAATCTTGTTACCGATTTAGCTGCTGTAGCTAAAGGCGCCATCCAAGCAATTGTAGAGAATGTTCAATCAAGCGGGGTCGTTCGGCAACCCGAAGATGACAAAAAGATGGATCAACTTATCTACAGTGCAGTACTTGCTGTCCGGAATCTGCTTTATATTTCTGCAGCTCCTACCAGCCAGATTCCCAACAATGTACTTCCAGGAGGTGCACGGGATCTAAAAACCCAGTCATCTTCACAGACGCCCCTCAAACCTGCTCAGAGGAAGGTTACTGCCACTCTTTCAAGACTTGTTCTTAGCGCTCGAGCCATGCAATACGACTCGGGCTCACAGCTTGCCGACACACTCAATCGTATTGAGACCGACTCGGAGGAGTTGGAGAGAGCCGTCCTCTCATTCGTATTGGAAGTTCAGCGTAATCAACATAACCAACCCAAGCCAGAGAATAAGTCGAAAAGATTACAAGGTGTCTTTACAACAGCCAATGTCGGTTTGGGCCTTGTTGGCGCAGGGACTGCTGGGAATTGGAAGGGCTTTGGTTACGTATCCCTGGACGACGAGGCTGGGATGCCGCAGAGAGCGCTGGGCACCGAGGTAGTCACGGAGATCGGAGCAACCTTGGCTTTGCTCAAAAACGCCTTCGCACTGCTAGGCCAAGCTCTCAGAATTACCACAGACAACTCAGGTCAGGCAAAGAATATTATTCTGAATATGCGTTGCTGACTAGATTATTTCTTATCTAGTCCACCAGGTCCGCTCTCGCGTTCAAGAGCTGGTCACTCAGATCTCATCCTTTCTTTCCTTGGTCGCTGATATACATGTTGCTCGACACGTTGACATTGACGGAATTCGCCAGGCGGGAGACGCTGCTGCCAATGATCATTATTCACACTCAGTGGATAATGCAAGGCACCTTGTGCGGACTCTTGAATGCCTAATTCAGGCTATCTACGACGACAGCTCTGCCCTTCTCCTTACCACTCAAACTCTTCATGACGGCGATCGAAGTCCATTGCGCGGCGAACGAGAGGCTGCATTCGACCTTCTGGATAGCCTATCCTCGTCGCTAGCTGCAAATCTCGGTCTCGTCAAGCAAACCTATGAGGGTCTTTTGTCCGTCGGTCACGAGCAAGCGGACGTTGCACAAGGCGATTACAACGGGTCCATTGAATGGAGAATGTCACGCCTAAGCGTGATTAACGATCACTTTGGAGGCGCGGTTCATAAATCCTTCAAGTCGTCGACAAACGCCTACAATTCAGATAACGAAGATGTTGTCGATATGGAACTTGCGTTCAACAGACCAGGCCTCAAGAAACAGAAGTCCGGACCAGATTCCTCTTATGATTCATACCGCACCCTTGCAAATCCTGGAGGTTCTAACGATTATGTTCCCATGGCTGCACGCGACTCTGAGGTCTCGCTTGAGAGTACTCTGGTAACTCAGTCTCCAATCGACTCTCGAGACGATTTTGTTGAGAATGATGGTGCATTATACGAGGAAGAAGGTATGATTGTTATACGAATTCCTGAAAAAGTCGGACTCATCCCTTAAATAGCGCGTGCAGCAAAACCACCTCCACGGCCTTCCGGTGCCAACAAACTCCAAAGGTTGTTGGGTGATGAATACGCGGATAAAGTGGCTGCTGACCTTCAGCCTTGGTATCTACGACCCAATTATCTTCCAACGGACATCATCATCGAAACGGATGGCTCCGTTCGAGGAGGGACTGTCCCGGCACTTGTTGAACGCCTCACCGCGCATGAACAAGCTTCGGATCCTACTTTCAGCAAGGCTTTCCTCATGACATACAAATCCTTCACAACACTCAATGAATTCTTCGACTTGCTGGTCGCTCGTTTCAGAATTCAAGCCCCTGAAAACTTGACTCAGTCCGAGCGGGAAGAGTGGGGCAAATTGAAGCAGCATGTAATCCAGATGCGGTTCGTTTCCGCTTGAATTCTGTCGAACTTGACAAATATTCACATCCCTTTAGCGTGATCAATACCCTCAAAGCTATGATTGTCGACGACGATGTCCTGGAGAAGGAGGATCTCTTCATTCTTGATCGAATGAAAGAATTCATATCTTCAGATGAGGTCTCCAGATTTGCTGCAGCTAAGCAGCTCATGATACTCATTGAGAGAGCGGTATGTTTGCATTATTTCATCGATTCGCCTACTGACTTATGTGCACAGCAACGAGGAGGAGATGGTATCAAAATGCTCTCTATCACCAATCAAGGCCCTCCGCCGCCTCCAATAGTGCCAAAAAGCAACAAGAAACTGAAACTTCTCGATATTGAACCCCTTGAATTGGCTCGTCAATTAACCATCATGGAGAGTCAACTATATCAGAAAATCAAACCCATGGAGTGTCTGCAACGTTCTCGGGAACAGAAGACTGAACATGTTGACAACATCACGACTGTCATACAGACGAGCAATAGGGTACGGTCCAAAGTACTCCATCACTCACAGAGTAATAACGCTGGTATTATAGATTGCCGACTGGGTTGCGGAGTCCGTCTTGAGCAAGGAGGATTCTCGTAGGCGAGCACAGGTTGTAAAGCACCTCATCAGTGTTGCAGACGTAAGCCTCCTTTTCAGCATGCCTCCTCCTACGGCGATTGATGATTTCTTTAGCGTTGTCGAACCTTGAATAACTTTTCGACTATGATTGCCATTACATCGGGTCTGAACACACCTCCTATCCGGCGGTTGAAACGAACATGGGAACAAGTCAATCAGCGGTTCATGGCACAATTTGGAGCATGCGAGATGACGATTGATAGTAACAAGAATTTCACCAAGTACAGGCAACTGATGGCCTCTGTGACACCACCTTGTGTCCCATTCATCGGTATGTCAATTCTTGTTCTTGTAGTGCTTTACGTTATTGACTGTGCTTGTAGGTGTTTTCCTTTCGACACTTCAATTCAACCAGGACGGAAATCCTGACCTTCTTCCTGGTGGTCTGATCAACTTCCGCAAACGGCAGAAAGCGGCAGTAGTTATCAACGATATCAAGCGGTGGCAAGCACAGCCATTCAATTTCCAGCCACTCCCGTCCGTTCTCGCATACATCAACGATTCACTGAACCAATTCAGCGATACCCGTGCATCGAGTGAGCACTTCTGGAGCCTCAGTCTTGAACGAGAGCCGAGAGAACGAGAAGATGAGAAAATGGCAAGGTTGCTTCAGGAGAGCGGCTTTCTGTAGTATGTTTTGGGACTGTCTGTTTTGCTCTGCATTATTTTGTATTATTCATAAGTACTGGCTATACTTGTGCTTTTACCCTGTACAATCGAGATTCATTAAATCATCCTTTCCTTGCTTGCTCTACTGTTCATAGAAGAAATCTAACGTTTGTGAACTTGTAATACAAAAAAACAGATGGCTCCAATCTAGGTGTTCGAAACACACGTCTCAAGAACTATCGCTTGAGCGTTCTTTGTTTCTCTGCGAACTCCACTATCTTGCGGTCCACAAACATGCCTTTTCGGTCTCGCACACTATCCATGTAGCCTTTGGCGATGTTGGACCTGTCTGCTTTTTCTCCTAGATCCTCAAGTTCTTCTTCGGTTGTTGGCACCCAGAACGGATCTTGGTCAAGGAGTTCGTAGCTGACAAACAAGAATGCTTAGAAGGCGTATGAGCAAAGGAGATGAAGTTTCCTACCCGCTGAAAATCAGTTGAGGGCTTGCAGCGCCTGATGTGCGAGTTCGGATGTCTACGTTCAAACTTGTAAGCATTGTTCCACACCGATAAGAGTGCGATTTTACCATCTGCAAATCCAAAGCTCTCTACGACCGGTAGCAGCGCAGAGACGTTGAAGAAGGATGTGCCTTCCCTCATCTCCTCTGCCACGATACGACCACGTCGTTTAGCGACGACGCCATATACTTTGCCCAGGACGTCGGCTGCGCAGAACAGAACAATCAGTAATTAATTGCAGAGACCAGGCGGGGGGGAAACGTACTGGACGCTTGTATTTCACATGAATACATGGCAAGCAGCAATCTCGGAGACCAATCTAGCAGCCCATTCCTACACGCATCTCTCACAGCCGAAATGAGCGATCCAGTGATTTGCGACATCCTATTTTGCTCTGCCCCAAGGATCAGCGCAGATCTCCTTGTATGTTGCGGGAACGCTCACCCAGCTCTTTCCCCAGACCTTCCTTGTCTATTTCTACTTGCTCCACGAAATAAGCCATTCCCTCAACAGGCTCCGCACAGAGAGGACCTTGGAAGGTAGCTAGCTGGAAACCGGTTTCTATGTGATTGTCGAAGTCGCGGATGACCTTGTCGATTTCTACGTTGCCTTCGTCTGCTTTTGTTCGTTCCAGGCGACGTCTAAGTCTAGATTGACATAGTCAGCATTGATGGAGTAATTTCAGGCAAAAAAGGAACACGGACGATGCGAATGCCTTCGGCTTCCTCCCGTCAACGAGCAAGCAACCCCCTGCTTTCTGCGGCCCAAACGCCCACGTCTTATCCGCTACACCATCCCACTCCCCTCCAGCGTCCGTGCATATCTTCGCAAACGCATCCCAGAACTGATCCGGACCAACAGTCGGTTTCCGGATAACGTCCCCCTGTATGTCCACACTCTGATCTTCCTCCTCGACTAAATGCCCCTGCTGCACTTTTCGATCGTGAAGGATGGTTTTTAGGATCTCCACGTTCTCGAGCATGAACTCGAGGATGGGGGATGGGATCGGGCATGCTCGGATCGTGAATGTTATGACTTGATGGGCGCTGGAGCCCCGGATCGTACCACGAGTGGCGTTTGGGGTTTTTGTAGGGGCCATATCTATACGAATTGTCAAAAAGAAAATCAAAGAAGTAATATCATCGAAGTGCAAGTACCTGGAGCTTTGACGGCTGTCTCACGGAAAGGCACTATAGGTTTCGAGGCCTGAATCTCAACGCGCGCGAATCGTTCTCGCAGATCTTTCAAGCAACGCTGAAAAGAAGCAAACCTCAGAATCCTGCACAACAACCATTACCAGTCGTACTCACTTCCAAATGCAATTCTCCCGCAGTCAAAATGACATGTT
Source organism: Crassisporium funariophilum (assembly GCA_014925845.1). NCBI lineage: Eukaryota > Fungi > Basidiomycota > Agaricomycetes > Agaricales > Crassisporiaceae > Crassisporium > Crassisporium funariophilum. The sequence continues at coordinate 1,254,171 of JACGCL010000006.1, forward strand.
CCCCAGTTTGCTGCTGGAAAGTCTCTACGCAAGGATCGGACTGACTAAGAAGCTTCAGCCCATTAACGAGTTTCGGCATATCAGCCGGTCTGACTGGCTCTAACGCGACACGGACAATGGGAGCCGCCTAGAAAGACGTCAGGGAAAACATGTAAATGAAAGAACTTGAGAATCTTACAGCCCGGTTCACCGCGCCCAGATTGATCAAGCAATCCTTCTCTTCCGTCGGATTTGGATCTTCCCCAATCCCAAGCTCTTCCGGACCGCATAGAGTTGCGCTGCGCCACACTTTCGATTCGAGTCCCTTGATAGCGAAGATATTCCCCGCGCGCACATGCGTTACCGGTACCAGTTCCCGCCCCATCATGACATACAGCCCCTCGACATTAGCTGTCAGTAGATATTTCGAGTTGCTCGGATGCGTGGGCTCGAGGTTGGTGTTGTATTTCGGAAGGACGGCGTATATCGAGGTTCCAACACGGATCGTCCCAGAATAGAGCCGTGCAAAACCAAGGACGACTTCGAGATCGTTGTCTTTCGGGTCCTCTTTTGGTTCGGGCTGTTTGACCTCTGGGGTAGATTCAACCGTTGGCGTTTCAGTTTGTGAGTTGGCGGCGGCCTCCTCTTCCCTGGCAGCCCTGGCATCACGAGCTCTCGTCCTCATCTCTTCCGCCGTCAACGCCTTCTTCTTGTTCTCAGGCAAGTCTTTAGCGGACACCGCAAACATCTTGCTGACATACGCAGCAACGCACGCCTTGGGTCCGAATTTAGACGCGTACAAGTCTTCCTCCAATTTGTTTTTCGGCTCCAGTGTCGTTTCATATAGGTCTGGGTAGAGCATTTTTGGGATCCTGATGGCCTGTGCGATGGGTGGGGCGGGGACGATGTCTATGGCGGTTTGGATGATGCATGTAGAGAGCGAGAGCCATTGTGTGAAGATGAGGGAAAGAAGGTGTCGTGTGTCCTTGGACCTGAGATCTCGAGGGGGGATTTTCAAATCAAGTGCACCAACGATTTTCGTTACTTTATCTGGATTTCTATAGAAAAGTGTTAAAAGAAATCTGAAAGATGAGGAGTGTAAAAACTTACGGGTTCAACACCACCCCATCATACACAGCCCAGAGATTTTCTAGCACGAATTGCACGAAGAGGGGTTTGAGCGCACGCCCTCGAAGGTGTTTGTAACTGATCACCTTCTTAGTTTTCGGATCAAGAAAAAAATCACCCCAAAGCACTCTCCTCAAATTAGCCTCCTTAATCCCCAACTTCTGCGCATACAGCTGCGCGAACTTCCCCACGCGGAAGCCCCACCCATCAATCGCAGATGCAAAGATGACATTGCCTTTTTCGGGGGCGAAGTAGATGTCCTCGTCGTCTTTTTCCTGGAACTCGTCGGATTCGTTTACGTTCACGGAGGCGTCGGTTTCGTCGGCGTGGGCTTCCTTTTTTGAGGCGAGGCGGCGTTCGCGCTCTTCGCGCCATCGGAGGTCGTCTTCCATGCGCTCGGAGGCGAAGAAGTTGCCCATGACGGCGTTGACTTGCTCGATTAGGCGCGCGAGGTGGTGGTAGGCTTCTACGGGTGCTAGCTTGAGCTCTGTGATTAGCCGGTCCATTTTGTTGATCACTAGGACTGGGCGGAGACGATCTTGCCATGCTTGTCTGAGGACAGCGATAGTCTATAGATGTATCTTCAGACGAAGCGACTTTGAGATAAATATCAGAACGCACTTGTGTACAGACGCCCTCCACGACATCCACCAGCACCAGAGCACCATCGCAGAGTCTCGAAGCAGTCGACACCTCACTCGAAAAATCCACATGTCCAGGCGTATCAATCATATTAACCACATAAGTCCTCGGCACCCTTCCTACATCCCATCCGTCAATCAATCCCTACCACACAAATCCCCACAAACGTACCTCCATCCTCCCCCCGCTCCATAACCTGGAACTTCAAACTAACAGCACTACTCTCCATCGTGATCCCCCTCTCCTGCTCGTCCTCGCGACTGTCCAGATACCTCATCTTCCCCGCCATCCTAGGTGAGATGATATTGTTCGCGGCGAGCAGGGCGTCCATGAGTGTTGTCTTCCCGTGGTCGACGTGACCGAGGGTGGTGATGATGCGCACGTTGGCGGCGTCGGGGATTGTGTCCATGGTGTGTAAGGTCAAAAAGTTGCTGATAAGATTATGGAGGAGCCGAGATGGATTAGAGCCGGAAAAGGAAGGAGTCATCATATATGCATCACGTGTCTGACGCGACCTCACCATCCTCCCAAGACCTCCGCTAAACTTTGACGACACGCTTCGACTTTACGATCAGCATGGGCAAGGGAGAGTCAAGCACGCATTCAAAACACAAGCATAGAGAGAAGGATCCTGAGAGGAAGCACAAGAAACGGAGCAAACACGACGATGACGACGATGGGCACCGAAAGCACAAACATCGGAAGAGGGACGTGGAGGGCGAGCATAGAGTCAAAATCGTGGACGACGACACGAGTAATAAGGACATGTGGGTGGAGAAAGACATCACCATGGACGGGGAACGGGTGCGTATTCGTTCATATCCATTTCCATTCGCACACCGAACCTAAATCAACTTGGTACGACCAGGTTCTAGCAACGGATATCCCCACAGCAGAAAGCCTCAAACTAACCTCCACATCCTCCGCCTCCTCCTCCGCACCTCCCCTCCCTCATGGAATCAACACAGAGTCCGTACTGAGGCGTGACGACTGGATGCTGCTCCCTCCGTCCACCCCTGTGCTGCCCTCTGATGCTCGTCCAACGAGAGATCAAGGAGGGGCAATGGTGGTTGATGAGTCGTTCACTGAGGAGTATGGGGAGCCCTCTGGGGGGTCGCGGAACTCGGGTGGGGGAGTTGATTTTTTCTCGAGTCTTGGGACGGAGAGAGTGAGGAAGGATCCCAAGGCGGATAGACCGAACCCAGATAAAGTATGTCTCTGTATCCTCTTCAACTTACGATATATAAATTAACATCTATGTAGCCTGCAATCAGCTACAGAGAGCTCAACCAAGACCTCAAAGAAGGTCGACCCATCAACCCCGACGAACCACCCCCACCAGCACCTACAACCACCCCAGGAGGCCCCGGATCCCAATGGCGCATGATGCGCCTCAAACGCGTCTACGAATCCGCCGAAGAAGAAGGCACCCCCGTCGACCAACTAGGCGCCGAGCGGTTCGGCTCCGTGCAAGCCTTCGAGGAAGCCAAGGAGGAACGCCGCATACTTGACGAGCGAGACGGAAGACGCGGCTACCACGACCGGGAGCAGCAAAGAGGTCGGGGCGCGGATCGGCCGAACCATTACAGCAGGGGCGGGGAGAAGGGATTGATGTTCACGGATGTGGGTGGGAGTAATCAGTCGAGTCGGAGCTCTTCGTTTCGTCGTCCGGGGGGTATGCCGGAGAGCGGTCCTTCGACGCCCTCGCCGCCTGATAACACTCGCGCGCCGGCTAATCGGCGTCTGGACTCCTTAAGGTTGCCTTCGCAGGCTGGTTCTCCACTGAGTCAAGCGCATACCCCCATTCCGTCCGTGATGACGCCGCCGGTCGCTTCTGGGTCGCGGCCCAGGGGGTTATCGCCTTCGTCGCTGAATAAACTGCAGGCTAAAGTCATACGCGCGAAACTTATGGGCATGCCTAATGCCGAGCAGCTGGAGAAGGAGTACGAAGTCGAGGCGCGTAAATCGCATGGTGCGACGGAAGGTGGTGTTCGGACGAAGGTGGAGGTGTTGCCTACGTTGGATGCGAGAGGCAAGATGTACGACGTTGGGCATGGGAAGGAGGACGAGGAAAGTCTTCCTGGGAATAGGAAGAAAAAAGAAAAGGCGTTTGAGACGCACGACCCCAAGACTGGCGAGGTCCTTCGGATTAATCCAGATGATGATACGATGACGCTGGGGGAGATGCTGCGTCAGGAGCGGTTGGGCGCGGGAATGGCGGACCAGAAGGACTTGGATGCGCAATATGCCAAGGCTGTCATGGGAGACGGGAAATTTCAGGTGAGTAACAGTTACATCGATATTATCCCCAAAGCTTGACCATTTAATTGTCAGAATGACCTTGATTATATCGATGACAACGCTGAGAAACTAGGCCGTCAAAAGATGCGCTCCGATGCCATGAAGCGTCAATTTGCCATCCATGGTGAGTGTATTTGTCTTCGGCTGTTCAGAGTGTATCTAACCACAATATAGATTATAAACGAACACAAAAGGCAATGTCGTCTTGTAATTTCTGCTATGGAGAAGATGATTCTCCTCCAAAAGCTGGGGTGATCGCTATGGGCACTCGGGTGTACCTATCATGTACTCTAACTGAAGAACTAGTCAAAGGCCACTGCCTGATAGTGCCCATTCAACATCACTTGAACATGCTCGAAGGAGACGACGATGTCTGGGAGGAAACCCGAGTAAGTTCTCTTGTTTACTCACTCTGCCATTGCTGACTGACATTATGTTAGAACTTTATGAAATGTCTCATGCGTATGTTTGCAGAAGAGGACAAGGGTGTCGTATTCTACGAAACCGTCCTATCGCTGAAAAAGCAAAAGCACACCTACATCGAATGCGTGCCTATGCCATGGGAGCAATTCGATCTTATCCCCGGGTATTTCAAGGTATTCATACCCCTTCCATGTGAACATTACGACTGATCAGTTGCAGGAATCAATTTTAGCATCTGAAGCCGAGTGGTCGCAGCACAAGAAGCTGATTGACTTTTCCTCGCGGCCTGGCGGGTTCAGACGGGCTTTGGTGCCCAACTTGCCGTACTTTATGGTGCAATTTGATCATAAGGGGGAGAAGGGGTACGGCCACGTCATTGAGGGTGCTGCCGACGCGCAGGATGAGGATGGCCTGGAAGAAGGGGAGAAAGGCGGAGGCGAATTTCCATTGTGAGTCTAAGCCGTTTGACCCTGTGATGTTGTTGATAACAATGTTTTGTTTGTTTCACAGTTATTTCGCTGCTGAGATTATTGGGAATGTGCTCGAGCTGGAGACGCGAAGGTGGAGGCGGCCTCGACGAGTAGAGTCTCGGAGGAATGGGGAGCGGGTTTTGGATATGAAGAAGGGGTATTCTCGGTTTGACTGGACGGGGATGATTGGAGAGTAAAAATAGCGATAGTTTGTGTAGTAGCCGGAATAGGAAGGTCTTGGCCAGAGTTAGCGAGCTGGACTTGACGGTCAACAGCACTTTGAAGGGCCAAATCTTTCCAGCACCCAGCCATGGCCCCGTCACCGCCAACGAAGAGGGAGGTCCTCATCGTCGCCGTCCTCCTCATCGCCCTTCTCTTCTTCTCAAACTCATCTTCAGCCACTTTGCCTCTTTCTCTCGGTTCATCACACGACACACTCTCTTCACCCAACACTCCTTCGGCAGATTCTCACATACCGCACTCAATAGACTCGCAACTCACATGGGGCTCGTCATCCGTACCAGAAACACGGATAGTCGCCCACGTCCCAGGTTTGTGCTTTTTCTGCTTTGTGCTTTCCTTGTTCTTACGGTGTCTAGGATGGACGGTGTTCGACAGGCTTTATCTGCTCAATGGCGTCGTTTACATCGTATCAGACCAACCAGCAGCGGTGCCCGACGTTCGCTTCATCTACTCGAAAGCTATCTTCATCAAGGATGGGCAAGAGTCAGAACCTGAGCGCCTACCAACGGACGAGGAGATTAGGGTCATTAGCAGTAAACAGGCCAAAAAACTGTTTGGTACGGGTGCTCAGACCATTGACGGCAATACAGTGCGTTTCAATACACCCTCTTCTTACCTTTGCATCTAACAAATCCATCCCCAGTTCCTCGTAAACGACCCACCGCAATAGTACGTTTTTACTTCATTGTTTACTTCGCAATCACTAAAGTCTCACTGTCTACTCTTAGCATCACCCATTACTACCACTGGTCCGCAGAGCTATGGTACGGCTTCTGGCGCACCTACTCCTCCCTCGACCCCTCCATCTCCGCCGAAGGCAGCACCACCCTCCCCCCCATCCGACGCATCTTCTTCAACCACCTCGACGCGCACCACTGGCGCGACTACGCCTCCATGAACCAATACGTCGTCCGCGCCTCCTTCCCCTCCGCCGCCATGGAGTTCATCGACGACTGGCGCGACCGCGCCGAGATGCGCCGCCCCTTCGTCTTCGACCGCGTCGTCGTCGCGGACCGCTCCGCCGCGATGCAGTCGTATAATTTCGCGAGGTATCAGCGGACGGCGGCGGCGGCGTTTGCGCTGCCGGGGAGCATGAATTGGTGGATGCCGATTAGGAATAATGTTATTGAGTTTGCGGGGCTGGATCCGGGTGTGGGGGGCGGGACGACGGGGACGCCTGTGATTACGTATATCTCGAGGCAGACGTGGGGGAGGAGGATGTTGATTCCCGCGGACCATGATAGGCTTGTGGCGGAGCTGTATAAGCTGCGAGATCAGTATGGGTACGAGGTGAACGTCGTTAACGCGGACAAGATGTCCCGCGTCGAGCAAATACGATTGGCGGCTCGGACAACGGTATGTTTTCTTTATTAATTCCTACACGCCAACCTTCCGTCTCACCCACCCGCCCTCGAATCGCAGATCATGATGGGCGTGCACGGAAACGGCCTCACCTCGCTTCTATGGATGAAGCCAAACCCACGGTCCACCGTCATGGAGTTCTTCTTCCCACAGGGTTTCGCACACGACTACGAGTACACGACGCGGGCTTTGGGTATGATACATTACGGTTTCTGGAACTCAACGTACGTCTCCCATCTTCATCTCAATCATCTACATCAGCCTTCAAAAGAATTACTTATTTACTTATGATGCCCGTGATCACCAGATTTTTTACGAGCCCCGGGGTCCCGACGCCGCAATACGTCGAGGGGTTCCAAGGCAACGCGATACCGATCGACGGCGCGGCTGTCGCCCGACTCTGCGTCGAAAGACTCTCGCTCTCAAGCGAGGAGGATGACTGAGTGTGGTTACGGTTACTTGATAAGTGATAAGTGTGCTCATACATTCATTGGCATGGACTTTTTGCACCCCGCGACCTCGTATCATAGGATCTTCGGACTTCCATAACATAATCATCTGCTCGCGCTGGCGTCTCTGGCCAAGACGTCACCAGTAGTAACTAGAGGCAGGCTTAAGCGCCTGGCGGTCAGCGTGTATACACGCTGCATCGCATAATTTATAGAGGATTTTGGACATACCTACTTTACAGTACTCGTACAGGCAAAAATGTAAATACGATCTCCCGGAACTTGACATCATTCCTGTTACCTGTTACCTGCCCTGCTCTCATGTGCATAAAGTATAGGATGGATTCCATTATTGTATTGCATTGTTCAACACTAATAATGAGCTAAGGAGAATGAAAAGAGCAGTTCGTATGCGAATGCGATGTGTTGCTACATAGTTAAGTTATCGTAGCTGCGTGTGTATGCCTTGCCTTGTCGGTGATATGATAGATACAATAGGTTGTGAAGAAAAACCACGAGACGAGATAGATACAAAAAGATTGCCCGCACAGAACACGTTACAACCACCAGAATCAGAATAAACAGCCTCCGCATAGAGAGAGTAGTATGTGTCCTGCACAGCTCAAAACTTGAAAGTAGAAGAATGTTTTTCACGACCTTATCAACCCGGGACCGCATTTACCTTGATTCATTTCATTCGTGTGTGGCCAGCGCAATCAGGTCTCCGGACGTCCTTTCAGCCAACCACCAGCTTCCCAATTACATCCAGCGCGGTACACGTCCTTCTTGCGCTGCACGGGATCAGTCACGCCTTTCAAGATATCGTTCAGCCTGGTGAAGTCGATGGGCTTGAGGATCCATCCGTCGACGCCGTACGCAGCCAGTTCCTCGCGTTGCTGCTCCATTAGGGACGCAGAGACGGCGAAGACAGGTATTCTGCCGTTGAGGGCATGGGAGAGGCGTCGGGAATGCGGACGGGGACAGTTCTTTGCGTCGTTCTCTTCGAGTTCTCGGATTTTTTGCGTAGCTTCGAATCCGTTCAGTATGGGCATCCTGATTGATCGTCAATATGCTGCTCTGAGTAGATAATGCGCAGCGTCGACTTACTGTATATCCATAAGAACAGCGTCGAAAGACCGGTCTGAGACGACTTTATCCAGGCCCTCTTGGCCATTCGTGGTATTGACAACTGTATGACCTTTCAAAGTCAGTCGTTTCGAAAGAATGGTGCGATTGATGTCATTGTCCTGTGTTCGATATTAGAATGGTACAATCTGTGTCTTGAGAAAATCCGCGTACCTCAACGATCAGAACCCTCAACTTTCCAGAATCAAGTCCATCTTGAATGAGCGTAGTCGGCGAAGTTCTCCTCACGAATGTTTTCGACAGCAAACTATTCCCATCAACAGTCCCACAAACACCCGAATTCGGCGATTGACTCCTAGACCGTACCCCACTCTCAAAATCATCGATCTTCACAGGCCTCACCGGGACATGAGAATCAGTCACTGGATAAATCCCCGTCGTCGGCTGTCGCGGAGATGGTCGCGGAGACACCTTCGGCTGCTCAATCGACTTTCGGCCCTCCATACTATGCATGGAGCCCCGAGAGCTAGGCGGCGACATGTGGTTGGATGAAAGTGCTTCCACTAGGTTTTCGATGTCGCTTCCGCCGGAGAACATGCTTCCTGTGCGAGCACAAACCATGGGTGATGAGATGTTTGAATCGCCCAGGGACCCAGATAGGGAGAGGGGAATGAGGAATGAGAAGCAACTTCCCTCGTTTAGTTTAGAGTCGACGCGAAGTTGGCCGCCGAGTTGTTCGACGATCCTTGCAACGACAGCAAGACCCAGGCCTACAAGAACCATTTAGTAAGAAATCAACGAAGAAACAAGAATATGACTCACCAACTCCAGCTACGCTGTTTGATTTAGGTTCCGAAGACTCAACTTGCTCGAACTCCCTGAAGATACTATCCAGCTTATCAGGCGAGATGCCGCACCCAGTATCTCCAACAACAATCTCAACTGCCGTCTGATTCGTACTCCGTAATCCTTCGGGCTCGCCATAAGTCGTACAGCACACAGTGATCGAGCCTTCCCTTGTGTATTTCACTGAAACAGAGTCAATGAGATGCTGACCATCCATCTGCAAGAGCGAAAACTTACAAGAGTTAGCTGTCAGATTCTGCACGACCGTACGGATCTTCTTGGCATCTCCGACGACTATCGTTGGGGATTCCGCAAGGTCGAGGGTGAACTTGATGTTCCGTCGTTCCGCTTCTTTCTTGTAGAGATGAGTAGCCTCTTCGATGGTGAAGTGTAGGTCGAACGGCTCGTTGAATGATGTTTCGTTGCCGCTTTCTAGTCTCGTCAAATCCTACGATGCGGTCAGAATCTGCAAGGTTGTTTCAGAAAGAGAAAGAGAACATACAAGAAGATCGTTGATGGTGAAGAGAAGACTCTACAGAAACCGTAAGCACATTGCAAAACAAGAATCATGAATAATGAAAAACCTTCGAGGCAGCATGGGAACGGCTAAGGTTGTCTCGTGTCTCATTATCCAGTGGACCATTCAGTGCCATCTCCAAGTAACTATAACATGGTTCGTCAATAACAGCCATCATCTTGAAAATGAAGCGAAATACTTGATGATGTGATTCAACGGAGTTCGTACTGGAAACAATCGGATTAAGATATGACTTCGAAGTGCATGAATTAACTTTTTACCTTCATGACTTGCATTGGAAAGCAGCAGGTTCGTGAGTTTCGTAGTCTGTAACGCGCTCTCCTTCTGCCTCCAAACCTCGATGAACTGCATGACAGAGAACATGAGTTGTCATCCCAGTCGCTACGAAACAAACAACGAACCTTTCCATAAACAAGCGCCAACACCCCCGCCGTCTCCAACTGCTCATCCGTCCACTTCCTACACCGTCCAGCCACAGTCTCCGACCAAATCTTGAACGACTTCCGCGGTTCCAGGTTGACGCCCTGGCTCTGGCTATCCTTGTGCGGCTTTCCCGCCCAGTGCACTTCTCGAAGCTGTCCCCTGCGCAGGAAAGCGATGAAATCTTTCCCTCCGCTTGAGAGTGGGACGTAGAGAAGTCCAGCTATGATTTCGAAACCTATAGGGAAAGATTAGAATAAAAACTTTGACGAATGGGGAAGGAGTGACCTGTTGTTAGTTGTAGATCAGGAAAGTCGTTGACGACTGCTTGTGACGCTTGGATGGTACTGACAAATGTCAAAATGAGCCGTGCAGGCAAATCACAGAACATTCGAGGCTTACTCGTACTGCTTCAAGCGCAGATACTCGGCCATGATCAAGATCTCCTGTCCATGTTGATTAGGCCCAAGTATCTTCGCCCCTTCCCCAACAACAAGTATCCCGAAATCGGCATCGAAAAGGCCCAATAGGTCATCCGCGTTACTGACAATATATCCTGTCTAAAAAACCAGAGCATCACTATCTTCGTATTATTGAGGTTGTCACATTAACTCACTGGATGGTTGTCCGAAGTCAAAGTATTGATCTAAAAACCCAAACACAAATATCGATCCACTGCCACTGGTCAAAAACGCATAAATAAGACGAACAAGTTTCCGGGTATGGAGGCGCTGAGCGTAGCTCAGCCGCTCGATGTTTCTTGAGATGGACTGGCTGAGGAGACGGAGCATTTGTCGGACGGGGAAGGAGACGCGCATGCCGTGGGCGCCGTAGGAGTGGCATGTTACGAGGCCCCAGAGTTGGCCGAACGCTAGGATGGACTGGTGGTGGTGGTTGTTAGTAGGGGAAAGCATCGGGATGCTTGCACTTACGACCGACATAGAGGCTCGTACGCCCATGTTTTCCAAATCTGACAAAGAGAAATGATTTTAGATCGAGCTTCGATAAAAAGAAGGGAATGGCATACATTTGATGTGAATTGGACTCATGGCGCGCAAATAACAGTGTGTCATGTTCTGCTTCCAATCAGCACCACCCTTGATGCCGCATTGTCGAACAACCTACCAAAGGTTTCTCAAGATCGTCTTTGTTTCGAACGACGATTCTTGCTGTCGGTTGAGCACGGTCGTAGAGAAGTCGGACCTTGTCTGAGAGGGACGTATGAGTATATGCGCGAATGCACATTCTGTAGCAGGACTCACTGATTGAATAGAGTTCCCTTGCCTAGTTCCACAACGAAATGAATACTGTCCACTTAACAGAAGAAATGACTCTGCCAACATACCTGCGCAGGAATATCCCCCGCCGGAAAATGCAACCCCCTAAACAAATCATGCGACTGTCCCCAATCCACAAGCTCAGCCACAACCTGCCCATTCCACATCTCATCAAACTGATACACAAGCACCCGATGGAACTGCGTCAAATCCTTAATCACCCCCACCACCACCTTCAAAAACGTGTTCAAATCCGGTGCCGCGCCCAGCTGCTCGTTGATCTGCGCCATCACCGCGAAGACATCCATCATGCCCACTGTCGCGCTGGTGCGCCCGGCTCGACGGGCGCCACGGCGCGTGCGGGAGGATGAGTCCGGGCCGGATTGGGGAGAGGTGCCGTAGGGTGTTCCGCCTCGCGTCATTCGGCGGAGGCGCTCGAGCGCAGGTAGGGGTCGGGCGCGACTTGTGGTGCTCTCAAGGATATCCTCCGCACTCGGCCTCCAGTCGTCCTCACCGTCCAGGCCTGCGAGCGAGGAAGGGACATTCCCAGATGTCCCGAGGGAGGTGACACTGCCTCGTATAGAACCTAGAGAAGTGCTACTACCATCGGCCGACGAGGCACCAACTGTTGACTGGTCCGAGCCAGACCCAACTGAAGGAGAAGCAGACGATTCTCGCTCCTCCGTTGTGGGCGTATCTACCAGACTTTGTTGTGATAAGGATGAGCCGGCAGTGCTGAGAGTGGGAGATGTCACTCCAGACGGCACGCCAACGACAGGAGGTGGGTACAAAGGGTTCATGCCGTCACGCTCCAACTCGAACTCCATGACAATCAGCCCCGAAGTCAACGAGTCCGTCGAACTATACGCCTGCGCCCGATGCACCGCACACCAACACGTCCACGTCCGCTTACCATCTGTATATTCCACATCATGCTGGAATGCCGACCCCGGCGCGCCCCACCCACTAAGGAGGAATACATGCGGACTGCTCTCCTCCTCTTCCGACATGAGGTCGGGTTCCGTGAGAAACTGGATGTTGTCCCATAGGATCGCCGCTTGAGATTCAGGCAATGTGTCCGTAAAGCATTCTAGGCCGAAGAGGAATTTGGGAGGGAGGCCGAGTAGCTCGGTGGAGTTCTGTGGTATGCGCATGGATCGGATGAGGGCCGCTAGATAGCTGCGAAAGGACTAAAAATACCTCTGAGACTTGGCGAACAACCAGAGTATCAGCCAGTTCGTCGACTGCGATTAAGACGCCAAAGCCTTGTACAGCCCCGGGGGTACTGATGGGCTAATATAAATGATTAGTTTGAGGTCTTTGAGGTGTAGATAATGGCTTACTTCATCTTCGCAACGTTGTAGTTTTCCTTCTCTCCCGACAACCACATGATTCCCGTTGACGTCCTGTTGATACTGAAATTTCACTGTAACGTAAGGCTCTTCCGAAGTAGCACTGCTGCTACCAATGTCAGAGCCAGAGGGAGGTTCTGAACCCGACCGCTGTGATTGCCCGCTGGAGTTGGCTCCCGAACCCGAACCCGAACTCGTAAATTCCGGACTCCGAAGTTCTTGACCACTACTGCCAACATCAGAGCCAGAGGGAGGCTCTGAAGACCACCGCTGTGATTGTCCGCTCGAGTTTGCTCCTGAACCCGATCCTGAGCTTAGAAATTGCGGATTTTGACTACCAGCGCTGGCGGAGGATTGCGCATGACTACTAGCACTAGCAGAAGATTTTCCACGACTGCTGGCGCCCACGGAAAATTGACCATCGGTTCTGTTTGAGCGTTTACTGGTATTTGAGTTACCCTTCCTGCTTCCCAGAAGAGACGAGTTGACTGAGTAACTGCTCTCGCTATTGGTTCTGGATGGTGGCAGAGGCGGCAGGTGGACCAGCCCATACTCGGATGGGTTGAACGGGAGCTCTGGTAATGATGGCTCCTCCGAATAATCTTCGTCAATGTCAATGCCAGCATTTGGATATTCTGCAACTGGCGTGGCCAATGGATCAAATGCAATTGAGTCCAAAAGGCCTGACTGTGGAGCTTCGATAATTGGAGTCAAAGGGGGGACTGATGGTAAAGGCGGGGGGTCACCAAGATCTGGTCTCGGCAGAGCATTCGAAAGCTCGTCCGCGATGGACATGGTGGGTAGAAGTGTCGGACTGGTAGCAGACATGCCAGCACTAGCGATGAGGGGTAAAGGTGCAGGATGATGAAGGTTTTGAAAAGAGTCTAGGTTCTGTTGGCTTAGATTCGTAGTGCCGTCACCGTGTAGGTTGGCACCCTGGAAGGCGGTGCCATCGTAGGCACTGGATGAGGAGGAGGTGGGAAGGGTGGATGTGGCCCTCGAGAATACGCGAGGAGAGGACGGATTGTCTTCTGCAGGAAAATGGCGGAAGTTGGGCGAATCCTTCCGTGAGAATCTGCGATGGCTGCGTTTGACACGTGTTGTGGCGTGCGCTGGGGAGTCTGAAGCGCTTGTAGTTGGAGATGAGGTAGAACCTGGTGAGATACTTGACGCCGTGTCAATGTTTGGAGCATCTGAAGGAATTGGCAGGTTTGGATCATCGTGATGCTCGAAAAGCGAGGAAAAGCCCTGGTCACTCTGTTCTTTGGTCCAGGCTGCCACAGACCCGGATCTAGACGGTCTCAATGAGATGGGGGAGTCTGGGGAGACAGCGCCTGCTGAGTGGGGTGCCGATGGGCGGGGAGTGTTGTAGAACTCGGGTGCAGGCTGAATGCGCCCAGAGAGTAACGATTTTACTGGATAGACATAGGAAGATGAGGATATACGGGGAGGCGACTGCTTTCTGCGATCTGTCATAGATATAGTTGTTGTCGAGAAAACTTAGTTCAGCAAGCGCTTCTTACTTGAAGGTGGATCACCGAAATGACGCAGGTCACGTGCCACTTGTCCAAAGCTATTCCATCTGACGTCATATGGACGATCCTATCGCAGGCCGAATGTGGTACCAATTATATCTACCAAGCCTTCTTGCACTCCCAAATAGTCGTGTCCACCCGCTAACGTTTTCACGAGCACAATATGCCGCTCTTCTTCCCAGAATTCGTCGATCCGCCCGAAGTGCGCCAACTGTCTACTTTTCACCATGCTGTCTCGTTTCTCGACCCGCGCCTTTGTCTGGCCAGAGACCACGTCCCACTCCTGTGCAGTCATGGCAAAAGCATTGGCTGGCATGTCCACAGGTGGTAGATGTTTTTCTATAAAGGCCTGGAACAGTACATCGGAGTGCGAGTGGGGAATGTCCCAGTCGTTCTCTGCATGTGCAATCAGCACAGACGCGGTGATATTCTACCCTCACGTGAGTTCAGAGCTCCCTTCGATGCAGTGAAAGACGTACTGGTACCACGCGAAGTGTATCAAAACGATGCACTACGGCTGATTGTACCAAGTCTAGAGCCAGATTTCAGACAGACACTTGTAACGTAGAGAGCGGACTTACGGATAGCACCCGGGATAGCACCCAATGGTTTTATCAACGGAATAAACCCAAACATGTTATATGTATTGAGCACAGCACTAATGCTTGAAAAGGGCTATCACCACCATCACTTAAGTTCAACGGCACAAACAGGCACAACAAGATTCGCTCACCGATAGAAGCACAATCCCCTTACACTTTACACCTTCCGAAGCAAGCTCAGCGCCGAGCTGGCCCGAAACACCAGTGCCCAAGCTATGCCCAACAATCAAGATATCCTCCGCTTTCTTTCCATGAGCGACAAGCCAGTCGAATGCGGCCCTCGCATCGCGCGTTAACCCAGCCTCCGAAGGCTTCCCCGTGCTGTCCGCGAAGCCTCGATAGTCGATAGCGAGGACATTGGCGCCTAATCTGGTCGAGAACGCCTGGTAATGCTGGATACGGGCACTGAAGGCGCGAGTAGCGGCGTTGCCGTGGAAGAAGAGGACCACGGGACGTTCTTTAAGTGCCGGTATAACATGGGAAGCAACGTCGGTGGGTATAGTAGGCAGGGCATGGTAATATGGGTCCGATAGAACGAACCAAGCGCCCAGGGTTTCGTTATCTGAGGTCTGTATCTTTAGGTTAAGAGTCCTATTTGCTGGGAAAGGTCATGAGGTGGAGGAATAGCAGCAAAGAATAGTAGCGTACGCGCTAGTCCATATTTCTCCGGGGTATCAAAATTAGCAAACCAAGGAAGCCTAATAGCATTCAAGTATACAGCACTGCAAAAAGTAAGCGACAAGTCTGCTGCACGAGACGACGGAAAACTCACTGGCCCTGGAACCATGGTACAGCCAAAAGCAGCACGACGGTAAGATAGATAGCTCCGAAGATTACAAGATATAACTGAGCACGGAAGAGAAAATAGATCCCGTTCGAGTTGGCCATGGTCGTCCCACTGAAGAAAAACGACGCGCAGCAAACCTCAACCCTCAGCGAACAGCCGAACGCGCGGTATCTGCGTCCAAGCCTAATCCAAGCCGGCGGCCCGATCAATAATTCCCGTGCCGATAAATTATCTCACAAGAAGCTGGGTCCACCACCATCTTGCGGTTGGCTAGCACGAAGCCAAGCGCTGGCAGACTTTCCTAAGCAAATGCTCTGACACACACACCACTGTGGTTTCTCTCTTGTTTCTCTCTTTGCACGACATAGAGACCTCGACCAATCTGCGACAGATCCTGGTCAGATCCTCCCTCTAGACATATACTGTAATGTCGACCAATAATGCCCAGGGCATTCATCTCGAATCCCGAGAGGCCTCAGCTCAAGCTCAAGTCGTAGAGCAAAAAGGCCCATCTGCCGCTACTTCCACGACTTTCCGCAATACCCCGAAGAGACTCTCATGGCTTAGACGTTTCGGCTCAGGCATCGCCCTCGACATCCGCGCCAGGGCACCGTGGTACCTCAGCGATTGGACGGATGCGTGGAATTATCGCGTGGTACCCGCTACGGCCCTTATTTTCTTTGCAAAGTGAGTTTCTAGGAAATTCGTATGAAAGGATGGGCAGTTGACGGGTTGGGAAGTGTGCTGCCTGGGATTGCTTTTTCTTTAGATCTTATAGAAACTACGAAGCAGTATGGCGTCGCGGAGGTGTTGATTGCCTCTTTTATGGCGGCGTTCGTGTTTTCAGTTTTTGGCGCACAACCCCTCACCATTTCTGGAGTAACAGGTATGTTGCTGAGCTTTGATCATCTCCAACAACCGACATACTCACGATGATCAGGGCCTATCACCGTGTTCAACAAAACCATATTCGACATAATCGAGAGAGAACCCAACCCACCCAACTACCTCCATTTCATCGGCTGGGTCTACCTCTGGGCAGCCATCCTCCACTGGATCACCGCCCTCCTCAACTGTTCGTCCCCCTCATACCTTCCTCATCTTACTCTGACATCCCCTCCACCACAGGGTGCAACTTCCTCAAATACGTGACCCTCTTCTCCTGCGACACCTTCGGCTTCTACGTCTCCTGGGTCTACCTCCAATACGGCGTCCAAGTCCTCACGCGCCAATTCGTCCCCTCCGGCTCCCCAGGCGAACAAGGCTACCTCGTCTCCATCATCCTCGCCCTCCTCATGCTCGTCACCGCTTTCCTCTTCCAATCCCTAGCGGAGACGCCGTATTTCCATAGACATGTGAGGAGGTTTTTGGCGGATTATGGGATGCCGATAGCGTTGGTTGCGGCGTCGGCTATGGCGTATTGGGGGAGGTTTAATGCTGCTAATCCGCTGACGCTTCCTGTGGGGGCTGCCTTCCAGGCGGCGGGTGGGAGGCCGTGGTTGGTCAAGTTTTGGGAGCTGGAAGGCAAGTGGGTTGGGATCGCACTTCCGTTCGGCATCGTTCTGTGGATTCTCTTCTTCTTCGACCACAATGTTTCGGTATGTTAAATCAATGATATCGTCTTCAATATCCTCGCTGAATTGCTCTTCCCGCTTCCCAGTCACTCATGGCCCAAGGATCCGAATTCCCCCTCCGCAAGCCCCCAGGATTCCACTGGGACTTCTTCCTCCTCGGCCTAACCACCTTCATCTCAGGCCTCATCGGCGTCCCCGCCCCCAACGGACTCATACCCCAAGCCCCCATCCACACCAGCTCGCTGCTCGTCATGGGCCGCTCGCCGAAACACGAGAAGGATTCCGAGGACAAGGGAAGCACCTCGCGAACGCAGACGCAGACGCACGAGCGGTCGTCGTCGAATAATAACTCCGTGAGGGGGTCGATCTTTAGAAACGATGAACCCCCGCTGGACCCGACGGCGTGGGGGAGACATGAGGTGCCTGTGGCTGTTGTTGAGCAGCGGGTGTCGAATCTTGCACAGGGGGCTTTGTGTCTTGTACTGCTGACTGGGCCGTTCTTGCATGTGTTGAATTTGATTCCCAGAGGCGTTCTTGCTGGACTTTTGTAAGCTCTCATTCCTTCCTAAGGAAATCGTTATTTACGACGATGGTGTTCAGCTGGTACATGGGTGCTGAAGCTCTGCGGACGAACGGGATGACGAAAAAGATGCTTTACCTGATCCAAGACAAAGCCCTCACCTCGCATCAAAATCCCCTTCGCAAGGTCCGCAAATCTCGCATCGTGTTGTTCGTAGCGTTGCAGCTCGTAGGGTTTGGCGCGACATTTGCGATAACGCAAACAATCGGTTCGTCTCTCTTTTTTTTGTGGGCTAGCCTTTGGTATTCAGCAATTGATCTGATTTCTCATTTCTAGCGGCGATCGGGTTCCCGGTGATAATCATGCTACTGTTACCACTGCGGACACTCGTTATTCCGAGACTGTCGTTTACGATGGAAGAGTTGGCTATCCTTGATGGTCCCACTGCATCACCTTTTGTAAGCCTTCACTTTCCCGCTCCAGTCGTTATTTATTTGCTGATCAAAATTGACCATTGTAGACAATGGAGTCTGTTGGTGGTACATTGTAACCCAATGTTAACTACTCTTGATATCATTGCATGCTGGACTCAGGTCCCCACTCGCGTTCCTACTTTGAGTCATTCCAGCCTATGTTTGATATCAGTGCAACGACTCTCATAGATGCGGATCACACGAGTCGCGCAGAGTGCGCTTTGTCGAACGGAAGATTCGAATGCTACGCACCCATCACGGGAATAAGGGCATCGCTCACTGTTTCGTACCAATCAAGTCTTCATTTGCATAGACTTGCAAAGCCCAACCATTGATGGGTGTCTGGCGTCCCAATCATCTCTAAGTCAATCATGCTTTCAACATCGTCAACCTTTCTTCTTCACGTTTGTCCCCTCCCTCTACGTTCTGAAAGTCTCCATTATAAGTCTGGCCAAGTTTCGAAAGATCTCATCGGGGCCCTGGTCTGGTTGGATTCAATAAACCTGATCCGCTCAGGTTTCCGGTTCCATCTGCAGTCTACCTTCTCATTCACGCTGCTTGCGCCTCAAAGCTGCTCATTTATCAGAAGCTGGTGCCTTCGTTGTCAAATTCTACCGAGACATGGATGACAGTACAACCCTCGGTCTGAACGGGGCCTCTGCAGAGATGTTGGAACGTGCAAGTTTTGAACTACAGACAGTTGGACGCCCCTAACCTGCCTGAGTAGCGAAGCTTAATGAACTTCATACCCTCTCGTACAGTTACTGCAAAATCAACGAGGTCTGAGTAGAATCTTGAACTGCCTTCTGAGTCCGATGTAAGCCTTAGATAGTATTCAATGTTTTATTGGAGAGGCATTCTAATCTTCTTTCTATAGACGATTTCATATGAGAAGTACGACGATTAGTGCTGTATGATGAAGGGTATTGCTAAACGTGATCGTAGCATAGAAGTAGACCTGTGTAGCATAGTATTGCGAAAGCTAGGATTGTTGTGTCAAAATGATACAAATGGAAGTCTGGAAAGCATAAGCATTGAGTAATAGGCACCATGTTCAGAAATTTTGAGCAGGGTTCCTATAATGCATCATGTCGTCGTAGTCGGACTCTTCGTGGAATTCATCTTGGAAATAGGATATGACGCAAAACCCTGTTACGATTATTCAGGCGCTTACCACTGCTCCCGGAGCTGTCCATTTCGTCAGGGTAGTCGTTCTTGTAATACTCCTCGGCTGTTGACGAGATAATGAGCATTGAGAATTATGGGTAGTCAATTGTAATTACCATTGGAGTCCTCGTCCGCCTCATCTTCCTCTTCTTCAGAATCTGACGCGGAATCATAGACAGCTCCGAAGGAGGGTGGCAGGCCGGTCCTACGTGGTGGTGTAAGCGATAAGACATTGGCAAGAAATGAAGAATGGCCACATACAGAGTTCCAACATTCGCAGCCTCATTCCATTCACTCAAAGTGGCGGGTCTGTGGTAAAAGACGTCCCAGACATAATCCCCTTCTGCTGTTGTGGCGGGTGGCACAGTGCGGGAGGAGCCGACGTTGGAAGGTTTCTTCAGAACTGGAGCACTCGTTGACGTGCTCGCCTCGTCATGGTTAACTGGGTCGGCGGCCTATGAAGTTGGTTCTGATGATGACACAAGGCGAGCTTACTTTTGAGGTAATCATTCAGCATGGGCAAGAACTTGTCCATCTCAGCGTCCTCCTTTTCTGGAACTGATGGTTGTGTTGTTGGAATTGCGTCATACATCTTAAAGTCAACCGATTTTTTAGTTTCCATCTCTTTGGAGGACAGGACCTTCGGTCTTGCGATCAGAGTGGATCAGATGAGCGTAGACGTAGGAACCATGGAGAACTCACGGACTCGTGGGGAAGCGCCGCGTGGGGACGACGGGCTGATCGTGCTCGATAATCGTATAGCGGCGAGTATGCTCTTCTCGTGGCTGTCTGGTGGTGGGAGATGGTGGAACTGCCTGAACCGGTGGCACTGAAGGCTTCAAAGCAGTTTCACGGGCAAGTCGGGAGATCTCAGCCTATGTAAGTTCACAGATTTGATTAGCTATTCGGATTGAAGTACATCGGCTACGAACCTGGATGTCCTTCTGGCGTTGTGCATCATCCCAGTCGGCATTCTCGACAGTCTGTGCGTATTGGAATACGCCAACGCCACCGCGGGATTTCTTTCTGCGAACCCTTGATTCGACGACTGAACAGATAAGACAAGTCGTGAACTTCTGCTTCCATGCTCAATCATTCCAAGATGAGGCTTACCGAGGGCTTCAAGAGGTTCTTCGTTGCGTTTTCTTTTGATTCGCAGTATGGTGTACGATTGAGAGACCGGTGGTGTTGAGCCTACTTGCATTTTGGTATAAAACTTGTGCGTAAAATAATTGCCAGCGGTTGGTAAAGAGTAGCTAATAGAGAGCCAGACTCGCGCGTCAAAGCCACATACTCACGCGTCACATTAATGACCTCACGTGCATGTGACTACTATAGCGTCAGCCGAAACCTCCGAAGCTTCTTTGTGGATTAGCGCGCAACTGGCCTTGTCGATTTTGCCATTACATGGCTACCACGCGGCAACATTACTGAACAATGAGCTGAGATCTCTTATACCGCTTTGATCTCCGAACACCCCGATAACGCGCCCATCCTATGCAAATCCTATGCCACGCTCGTGAGCTATTTATAGCCATGTGTGTCGCTGTATTCGCACATAGCGCAACTCTATCTCGAGTGGAAGTGAGCCTCAGCTGGGCTCTCGTAGTTCTCTTCACCAACCATCGCCTCAGACCGATGCCTGGTAACCAGAGCACCAGGCCTAGGACCTCGTAAGCCCGTAGGTTAGGATGGGCCCTGATGACTCTGGCGGGCATGGAAGATGACGAGCGACTTCAATTCATGTGGAGCGCAAGACCCGGGCGCTCGTGAAGATCTGTCGGCCTTCTTTACTTCCAGCCTAGGATATTGGACGATATGCTGGCAACACTGCCGTCTAGGCGCCATCTTTGTTGATTTCATCACAACAAATGACCAATTGTTTCCCGGTCGACCGGAAAGTGTTCTGCAGTATAAAGAACACTTCATTACTGCATGACTCGTTCTTGTCTCCCAGTCGTGTCCCACGAAGACACAAAACTCGTCTCTCATATCCTCGATGACAGTGCTGCTGTTGCCAACTCTCTTTCTCTTGTTCTTCTTGTGCAATCGGAGAGCACCGAGACTCCACCACCCTATCAGGTTTCTCAGAGTCCGTTGTATGACTGAATGTCATAACTCGATATTGCATATCATGCAGGTGAACATATTTACTCTTTATACGAGGAATGACTTTGACTAGCTCATAGACCTAATTTGGTTTCCAGTGACCAAGTGCGTGTCTAATCATGGGCTCTGGAGCGGCCTGGCTGACAACGGATTGTGAATGTTAATGACATTGAAGATACTGGTACAGCGTCATATTACTTTCCCTCAACTGCATTCCCATTCGTTTCTCGAGGTGTCTTTCTATGTTTTGAAACTTACCGCCAAACAAAGATTTATTTATTTCAAGTAGCACCAACAATCTGTAGTAAGTAGTATACTCACCCACTTTCGTTCTTACTCAGTATGAATTTCCCGTGTCTTATAGCTAGGTGCCAGCTTTTGTTTTCGACATAACATTAGGAGCTCTGATTTGTATCAATATCATCCATCATCGTTTTTTGCCTGCGAATAGTTGGTATTCCTTCGGCGAATCGCCTTTATTTCTTGACTTAGATCTACCCTACTTTCGAAGACCTATGAAGTTATACAGTACTCTGCCTGGCATCACCTTAACCGCAACCGCCGCGCATCCATAACTATCTGAAAGTGTCGATCTGTGTCTCATTATCGCCACGGCTACTTAAGAGTCCTCTCCAACAGGAGCAACCACCCCAGGACTTCCAGCGGACCTCCAAGCTGCAAGAACAAGCCCGACTACGTCGTCGACGCCTATGTTGTTCCGCACGCTCGTGAAGAGTGTGGGTCCATCACCTCTCATCAACTTTGAGTCTCGGTCCATCACCTCCAGAGAAGCGCCAACATATGGAGCTAAATCGATCTGCCAAGGTGTAAGTCATTATTCAGTTTTCACGCGATGAAGCTCACTTTGTTGATGACCAGGAGGTCGGATTGAGAAATACCAGGACCTCCCTTACGCGGAATTTTATCACCGCCCTATTTCGTATACTGACATCAAGGATTATTTCAGGTAGAATCCGAAATGAAGGCGCACCGAAACATCGATGACATAAATTATGTAGTCTGCCAACTCTCGAGAGTAGTTGGCTGCCAGGTTGTCACCGCCACTCTCCACAATGAGTAGTTGGCATCCAAATTTCGCTTGCAGGGTTTCCAACGCACCCATATTGGCGCTTATGTCTTCTCGGATGGCCGCATGCGGACATCCTCCAGTTTCAATCGCAAGGATTCGCGATGCTGGTAAAGCCTTGTTTTTAATCAAGAACTCCTGGTCTTCACGAGTAAAGATATCGTTCGTGACAGTCGCTAATTTGCAAGATCCCGAGCCAACTATCGTAAACGATGTGGGAAGCAAAGACGGTCCACTTTACCCATGTTATAATCCTTCCTTAATCTCCGGCAAAGCTCAAGTGTCAGCGCCGTCTTTCCAGAACCTACCGGACTGTATACTTCTCAGTTTTGGGTAGAACTTCTTGTCTTCAACAGATGTGAGAGATATACATACCCTCCAATCCCAATAGTAAAGCCTCGTTCCTCAAAGTTACGAGAGGAATAATCAGGCAGATCGCGCTCAGAGTACTTCCCTGAAAATATGTTTACACGGATCGAGGAGATAACACATCGGATTTCATTACACACCTGCATGTTCTAAATGCTCATGGGTATGACCATGCTCCTCCGCGCCATGGCTATGTGAATGAGATCCTGTGGAGTGATCATGGGAATGCCCTGCTTCAGGTTCACTAGAAGCAGAAAGGTTGTTGATGAATTGCACGTTCATGACTTGCGTTAGATGGAGGTTGGCCCAGGAATGAGGCTGGTTATCGCAGTGATGATCAATTGGTCGGTGGAGGATAGTTGTTATCTTCGGCCCGTTCGCTTCCGGTATAACTAGATCCTATTGCAGGGTTAGGGCAACCCAGGGACACACCGAACATCACATCATCACCCTCTACTGCACTCATATGCTTTTCCAGCGCTTGTCAACAGCATACCAATGAAGAGATCCAATTTGACCCTTGTTAGCTATGCCAGCTCGGACGACGAAGATAAATCTGATCATGCAACTTCCATGGAACCCATTGAACCACCGCCAAGTAAAAAGAGGCATGTCGCTCAATCATTCAAGTATCAGCACTCTGTGTTTATATTGTCATCATCATCAAGGAAATTGCCACCTATCTCCTCATCTATCATCGCACCTGGACCAATTGATAACCCTGCGCTCCACCAAGGTCGCACTCGAACAAGGCCTCATGTAGAAGGGCAATTCGCGGCTCATGTGTACGTATCGTTGGCTTTGAGTCGGCAATCGTTATTGTACAGGCTTCTTCAAGATATATTTGTTGATGCAAAGAAGACTGTGCCCACCTTACTTGAGATCTCGCCAGCACAAGATAGTCCCCAACGACCTGAACTTCATATTTCCATTTCACGACCGATTTTCCTTCGTGCTCATCAAAGGGAAGACCTAAAAAGGGCTGTGAAAAAACTTGCTAAAGCGCAAAAACCGTGGGTCCTCGTCACATTTTTGGAATGTATACATTGTTCAATTGATTTCCCCTCGTAGATTCACTGTGTCATTTGCGACATTATCGGAGCTGATCAATGATGAGAAAACAAGGACTTTTTTAACCATAGAAGTAGGGGCAGGTCATCACGAGGTAAGTATCCAGCTTCTTCAAGAAGTCGGGCTTCTCGCTGAACATATGCTTTCAGCTACGTTCGTTGGCGGATGCTCTTGCACCAGCATTACGGGCCATTCGTCAGCAGGAATATTACGACAAGCCCAGGTTTCACGCCTCGATAGCATGGGCCTTACTCAATAGACCGAAGGACACTTCGAACTCGAGCCCGGTGACAAGTGATAGTAACTGCTCTCCTCGTGCTCCTGCAGAAGACCCCCCTGTTTCATCGTCTGACTTTACTCCTGGAGCGATGACTCCTGAACCTTTTCCTACTATCTCCCATCTGCCATGCGAGCTGATAACATCCCTCAACGAGTGTTACAGCGCAAGACTGTCGTCCCCTAGAGTTGGTGCCTTTGATGTGGAGGAAATAACTATGAAGATCGGGAAAGAAATTTGCTCTTTCCGTCTATTGGGCATGTAAATCCAAGTGAATGGTGTCAGTGCAATGAGCTTGTGAATGAAATCATTGGCCTAGATCGATTACCGGGAGGAGAGGACAGATATAGTTTTTCTTTGTTCCGCGGAGGACGAAGTATCATTTCGATCATTCCTCCCATCCTGAGGCAAGTCTACGCTGTTACGACGGAGCTTCGGGGCGCCTCATGATATCTGCTCCTGCAAAAAACTTTGCTGGCCAGTTCATCAAGAGCATGGTCCGCACAAGCACCGATCTTGAGTGATCACCGCTCGAAGCTACGGTTCCCCCCATGCGCTTCAAGTTTACCTTGAGAGGATGATGAACAGTTCTCGATCATCTGACCCCGAACTTGAAATCAAAGGATTGGCGTATGTACGCACGTCCATCATGTCCCAACTCTATCATGATAGCTGATGGCTCCCTAAAGCTTTGTCACTCGCCTTGATTTAGGCCGCCGCTTCGCACGTCAACAGAAGTGTATAGTCGGCGGGCGGGTACGCTATCTTCGTAACGCAGTTCTTATAACGGTGTGATGTTCTGGATCACCCATACGATTTGTAAAGTCTATCTTTGATTGTCAGATTTGCTGGGACCTTTACTCATGCATTGAATGAATCCTGATCTCGGAAAGATTCGTTAATGAAGGCCTGTTCACAGACATTTACCTATCGTAATGCCGAAAATTGATTCCTTATGATAGGTCGCCCGTTCATGCACTCTCATCCGGCCACCTCTTAAATTCCCAAAAACACAGCCAGCTGCCCCGAGAGATTCAATGGCGTTCTTTAATCTCGGTTTCTGCCTTGATAGGTAATGACGTGACGGTTGCTGTTAGACTGTCCATGTCCATCTCAAAAGTGTCTTTCAAAACCAAGGTCTTCGCGCCATACATCTGGCTGGTTTCAGCAGACAAGAAGTCAGATTGTGTACTCGACAGCTCAGGTCGATCACCCGCGGTTGATCCAGGATGCTCGACCCCAATGCCTGCTTATGAAGTCCGCACGGACTTAACCTTGCTATTTTGACCGCAAATCTATGGCCTCGACGCCCACGCCAAAACTTCGCTTAAATGATCTTTGGGATATTTACCACAACATATATCCTTTCAGCACGGCCCGCTCAGTCACGGCATGGCAAGCGAATGACATTGCTGCATCTGGTCGGCCAGATGTTTATGAAATGAGTTTTTTCTCGCCCAAGATAACTCTGCCCAGATTAGGATGCCGACTATGTATGTATGGGATTTGGTTTTTCAGCTTGACCCATCCATCAACTTCTTCGCTTCTTTCCCTTGTGCTGTCCCAAACTCCCTCCCTTTTTTGCTCAGCTGCCCTTAATAGAACCATTCTGAGTGTCGATCCGGGGTGTTTGGAGCTCTCAACTTTGCACTTGAACCAGTTTGCAAGTTGTATACCTCGCCCGAGCGCACTCTCCCCACCGAACGGCCGTTGAACCTGTACGTTTGGATCTTGTTCCTGATATCACCTCCAAATCCGTTTCGTGCGTTCTTCCATCCCGCACCTAAAGCAAAGTATTCTGTCAACCTTGATTTTCCCAGATCTTCTGCTTCGGCCAGGAGATCTTGGAGCATCGCAAAATTGCTCCTCCGTATTCGAAGCCCGGCCACCTTTTTGGACCTTTCACACTGCCCGTTCATTATAGGATACGACATGGTCTCGACCCCATCCGTCATCCACGATTTGTTTATGATGCTGATGTCGCACCCAAACAATGAGCTGACTGCACTGGTAATCATCTTACTGTATTCTTTAGTTTTCATATCTCTCATCCATCTTTCCCAGGAAGGCTGTGCTCTTTCGTCCGCCTCTTACCCGCAGATGCGCGGATTAATGACCTTTGTATGACGCGACCCCAAAAATGGGGACTATCTTCTCGTTCCAAGTGCTCAGCATACGCGGGGTTGCTCCGGCAAATATCTAACAAATATCGAGTTGTTTTCTGATCCCGGACGCTTTAACACTGAAAAACGAGGCAAGCACATTGTCTTCCTCGTCATAATATCGAAAGCAGCCCGAGCACCGTATTACCGCTATTCCAACGCCACTATTGCGCCGTGATCCATGTTTCAGAGGATGGATAGCAACAAATGCGAGCAATTTCGGGCATATTGTCGAGGAGCCTCAAGTTGATGGCAGGTACACCTGTATGGCAGCAGCACAAGATCCTTTGCTGAACCAATCACACATTGTTGGTATCAAGCGATACTCGGGCATCCCAGCTCGGTACCCGAGCCAGATATCTATCATTAAGCCTGCTTGCTCTTGGGAAATTGTTAATGGGGATTGTTTGGCGCAGAGTAACAGCGATGTTTTTCCTTTGGCTTTCGTTCTCAGGTGTCGCACGTACCTGATACGAGGGTACTCGGTTTATTCAAGTGGCTGTGTGGCGTCACGATGAGTCGCTGAAGGTCATTAAAATTTCTCTCGTAATTATGGTGTGAGGCTAGTCAGCTGAGCTTTGTGCGAAGAAAGATATGCGAGCAAGCAGCGACATTCAAAGGCCGCCCAACGTCCCATGCTGTTGTATTTCTTCTCGAGCAAACTCCCTGAGCTCGGAGGGTATGGGGCGCAGACAAACACTACAGTTCCGTAACTTCTTCCTGTCAGGCCTCGCATTGGAGTTCGGTAAGCTGTAGGTAACCGAGGACGATTGAGAACACCTCCGTTCCGGTGTTAATGCTCGTCGTCTTCTTCGAAAGAGTGCGGGTACTTGGAGATTAGATTAGGAATATGCCAACTTATCGACAGCAAGATGAGAAGTACTATTTTCCACTGGTACCGACGTCGTCTTTGTGTGTTTACTAAACGTAAACCATGGATGGAGGTAAAGAAAGATATCCTACGTAATGCGCAAAAAATCAGTTTTATTCACCAAGTGTTCTTTCACATTTTTGGATGTATTACAACGATACAGATGTGAATGTTGTCTTAGTCGTCCATCCTGCGCAGACTTGGGAGACATCTGCACCAACTTTTAGTTCATTCAAAGGGATATCTCAACCCGTACTCGAGAATTTGCCTATACCATGATTTGAGCTCAGGACATCCACGATCAGAACGTGGGTCTCATTCCTTATGGGAACTCAAAGATTAGATTAGGCATGTGCCTACATTTTATAGACAGCAAGATGAGAAGTTCTATTTCACTTCTGGCACCGACGTCGACCTACTCAACGTAACCATGGATGGAGGTAAATAAATTCTACATACTCCCTAAAAATTTAAATCGATTTGTTTTGAGGTTCAGGAGAGGTTCACAAAGGTTCACAAAAGTTCGAAGAAGATAAGATAATCGAATTTCCATTCGATCTCGAACCCTAGACATGACATCTTAATTGACGGACGACGTCTCCGTCAATGTCACGGAACGCATCCCTGACAAGACTCTGAGTGTTTTCTGCTGATCATGATCGAAAACGGAACAGAGGAGCCGACGACTATTGGTGCTTGTCAAACGCGTGCATCCCTATTGGTCGTGGCCATCCTTTGGACCTCACTGTCTCCCTGACGGGCTGACATACTACAAGTGGCATGTTTCGAAGACCTTCCGAGATTCGAAGCTCCTTCGTGGATGTTTTTGACGAACAGGGAAACAGGTACCGTAAAATAAACGGAATATGGGGTATGGGGTCTGGGCTTTGTAGTGTCTTGTGATAATTAGTCTATTACATCGGACATTCCATTCATTAATTGTCTGACAGACTCGCAAGCTCCGCAGACTGTGTTTGTGTGTTCTTGAGACTTCTTGGTCTCCGTTTGTGTTTCTCGATGTATTTTGAAATATGTATTTCCGGCGTTTTCAAAATTCGCTCAGGCTCGTGAGCGCCCGAGGCTTCGCAAACGTCAACTGAGGAATGTTGCAATGTCATACTGGTACGGGGCCCGGTCAATTGAATACTTACCACTAACAGGGCGGCGCTCTTCCTGTATTTCATTTCTGTCAACTCCAATAACCGTAGAAGGCCCACAAGCAACCTTGAGATATAGGCGGTAAATCGAGAGTCTCTATGTAGATGGCAGTAAGATACCCCGATTGTCATCGGATCTGCAGACAGCAGTCATCGATTGCGAGTCTTCGAAGAAGACAATGCAGACCCGTAAGTCTGTATGCCACTGTCGGATTTGAGAGAATTTTGACGCCAAGAATATCGCATTCGTAACTTCCCAGTACTTTGCACCCCACCGGCTCCACCCTAGGATCCCAGAAGCAGACACTCATCGCGGTACCGTCAAATTCAATTGCAGAAGGGTACAATCGAAGTTCGGTTTTCGATGATGGCAGTATGATATGTTTATGTTTAATGCGTTGGTAAACTTCCGAGATAAGACATCAAACCAGCCTTTGAACAGCGTCAAACCGGATCGGAAGACTATCCAAATCCATTCCTGTCGCTGTCGAAGATCAGATAACGATGCTGCCAGTGCATGAGAGCTTCTGGCAGTGATAGACACCGCTGTAGCCTGTCCGTCGAAGCTCGAAAGCAAGTCGAAAGGCAGACTAATTGCCTCTTCGTCGGGTCATTAACATAGACCCAGTGTCCGATTGGCAGATGTCTTTTCTCGAGAAAAGTGTAGCGGAACGGCATAGGGATAGATACAAACAGCAATATGTCCATTGAGCCTCGGCAGTCAGAAAGTCGAGAAGACAGACAGTCAGACTGGTGTTCCGGTACAAGTGAAATGACCGGAAGGGTCGCGCTTGAGTCTTGGTAGTGGACGAAAAGCATCCTACTACTGCTGTACTATTGTGGAAGGCCAAAGCTCGGAGGCCGCTTCTGACTCCCCATTCTAGATGTCGGTTCGTGACAAAAGAGGAAGGGAACGACATCTAGGTAGCGTAGAGTATAATGGGTCCGCAATTCATTTTCCCGCAAGTGAACCAACGCCGGAAGACAGACAAAGTAGGTTTCTGAACGAGTTGACTCATTGATCTTCTCCGCCTTCGTTGCGAAACCCGGAGGAGACGAGTGGAGCGGAAGGTAATCCTAGAAGCGTTACAGCATTGGAATCCTAGGTGACTGACGCTGGGACTGCAAGGAAAGATAAGGTTGGTAACATTCCTGTTCGTTCGAGAAGGCGTCTACCCGTGCACTACGAAAAGGGACGTCAGTATGTTAGTTAGTGAGTCGGATCCGAGACCACGATCTTGCCCACCAATCCTTCTCCATTCTGGTCAAACCTTGGTAACTTGACCCGGGTGAGGCTCTAAGAGGCAACAGGCTGAAGGTAATCCACGGAGCGTTACCCAAAAGACTGCAAGTCGAACAAGAAAGGCCGGCCCCCACATCGGCAGTCCAATGTCTCCGACCATTGATAAATATTTGGTTCCGGTGCTTTGATGTCAGCCTGAGATTGCCATCATGATAAGCTAAGCGCCCAGGCGACAATGGGACACCGGTCCGGTGTGGACGAAACTAAGCGTTGCAATGTCGGCTTTGCATTCGCGTCGCAATTTCGAGTAGTTGTACGTCCTCGTTGTTTGCGCGCCCAATTTGTAGTCTTCATGTTTCTTGGGCTGCTGCAGCCAACTTAAGATATCTAAGACCGGATGTAGTAGAGAGAATTCGTGCATCAAGCCGCATGAGAGCATCGCGACCAGAACACACTATTCCGAGTAGTAATTCCGTCAACCTAGCGCCGTCCGGAACTCAGGACTGGCATGTGTACCGATGGCAACGACCTTCCGTTGATGTTCAACGCCGGCGGCTCGATACAACAAGGGAAACATTCATCGTCAGCCTGAGATCGTCGTTCCGATGGGATACCGAGAATTGGTGCATCATTCGCATGGGAGGAACGAATATTCTGGGAAGGAAAACACACGTCCCAGCGGGAACCGCATCATGTCGCAGAGGAGTGGCCAGTGCAATAACGATAGGGACGTCTCGCGCGCTGCACATATCCTGGGTTGAACCAATTCACCGCATATCCTGGGGGAAGCTGGAATCGCTCTCCTTGTAAACATAATCCCCCCCAAGTCCACTTTCTCCCGGACTGTTTATTTGCATCGGCATATTGAGTAGGTGGGCGATGGGCATCCTCGTAAATATGTATGGACTCGGCGCCCACTTTGTGGTTTCCAACTTTCAGAGGTTGTACTTCCAAACTGACTCTGATTTTAAATCTATATTTAGATTCGATTGAGGACATAGATAGAATTAGTGCATCATTGCATGATAGAAACGTACATTCTCGAATAGAAAACCCAGGTCCGAGGGGCCATCACATCGTCAGCCCACTAAGGAATGGCCGGTGCAATAACGATAGGGACGTTCCGCCCGCCGCACCTTGAATGAGTGCACCGCATATCATGGGGGAAGCTGGAATCGATCTCCTCGTAGGAATAATCGCCTTGAAGTCCACTCACTGTCTCTGGACTACTCATTGCATCGATAATCTGATATTGCTTCGACAGTCTGAGATTGTCGCTGGTGCTAAGCGCCCAGAAGAAGACCGAGACGACCGTGTGTGGACGGAAACATGCTATGCTTGGGCCGTCGCGAGCTCAGGACTGGCAGGTGTAACGATGGCAGCGACGTTCTGCCCCTTCCCAATGCCCCCGGCTGGATTTAACAGGGCAACGTGCATTGATAGGCTGTTGGGAAATCGTCGTTCCGGTGTCCAGCGCTAAGCGCCCAGACGACCGTAGCGACGGGTTGGCGTTAGGTGCGGATGAAATGTGTGTCTGGTTGTTGCTGTTGCCTGTGCCCACTTTGTGCTTTCCGCGTTTCAGAGATTGGACCTTCGCAGTGAGTCTGATTGTAGAGCTGTATATAGGATCGAGTGATAAGATATTAGAATTGGTGCATCATTGCATGGTAGGGACGTACATTCTCGAATAGAAAACACAAGTGATGAGAACCACATCAACTCGCCGACGCCATTTCAGAATCAGGATTGGCCGGTGCAATAACGACAGGGACGTTCCGCCCGATGCCCATATCCTGGGTTGAATAATTTCACCGCATATTTTGGGGCAGGCTGGAATCGATCTCCTCGTAAAAGATCGCTCCCAAGACCACGTCTCTAGACTGTTTATCCGCATCGGTATTCTAGTATTGCTTTGACAACCTGAGATTGTCATGGGGTGCGACATAAGCGCCCAGCAGGAGACCGAGACCGGTCCTGTGTGGACGGAACATGCATCTCGAATCTTTATCTTCACTTCGGTAGCTGGCTGACCTCGTGACTAGGCTTGACTAGCGCCCACTTGAGTTTCACGCATTGGCCTACTGTGATGCCAACTTGAAATAGATATCTAAGAAAGATTGAAAGTTTTGAATAGAAATCATGTATCAATTCGCATGGTGGATACATACATTATACATTCAAAAATTCAAACACAGTGCGCCATGTAATAATCCCATCAACTCGCCACCACCGTCCCAAAATCAGGAATAACACGCGCAACAACAATCGCAACATTCCTTCCACTCCCCACAGCCTGATCAAACAAATTAACCAACTCAACCCTCCAACCCTTCCCTCCCCCTCCCCCTTCCCCTTCCCCCCCTACCCCTTCCCCCCTTCCAAATCCAACCCCAACCCCTCCCGAACCCACCGCACCCGATCCATCAAAATCACATCCTCCACCCCCGCCCCCACCAAACACCTTATCACATGCAACACCTCCACCCGCCTCTCCAGCTCCATCTCCTCCGCACCGCGCTCGGCGAACGCGGACGCGGGGAGGAGGAGGTGTAGTTTGCTTTGTGCGGAAAGGAGGAAGTGGGGGTAGGTGTGGTAGGCGGAGGAGGGGAGGCGGCCTAGGCGCGGGGTCGGGTCTGGGTCGTCGTCTTGTTCTGGGGTCGTCAGCCAACGAGCGGGGACGGTGGCTCCTTTGTTTTTGTTAGTGTGTGGCGCAGCAGGAAGAGACTCGGGCTCGACGGCTTCGACGGGTATAGCGGATAGCAAGGCCCTACCCAACATAGCACGCCAAGCGACCTTCCTTACGGCGAGTGCGACGCTCGGCTTTGGGATGGGCGGGTCGCGTTGCTGGAGCCACTGGCCCGGGACCTGTGAGGCGAGGTGGAATGCGGATGGGGGGAGGTGGTGCAGGTGCTGGAACTGCTTTTGGGCGTAGTGTTTGGATAAGGGGAAGTCTGTGTGATTGGGATTGGGATTGGGATTGGGATTGGGATTGGGATTGGGATTGGGATTGTGGTTAGTAATGATAAAGATAAAGATAAAGAAATGAATGTGAATGTGATCAGATCAGCGGGGATGTCGGGGAGGAATGGTGGGTGGGTACGAACCTGAGGCGGTCATGAGGTTGTAACAGCAGCCGACGGCGATGGTGCCGATGGGGGTCCAGGTGGGATTTGGATTGGGCGATTTGGGTTTGAGAGAGGCGAGGAAGGCACGGAGGATGTCTGGGGTTAGGGAGCCGCATGCGTGTAGTGCGACGAGTAGGACTGGGACTGGGACGGGTGGGTGGGGTGTGGGAGTTGATTCTTGGACCCATTCGGTGATGGTGGTGAGAAGAGTTTGGGGGGAGAGAAGGATGGTTTTGTGTGCGATTGGGGGGGAGGCATGGGGGAGGAGCCGGTGCTCCCATCGCTGCGCTGCGTTAGTCTGCTCCTGGTCCGCATCGAGAGCGAGGATATGCGCATCCGGGAGGTGATACTTGAGAGTGCGCGTCAAATAGCCCTAATCAGGAAAGGAAAGGGTGTCACATATTCACATCCACGAAAAAGATCAGAGATGTGATCATATCAAACATGCATAACACAAACATACCTGGCCCGCGCCGATGTCTACGATCCTGATATCAGCGAGATTGGCGGTGTCCTTGTTGGCGTGGAGGAGACGGAGAATGTAGGACGCCATTCTGGCCACCTCGTGTGCCTTTTTGGGGGACATGCCCTGTGCAGAAGGGAGGGGGAGCGCATCGATCTCTATCGGGTCGCGCGGGAGGAGGGGAGTGTAGGCTCGCACGAGCTCAGGCCAGGGGACGGAGGGCAGGGAGAGGAGGGCCGGATTGAGCGCGAATGCGTTGGGGTGTGTGTGCAGCACGGGTAGGTCGGACAAGGACGCCATTCCATTTGACAGACAGAACAAACAGGACAGAGGCATGTCCAAGTCCGGCTGTAATTAGCACCTCCGGCCACCTCGGTGATCCTCATTTAACATAATTTCTTTCCCTTTCCCTCCCACATTCCTCCCAAACATCCCCCCCATGCCTCCCCTCCTCATCCCACTCCTGCTCCTCCTGCTCCTGCTCTGCTTCCTCGCCAGCGGCTTCCTCCGCCTCCTCCTGCGCCAGTTCCGCTCCCCCCTGCGCCACCTCGCCGGCCCGCCCTCCCCGTCCCTCTTCATGGGCAATCTCGAGGAGATGCACGACCAGGAGAACACCAACCTCATTGCGCGCTGGGTGCACGCGTACGGGTCGACCTTTGTGTATCGGGGGTTTGTGGGCGGGTGTAGGCTGATGACGACGGACCCGGTGGCGGTTGCGCATGTGCTGGGGAATGCGTATGATTATCCGAAGCCGGATTTTGTGAGGGATAGTTTGGCGAGTATGGTGGCGGGGCAGGAGGGGTTGCTGACGGTTGAGGGGGAGGATCATCGTCGTCAGGTATGTGGGATGTTGTGATTTTGTTGAGTGCCGTTGCTGATCGACGTGAAGCGAAAGATATTGGTAGGTTGATCTAGCCGAGAACGTGACCACATCAGAGAGTAGTTAACCATTCTGCAGACACCCGCATTCTCTGCTCCGAGAGTCAAGTCGCTCTCTCCCATATTCTGGGACAAAGCCACTCAGGTGCGTTCTTTCTTTGTATTCGACATCCCCACTCATCCCCAGGCAGCTACGCGACATCTGGCTCTCACAACTCCCCGCCTCAGACGACATCGGACGGGAAAAATCGATTACCCGCGTCGATGTATTGATATGGTTGGGCAGAGCAACCCTTGACGTTATCGGTCTCGCAGGTTCTCATCATCATTCATTCCTTTCAACCCCATTCGCTAACTCATTGTTTTTGCTTTTGGTAGGATTCGGATACACATTCGACGCCCTAACAGACGACACCAACGAGCTCGCACGCGCATTCAACGTCATCTTCTCCACCGCGCGCAAGTTTCGCGTGATCACGATTCTGCAAGCGTGGTTTCCCTTTCTTCGGCGTTTCGTGAGTCTTCTCTCTTTCTCTCTTTTTCCTTTCCTTTCACCTTTCCCTTCCACCGTTCCACCGTTCGGCGGTTTCGGGCGGGGACACGGGACAGCAACCCTCCCGGGCACCTCGGCCCTCGCCCCATTCCATTCATCACAACCTGGGACTTGGGCTTGGGAAGGGGCTTGGCGCTACGAATTCCAAGTCCAATTCCATGACATCCATTGACAGATATGACACTCCCGCCGGCCGACGACTGGTGTCAAATATACCCGCGTTGGTTACCCTGATTGTCTCTGTCATGCTCATTGTGATTGTGATTTGTGATTGGAATTGTGATTAGTGATCGACGGTGCTATCGGGGTACTGTTTTGTGGTGGTGTCATCGTCATCGCATCGACAGGTCATCGGTCATCGAGCTCAGTTTGTGGGTTGTTTGGGTTGTTGCGTGATCGAGGGGATCGAGGCGGTTTATTTGATGCGATGTCGATGCCGAGACCGATGCGACGGATGGATTTGGGTTGTTGCGATTGCTTCCGTTTCCCTTTCCGGCTCCGCGCCCTTTCATTCGTCTTCGTCTCCTGCTCAGATCTGCTTTACTGACTATGTGACTACCTTTCTATTCTATAGAGACGGAATAATGCAACGATGATACAAGCCCAAGCCACCATGCGGCGCATCGGACTCTCCCTAATCGACGAGAAGAGAAAAGCAGTCGAACAAGAAGCGCTTTCGCCGAAATTTAACGCGTCGGAGAAAGAGATGAAAGGACGCGATTTATTGAGTGTTCTCAGTACGTCCCCCCCCCTCCTTCCCAATGCTAAGTGAATGCTAAACGAATTCCGGCGTCAATAGTAAGGTCGAATATGTCGAGCGAGCCCAACCAGCGCATGTCCGTCGACGAAGTCCTCTGCCAAATATCGACCTTCCTCACCGCAGGGCACGAAACCACCTCTTCCGCGCTCTCTTGGTGCTTGTACGCGCTCTCCCGCTCTCCGCTCTCACAATCGCGGTTGCGCGACGCGCTTCTCGAGCTTGAAGGGCAAGTTACGGAGGAGCGGGACCTGACGGACGTGGTGGGGGCGTGCACGTACCTCGATTGGGTGGTGCGCGAGAGTTTGAGGTTGCATGCGCCGGTTACGAATACGATGCGGGTGTGTATGCGGGATTGGGACGAGATTCCTTTGTCCCAATATCCCTCCTCTTTCTCCTCCTCCTCTCCCTCCTCCTCCTCCTCTACCTCAGCGGCTTCAGCTTCAGTGGAGGCAGGTGGGCAGGGTGGGGAGGGAAAGATGGGCAAAGGAAGAGGCGGCGCGGTGGATAGGTATGGGAGGAGGAGGGCGAGTATTCAGGTGAGGAAGTGGGATATTATTAGTGTGCCGATTCAGGCGATCAATAAGAGTGAGGAGTTTTGGGGGGAGGATGCGGGGGTGTTTAGGTGAGCACTTTTTCTCTTTTGGTTTCCTTTCTTGGTTTGGGTTTTGGGTTTCATTATCGTTTTCGTTATGTTCTCATTTCCTTGGTTCGGGTGGCTTTCTTGTTGGGGCGACTTGTTTGTTTTGTGTTCGTGTTTCGGGATTTGTGTTATGTGAAGGGCGGAGTGGGATGAGATAGCAACTCCTCCAACCCTCCTCGATTGATTCGATTTCAATCACTCCCTTGCGCGCCTGTTCCGTTCTGAATGGGTTTGGGGCTCGGAAACGATGCCTTGTGAGGCCGGAGTGGGGTACGAGATGAGGTGACTCCTCCCTCTCTCCTCGTTTGATTCGATTCAGCTTCGCATTCGGGCTTCCTCGAGCAGTAGGATTGTGCGCGCCTGTTTGGCTCTCGGCGGAGTGGGGTACGAGATGAGGTGACTCCGACCCTACTCGTTCGTTTGATTCGATTCAATTCGTCCGCCTCTATCCTTCCAGCACGATCTTGCGCGCCTGTTCTGTGCTGGATGGGTTTGGGGCACGGAAACGAGATAACATGACGCCTTGCGACCGTGCTCGAGTCCGCGGTAATCGTGTTCCGTTTTCCGGGGACACCATCCATCATCATCATCATGTGTCCATCACATCACAATTCAATGAAACGGTGGCATTTCGCACGACAGGATCTGCCTCATTTGCTACATACATAGTGCCATGTCCAAACCCGGATGGCAATAGAGAAGGCAGTGCAAGGCTAGCGCTATCCTTATCGCAGCGTTGGATGCCGCTACCGCTACCCACCCCTTTTCCCTGCGTTTTGGTTTTGGGGCGTAGTGGGTTGGGGTGGAGATTCTTATTCCATTCCATTCCGTTCTATCCTATTCTATGCTATCCTATTGTGTATGGGGGCTAACGGCCGCTATCGGATTCTGATTGTTTACCTTGTTCACCCAAACACCCTTACCGTTTGCTCATTTGTCTTTGTCTTTACTTTGCACACAGGCCAGAGCGTTGGGCGGCTCCTCCTAAAGACGCTCGTGCGATTCCGGGATTGTATTCGAATACGCTGACGTTCCTGAACGGCAATCCCCTTGGTGGGAATCGGGCTTGTATTGGATACAAGTTCGCCTTGGTTGAGTGAGTGCTTTTTGCTTTTTGTTTTGGGTTTTGGGCTTTGCGTGTTTCTTGTTTCTTGTTCTTTGTGCGGTGACCCGAGATGTAATGTGCAATTGCATCATCACATATGGGTTTCCGAGCATACTTCCCTTCAATCACCGGGGTGTCTGTGGGAAAAACACAACGACCCACACTCATTCCCAGCCATGCATTCATTTGGCATTGTCCGGCTTCGAGCAATGTCCACAAATCTCGTCT
Organism: Crassisporium funariophilum; assembly: GCA_014925845.1. Lineage (NCBI taxonomy): Eukaryota > Fungi > Basidiomycota > Agaricomycetes > Agaricales > Crassisporiaceae > Crassisporium > Crassisporium funariophilum. The sequence continues at coordinate 1,291,444 of JACGCL010000006.1, forward strand.
CGAACGCATCGCGGAATGTCGTTAGTCCATTCGGGCCTTTGTTCCATAAGCTCTCGTTTCTTTATACGGCGCTCTATTCTATCATCATATTCCCATCGCGTCGGTTTCGTTATTTCATATTTCATATAACGCTCGCGTACATACGCGGAGGTAAAAACCTCAAGAACGAGCACGATTGCGATCGACCCTGGGGTTTTTTGCTTCCGTGCATTCACCCATTGGCTCGGTTCGCCTTTTGCTCGCCTGACCTCAGGGAGTCTCAGGGCCCTCTTGCCCTTCCCCTTCCCTCGATCGCAGCACGCCAGGCCACGCCCCATCCCCATCATTTGTATGTGGGTGTTTTTCGAGGGCCCGCTCGAGTTCCTCCCTTGCCCTTGCTTCCATCCTGCTGACTGACGATGATGATGGATGATTCGCGGTCTTGGGAAAGCATGATTGGCATCATCCTGGAAGAGCCCATACGGAAGCTAGTGGCAAGCGGATTGTTCTTTCCCTCTAGGGGTCTAAGCCAAAGCCAGGGTGTATCCCGGTACCGTGTCCGCACGCAGGGGGATGCATTGAGTCATCTCCTGCGTTTGCGTTATCTTCGCCCAAGGGACATGGGCGGTCATGCAATGGCGGTTTTATCAACGGCTTCGTTCAACGGCGGGTTTAAAGTTTGGGCAACGTTCGCCACTCACGATGGGAGTGACCCGGATTGGGTTTGGGCTGTGATGCAATCTGATTTCATGACCGGATTGGTCAGTGTTCGCGGAGCTGGGATCGAGTCCTTGGATCGCTCCTGCCTATCTCGAAATCTCGTCGCATCTCCGATGATTCTATTGATCTCGCGGCCCTTGCCCGTTTTTTCTTTCCTGCTATTCTTTCTATTCTATTCTATTCTGTTCGATTCTGTTTGGGATTCTATTCTACGCTTTCTATTTGCTTTTTTTCCTTCTTCGTTTGATGTTTTCCATCCAACGCTGTGTCGTGGCCTTTTCGCCAAGCGCGAACCTGCGTGCGCCCTGCGGCCGGAGGCACTATCTTGCCTTTGCACAAACGTAACTCTGAATTGGGGAGCTGATTCTGTTGTTCTGCTAGGATTAAGATATTCCTCTATGTTCTGCTCAAGGACATCGAATTCTCCATCGACCCCGCGATGGTTATCGAGAAAAAAGTAAAGTGAGTACTCGCTTGCTCGTCTGGGTTGCATTCTTTCATTTCGGTGGTTTTAACAACCTGATTTCGTCACTGCTACACCAAATCCTGTCTTGTCTGCACTCGTGCTACGTTGCTTGGTCCTCGGTTTTTCGCATTTGCATAACTGCGGCCCGTTGCTGAATGAATTGCATATTGCCGTTTTGCTACGCATCTGCTTCGCTTCGGGCTTGGGTCTGAACCCCAACATATCCAATCCATCCTGCATTCTTTCTTTCGTTCGTTCCTTATCCTTATGCTGACTACGACCTTCATTTCTTCCGTCCTTCCTTCCATCTCTGCAGTGTGGTCACACGCCCATTTGTTAAATCAGAACCACATCTCGGGAACCAGATGCCTCTGAATATTTCGAGAGCATCACGCTCGGCCTCGGGGATGAGCGGTGAAGCGCCCTCCACTGGTGGCTTGGAGTCTCCCACAATATCCCCGCCCCCTTGCTCTCTTCCTGAGAGATAGGCCTTCTATATCTCATCCATCTCCGACCCTGGTCCATCTTTGCCCACTCGCCGGCGTGCGCGAATGGGGTGGGGGACCTGCGCCCTTGTTCCCGTGTTCCCGTCCTCACCTTCGAGTCCATCAGCATGTTCTGTTCGTACACCCTACCTACCTACCTCGCATTATCACCCGAGTGACCCGGGACTAGACCTATTTGATGCAGTTCAGCCTATCGTCACCGATATAAACTATATATCATACCATTTACGAACTACCGCGGGCGTCTATTTCATATATATTAAATGTGTTAATATCTACTGTCTCCATCTACACTGGTTTTTCATGCAAACGCAATACATAGCACGGGGTTATCAACGCACGCAATGGTTTGGTTATCGCCAGGTGTGGGTTCCTATACCAGCCCCTATCGTCCCTCTTCTATTTATCAGTCTCGATTCCGCTGTTGTCGTATTGCGGCGGTGTGATCTCGGCAATGACGTTGTTTATTATTAGCCTCACACACGGTGCACAAAGTAGTGGTAAGTACGGTATACCCCCATCGCCAGGTGCACTGCACGGGCGTATTCTCGCATCAACATCAAGCAGTGGTGAGGATATCAATTGCGCACATATGATTGCTTAGGCCCAGGTTAGCGATACCGTACCGCGGTTGTGAGCATTCCCCGGTGGAGGAACCTGATCAGAGAGTTCGCGATCGGGATACCTAACCTAAGTAACCCATGGGAAGATTTTCTGATTATTCGAAAAACCCACCCCTTCCTTCTCGCAAGGACAAAGAAAGGTCTGGCCTTCGCGCGGTTCCCTTCCCTTCTTCCAGACCTGAATTTACATACTCCCAAGAACCCTGAGTGGGGCGCGCCATCCTATGATACTGCATCGAGCGAAAGATTCAGAGCCCATCGGGGCCTTGCATAATTCTCAAGCTCTTCATTATGCTTTACTGTAAACAAAAAAAAAAGGTTACTTTGTGCTTGTGCTTGCATTCCGCATCACAATCTATCCATTCTCGTCTTCCTACTGGTCTCGTGCTGCAGCGATAAATAATTCGCGCTTCGGAAGGAAGGGGTAGGGGGCGAACGATTGGTCCGCCCCTGTTGGTTATGCTCTCAAGTAAGCTACTGCTCGTGGTGGTGGTTCTACTTTGCGCGATGCTCTTTAGTCGCCGTTGTATAATTATCATTTTTGCCTCGTTCGTTCGGGGAGCGTCCGTCAGCCAGCCAGTCCGAAATGGCCATTTCTCCTTTTTGGACCGGGGCATCGAGGGTCGACGCACGGTGGTGCACGGTCAAGCACAGCTTGGAATGAAAGTATAACCAAGCAATTTGCGTGTAAAGTTCAAGCAGCGGATCGCTTCAATTAAGCTAAAAGCTGCATTTCTCGCCTCCAAGGATGTAATAGGGTAGGGGGGGGGCACGCATGTAAGGATAAAATAAAAAGGATAAATTCCGCCCTTACCACATATGCGTCATGAAATCATGAATCTTCTTGCTTCGTACATTTGCCCGTACTAACACTACACCCCCTTTCGGCCAGTACCACCTTTCGGCCAGATGCGAATATCTCCACATCCCGCGCTCGGATTCCTTCCAGATTTTTCATAGCACCTTTCTTTAGTAATGAAAAGAACTTGGCATGGTTATTTTTCAGAAAATGGACGTCAGTGAGGTGGTCGAAAAGTAGGTCAAAGTCACACTTGCCGACGATGGCAATAGCGGAGGTTCAATTATGGCCATGCTCGGATCCAATGAGCACAGGGTCCTCAATGAGTTGACGATGACGCCCTTGGTCGCCCACGCAGTCGGAGTTCGAACATGGCTATGTGACATGATTGTGACTGGCCGAAAGGTGGTACTGGCCGAAAGGGGGTGTAGTGTTAGTATGACTCAAGTGTGGCGACAAGATTTTCCCGCGCTCAGGGCCGCCTGCGCACCCCTCCTTCGCTCATTGCGTTGTTTTCCTTTTCTGGGAAAACCAGAGGAAGGATTGGGAAAGTCATTAAGCACAGATCGGGTCGTCCTTGTTACTTGTTTGAGGAAGCGGGAAGTGGGCCGTGTGAAGGAAGCCTGGGCCCGCAGCGTCGGGAAGAAGAGAGCAAATACACATTAATTGCAATAGTAGATTAGGTATTTTCAGGGCTTGTGCATCGTGAGCGCGGGGTTGAGTGTGGAGAGCGTAAAAAAGGAACAAGAACAAGAAAGAACGGCACGACAACCAAGCTAGCGAGAGAACAATTTCTAGAATACTAGCGAGCCCAAGCGGATAAGTAAGCGCAGTACAGAAAGCAGGATGCCGCAGAGCAAAGTCCCCTGGGGTCAGATAAGGACAAAGGGTAAATAAAAAAGTAGCGGCATGAACATGAAATCAGAAGTGAATAACGACACTGAGGGTCGTGTGAATAGATAACAGACGAGAGGGCAGTGGTATGTTGTACGTCGTCGAGGTATGTGGAGACAACTGTCCGCGCACTAGTCCGTAAAGCGTAAATTATACAAGGAAAGCGGGGCGCGCAGCAGTTAGCTAAAAAACAAAGGAGAGATTAACGAGCCAAAAAGAGAGTGTCCATTATTTGTCGTCGGTGTCAAGGAGGGGGCATCACTGAGGCGTTCCATAACCTGATCCCGACCCCGAGCCAGAGTGGGAGTGGCCTTCGTTAAAATACTGCTGCTGCGCAGTCGAGCGCGGGCTGGGGAGAAGGGATGGGTACATATTTTGCTGCTGCTGAGAGGACTGGTGGTGAGAATTATGCGACGAAAATGGGTTGCCGGACAATGAAGGAGGGGCGGTCAGTGGGACGTCCGAGGACATGTACTGGGATGACTGCGTGTGATTCGAGCTATGGGTGCCTTGGCCAGGGACGTACAACCCCATATGACGACCTTGGCCGTACTCGAGTCCGCCGCCGTGGCCCAGATGATGACTGCTGCGGGAAGGCATGTTCAGCATATGGCGCTGAGATCCCCCAACATAGTCAGATGAGGAGTGGTGGTGACCGTTGGGGCTGTTGGGCATCGATTGTAGGCTCATGGGGTGGTAGAGCTGCAACGCGTCGGCGGCGGGCATCGACGCCCGTCTACCGATGGGATCCAGCAATCCAGACAATGAAGTGCTTCTCCCTGTAGGGGGGAAGGGGGCCGTCGTTGTCGGACCCGAAGCAGCACGATGGGCAGGCGCGAGGATGCGACGTCTGGCCTAGAGATCAAAAAGGTTATTGTCAGATATGCTCTCGACGAATGATGATGGTATAGCTCGACTTACGTTGATCATCCAGTTGGACACTTGGCTCATGCTAAGCCCGGTGGCGTGGCACAGTTGCTTTTTCTCTTCCTCACTGGGGTAAGGATGATCAGAGTGACGATGAAGCCAAGCCTTGAGATAATCGGTGGTCTCCTTGGGCAACTTGCCCCGCTTGCGTTGGGGACGATCGACGAGCGTGGAGGAGGGCATGGACTGAGGTGAGCGCGAGGGGGAAGAGACGGCGATGTTGGGAGGTGCAGGGCCCAAGGACGGAGAGTATTGCGGGTTTCCAGAGGGGAGAAAATCAGAGTTTGGGAAAGACCACTCGCCCTTTATCCCAGACAATGACCTACGATCATGCTGTCCCGAAATACGAGCCGAACCTGCATACATCTGTGCCTGGGACATGGGGGCGCTAAAGGAAGCATGGCGTAAACCATCATCATATTTTACGGCCGGACTTGATAACTGTCCCGGGGTGGAATTTGGCCGGACAATACCTGAGGGGGACGCGTTCCAGCTCTCTGATTCAGAGTAGGGAGACATGCCTGGAGTGCGGAGATCGGAGTTCATGGGAGAATTAAAATGAGAGGATGAGAATGTGCTGGACGGGGTAGTGCCGTTGGACAAACCAGAGTTGGGATAGGGCGAATCGTAAGAATTCGTCACGCCAAAGCCAAGGTCGGTAGAGACCTTTGGACGACCGGAGATTCGCTCTCCGGTAGATTCGTCAGTACTTGAAGGGAATGTGTAGGAAGAGAGCGAAGACTGGTTGGAAGGCGTGTAATTTTGACGCAGACTCGTAGGAGGGTAGGGCGCGTGCCTGACGCGACTTTCAGAGTGTAACATGGGGAGGGATGCGCGACGGCTTTCATGGCGGTAGTTTTCTTCAAACGTCGTAAAAATAGAGGGGAGCTGGACTTTTGAGTGATCGATGCCTGCATCGGTCTGGATCTTGTCCTGGGCGCCCGAGGCAGAGTTGCTCGAGGAGGAGTCGATGTCCCAGTTGCTCTGGTCTACGGAACTCCTCTGTTTCTTTGGGAGAGGGGAGTCTCCGGGCGTGAGTGATCGTTTTTCACCGCGGGACAGGATGCTGCTGTCCGTGTCCGCTGTTGAGGTTGCGGAACTGGACATACGGCGCGAGTCGTAGTCCAAATCTGATTGTACAGGACTGCTGGGGGTCAGACGGGCGCTGTACTGCAAGAAAGAGGGACCTACATGATTGCAGGCGACGCAGAGGGTGAGAGATCTTGGAGGAAAGAGATATCGTCGGTGTCGTGTTTTGTGTTTGAAGCACTGTATAGTTTATAAATGACAAGTGACAGCGGGTATATAAAATACTGACAGGGCGAACTGGAGCTGAGCGACGTTGTAGCTGTTGAGCTGGTCAGAAGAGAGCTGGTCTGCTGTCGGCATTTAGGACAGGGGCGGGGAGTGAGGAGAATGAGTAGCGAGTCGTAGTATTTAAGTGATTATTGTGTGGGAGGTTGGTTGTCGCGAATAGGATCGTCCGTGGCCCATCTAGGAACCCTTATGTTAGCATTCCATTCAAAACACAATTAATCAGATCCAATCGTGATATCTAAAATAACATCACAACTCCAATCTAGGTCAGATGAAAAACACATCCCAGGAACGAACCGAGCCGGCTCATCTCCGCCGCCCCAAAATACCCTGCAACAGCTCCTGCGCTTTCATGCGCTCCTTCTCCGACACTCCCACCCCGTCCAACAGCCGGACTCGCGCGCACCCCCGCATGATCAGCCCGCGGTACGCAAGTCGCCCGATGTATGCAGAGTCCGGCAGATCCCGCCGGAATTTGCTGTCCAGCTCCTGCCACGCCTTGCCCTCCTCCCCCTTCGCCCGCCCACCCTCAGACGGCTGCAGCGCACCCGGCACATCCCTCACCAGCAGCGGCAGATACCACCCCAGCGTGCATGGGTTCATCCTGCCATCCCCAATCTCCATCAGCACACCAGATCGCGCGGAACCAAAATGAATGAGTACCTGAAATCCAACATTTCCGCATTTGGCATCTGCCCAAGCAGACGGATCAGAGGTTTCGTGTTCTTCAGCCGGGATCCAATAATCGTCAGTTTCTGCAACCTCGTGAGGCCCTCAAGAGGCCGAACATCTTCCAAGAAGTTGTAGTTCAGATTCAGCACCCTCAGATTCGGCAGCAGCTTCGCCATCCCCTCGGGAAGCGCGGTCAACCGACAGGCAGCCAGCTCCAAATATACCAGATTGTAGCACGGTTCCTCCAGGAAATTCGCGTTCAAGGGATTACCTGCAATCCGACCTTCAATACCTCGCTCGACAGACAAAATGAAGCGAGATCCAGAAAAGGCAACATACCCGATAGATACAGACGCTTTACATCGCGAACATCGCGGGTCAAAAGCCTACTAGCAGTGCCGGGATTAGTATCCTCAATCAAGATCAGCATCACCAGCAAAAAAGCGAACTTACAGTCCTCGCCCACTCTGATTCCGCAGGCTGAGGTTTTCCAGTTTAGTCAGGCGATCCACCTTTACGAGACTCGCGAGCGCATTGTTATCCGCATACAGCGTGCGAAGGTTGGGCATCGCACCAACATCGAGATTTTGCAGTCGATTGCCACTGACACGTAGAATGCGAAGCCGGGCCATGGTGCCACTCACTCTCAATTCACTTAGAGAATTAATATCTGTAGATAGCCAATTAGCAAACAAGGGAATTTTACACCCGCCAGGAAATCATTCAATCAGCATCGAGAACCATAACAGATGTCCATGTGCACCCACCCATGTTTAAGGCAATCAGCGATTGCAATGATGATAGGCCTTGAATACTATCCAAACGATTGTGACTGACGTTCAGCATCTCTAGTCGGGTCCTATCGAGCCAAAGAAGTTAGGGTGGAGTACCATTACCATTTGCAGAAGAAGAAAATACGGACCACCGGTACTGGGGAAGTTCGATCGACCGGATTAAGTTTCCTTGTAAACTAAGTTTCACAAGGCCATCCATTCGTTGGAGCCCATCGATGCTTGTAATCCTGTTCCCGTCAGCCTTGAGCTCTCGCAGGTGCCTGAGACAATCTAGTTCTTTACAGGGATGAGCAAGGGTGGGTACCACCGGCAACGCCAGCACTCACGACGCAGCGAATCCACTTCGTTATGGCTGATGTCCAAATTCTCAAGGTTGAGCAGGTGACTATAGGATGTGATCCCAGCCAGGCTACAGCGGCAGGGTCATTAGCACTCCCCGAAAAAAAACGGAGCGACCTTCCGCCCGCTTGGCATAAATGAACAATTTACCCACCAGTTAAACGCGACAGATAGTGTCCTCACGCTTCCAGGAATCCCACTCAGCCAAGACAGCTGGTTGCGGTTTCTGATTTGACAGAAAAGTCCAAATCGCGTTAGTCCTTGCAACAAGTAACACCTTCCATACGTAACTCACAAGACAAGTGCGTCAAGTCGCGGCAGAAACTCCTTCAACCGCGCTACGCTTTCCAATTTTGCGTTTGACAAGTCAATGGAGCTGAGCTCCTCCCAATGTGGTTCAAACGGCTGTACGTCCGTAATCACTTCAACCAGTCTATCATGGGCGACACCGAACGAGCATTCTGTCAGGAAGGTGCCATTGGCCTTCGCGAGGCTCTGGCTTCCAGGCGAAGGGCGATGGGTGTAAGATCGGGAAAAGACCCTTCGGGGCGAGCCAGCTTTAGATCCACCGGCTGTTGCGCTACTGCTGGGGTGTCGAGCAGTCAGAGGTTGAAGTTCTTCTGGTCTCCCTGAGCTGCTAGCTTTCGAAGGGGAGTCGTTTTCGTCTAAATCTATCAATAAGGTTTTTTTAGAATGGATGTCAGGGTTCTGGTATGTATGGAAATTCACCAGAGTCTTCCAATGCGTTCATCATGTCGTTTATTCGTTTAGACCTGACTGACTGAACAGTAGTACCACCAGGTGTGGCAGTAGCTACGAGATTGTCAGTAGTTGCACCATGACCAGTGAAGTTAGGTCGCGAACCTCGTATAGGGCCGTCCCTCTTGCCATCGGAAAAGCTCACTGACCGGCGATGGGATTTTCGATGGAGGGGTGTCGAATATCGATGTGCGTTCCTCAACGCCGAAGTAGGTGTCGCGCCCCCGCTCTTCAGCGCAGACTTGATCACCGGCGTCCCCCCCGTAGAGCCCGACTGCGCTCGACTAGGTGTGCTGAACGTCGCCACAGGCACTGCAGGTGGCGCAAGCCGCCCGGGGCTCGACGGCCCGGCAGTAGCTGTGATGGAATGGTTATTCTGGGGCGGCGAATCCTCGAAATCCGAGTCGAAGTCAATGTCGTTGATCTCCCCCTGTGTCGCTGTGTGCAGATCGTCGTCTTCCTGCGAGTCTGTCGTTTCGTCGTCGTCGTCGTAACCGTCTGTGTCTACACCTGTCATGATGTTGACGACATGTGCAGATGCGTCTGTCGAGAAACTCGTCAGCTCCATTTCCTCCTCGTCGTCTACTTCGGACTGCTCCTGGATGATGCTCATTTCTGTCGTCCCGACGTGAGGCTCCACTAACTGTCTGGTCGTCTGTTCCTGCTCCTGCTCGAGCTCATCCTCGGTCCTGGAGTCATCCCGCAGGCTCTCAATGTCACCGAAAGGGTCGTCACTGACTTCCGCAGACTGATTGACCGACTTGTCGTGCTGCATTGCTGCTTGCGCCGTGCTCTTCACCCACTTCATCATGACTTTGTCAAAGAGCATATCCCCAAACCTCTCCGGGAGAGGGGGGAGATCTCCAGGCGCTATCGTGCGGATGTGAGCTGGACCAGCATGCTTCGTGAATGAGGGTGCACTTCCTGCAGTGAGAGTTGTTCCAGAGGCCGTACTTGACGACACAAAGCGATTCAAGTCTTCGTTGGTGTTCAGACGTACGGAGCTGGAGGGATAAGATGGGGGTGCCAAAGTATTGGGATAGGCAAAATCACGTTGTATATTTGGGATTGGCGGGTTAGAGCTCGGAATGAGAGTGATGTTAACGATTGGACGTTGGACGTGGATAGACATATGCGACAGATTATCTGCCAAGTCAGCGTCTTCGCCAATACGCTTATGCGCCTTCCGAGGGCTAGCGCGAGACCGGGTTGTGTTCGATTTCGAGGATGATGTACGTCGATGTGTCGAGGTTGTAGAATGAGAATGTCGATGGTTTTCTTTCCCGTCCACGTTGAATTTGATGCTTCCGGAAGACGAACGTGTAAACGAGTTGGTGCTTTCTTCAACATGTGTAGTAACGTGTGACGTCTCTGATTCTCCTGAAAAGACGCGTTTCTGGCGCTTCACGTCTGTCTTGATTTGCTCCATGAGTGCAGCAGCCTTCGCTCGATAACTTGTAGATGAGTAGGAATTCGGTTTCGAAGGCATTGTGCCGTTTGATGGTGATGATGAAGATTTGTTGCTAGTTTGTTCAGGTACAGCGAGGAATGATGGTCGCCGAAGTGAGGCTGGGGCAATTTTTTCTTGTCAGCTGAGAATACTGGGTCTTGTTTTTGAAATAATTACCGGGTGGTGAGTTAATGTGTGTTTTGGATTTACGTCCGTAAGATTGTTCGAGGATTTCATTATTAGATATAGATGGTGAGTCCTGTTGGCCACTAGCAACCGTAGATATCGTCGAATAGTCTCGCGCCTGCTTGATCTGCTGCATCAAGGAGCGCGATTCACCGACATAGTCTTTGCCATAGATCTTAGGACGCGAGACAGTGGCTTGCGAGCCCGCGCCTTCCCCATAGAAGTCGCTAGAAGGACTAAGTTTAAGACGCTTTGTACTGCGTATATGAGACATATTGGCAGCAGTACCAGTCACTTCCGACACCCGAGACAAGCCATTGGTAAAGCTCGTTGGTGTGGCGGTGGTCCCAGTTCCGGAGGGAGTGTTGATGGCGATAGAGTCTACCAAGGCTGAGAGATGTTCCCTGGTATATGTGTCATATTGGAATTGGAAGAGCCGTAGTCGAGGGTCTGTCATGGGAGCAACAGTGCTGGGTGCGAATGGTGGATTGGGTGTGCTCTGCGCTTGGGGAAGAGGTGTACTGCTGAGACCGCTTGGACGAGACGACGTATTTCGGGGGGCTGAGAACGTAAACTGACATGCGAGACTTGCCTTACGCCCATGAAATGAATTCATATTTGGCATGTCGGTCTCGATAATTTCGTCATCCTCCTCCTGCTCCTCATTCGGATTGGCGGACCCTTGCGACAGTGAACGCGACAACGGACTTCGATTCGCTATTCTTCCCTCACTTTCCGGTCTTTCAGGCGGGGAGGGAGGGTCGAACATTCTCTCGAGCGGCAATGGGGTGAAGAAGTCCTTAATTAGACCCTTCTTGTTCCGTCCTGGGGTCTTGGGTAGCAATGGCGCATTCGCAACGTCTTCACGGACCAGAAACGTTCCAACGGCATATGTGTTGTTGGTAGAAGGTGTGGCATCATGTTCAAATTCAGTGTTGGTGTGGATATGGGTGCTGAGCGGTACGGTTAGGGACACTGATTGAGTGCCGTACGACAAGTCGCCCTCTCCGTCGCCTTCGTCTGGTTCCAGATCTACCCATTCATCCTGTAGTTCTTCCGTTTGCCATGCCGGCGCATTGTAGGCTTGAGCCGCTGACATAGTCGGCCTCGTTCCGGACAGCAGTGGTTGATGTTTAGCGTTCAACGATACAAAAGGCATGCTTGTTGAACGAGGTACATCATACACGTGACCGCGAGACCTGCTTGGCACATGCTTGCCGTAAGCCCCTCGACCTAATAACATCAGTAACGTAACGCGACATAAACATCGGCCCACAAGTTCCATAACCCTCTCACTCATACTCATGTTCAACTTGCGGTGGATGGCGTGATCTCACACAGCTCAAATTTTACTGAACTGATCGTCTCGTATGTGGAGATCATCTGCGAACTTTCATTTTGCTTGTCAAAACGGTAACTGCGGACAATCAGGAGACAGAACAATCATCAAGGATCACCGACTGTCAACGATGCTAACTTTGGCCTCGGACCCACTCTGCGCTGCTCAAAGTGATACGTTGCTCCATTAATGCCATGATGCGCTTATTTATCCTTTCGGCGGACGTCGCGCTCCTTGATCACGATCGACAGCGAGGCACAAGTTACGAGAATTGTATTGCTCATCTCGAGGACCTGTACTTCGTTACCGCTTGTCCGAGGCCTTGTTCCCAACATTCAAGGTTTGTACTTGGAAACGATGAAGTCTGACTGCTTTTTTTCAGCGCCCGATTCTGTCATACTCTGTCACCTCTCGGCTGTAATATTTTGTGTCTAGGATTGACTAGTTTCTCGCCACTGGCAGCATCGAGCACCTTCTATGCCAGCTCCCCCGTCGTTGATGCTGCCTGCTGGCCGTATATAGTTGGATACTTTCTGCCAGCCACAAAATTCTTCCTGTCTTGTGAACCTTCCTGCCTCTGGTGTCATAACGCTCAACCTGGCCAATTGGCGCTCAAAAGTATATCTTTGCAACGACCGATTACCTACCGTTAATCAAGCTGACGGCGGCAGGATTGCAAAGCCGCCCCTGAATTAGTTGCTGTATATTTTCTACTCCCCATCTCTCAAATCTTGCCAGTGAGCGGCTGCCTGCGCGCTGAAATAATATCATCAGCCTGTCTTTCCAGTGATTGTCGATCGGCTATTCTTATCTTTTCCTGGATTACCTTTCGGTGGAATCATTTCTGTCTGCACTCTCATGACTTGCGGTGGCTGGCTTGGTTCCTTCAAGAACTTTTCATTGACCAAATGAACTGGCCTGTGTGAAAACGGAACGATCGACTACCCGTCCCACGGATTTCATCATTCAAGCACGTCTACTGAGGCCATGATCGGAACAGGTCGCTGGCCAACAATCTTCCTATCTCCCCGCCTATGTACGGACCTACCGTGCTTACTAGGACGTTGGCTTCCTTTCCTTGATTCAATTTCGAGACCAAGCTTCGATGAGCATCAAACATGTGCGCCGCTGTATCACGAGGGAAATGGGCCTGAATATCTGTACTTGTATTCAAGCGATATTAGATGAACCGTCAGCTCACTCGACGTACTTGTGTTTCACCATGCTGTTGAAAATGGCCAAGGTTACTCGAGTACACCGTAAGCTTCTTTTGTTAGAAACTCCATGCTCGTCTTACTACTACTACAGACCTTCCATCATGATCTCGCACTCGGTAATAGGACTTGCGGTCTCGCTACATGCCTAAGAACTGCTCACTATGAGCAATGTCAAGACAACAGCACAGCCTATCTCTGGCTTTTGATTGTCCACAACCTCGAGGTGGCAGTTCACCAAAAAGAAACTATGCCGTTTTGCCTCGAGGAGCGATTGGGTCCTTCTCGACCTGCACCACTCGACAGGCTGGCGATCTCTTGATTGTGGGCAAGGGAACTGCACAGCCTATCGAAGTACGACTTCAACTTCTGGCAAGCAAGGTGTCGTCAATACAGTCATTGCACATACATCAAAGATCAGATCCCACTCTTGTGAAAGGTTATGAGTACAGAGGAGCACAATTACCTCTTTCGATAGGTAGCATATGGTCCGGACCATGTCCATCATCTTTTGCTCCCCAGTAAGACTCCGGATTGATGATCATGATCACGGTTCTAAACCCAGAAGCTGGACGGGCAAACCATTTTCGTCAACAGCGTTTGATTAGGCGTGCCTTGTGGCAAGTACTTACGTGTGTTTCCATGATGAATTGGAGAGAACGCTTTCTATAGTAGTTGTTCCAACTCGGGCTCGGACCAGGCATCTTGGGAATCGGGCACAGATGTTTACAAGTAGAGTCACCGAATCTCTTATGCATAAGCATGGTGGGAATGTCAGCTCGGAACGCGGTGATAGTTGAGCTGAAAGACTCCCGAGGTGTGCTTCGATCAGGCCGGCGAACATAGTAAGCATATACGGCTTCGGATCGGACGCCCTTCTTGCTGTTCCTATACAAGCACCTCTATGTTCCGCCGAGACGATGTATCATCTCGATATGTGAGTAGTCCACCGTCCAGCCTAACGGACAGGTGGGGCAATTAAGACCAAAATACTGGCTGATCGTTAAAAGGCTCCTCTGACTGTCAAGAGCCTATACTTTCAAATGTTTCTAAAAATAGATATCGCAGTGGTTCTTCCCATGCAGTTGCTCATCCAGGGAAAAGTGAACACTAAAACATTGTCGACTTGACTACTTACACTTGATCATGATGTAGAGAAATGATGTAGAACTATTTCACATAGTTGTCAGCTGGGGAAAGTGTATCATTGCGCGTAATCTATGCTTTATGACGCGCGACATCTCATGGTAGAGCCCAACGACTACGCCGCGGGATGCACAAGAATCAACGACCTCGCTTAATTCATCAGCGAAGGGCGGGCGCCCTAGGTCAGCCAGCGGCGTGTTAGATTCCAGGGAACTATTTTTGACCATTAGATGCAAAGCATTGGGGGTTGAATCGCAATGTTATTAGATTGCATATCTCCAACGCAGAGGTTATATGGGTAACGATTCTACACAAATAGCATTGAACAAAAATTGGAATGCGTCGTGAAAGAGTGGGGTATTGTTGCAGGGTCGTGAGGTGGAAGCCAATGATTCCGAAGTCTATGTCTATGCTGTGGATTAGAATAATACGAGGGCAGAGAGAGGAGCTCTAAGAAATAATCTAAATGAAGGTCGTTAGGCGTACAAAAAATTGGTAGAATAGCTGCAGAAAACGGAATGGGTATCTTCTTGCAGTGGAAATATAATACGCCTATGGTTTGGGCATCAGATCCCTCGTCGCATTGAATGGAGAACAGGACACTCACAGTAGCAATGAGTGAAAAGGCAATCTAGCCCCGATTACAGGCAAGCCGCATGGAAGCTCCTGAACCTGGCGGTGTCCCGATTCTCGATTCGCCCTAATAAATGGCGCTGGAATTCCAGCCCGCTGGGATCAACCTGGGAATAAGCCACGTCGTCTTCCTGACAGTCGCTTTTTCCCGGGAGGATCCATGGCGATGACGAATAAGATTCCTTGCGCGGTGGAGGAGACAGTCGTTTGACTGGTCTAGAAGGGCGCTCAGACATGGGCGGCTGATGCTCAATAAGTGGAATAAATCCGGTGATTTTTGTCGTTGACTGTATCGATACACTGGCTATGTCGGACTGATGTTCTGTCCTAGTCTGGGTACGAGTACTATCAACAATCGGGACCGGAGAGATATGATTACGCGGGACTCTATATTCCGCTCCGATTGGAACAGCCGTGGCTGAAGGCATAACACGTTGCCGAGATCGTTTTTTAGGAATGCGCATTCCGGATGTGACATTGCATGGATTGAATGCAGGAACGGTATACATGAAAGGTTCATAACTGTTAGCCTTGCTAGACGTGGATAGGGGTATAACCTGGTGAGCTGACAGTGGAAAGTTTGGGGAGGATGGGGACATGTCGAAAATGAGGTCCGGTGACCATGACCGTTCCACGGGAGAAGAAAGAGGTGAAAGAAGCGACCGGCGCCGTCTCGGTATTTCAATCGGAGTCGATGGTCTACAGCGTGAGTGAAAGAATGTGTGCATGTCTGGGCTCTTGGATCGTTGCATAGCACGAGGCTACGGGCGTCAAAGTTTAGATCATAGTATGGATGAGAATAAACAAGGTCACATTACCATCGTGTCGAGAAGGGACGTCACGAGAGCGATAAGACTACTTGGTGACAGGCCTCGCCTTATGGATTGTTGGCTGACTTCAGTAAACCTTGTGACCGGATGTTGTTTTCACGTTGAGTGCTTTGCGGCGTTCACCCGTATCAAACCCCACCGGAGGCCTTTGTTGAGGAACCGCCGTGAATAGTGGCTGAAATAATGTACGCCTATTCATAGTAGAGATGCCGTCAGTCACACAATAGCATAGGCCTTCAAGCACGCTCACCCAACAAGTGTGTCTATAACAATCAATTGGGGCGCCAAAAATGACAGCCTCCAGGCGTCTCAACTCGCTCACAGCAGATGTAGATCTTGGCTAAGAAAGCGTTGGGCGCTTCGATTGAGACTGGAAGAGGGAATAAAGGATCCAAAAGTGCTGGCTGGACGCCGCAGAAGGGGAGGAGGAGACGACAGCAAACAAGGAAGCGTTTCACGTTAGAGTTCCAGCCAGAGTGCTGAGGCCTCGAGTCTATATATGGGCCTCGCTAAAAGAATCAATTCTTTAAGAATTGAATCCGGCGCTATTGTTTTGCCTCCGTCCGCATCGGCACGTGACCAGAACAGCGCTCTCATGAAACTCTCGTACTTACCTCTCCATCTTGTTACAAAATATTTTGTTTCAGACTCGACTGCCACTGGCGCTAAACTCGTGCTGCACTACAGTCCTCTAGCAATTAAAGAGAACAGCACTGAGTCAGTGACAATGTTTGGAATAATTATTCGCGGATCAAGCACTGACAAGACACCATTCCGGAAAATCCGGCGTAAACAAGGATCGCCCCAAATCTAGATGGTTGAATTGGAACAATGGATGCTGATGTAAATGTTTCGTTTCTTGAATGATGATTCATGGTGAGTTGCAGGGCTTCCTAGCCTGATGGATGCGGTAGAATAGGATCTGGAAGAGGTCTAGGCAACTCGGATGCGATTGACTGGAATGCCCAAGGAATGGCCGTCATAGCTTAATTGGGTTCGATGATGTCATAGGCCTTAGCACCCAAAAGGCGCAGCCACAGCCTCTCAATCCCAATTTCAATCTCTCTTCTTAACCACCATGGCCTACACTGTAAACGTCAGTCATCTTTGTACATATCTCCTACTTCCTCCAACTTAGATTTCTTTCAGGTATCGGGAATCGCACCCAGCACAACACAAACCCAGTTACATGATTTCTTTACGTATGTATCTGTGCATATCTCGTTTCTCCCAACTACTAAGATTCTCTTCCGTTACTAGCTTCTGCGGAAA
This sequence comes from Crassisporium funariophilum, assembly GCA_014925845.1. Lineage (NCBI taxonomy): Eukaryota > Fungi > Basidiomycota > Agaricomycetes > Agaricales > Crassisporiaceae > Crassisporium > Crassisporium funariophilum. Next base: position 1,308,309 of record JACGCL010000006.1, read on the forward strand.
GTATGTAACTTGGCTCGCTGTTCTCGGTTGTATCTCACAGTACTCTCTTAGGATCTCTTCCATCCAGTATCAGGAAAAGTCAGGCTCCGCCACCATCGCCTTTGAGAAATCCAATGCAGCCAAAACAGCTCTTATGGTGGGGTTTTTGTCTTGATTACACTGTAAATATATGCTGAGCGATTTGCTTTCAGCTCAATGGGGGTGCTTTAGATGGTTCTACCCTCTCTGTGTCTTCCGATGTTGTGCATCAAGACGACGATCATCATCCAGCAACACAAGGCGTCCCTTATGAACAATCAGATAAGCCACGGGCTGGAAGTCAGTAATACGTTTTCTAGTATCCGGATACTATCGCTGATCTATCTCGCCTCAGTTGCTGCAGAGTATCTGGCGAAAGGATACACTTTATCAGATCACATTTTGGAACGCGCAATCGACATGGACAGTGCGTCATTTCCCGAAATAGATAGAAGATGTTCGCCTTTGCTTATACTACCTCAGATAAACAGGGCATCTCGAAGCGCTTCCTCAGCTACTTCAACACTTTGGATAAGACAGTCGGAGAACGTGCCTTAGGACCTGATCAGACGATCTCTGCGAAAGTAGCAACTACAGTCGACAATGCCACGCAGCAAGCAAAGTCAATCGATGAACAAAAGGGATACTCCAAAATTGCTCAAGATGTGCGTTTTTTTTTGCTACAGTTATAGGAATAACGTCTGAATTCCCTTCAGTATTATACGAAAGCCATGTCATCTCCTCTTGGGCAGAAAGTTTGGTCGTTCTACACGAACACCTCCAAGCAAGTTCAGGACATTCACGAGGAAGCCCGTCGGATTGCCGATCAGGAGAAGCAGAAAGCAGGAAGCACCCCTCCATCCACCGGTGCTCAAACAACAGGCTCGGCGGCGATCCCTGATCCCAAGACACAGGCCGCACCCACTGTCGTTTGATGTAGATCTGTCTTATCCATGATACGAAATTACCTTATGAATTCTATCTGAACAAATGTACATTCTTATGTGAACCCGAAATATTGGAGACTTAACTTCACGTACAATACATGCATGCACATCTTGAACTAATAGTCTTTGTCGAACAACTACCAGTGGGATATGGGAGAGCGACAAATTTGGCAATGACTTTACCAAAACAAGTAGCTAGAAGCATCGTTGCAACCCTGGTCACACATGGAAACCAGCTGTATTGTGGGAGACCACAAAGGTCCGCAGCGTGTTGAAAGAGAGATTAAACCAATAATGGGGACCCAGCGGAACAATCGCAGTCTATCTGCATACGCAATAGATGCATGAAGGGAGGTTTGTCCAGCCTTGCGAAAGACATTCTTCGGCCGTTGAACAATCCTTGCCACTGGCGGCCGAATGGGGTCGAAGATAATGATTCCAAAATTGATAGACAACTCAGAAATGAATGGGTCAGCTAGTCCGAAACTCAGATACGCGTTCGGCCGACGACCTATCTATAACTTGACGTCGAATTTTTGGGTATGGAACATCCAATAATCTTGTAGACAACTTTCAGGAATATTGCAAACTATATGTCGACGCAACACAAACAGGATACTGACGCGCCGGATGCTTCAGGGTGGTCTGCGTCACTGTACAACAAGATGGCGTCATTCGTATATTCACCTGCCTTCATAGCGCCAGTCCTAGGACTCCTCGCAGCCCAACCCGGCGAACGTATATTAGACATCGGTTGCGGCAGTGGAGAAGTGACGCTACTGCTCCAACAGATTGTCGAGCAGAAGGAAGGCGGGTTGGTGGTTGGCACCGATTTCAGCGAAAGCATGGTAAGCACCTTTTCATCATTCGATGAGCGCAAGCAATTGTCAGGCTGAGATTTTGATAACGCGGCGCTTAGATCGAGAAAGCCAGATCAAACGGCATCAAAACAGCCTTCGTTGCTGATGCCCAAGTGTTAGAGGTACCCAAAGATATTCCTGGAATTCCTGAGAAATTCGATGCTGCATTCAGCAACGCGACTTTGCACTGGTGCAAGCGTGATCCTCTTGGCGTCCTGACGAGCGTTCGAAAAATACTCAAGCCAGGAGGAAGACTAGTCGCAGAAATGGGAGGTTTCATGAACTGCATTGGTCAGTTCTTGACTCTGTTAACCTCGGTCCTGGAACTGTTGCTCAAACGCAATTCACCATACAGGTATCAGGTCGGCTTTACATGATGTCGTAAGAGCAAAAGGTCGCGACCCCGAAGAATACGACCCGTGGTACTTCCCATCTATTGAAGACTATGGCAAGGTGACCGATTCCTCTAGATCTTTATCGCAGGATCTATATTCACAGAGAGAAATAAAATAGCTCCTAATCACCGCTGGATTTGAACCGACCCATATCTCGTTGAACCCCCGAATTACTCCCTTGCGGACAGGGCTGTACGACTGGCTGAATCTATTCGCTCGTAACTCCTTCCTGCGTGATTTCTCGGATGACGAGGCAAGCGACATCATGCGAGAAGTCGAAGATAGATGCCGCGGAGACTGTCGGGATGCGAGTGGGAATTGGGCAATGATGTATACACGGTTGAGGTTTTCTGCCATCCTGAAGCCCGAGCCTCGAGAGGAGGCTATGCAGAAGCCGTGAGGAGTATATTACTACCAGTTTATTTCTGTTCGAGAGTATTTCCATCGTGAATTCGGACTCCCGCTCTTCATGATTGCGTTCGGGCTGTTAGGGCTTACGTAGCTGATGGATATGGATTCGCCGAGGACCTCGGTAGCGAGCTTCCAGACCTTGAGATAAGGATAAATGAACCTACAAGCCAGAGCGTGAGATGGAATCCGTCCCAAGTGGGAGTCTATGAGAGACGTGGCAGAGTAATAAAAAAAGTTCTTCCCGGAGGACCCGGGACTCGAGAGGTGATGCGTAGATACACGTGATCGCGGTGGAATTGCCTTCAAAATCTCTCACTTGAGCTTTCATGACAGCGAGGCGTGGAATGTAGCGTTGGAGCTAGGATCTCTTTCTTTCGACCTTCTCGTATGTCTACGCGACGCAAGAACGCGGGAACTGCGCGTTCAGCGCGAGGACAAACCACACTCTCTAAGAAAGCCAACGGCACAGGAACACCACAAGAGAAAGAGCCGATTAAGATTGGAGTCTCGCAGATTGCCCCAGCGCTTCTTGATTTTTATACAGTACGCTTGCTACACATTCAAGCTGGAGAATAATAACTAACATAATCCGATAGGCACTTTCTCTTGTTTTTGGAGGTTGCTGCTCGTTCGTCTAACATATCGCGGGTGAACCCATAAAGTTACTGATGATTTTTTGCATATAGAAATGTGCTGGCATACGAGCAATTACTCCTGATGAACCCTCGCATTGGTTAGCTTTCGGCCTGGACTAATGACCTAGGACTTTCGACTGACTATGTCCAATTCTTAATGCAGGTTCAGCCCTCACATTCTCTCAGATGCTATTCATCACGGCGCAGTCTTTGCCCTCGTTCCTTGGTTTCTCAAAGACGAGCTATTTTCCTCGGCTCAAGCCTCGACAAGTGCCTTTGTCCCAGTGGGGTCTCCAGGTCCTGGTTTTGACAGCAGGGTCTCTGCTGAATAACTGGGCTTTTGCGTACAATGTACCTCTGACGATTTTGATCGTTTTTCGATCTGCAGGCAAGACTCATAATTCGTATCGACAGGGTTTCTCCTGAAAAAAAATGAATTCAGGTCTTCCTGTGTCAATGCTGTTCGGCTATCTTATTTCGAAGAAGCGCTACTCCTCGATTCAGATTGTAAGTGGAGTTGATCATTCAGAATTTCGGCTGACCAAGGGCTGCAAACATAGTCGTCCGTTGTGATCGTAACTGCAGGGGTGGTTTTGGCGACCTTGTCTAGGACCTCTGCCGGCAATGGTGCCAAACTCAACAAGCAGCAGACTGCTGAAGATTTGACCAAGTATTTCACCGGCATTGCCATGTTGATTGTGTCTTTGTTCTGCACTGGACTTCTCGGGCTCCTTCAGGAACAGACTTATGGGAAGTATGGCCCGTGCTGGAGGGAGGGAGTTTTCTACACGGTACGGATCCCTTACAATATTATCCCACTGTAATATAATGACCGTGTTCACAGCATTCTCTATCACTCCCCGTCTTCTGGTTCCTTAGAAATGATATAAAGCAGGGCATCACCAGCTTATCCCATGCGGGATCCACATGGTCGATCGTCACATCATTCGCGATCCTCTCAGGGAATCTTATCACGCAGCTGATGTGTGTTTCAGGGGTCAACCGACTCTCCTCGGTGCGTAATCATTTCTCCTAGAGGTTGACAATGAACTGACATCTACCGGTGTTTAGCAAGTTTCCTCAGTCTCTACAAATATTGCACTGACCGCGCGGAAGGCGCTCAGTCTTTGCTTCAGTGTTTGGTGGTTCGGGAACGAATGGAACACCCAACTAGGCTCAGGTGCCTTCATGGTATTCTTTGGAAGCCTCTTGTACACATTTAACGCCAAAAAGATCAATAAAAAGGAATAATAAAACGTCATGTATTGCTGCTACAGGATTATGGTGATTTCCATAACCATCATAATACGTCTCAAAATGCTTGTACGTATAAGATACATTCGGAAGTTGATATTAACAAGTCCTTGATGAGGTTTTGGGCATGCTCGTAAAGGATGCAGTTCGTTATCATGAGATATCTAGTGTTGTAGAATATTTCCCCGAGTGATTCCCGGAGTGTTTAGAAGTTAGGGCTTCGTCGTGGCTAATCTCCGTGCGAGTTTCTTTTCGAACTCGTAAGTTCAGGCTGCTGATGTACCCGACCTGTGGGAGCTTGCGTTCAGATATGTGTTGAACAGGTAAAGTACCACGTACACTTTCTTGTTGTTGGAAAATTCCTCGTAGCGCCTCACGACATAGCAATGTATCCATCAACGTCTTAGAGAGAGAGGAGTTCAACACTCTGGTTCTTTCGTAAGAATGAAGGTCTTACGTTTGTATACACTCGACTGATTGACAAGCCGAAAAGCGAGAAATACTGGGTGTCCGGTCTGGCAATGAAAAAAGCCAAACACATCATGGAGAATACACCACTGAAAAATCCTGTTCACGCAGATAAGACCTAGTTCTGTGCAGAGTACAGTGCGACTAACCGGCTTGTATACAAGTTCGCATGAGACGGTTAATCACCGTGTCTGATCTTTGGAATCCAGTGCGCGCTCGTGCGAGATAAAATAACAATATTCCTGCCGATAACGTTAGAAAACCTGCGCAGGGAGACAAATGGACGCGATGGCATACCGGATAAAACAACGTCCACCGCAAGTTGCGTGGAAAGCCACGAAATCATGAATGGCTTGATAACGGACATATCGGCAATACTACAATGGAAATTTCAGAAGTCGTTTCCCTTCTTTATTTTGCAGCACTCACCCTCTAACAGACGTACATGTCTTCACGCCAAATGCAATACCACTGGCAAAAGTCGCTGCTGTGAGCACTAGTAAACCAGCATAGACCCAAATGTTTGTCAGTCGATACACGCTAGACAGCATTGAGAAAGAGATTTCTTTAATGGAGCGCTTCGCTCACCGGTAAGCTAGAAACGAGTGATTGAGGAGGGCCGTTATGCTTGTCAGAAAAATAGAAGTCCGGTATGGCCAGATTTGAGCTTGCGTCGATGTCAGTGTGATGAAAGCTGCATGTCAATGGAGATATACCTAACAGGGCCAGATAATTTCCGTAGCTTTCAACACTGATGGTAGCAACACCCCTCAATACGAAAGTCCAGCTGACGATAGAACTGGTAGAACGCACAAATAATACCATGCGACGTAAATCAAGCTGATGAATGGAAGTGAGCTAAACTGGCGAGGCCCCAGACCGAAAGGTTGGAAGATTCACTCACGAAGAGCTGTGGAATGTGTCGAGTGAGAAGAGGGACGCTACGAGCAACCTTATCACCGTAGTTCGGTTAGTAAGGGACCCTAGAATTAAGCGATGGACGCACTTGATCCACAATGGATCTCCGAACTCTGCCAGTGTGCGTTAGCGCTGCTGTTCGAACGATAAGATGGAGGCTTACTTGTGGTGAAATATGAACCATATTGAAATGACACGATGCCATAAAGATATGTGTTCACTGAGAACGACAACTGACAATGAGTACGATTAGATTCAACACTTTGCACCACTTTCTCACAAAATATCCCTAACAAAAGGGCACCTGAATGAAGATAGTCAACTAACGATGATTCTTCAACACAAGTCGCGCACGCACCGAAATTATTGGCAAAGGTCTGCATTCAACAGGTCGTCGGGAAAGAATGCTCGAGATGCAAGGGAAGAGAAAGAGAGCAGCAGAACGGAACGATGGGCTAGCTCAATGGCGAGAATTTAAAGCACTTTATTCCCAGGCAATTGAAATCCAAGGCTAAAGAGTTTCGAATACTGTCAGGCACCCGCCGTTTACAACGTGCAACATCCAGGGCTTCGCCAAGGCGAAACGCCACCCGAGAAACGCAAAGAGATAGAATGAGATGTGGCGTCGCGCCAGGACTGGTCCGGTGATCCTTTGGTGATCATGTTCATGTAAGAGAAGGGTGGGGATCTGTCTAGAAAACTAGGATTGATGTGGTGCCGTACTGGTCTGCTTGTGTTGGTCTTTCATTTTTGGGGAAAAGAAAGCTGCTCACGAAGTCCTCTCGCAGAGTTGTGCCAAGATGACCAATTGGGCACGAATCGACGTAGATCGACATTTGCGATACCAGAATACACGCGCGTTGTCGGCAATAATGACTGAATTGCTGATCAAGACTTGATTAAGACACCGATTTTTTCCCATCCCTGAAGCCCAGAAACGTCGACGGATCTTGAAACTCAACCCGGAAATGGTTACTCAGAAAAGCTCCCGAGAGTTCAGTAATTGGAGCATTGAATTGGACAATTGATTGAAGAGAGAAGATGAGGGCAGGGTCACAATAATGTCAAGAACTATGGGATCAAGACTGATTGTCGGTACAACAGTAAGTCCTGCATAAGTCACAGTGGACGGACTCCAATCTCAATCCGAACTCGCAGTTTCAAAGCTGAGATCCTTGTTACCGAACACCGGTGGTACTTGCGGCTCTCTAGACCCAAGACCAACTGGCACCATGTCTGCGTGAACTCTCATGGCAGGTTGTGTAGTGCCATCGGCTGACTGGGAATCAAGAAGCCCTCTCTGTTTTTTGTCGTTGTGATAGTTGAGGTTTTTTCCCAATGGCAGACCCATATTCAGTTCTGTGTCGTCCCTTGGCTGAGGCAGGTTTTTCACAGCAACTACCGCAGTTCCATTCATCGTGTCGAATTGTCGGACAACGACCCCAGATTCGCGATGCAGTGAGACGGATTCCTCTTGATCTTCAGGGGTTGGAAGGTCCAGCACGTCGTCAGCTTCGCGAGGTTGAGGCCCCTGGGCGGCTTCCTCTTTCACAGATTTGATAGTATCAGCCTCAGCCGATTTCTTAGCACCCGTGGATGGAGCCTTGTAGAGAAAGTCGCCAAAAGCTCGACGATTGACAGAGGGCAGCGGCGCGTTAGAGACCGAGAGAGAAGATGGCCCAACACGCTTATGCAAGTCATATACCTGGTACTGACGTTGCATGTTAGTAAGGGACAACAAGGAAAGTTCATGAAGGACTCGCTTCGGAGGGTATGCTGACTGCATAGGCGGAGACTGCAAGAAGGCAGACACTGAATAAGGTGCAGAAACGTGTGTTCAAGAAGGCCATGACGGAAGAAGTAGGGTGTTCGAAAAATGAAAGAGTGTAAATAGACTTGAGGCTGAAGTAGCTGAACAAGAAGCTGGCTTGAACGCAACATAGATTAGGCACCTTTTATAAGTTAAAAAGAGAGGCTGACATTTTGGCATCGTCCGCCGCCAGCGTGTACAAAAATATCTCACCCAATTATAACTGCCAACGGTCAACAACCGGCAAGTTTATGTAACATAAACGTTTTGTGATTGTCTACACAACACGATCTTTGAAAGAGAGGTTCAGTACTTTAGTACTCAGTTGGTACTCAAAAGTCTGTGCTGGCTTGACAGTGTGCTAGGGGCCACAGACACAACATGCCGGCAGGAAAGGGAATATGGGGAAACAATTCCAGAAGATTCAGCAATCAGACGGGCCATCAATGGTGTCTATCTTCATCTCCTAGGCAGCTCCAACTCTCACTTCTTCTATTCCTCCTGTACGTGCCTTGTTCCAGATGCATGGGCTTCGGTTAGCTTTTTTTTGGCGATATCTTACTTATATAAAGTTCAACATGGCCGCACTATCCGCTTCCGATTCCATTCTCCTGCACCTTTCCTGGCAAGTGGGATCCTGCCGAACTGGTGCACCACGCAGGCTCCTGTGTTTCCTCCATGTCATCCAGGCCGACAGACTTTGGCTATCCCTCAAGCTCGATGACTGACAGCCTACCAAATGAAACCACACCACTTCTTGTCCAGGGTTCTAATTCTACGCCAGTTTCCATACTCGTGAAGGACGGTTTGCCGATCACACGACCGTCTTCGCCTCTTTCATTAAAGCAATGGAGTCGTGGCAAGAGTAGGTTGTTCAAACATCGGAAAGCGAAACTCTACAAAACTTCATCTTCTTCCACGAACTTTCAAGTTGAACGCGACCCCACGGCTTCACACCGCAATCTGGCCTCCGACTCCGAGGACTTCCATGACCCGACACAATCATCCATCATTTCATCAGCGACCGACGTTCACAGCGAACTTGGGCAAAGTTGCTCAGAAGTGCAATGCAGGTCTCAAAGCGAAATGGCTTTATCATCACCCATTTGTTCTTCAGAGTCTGTTCTTCGCTTCCACCTTCGGGAGGGTGTTTCGCTGCGACTCCAGAACTCAGGCAGTGTTGCGCGTGATCACCTAGCATCTGAAAGGACATTTTTGGCTTACATGCGCACCAGTCTAGCTATTGCATCATCGGGCGTCGGTGAGTCGCCAATTCTCAAAAACACCGCGAGACCATACTCCTTACTGCTAAACGGAATCAACTTGATTGTGACAACTTCTGTCTCTAGCCATTGTCCAGCTATTCTCTGCTGCCTCCGCATCAGCACACCATGGCTCTGTTCACCGACTGCAGGTCTACATTAGACCCCTTGGAGCTTCTACCATCATTGTGGGGCTCTTCGTACTCTTCATTGGTAGATTTTCACCCTCAATGCGGAGGTTCCGGACTGATCGTTCATTTTAGGCATCACAAGATATTTCACTGTGCAAGCAGCCTTGACGAAAGGTTACTTCCCCGTGGCCCGCGTAGCGACGGGACTCATTGCGATCATGCTAACTGTGCTTGTAACATTGACTTTTGGGATCATGCTCGCTGGAAAGTTAGAGCCGAGACTCGGAGGTACCTGAGCACAATTTGGTGGGAGCAATGCTGTATGAATTAGGTTGGACGTTGGGGTTTTCGGACGCATTTACTAATTCTGAATGTTTATCACGACACATTCATGTAACGCATATTCACTGTACAACACACTTGATACATCACTTACTTTGTCCTATGCTGCTATGAATTAAGCAAGGATATTGCTCAACTACGAGCTAATGTTTATGAACATGAACTATCCTCATTGTCTGCCTACCCTGGGTAGACAGAGCATATGGTAATTGCCCAGGCCTACCCTTACATATAACGTGATCGTCTAGCCGAACGCGACTCGGTTGTAGTTAGTGGAATAAATGGCGCTCCAACCCCATTTCCGATAATACAGTGTTGAGATTTCGGGCTCAATACTTCGATAGCCTTCGAGAATCCCCGAGTGACCAACACAAGCATGCCATCCGAGCGGCGGCGCGTCAAGCCCAAGTCGAAATCTCAAAGCCGGAATGGTCCTAGTCATTCAGCAACGTCCACTTCAAAATCGGGAGGAAGTACCTGGCAGGTCAGCCATCATGTGTTTCAACGCGCCTTCAGGCTTAATCGGTGTTGCACCTTAGTTATACGCGTTAGGACTTGTCGCAGCGCTTGTCGCTTTTCTCTGCTACCGCTGGTATGACAGTACTGGCCGTCTTCCATCAATAGCAGGGGATAGTTCAAATAACAACTGGGATCTCGATAATGAATCTGTATTTAGAATTGTTGAACTTGAAGGGAGAGGCAAAGGTGCCATAGCTGCTCGGGACATCAAGGTAAGACCTTTTATTATTGATGATATTATTGGATGAAGAAGGTCGAACAACAGCAAGGGGAATTGCTCTTGCGAGAAAGGCCGTTATTTGTCGTCCCCCGTCAAAGTAAGTGGCTAGTCATGTCATTTGTATCATCATAACGCCCACCACCATCACATTGTCCAGTCAACTCGTCACCTACAGCCTTCATAGCAGGGGAGCTGAACAAGCTCTTACTAAACGAGAGTCAAGCCTTCTGGAATTTATCCTATGTCAACTTCCCAAAGGACCTGGACCCATTGGAACATCCTGAGGAGGTTGCTTTAGCCGTGTTCCAAACCAATGCTGTTGCTGCTGGCGAAAATGTTGGAATTTTCCCTCGTATGGCACGTCTCAATCATGGCTGCGCTAAGGCCTTCAACGTCGTCTACAACTGGAGAGAGTGGGAAGGAGCACTTGTGGTATTCGCTCTGAGAGATATCAACAAGGGAGAGGTATAGTCATTTCCTATACGACATGTATTGTTGCTAATTCCCAGAGTAGGAACTCCTGACAACTTATACGAACACAAAGAGGCCAAGGGATGAACGGAGGTATATCCAACCTCAAAGGTCTACGTCAGACTCCTATTGATAATGGCTCTTTCGCAGAGCTTTCTTGAGTCAACAATACGGATTCCACTGTACCTGTTCTGTGTGCTCACTCCCTAACGACCTATCCAAGGCATCAGACCAAAGATTGTCGGAAATCTCTCGACTGTATGAAATATTCAAGACTTGGGGTAGCAAAATAGATGGAGTCGAAGCCATTCAACACATACGCAAAATCTGGGAGCTGGAGGAAGAAGAAGGCTATTGGAGTGAAAGGGGGCAGTTAGCCGCTGATGCCGCATGGGTTGCCGCATCACATTCGGAGTGAGTGGGTCCTCTGTATGGGACGACGGTCTTGCGCTGACCTCGGCTCTATTTTCGATGCGTCTTCGCAGTGCGGCCGCGACGCAGGCGTGGGCACAAGCCGCTCAGGAGTGGTTTTCGTTTGAGATTGGCGCTGATACCCCTCAAGTAACAGAGATGGGTATGTTTGCCCACCATCCAGGAAGTCATCGTGCATGGGGAACGCGGGAGAAGCTGAAGGTCGGAGGCCCTAACTGGCAATGTAAGTTCGTTCAACGCTTAAACCTCTGCTCCTTTGATTGTTGACATCAACATGGCAGAAATAACGTCAGCACATCTTGTCAGCAGCCATATTTGACGCTAAACATAGATCTATACGGGCCATGGTCCATATCCATTTAATAGGCATCATTTTGCTGTCTTTGTCTTGGCTTGAGTGGACCAAAATAGTCGGTCTGAGGGTTTCAAGGCAGGAGAGCTAAGTATGCTGTCAGTTGAGCAGACGAATCGAGGAAGTTACAGCTCCGCCAGCCGTGGTTACTATAAAGCAAAGACTTAACAGAATAAAATGACTACGTTGCATCCAGCTTGTGGGCAAAACGGGGGTCGAGAACTGATCTATTTCGTGATCGTTGCAGCGTAATCAGAATAAGAGAAATACAGAATCGGCTGATTGTGAAAAGAGACCGGGACCAAACATCGGACGTGTGGAAAACAGGCGCATCGGCGCCGAGTAGGCCACGTCCCAAACTTCCCAAATACCACCATCACCTTCTCACATCCTTCTTTATAGTCCGTCGCACAAAGCCTGGTTAAACAAACTGGCGCTTCACTAGCCTTGCCTTACAACAAGCTAGTCCATTGGTATTGTTTTCCACAACCTCTTCCCCACAATGACCGACCCCAATCGTACCACATTTTCTCCAGCTTTCAACCTTCCCCTGGCTGGCACTATCATGGCCTCTTCATCATCCGACTTCTTCATTCTGGGGCTCGGTGTCGTTCTTGCAGCGCTCTATCTTTTCCGCGACCAGCTCTTTGCTGCTTCAAAGCCCAAGACTGCACCGATAGCCACGTCTAAACTCGCCAATGGATCTGGGAATCCTCGTGACTTCATCGCAAAGATGAAAGAGAATGTAAGTGCTAGCCCTCAACATCATTTCACATGTTATGGACCTAAGTTACATCACCCCTATAGAAAAAGCGGCTCGTGATTTTCTATGGGTCACAAACAGGTACTGCGGAGGAATACGCCATTCGTCTCGCCAAGGAAGCAAAACAGAAGTTCGGTCTAGCTTCGCTTGTATGTGATCCGGAGGAGTATGATTTTGAGAACCTTGATCAGCTGCCCGAGGACAGCGCCGCCTTCTTCGTCATGGCCACTTATGGCGAGGGTGAACCCACCGACAACGCCGTTCAGCTCATGCAAAACTTGCAAGATGAAGCGTTCGAGTTCAGCAATGGAGAGCGTTCGCTGCAGGGTTTGAAATACGTTGTCTTTGGCCTTGGTAACAAGACATATGAACATTATAACTCAATTGGTCGGGCCGTGGACACAGAGTTAACGAAGATGGGCGCTGTTCGTATTGGAGAGCGAGGTGAGGGCGACGACGATAAGAGTATGGAAGAAGACTATCTGGAGTGGAAGGACGGGATGTGGGAAGCCTTTGCCACTGCCATGGGTGTTGAAGAGGGACAAGGAGGAGATTCCGCCGACTTCGTTGTATCGGAATTGGAATCTCACCCTCAGGAGAAGGTCTACCTGGGCAAGTGCTTTCATTGTCAACGATCATGTGTTGCTCGCTAATAAGTTTTGCTACAGGCGAATTTTCTGCGCGTGCTCTCACTAAGACAAAGGGTATACATGATGCTAAGAATCCCTTCCCGGCACCCATCACCGTCGCCCGTGAACTTTTCGCCAAGACCGCTGATCGCAACTGCGTTCATGTCGAGTTCAACACAGAAGGTTCTGGTATCACATATCAGCATGGTGACCATGTCGGTCTTTGGCCTTTGAACCCAGACGTGGAGGTTGAACGGCTTTTATGTGTTTTGGGATTGCACGACAAACGGGACACTGTTATCGGTATCGAGTCTCTTGACCCTGCTCTTGCCAAAGTTCCCTTCCCCGTCCCCACCACTTACGGTACCGTTCTTCGCCACTACATCGACATCAGCGCTGTCGCCGGTCGTCAGATTCTTGGGACATTGTCTAAGTTCGCCCCAACACCCGAAGCTGAGGCATTCTTAAAGAACCTCAACACCAACAAGGAAGAGTACCACGCCGTCGTGGCCGATGGATGTTTGAAACTAGGTGAAGTTCTGCAGCTAGCAGCTGGAAATAGTTTCAAAGGCCTTCCCACACCGGAAAACACAACTTCCTGGCCCATACCATTTGATATTGTTGTTTCGGCTATTCCTCGCCTTCAGCCTCGGTATTATTCGATTTCTTCCAGCCCGAAACTGCACCCAAATACTATCCACGCCACTGCCGTCGTTCTCAAATACGAGAACATCCCCAGTGCAAACGTGCATCACAAGTGGGTTTACGGCGTGGGATCCAACTTTTTGTTGAATCTCAAGCATGCAGCCAATGGCGAACCCGTACCTCTGATGGACGGTGGTGGTGAAGAGCGCGTTGCTGTTCCTGCATATCTCATAGAAGGTCCTCGGGGTGCATACAAGGCAGACAATCTCTACAAGGCTCCCATTCACGTTAGGCGCTCTACGTTCCGGCTTCCGACCAACCCAAAGAGCCCTGTTATCATGATTGGCCCTGGAACGGTAAGTCTTTATTTTACTCAAAAGGCGAGCATCATGTTTATGTAAAATTTCTCAGGGCGTAGCCCCGTTCCGAGGCTTCGTTCAAGAACGCGTGGCACTTGCTCGTCGCTCCATCGAGAAGAACGGACCAGATGCCCTCGCAGACTGGGGTCGGATATCTCTGTTCTACGGTTGCCGCAAATCCACGGAAGATTACCTGTATGCGGATGAATGGCCGCAGTACGAAGAAGAGTTGAAGGGCAAATTCAAACTCCATTGTGCATTCTCTCGTGAGAAGTACAAGCCCGACGGAAGCAAAATATACGTGCAGGACCTCCTCTGGGAAGACAAGGAGCACATCGCGGACGCCATTCTAAATGGCAAAGGCTACGTTTATATTTGCGGTGAGGCCAAGAACATGAGCAAACAGGTGGAGGACGTCTTGGCCAGGATTCTCGGCGAGGCCAAGGGTGGATCTGCTGAAGTAGAGGGCGTTGCAGAGTTAAAACTCCTGAAAGAGCGCTCGAGGCTCATGCTGGATGTTTGGAGTTAAATCATGACCGGGCAGGATATACTGTTACATAGAAATTATGACTTGCGATGACCTACCTAATTGTGGCGCTTCGAGCCATTGGCGGAGGGAGGGAGCTTGCGTGTTTTACACTGGCAGGACATAGTACATACGTTCTTAATATTTTTATGTTGGTCAATCGTCTGGATTCTTAGCAATAGACATCTCCTTCTTGATACTTCTGGACGCGGCAACTGCACTAACCGTCCGTTCCGAGTGTGCATATGACTGTCCGCCGGAAATTCCCACCGCTTGTATCTGACGCTATTTCCTGGTTATGCTGAGGACATCCTTGTCAAGGCCACCGTTTCGTCAATTCTCGACATCTTCCTTGACTCGGAATATACCCCGTCACCCGAATGTCGAAGGGCAGAAGGAAGAACAACTGAAAGCAAACCCGGAGCCGATTCCGTCCTCGTCCATTCCATCCGCGGATAATTTTCATTCAAGCAGTCCTTTAGCATCCGAACCAGCAAAACCTCACATTCAAGACGCTCAGAACTCACTCCCACCTTATGACCTGGAGCTTGTGAAGCAAAGAATCAGAGAATGGACAGAACAGGCTGCAATCGTCCTTCGGACTCGGTCGGATGACTTTACTTCGAACACGAAAACAACCTTTTCTCAGCTGGGTTTCCAATTCAACAAAGTAACAGGTTATGACGAGATAGAGGCTCTGAAACGGGGGGTTGTAGAGCAAGGTGCGTTTGCTTGATTGTCACTTGTTTACTAGTTCTAACTTTACTACGCGTAACGTCCAGAGGAGCGCATTAATATAGCGCGACAAGCTGCTCGGGAAGCCAAAACCGCTTATGAACAAGCGGTCATTCAGAGATCAAACTCGCAGCGGGAAGTGAACGATCTTCTACAACGCAAATCAAGCTGGTCAGACAGCGATGTCGGTCGCTTTACAACTCTCGTTAGGCAGGACCATCTTTATGAGCAAGAGGAGTCGCGCTCCAAGGCGGCTGTCGACGAGACAGAAGACGCTGTAGAACGCGAATTCAGCCAACTCATGCGCACTATTCTTGCCCGCTACCACGAAGAACAAGTATGGTCCGACAAAATCCGTAGCGCCTCGACTTATGGCTCGCTGGCTGCGTTGGGGCTTAACATGCTCGTTTTCATCATGGCAATTGTGGTGGTGGAACCTTGGAAGCGACGACGCTTGGCACAGACTTTTGAAAGAAAGATCGAAGAGCTGAGTACCGATAATGCGACCCGACTAGACGCCAGTATGCAGGCCATTGAAGGACATATTGCACGGCAGGAGGAGTCTCTTGAATTTCTGAAGATGGAGGTTTCTAGAAAGGTGATACCAGAGCCCATAGAAGAAGTCAAGGTGGTAGAACCTATAATGGTTGTGCAACCGATAGCTATTTCGCGCCGACAATGGGAAATTGCGGCCGTGGGGGGAGGGGCTTTCATGGCAGGAATATTAAGCACTATCTTATTGAGTCGATAAAATTGACGTGGGCCATTGATTTCATCCGGAGTAAGGAGTATGATTTACACTGCGATATACACGACAGTGTACCCTAATCGCTTGGTCAGTACAATTGCTCGCAGGCACCTCGGTCGACGGCGACAAACCTTTCTTGGAGCAAGTCTCCTGTAGAATCTATCATCCGACATTCTTCCCAGGCGCTGGTGTTCCATTTCGCCCAGCCCCAACCCTCCTTGATCTGCAAAGATCCTCAATCTGGATTGAAGAAGGACTCGAAATAGGACACTCACCTCAGGCTTCTTGTGAGGTGCAAGAATCACAAGCCAGCTCGCCTTCAAGCTGAGCTCCCAAAGAAGAGCAAAGAGGTCCGAAGGATTTTCGATTAGATGGAGAGCGAATGAGCAAACCACCATTTCGATTGACCGGTCCGCTTCCTCTTCCTTGTTGTCTTCCTGTGGTAGGATTTCATGTACCTCACCGTTAGCGATATTGATTGACGTCGAAGGCAATGAACCTTCTGCGATCGCAGCAAATGAGAGTTCTGCACATGGGTATGTCGTGCGATCTTGGTATGCTGCCGCAGTGAACTGCGCCGACAGATGAGACGTCGAAATCAGCTCATTATTTGAAGACAAACTGACTGGATCGGCGGCTGTTATTCGAGGTTTGGGAAAGTCCGGCCCAAGCACCACTTGGGTGGTAACGGCTTTTCGCTGGGGTAGTGGTGGATAACGCAATGTGGAACTTTGCGATGTGTCGGGAAGCGACACAAGAGATGATTGGTAATTTCTTTTGCCAGTATTGCACCATTCCACAAAAGCAAGGGTAGCTTCTCCACTACGTGAACCGCTATCAATGTCTGTAGAGACCAAACCAGGATAAGGTAGATATCTACCTTCCTGACAGAAAAAGGTATCCTTTTATCGCCAATGAAAGATGCGAAGACGAGACCACAAACCACAAGCCATGTCAAAGAACATGATTTGATCTGGACCTATATTGATAACGCTAGACTGGTTCATTTGCCACCACCTGCGACGCGAAACTTACATTAACGAGTTACCAAAAGACAATCATTCCGAGATGGCAATCGAAACACACCTGTTCAACCAAGAGAATAGACACAGCCGGATACCTGGGTAATGGGGATTCCGATAGGTTGATCCCACTTTCTTGTAGTACTTTTCGTTCATGGAATAAGTGACGCCATTAGTCGTGAGCTCTATGGTGAACAGCTTGAAGCTGAACCCACCTCTGCAACCCCATATTCGCCATAGTTATCGCGCATCGAAGCACCAAGATTCCCGCTGACGATTGCCCTGTCGCCACGAGACATTGAGAGAGGTCAACGTAAGTCCTGAGCGTAGAAGCCTTTTCAGAAGATTTGATGGTCAGCTTGAAGGAGTCGGGGACTCGGAACTTGTTCTGGATCCCGTCTCCACTCCGAGCCGCATAATGCCGCCACCAAAATGTTAATCATGACTGAGCCGTTCGATGGTCTCATGCTCAACGTTCACGGTGGCGGTTTGCAACTCACCCACCCACCACCCATATAAGTCTGCCAGATTTCTCATATGACTTCGTTCATTATCAAGGATCATGTCGGCCGCTTAGTACCAACGACCTGGGCTGCTGACCCAGAGTGTGCTTTCTGTCGCATCCTCCGGCAAGAAATCCCGGCTTCAGTTGTATACGAAAATGAGAAAGTCATTGCTATACTTGGTGCGTTTCGTTCATCAATGAACACCTAGGAAATGAATGACACTTCCATGCTTCTAGATATCCTGCCTTTGAGAGCAGGCCATACTCTTGTCATACCTAAAGCGCATATCTCAAGATTATCAGACCTACCGCCAGAATTAGCTTCGGCACTAGGGGAGGCCGTTTCTAAGGTGGCGGACGACTTACCAAAGGTGAGCATTGGTATCCTTGATGTCCGCCTCACGTCAAGTCTTGAACGTCAACTCCTTCTAGCGTTGGACAACACAGGTTTGAATGTCGTTTGTAATCAAGAATATGCACAGGCGGTACCTCATGTAAGCATATCTCTATCTTCGTCTACCCAGACCGACTTACATCCTCCTTGCCAGGTGCACTATCACGTCATACCAGCTCCCATATTGGGTTCAAGTCGAGGCGTATCCCCGATAGTCGACGTTGTCGGAGGAGAGACTCCTCTTACGCATCGAGAGATGCATCAGAAAGAGTTCGAGTCGAGAGAAGAACTCGACGAAGACGATGCTGAGGCGCTCCTGACAAAGATACGAGCACGCCTATGAATCGATGCACGCCCTGTCGCTGTGCCAAGCTGAAACAGCCTGCAGCCCATGGCACTTTACTGTGGCGCATTCGCTTTCACGCAGGAATAGGCTTTCGTTCTCTATAGACTGTCATGGACACCGTGACACCATGGAATGGAAAGCTGGTACTACTAGTCCTAGACGCGAACTAGTACTTTGGAACGACGTATGAACTTTAGAAAGTTACGAATTAGATGATTCGAACTTGGGCCTAGAATTTAGTCCAGAGGGCCGAGAAAGCATCAGTCAGATTCAATTAGGAGCATTTCTGCGTTTATGACCTTCGAATGTGTCAATGATCTATGGCAGCGTGAACTGACGCGACCCGTCACATGTGACTTTCATGATATATCCTTCCATTTCTGACCATCATGTCTGTACCGCAATCGCATGATGCTCAACTTGGGGAACAGCATCTTGAAGAGCAAGATGACAAAATACACCAGGAGGAAGCTTCCGAGATGGATCGGATGAACACAGGTGGTGAAGTCCCAGAGATACTCAAACCAAAGAAGAAGCGCGAAAGAAAGGAGCCAGTGACTCTAGAAAGAGAGCTTGGAAAGTCCCTATTCCCAATCTCAAGAGTGCAAAAGATAATTAGAGCCGACAAGGTCTCGTAATAACGCGTTCCTCATCGTGTTCGAGCCGAATCTGATTGATGTCTGAACAGGAAATACCAGTCATGGCAAAGGACGCCACATTCTTGATTTCACTTGCCACAGAAGAATTCATCAAGAGACTGACTGAGGCAGGCCAGCAGATAGCTCATAGAGAGAAGAGAGCGACTGTTCAGCATAAGGATATTGGTAAGTGATCCGGGTGTTTGCGTTGATGGTGTACTGAAGGCCCCTAACGTGACAGCGACTGTTGTAAGAAAAGCCGACGAATTCTTGTTTCTGGAAGGTGTGTCTCTTATCATCGACGCTTGGACCCCTCATGCCAGAGTTCCGTTCCATCAGAAATTATGCCGTGGACTTCATCTGATCCTCCAGCAAAGCGAGCAAAACCGAAGGGAACAGGCCTTTCGGCCAGTGGTCCAACATTGCTGGACCAATTCGTGGTCAATAAGACGGCACGGGAAGAGGTCGTTGGGCGAGAAGATGTTGTAATGAACGAAGATGGAACTATGTACGCAGCTGGTAGTCCGAGTTTTGAACATGATTTTGAATGAAGGAGCGGCTATACCGGACCGATAGATTCGGTCGTATGAGATTCAGTGCTTAGCTGAGACTCCTTCAACTTGGACACACACCAATCCCAAGCTTCATCCGCAGATTTGGCTCATTTTCGTACTCTAGTGTGGCCCCGGTTCTGCAATGAAGATTGTCTCTATATTCCACCCATCTTCCTCAGTCCTCTGCTCCGTGAAATGTCGATTAGCTTCGAGGGACATTGAGCATCTCGTCGTTGGGAAATTGAACAGGCTCGATGTTTACTCGTTGAGACCCCATGGCCTACAGCATGAATGCGGCGCTGATGTCCGGGGCACCGTCTGTTCTATCCAAGCCATCCCTATTGATGTATGTCTGTTCAGTATGAGGCTTAGCAATGACGGGGTAACGATTATTTTGTAGAATTCCGGAATGCGCTCGAATCTTGTTTTGATGATTGCTCATCCAGAACCTGAGCTGGTCTTCCTATCATACTCAGAATCCGAGGATGGCACTGCAGAGTTGACAGTGAAGAAACAGTTATCTTTGCTCGAGCGCTCTGCACGCGTTGGCGAGTTCTTCGCCAACGTGATCATCCATCCATCAGGGAAACTGGCAGTAGTAGGCTGCTATGCTGGAAAGTTGAAGATCGTCAACCTCAAAGCCGGGAACTATAAAGATGACTTTGATGTCTCGTATGTGAATCGTATCCACTGTACCAGCCAGAAGCTCATTGCTTGATCTTAGGCTACCAGAACTCAATGTATTTGCCTTGTCTTTCCTTCCTACTCTGGACCACGATTACACATTGGCAATTTTGTACTTTGACGCGCAGGATCGGCTCCAGCTCTCTGCCCGTGACCTTGACCTTGACGCCTTGGAGCTCTCATCTCATCCGTCGCCGCTGTTACACTCCACCGTCATATCCAACAAAAGCATACCATGTCCGACCGATATCCCCCCTCTACTGATACCGGTGCCGCCCTCTGAAAGCAACGAAGACGGTATAAATGAAGCCGAAGATGCTTTCCAGGGGGGCGTTCTGGTCGTCGGCGGGAGGCAAATTCTGCTCTATGAGGTCTGTTCGAAAGAAGAACAGGAAAAGCAGAAAGGGAAACGTAAAAGATTGGAAGCGAAGAAGAAGAGCTCAGACTCGGCTGAAATATCAAAGGCGAAGGCGAAAGAGCGCGAAAGAGAGAGTCGACGAAGGAAGCCCAATGCTACAGTCGAGTGGCCTTATAGCAACGTAACCGCGTGAGTACGACTCTTTGGTAACTTTTTCATATTGACTCAGAGGCAGAATCGCAGGTGGTGTTCCATTAACCAAGAGTCATCTCGTTTCCTCATAGGGGACGCTTTTGGGAGACTTGTCATGCTTTCGGTTGAGAATGTCCATCAGTTCGGGATTGTCTTGGTTCCTCTTGGAGAAGTACCACAGTTGTCCGTCTCATTGTCATCAAATGTTATTAATATTCGTGCTAGGCATCATCACCGATGACTTTGACATATTTGACAAACCAGATTGTATACTTAGGTTCCCACTCGGGAGACTCTCAACTCGTACAAGTTTCGGCATCGGCTGTCTCGACCCAGGAATTGCCTTCCCTCGCCATACCTCGAGAGATTACAACCGTCTCTTCTGGAAGTTTGTCTACACTTCCTTCCAAGAAAGGGAAAGAAAAGGCTATTTCACAAGGTGATATGGATGTAGACCATCCAGAACAAGATGATTTTTCCAAAGGCCGTGTCGTTACGCCCACGGGTTGCTTCATCAACGTGCTCCAAAGTTTCAAAAGCATCGCACCTATCGTGGACGCCATTCTGGTGGATATTGACGGCAGTGGCGAGGTAAGTAACACACAAATGCTTCCAGTGGTGCATAATTTATAAACGTAATGGTTTATATACTTAGAATCAAATAGTTACATGCTCAGGTCTAGGCAACACGGGTAGCGTCAACGTCGTCAGAAATGGCGCAGACTTCCAAGAGCTGGCATTCATTCCAGGAATAACTGACGTTACAAGAATCTGGTCCATTCGGGCCAAGTACAACGACACGCAAGTTGTTCTCTGTATGCACCCCGGTCTTCTCACTTATACACTTCCTCGTGAACAGGAAAGATAGCCATATCGTTGTATCAACGCTGAACGAGACTCATCTATTCCAAATTAATGACAGAGGCAACAAACCTACCTTTGCGCGAATGGAAATAAGTTCGTTCGCGGGACTGGTTGCTAAGCAGCCCACCCTGGCCTTTTCAAACATCTATGAACGAGTGAATGGGATCTACCAGGACTCGTCTCTCGTCGTTCAAGTCGTACCTACAGGTGCTTTCTTGCTCCAGTGGGATTTCGAATTGATTGCATATGTGGAGCGCGCATCTTGGGAGGTGAAGAATATAGCGACATCTAATGCCCGCACCCCTGAGATTGTGGCAGCGAGCATAAACGCGAGTCAGGTCGCCCTGGCGCTGAACGGAGGACACCGTGTTGTATTGTGTATCGAAAACAATGCCATACAGTTCAGAGAAGTCATGAAAGTCATGAAGTCGTGAGTGCTTTGCAGCTTCAACTTTCCGTTACATGCTTCGTGGCTTATCATCTGGGGTTGTATAGAGTGAAATCCGATTTACCCGAAGTGTCTGCGATATCATGCATCCCCCTGAATCCCCAGAAACACGCATCGAACCTTATATCAATGGCGTATTGGAATTCCAACGTCGTCGAAATATTCTCAATATCGGAGGGAAAATTCACCTCTGAAAGCAAATCACCTTCCCTGCCTGCGGTTGTTCGCTCAATAGTACTCTACAACTTTGGGTCTGATACCAGCTCGAAAGGGCAGAACTATCATGCGTATCTTCTCGCTGGGCTTGGCGACGGATCTGTAGCGGCGATGGTATGGAAAGATGGCCAGTTGAAAGATTTGAAGATCATTCCCCTGGGACATGCTCCGGTAAGTTTGACGGCCTTTGAAGTTGATGGGAAGAAGACAGTCTTCGCTGCTGGCAACCGAGCAACGATCCTCTCCTTTGATCGGAATCGACTGGTCAATTCACCAATCATGCTCAAGGTAACCCCGCGTCCTCTTCGATGTCTTGAATTATTGCTGAATCGTAACTTCCGTTCCTAGGAAATTTCCGCGACATCGCAAATAAAGACCAACACCTTTGGTTCCTCCCTAATTCTCGCTGCACCAACCGGTTTGCATATTGGTCGTGCGAGGGAACTGAACAAGATGCACATACGTTCGGTATGTACTTCCTGGACAAATGACGCGTTTTGTCTTCATCTGAGTCTCAGGCAAATCTTGGGCTTGATAACCCTCATCGAATAATACACGAGCCGTCACTCAAAGCATTTGGTGTAGTGTGCAACCGCAATGAACCAACAAGAATCGGCGATTTCGAACCTACAAAAAGTTCCTTCCGACTTCTTGACGACAACTCCCTTGCCCGTTAGTACAATGCACCCCCACCTCAAAACAGCCTTCTTACTTGAATTATTCTCTAGATCTTGGCCAAGTAAACCTTGAGTCTGACGAAGAAATAGCTTCCGTCACTTCGTTCTCAATGTCATTTGAAGGACAGAAGAGACCTTTCTTCTGTCTCGGGACTTTCAGATACAAACCCGAAGAGACAGAACCGTCATCTGGAAGGCTCTTGATTTATACTGCGTACACGTCTGCAAAGCAGTCAAGGGTACCAAGCCTGGAGCTTTCTTTGGTCACTTATGCCGAAGTCAAAGGATTGGTGTTCGACATCAAGTTTGTAGAGGAAAAGATCGTCGCGGCTGTTAACTCCTCTGTGAGTGCCTCCTTTTGTGCCGCCGATACTTTTTATAATTTAGGTGCTTTAGGTTCTGCTCTACCGTCTGGACTGTTCATCTGAGGAATTGACGACCCCTCTATATTCCCTAAAGAACATCGCTGACTGGAACCATAACTACATGGTCACTAGTCTAGGTGCCTATGAGGATCGGATCGTTGCTGGAGATCAGATCAGCTCTGTCTCGCTGTTGAAAGTCACCGATACGAAGCTTATTCCAGAAGCCAGGGATTATGGCCCTTTACACCCCATTTGCGTTGAGGCCCTGGACTCGGCAAACCTCATATGTGCAAATGTATGTCGTCAAGGTGCCCATGAAAACCGTGCAACTGCTAATGGTCGAGCTTGTTAGGATGCTCTGAATATCTACACATTCGTACTTGGAAAGGCTATAGGACGAATGGCGTTGGAACGCAATGGCTGCTACTTTATGGCAGATATGGTTTCAAAATTCGTGCGCGGTAAGGCTGGGCCATTCTATCTGGCAGCGATATTGACGCTACCTCTAGGTTCGCTCTCAACGGTGGATAACTCGAAGGAGTCCGATCTGAAACCAGAGGCACTCTTCTTCACTTCTTCAGGAAGAATTGGGGTGATAGTGGATGTGCAAAGCAAAGATTTATCTATGCATCTGACTGAGCTGCAGAGAAATCTCTCGGCTGTTATCAACGGAGTTGGTGGAACAAGTCATACTAGGTGAGAACAGTAGATGTCTACTCATATACGAACTGAGTTTACATTGTCAGATTCCGTGCACCGAAAAATACTCGGGGTCCTAGCGATGCAGACGGTGCTGCCTTTGGACTCATCGATGGAGATTTTCTTGAGCAATATTTGGGTCTCCTTGGGTCTCCTCAGCAGTTGGATAGGGTGACGAAAGGCCAAAGCGCGCCAGAGGTGTTAAAGTTGAGCTCAGATGCGATAGTGAAAGTGTTAGAGCAGCTGCAAAGCTTACATTGAAAGGGTTCGGCTGGGGGATATAAAGGCAGTTGGATCGTGCAAGATTGTATGTATAATTATCTGTAGCAATACTGTCGTGACTGAAAACACAGAGAGTCATAAGCGAAGAGGTTTGCAATTGGTGCAAGAAGAATACCATGAAAAATCGAGAGCATGTGAATAATCATAAGAACAAGAAGTGCTCAACAAAACATGTAGCAGTGCAGGTGCGTGAAAAATGCAGGTGTGGTCAGGGTCAATTTGTACGCAAGTGTCCATTGATTTAGCAAGAGTGAAGACATTGGTTTACCACAAAGATCGCAGATACCATTGCAAGGTTTGTGAAAAGGTCAAGCTTGGAATTTCCTGAGTAAGAAGATGCCCTTGGTCGACGTCAAGAGCAGTCGCCGGTGCGAAGTAAAAGCCGGCGGTGAGCACAAGGTAGCTGAAGTTACGGTCAGCTACACTGCTGGCAAGAACAGAAGGAGTCACTAACCTGAGTATCAGGATGCTTCCACGATGGTAGTTGCTCTTGGCTTCAATATAAGTGTATGTCATCAAGAACATGGCAAGAATGATGACGATGACGTCCCATCTTGGGAAGATCAGTCTATAAGACGGGGTGTTATCTTAGCACTAATGTGAAAATGGCATGCGCTTCCACTCACGTGAATGTCTTCGCAACTTCGCCCATGTTCTCGGGATCATACCACGCAGAGAAGGCAACCATTGCTGGAATCTGGAGAAGACACACTTGGAGTGCATAAGCCGACCCGATCTCCATGCTATATGCATTGTATAAGAAGAAAGATAGTTGATCAAAATCGGTGTGAAATACCTGAGGGCGATATTGCCATTGAGAGCGAAAGAGATCGCATTCATAAACTCCGTGGTGTTTGGGACAAGTGCAAAAAGAGTGATTCCCAAGAACTTCTCTTCGATACCGGAATCTTCCAAGATCACGTCGACGACTTTGACCAGCAATTCTAGAGGAAAGAATGGTTATTAGGTGCATATAAAGCATATACGTGCAGCTTACCGGCAATCATTGCGTAGAGTGCAGTGCAACCAAGCAACACACTCGCACTCGTGGTCCGGCTCCATGATGGAGCATCATGGCCTCCTTCAGCTTCATGCTCGATGCCTGTTGACCTGACCCTGTTCAGAGTTTGTGAATGGGTTTGTTGATGACGAAGAGCGCTAACAGTGGCGACCGCCACTGCCCTGGTGAAGTCATCGGTGGTCATTGGTTCAGGTAGTTGCATGTTATGCAAATCTGTGTTCTTCACAACGTGGTCAACGCTCTCCAGTACGGGGAGGAAACCAGGTTGCTGTGCAACAGCATAAGATACTCTTCTCGGGAAAGATGGGGATGCTGTGGTTGAAGATCGACCTACTGGTGCTGAATGACCAGCTGACCCAGAACCTTCACGAGGTAAGGGTGTTTCGGTCCGTGAAGGCCCATTGCTTCCCTGATTGTTCGTACGACTCGGCTTGCGGTTCAGAGAGGCCGGGCGTTGGACACCACTGGTAACAGTGCTGTGACCTGAAGGCAGCAGTTTATTGTAGAGCGAGATTCTGTGAGTTGGCAATTCCATCGGGTGAAGTAGTTGCTGAGGATTTTGCCAGATCTGAGATGCGTGGGTCCGTAGAGAGAACCAAAGACCAATGAGGTAGGACTATGCGAATAGATATGATGAGATTGGTGAATGCTTTGGAAAGGGGGCGGCACTCACGAATAGCAATACAGCAGCACAGAAGTACATCAGGCTCTTGACAGTCGACTGGTAGAAAGGATCATCTACAGGGTCAGGATGCTTATAATAGCAATGATCGCAAATCCAAGGAGCATTCCCAGGCCGGCCAGGAGACGATGGACATCCGCTGCAAACTAGCTGGAACTGATAGTTTGATGTTTATCAGCATCGAGAGATAGTCGGGTAAGTCAACGAAAGACTTACATTGCCGTATGTCTGATAGAAAAGAGTAGGAGTCAGTGCTCCAATGATAGCCATGATCAGCATCATGCTGGTGACGCTGGCACTTTTAGCATTGAACTTCTGTTCCTTCCGTTTCAGTGCCCCACTGCACATACTCATGCCGGGCATCAACAGCACGCCAGCAAGCAAACTCCCAACAATCGAACCTTCGACGAGGTGTCCTTTACCCTGAGTCAGAGCGATTGAGTAGAGGATGATCTCGATGATAGAACCGAAAGTGGCATTGATGACAGCACCCATGCCAATTGAAGACTGTGCTGATATGGAAGCGACGGCCATGCCAATGAAGTAAGATAGCGGGATAACACTCGTAAGGCTGAGCAAGAAGATGAGACCTTGGGATGCGATAAATGCGAGGAAGGCTGGAACATGCTGCTTTTCTCGCTCCATTCGTTCAACGAGCGGCAGAAGTACGAATCCATCGAAGATGACGAAGAAAACAACTGGAAGAAGATTGACAAAAAGGATGTTGACACCGCCCACCGTGTACTTGTAGTATTTGAGGCCGACTGCGCGATATGTACACAGGAGAACAGTGGAGCTCGGTGAACCTGAAGGTGCTGCTTGACCGGCCGAGAGCCTTGGATGCTTGACTGCGAATTGAGTTACTGGAGTATCGCCTTCGGCATTCTCGTGGCCCAGGTTTGGTTCTCCATGCTCAGGTGTAGATACGACGACGACAGGCGGAGCTGCGCAGAAACGAATCTGCGTTGGCCGTGTGAATAAGCACTTGATGAGTACCCAATTTAGTTTGGCCATCGGGATAGTAACAACGAGCGCCCAACAAATCATGCATGCGAAGAGCATGAGGGGCGCAATGATTGATACCAATGCGAGCCAGAAACAAACTTTACCGATAAAGCTGCCCTTCGCGGGCTCTTCGTCATCGGCATACGCATTCATTGTTGCTGAGGATGAAGTCGACACAGGCAGGCACGCGGTGCCGTACGATTTGCTAGGTAAAGGAATCTGGGATGCTCTTTGCCCAAGGAGAGATGTCGTTTCTCTTGGAGGCTCAGAGGCCCAGGAGATATTTTGAGCATGGGCGGCCAAAGTCTCGGGAGTGATGGTCGAGTGCTCAGAAAGTGGAGGCCTAACGCTCTGGTCCTCCCTCCGAGGCGAGACACCGCGTACGGTGTTGTCACTCCAGCGCCTCGGGTGTGGGCTTTCATCGTCATTCTTCGCGTCGGTTACGGGTATATCACCTTCCACGTATTTGCCAAATGGCCAGAAAAGGTACCAGCCCAGACCGTATACAAGGTTGGAGTAATGCTCTCCGCCTTGAGGTACAAGGTAGAGAACAATGGAGATTGCGATGCAGATAAGTCCAAGCCACCACCCAAAGACCAACGCCCAGAAAAGGTTACCGGGTAGCAAATGCCGTTCGGCCTGCGCAGAGGGAATGGAGTGAAGCTCTTCGTCAGCATGACGGGTAACCGACCGACTCTTCTTGTATAACGCAGGTTTCCATATAGGGAGACCAAAGGGATGTTGGACGTTAATCAACGATTGGCGGTCTTTGAGGGTGGTGATGGGATCGTCGTCCTCTTCGCCACCTTCCCCTGAATCATCGTCAGGTTCTGCAGGGGCTTTGCCTCGTCGATTTACGTATGGCTTTCCACTATCTTCATCGTCGTCGTTCTCTTCCCCGTTCTCGTCCTCTTCACTTAGTGCGTCGTCATCACGGTATCCACGGTTTGTCGCCTGAGAACTGCTGACGCTGGTGCTTCTCACTGTTCTTCTCTGAGAATGTGCAGAGCTGTTTCTAATGAGTATTGGAGATGGATGAAACTGTGTTGTTGGGGATGAAGGTTGTGCTGGAAAATAAGAGGTGCCCTGGTGGTGGTGGGCCGGGGTGTCTGTTGCAGACCACGTAGAGCTGCGACTGACAGATCTGTGTAAATGGCTCAGCGGTGCGGGTGTTGGAGTCGAAGATAGAACAACAGAATCTCCGTCGTCCGTCGCTGGTGATGGTATGTGCGACATAACGGTACGAATAGCGAAAAAGTCGCGACTTTGAGCTGTCGTCGACTTTCGCCGACCAGCGCAACTGAGAATCCCAAGTTCGTCCAACGATGATATAAGTGGGTGCGGCAAAAGCCGCGGGTATACCCAAGATCTAATCTAATCAACAAATAACATATAACATATGTTCCACCAATAATTCCTAAATACTACTTGCGCATAAGTTTCTCGTGTAGTTGCGCTCCTTTCAACTTGGCCCGTAAATATTCCAACCGAGCATCATACCGATGCGATACCTCCTCCCTCCGTCTCCTTATGTCATCCATCTCATTCTCGTAGTCTTCAGGCTCCAACCGGATGGTGTTGAGGGTCCCAGACATTGAAGCTTTTTCATCTTCTGGCACAGTATTCATGGGAGGATGGCCTGTACTCCTCGCAAGACTGAGGTTCGAAGAGCTAGCTCCCTTCAGGTAGCCATGAGAAAACGAGTTGGGTAGAGCAGGCACAGGTGGCGCCATGCTTGTTCTTATAGGCTTCCTCTCAGATGTTACGCTAGACGACGAATTCTTTCGGTGCAACGAGCCAGGTCTTGAGGTCGAGCTCAACGCGAGCGATGAAGCAAGCGTGGATTTTGTCCGTGGAACCTTCTTCGTAGAATAGGCAGAACGTGATATGGAGGCCGAAGTGGAGGGGGAAGCAGAGGTGGCCGAACGCAGGGATATTGCATCGTCAGCGAGGTTGATGCGTCGCTGGGATCTTCCGTCAGAGTCAACGCCCCAACTCGATTCAGGGTTATGGCCGCTAATTCTGCCAAAGTCCGCAGATTTGAGGGAGGGCCGAACATGGTGTCGTTGCGACCTCGCAAGTGTGGTCACTTCTAGACCATTGAAGGCATCCATCAACCGTCTCGCTTCGGCTTCCACATTCAGGATTTCCTGGTTTATCTCGTGAACAGTCTTCAGGTGATCCTCGTCGAAGACATTATAACTACTGTTGGTGTTCCTGTTTTCCTGTCCGATAGCTCGTGTTGGAAAAGATGATGGGGGTGTTGCTAATCGCCTGATGCTTGCAGCCGCAGATCTAGAACCGCTTGGAGAATATGGAGCGGAATTGTCCCCGTGGCCTTTATCTGAACCTGAACCTAGTCGCCGAGAGGATATAGATATCGTGTCCGCTTGCACACGAGAAGCATTCGTCCGAATCGAGGAATTGCTAGACTTTTTCGAGAGTAGGCGGGGTAGTCTGAAGAAGGATGTATTGGATGATGTTGACCAGACACTGGAAGTGTCACTGACATCCTTCGAAGCTGACCGTCGACCAGTCGCTCTTCGGAAAAGGTCTACCATCCCAGATGTCGCTGAAGCCCTCGAATTTATGGAAATAGGCCGAGGGACCTCTATCTGGAAGTTCGACAAGGGGCGAGATGTGGCTAGAAGAAGGTTAGCTGGTAATCAGATGAGACGAAGGACTTGCTCACGTCGCTCCGGGGTGGGCCCGCCTTGCTTCGGCCGTGGTCGTGCAACGGCAGTTACAGGTACCACTGGTGCCTCAGTAGGAACCGCGGCGTTGCTTGCGAATCTCTCGAACAAATTCTGCCGAAGCAACCGGTATTCATCATCACTGTAAGATGATTCGATTTAGTCACCAAGAAACACTAAACCGAGTTTCAACGCACTTCAAAAGTCCATCGGAGTTCGCCATGGCCAACTCGTTCAATCGCTGCGCCAAGGTCACCCTGATGAATCGTGCTTAGAATAAGAGCGGGAGAAACGCGTTGATTTTCGTACGTGACAGTGTCCGTGTTTTTCCGCGAATTGGACGTAGCCGTAGAGTGGACACTCTTTGTCTTGACATGCGCAGAGGAGCTAGAAGATTCCTTGGGATGTCTACTAGATACGGGGCTTGGGGGGTCGTCATTCGTAGGTCTTTTGGGAGTTGAAGGTGTTGCCGGCAACGGACGACTGTCGTTGTGATTGCGGAGTATGCTGGGCCCGGCGGCACTTCCTTGATGAGAAGTATTGGCCAACGGGCTTGACGCGACTGGCACATGGGATGCTGCGTTGCTGGAAAGAGTCTGTGCTGCTGAAACGCCACCCAGATATGAAGCTGGTTGATCTTCTCGTTCTTTGCCTTTCTTGCCGTACTATAACCACACGATAATTTTGATGGGTGACGGAAATGAGCTTTTCATCAGTCAACGCGTTCCTCGTGTTCGTGCGGTATAAGAAGGAAAGGGGACGTACGAATCTTGAGCGAATAACCTGCACGACGGACTTGTCACCTGCACTTCCTCCGAGCCCGACGGTAACCTGATAGCTTTCGTTGTCTTCTGCTTTCTTGGACGAGAAAAAACCCATGTCCTCATTACGCGTTTGGGGTTTTGAGCCTTTACCCTATTCCAGTTCAACGAAGAGAACCTGTCGCGAGAGGTATATACTCGGCGTATGTGTTGTGAAAGTGAAGTGGCACGAGGCGCTTAAGAATTTGTGATCACACGCTCAGTGCCTTTTCTGAATGTGAATCTTGGCGCGCCGTTTAGTTTGACCTTATGGACATCATCACAGATCATCACTCGCGGAATCTGGAATGTTACCAAATGATTGCTGTTACGTTCTTTCCTTCTAGTCATTTGAAATGAGAGTACAACTCTCGTCAAGCCGTCATCTGCTTTGCTCAACAGTGCTAGTGAACATTCTTGATGCATAGAACCTGAAAGAACAGATGAACAGGTTTTCCAACAGGAATGCAATCCGATATCTCGGGGATATCTTATACAAGTGATTGCCGTCCTCCTTGATCCCCCAATACCAGACAACGCATGTTTATCTACAAGGTCGATGGGCTCATAGAAAACACTCTCTAGACGCGTTATGCTATTAATACTTCTGTGATCGCCGATCTTCAAACCAGAACAACTGCCTGACAGTGAGTGGCATCTCCGGTCTAGAGATCTTCTTCCGCCTCACGACCCCGGTCTTTGAGGACGTACTGGGTTTTCCTACAGTGATGATCTCTTGTTCCTGTAAAAAGTTCCCATCTCCTTCACCGTCTGGCCAAATCCTTCAGAGATAACCAACTTGCTGCCTATCCATTTGGGCAGCTTGTTGCGAATGGAAGGTGTCCCGTATCGCCGATCCAATAGAAGAAGAGATGCCCAGTCGCCCTTATGTCGAATAGCTCTTCCTATAGTCCAATGAATCACAATGACAATTGGAGGAATATGACTTTAGACCAACCTATGCTTTGGTTGACTGCATTCATGCACATGTTCTCATATAACTCTGCAGCTGCATCCTTCTGCCCTTTATCTTTGGTCCGCTTCTCCTGCAACCTCTTCACATATTTCAACCGTTCACGGAGCTCAGGAGAGCCAAGATTGGCAAAGGGAAGTCCTACAATAACGACTGCACGAGCAAGATCGTCTGCGAAGTTAAGACCTTCGGAGAGCTTTGCTCCAATGACAGCAAACAAGATGGCGCCTCCTTTTTTCCCAGCTATTGGCTGGCGGGGATGGACATGTTAACTCTAGAAAGCATATTATTCTTATGTCACCTACAGTTCTGATAGCTGTCGCATAGCCCTCGAGGACTTTATCAACCTCTGTACTTTCCTCTGGTTCGAAGAATACCTGATAATTTCGCATCAGGACTGCCCATTGACCGTAAAACGGCTTTACACTCACTTGCTTTTTCAGCGAGAATTTATTCAAAGTCCCTGCTTTCGTCCACTCGGCTTTGGCTGTGTTCAAAAATTTGTAGGATGTGAAGAATACAATCATGCCCGCAGGAATTATGTTCGCGAAATTCAGCAATATTTGGCCTAGCTGTGCTATCTGAGACGCAAGCATCAAAACACAACTTCGCGTAGCGTGTGCGGCAGCTTCACTCACCACCTTTGGATCTCCCTGTTTATCTGCTTTGAATTCAAGCTCCCCTCCAGTAGGACCTCTGCTGACGACCAAAGTTTGCAAATTTTCTTCAGGTATGATGTGTCCACACGAGAAATTGGTGATTCTCTCCGAAGGAAGAGTTGCGAATAGCTGATGAATCACATCCGAAATCTGAAGGAATCATCAGCATCCTACAAACGCAATGATACCTTACTTCGAAAAGAGTACGCACCGGTGACATCGTCCCGCCAGCAAGCACAACGCATCTCGCTTCTTCAACCACTTCCATGAAGTTCGGTGAAGGGTTTAGCAGTTGATACTTGATTTCAACATTGGCCTCGTGTCCTGGCGTGCTCATCAGTGAGAATGTTAGTCGTCCATCTGTGAATACACTATCAGCATGCAGGTTGATTGATAATAACAATACAGACCATCGTTGGTGTTCGTAAGTGAGAGTAGGAAATCTTCCACGATGTGGAGGGGCGGAATAGCACCTCGCTTGAATTGTCGTTTGATAGTTGGGTCTGCACTCAAGGGGGGTTGAGAACTCTAAAAAATTGGTTTCTGTGCTTTGTAGGGACCTACTTTTGTCTTCTTCTGCTTGCTTGTCGCAATATCCAGCAATCTTCCTCGCGACCTTACAGACATGATCCCATAAGTAGATTTCGTGGTTTTTCTGCAACGACTGGTACCCACCTTGCTTCGTTTCAAGTAGGATTCGATCTCCAACAAGTTGATTCCAGCCACCTTCTTACCCATCCTCTCAATAAGCTGGGCGACAGTGAATACTTCCGACTTGTCCTTTTCTTTAGCCCGGGCCTCTTTCCACTCTTCAACGTACTTCTTCAACGCATCCAGGAAGACAACGAGGCGTTTGAGGTGGAGCATATTGATGGCAGACAGTCGGGTTCGGAACCGCGAGACATAAACGGATACTTGTTGTAGAGAAAGCGCCAGAGTTGTGTAAGGTAAACGAGCGGTAGAGAGAGAGAGTAGAGTTGGGATCAAGTCTGTTGGTAAATCTGTCTTTAGAACCTATGGAAAGCCACCAGAGTCAACAGATGGTACTCACTGTGAGCCTCATCAATGAGCACGATCTGATCTTTGAGGTCTATTCCTAGGGCTGTTCGAGCTGACTTCTGCAAAAGAAGGTTGTATGGCAATGTTACTAACTTGAACAACGAAGGGTGTTAGGAAAGCGCCGTCTGCACAATTATAACGTATATACCTCTGCTTGGGGAATAGCGCGTCGAGATCCAAAGTAAGGACAAGTGTGTGCCAGACGACCAGCTATCGCTAGATCCTCGATATCTTTTGGCGAGGCCTGAGTTGTTATATAAGCTCAAGACATTCAATTGATCCAATTGCTCGGTTGACTTACCAACACCTGATCTCGAAAATCAAGCATCTTTTCTTCCTCGCCGATGGGTGGTAAGTATTGACATCGTTTTCCTTCCTTCTCTAATGAGACAAAGGAGAAATATCAGCAAAGCTCAAGTGCGTGATGTTGCTGCTGGCTTACCTCCTAAGAGTTCCCGGCATGCCTCGTCAAGGTCACGCGTCTTCGCGCGAAGCTCGTCATTGATACACAGTTGCTTCCTCGAACCTAAAGAGACAGTCCGTGTTGTGGGCGTAAAAGACGTTGATGTCAAAGATCCCTCGTCATCCAACTCGTCATCAATACGTCGTTTCTGCGGCATGGCGTGCTCTGAAGGAGGGTGGTAACTCTTGACTAACACCTTGCTCCCTCGAAGCTTCAGTTTCCCCATTTCGGGAAGTACTTGGGAGAGTTGAGAGTGGGTGCGAGATGCGTAGTATATTTTGGTGCACGCGACCTCTTCCTCCATATTCAAGTAGGAACCAGAACCAGATCGAGATGATTTGTCGACTCTAATTGATGTCTCGAATTAGGCTGGTAGTCGGGATAACTTAAGGACACCGTACTTTTCCATCAGGGCTCGTAAGGCTGGTGAAATGTGTATCTCCCCTTCTGCTGTGGAGGCTTGGTCTGCCTCAGGTAGAAATCGATCATCCTCTTGCTCATCGTTCATTGAAGGGTTTTTCGGTGTATCATGATCAAGTTTCTCCAGAAG
This sequence comes from Crassisporium funariophilum, assembly GCA_014925845.1. Lineage (NCBI taxonomy): Eukaryota > Fungi > Basidiomycota > Agaricomycetes > Agaricales > Crassisporiaceae > Crassisporium > Crassisporium funariophilum. The sequence goes on from JACGCL010000006.1 coordinate 1,342,308, forward strand.
ACATCAGAATCTTGAGCAGTGGGCAGATTCACGACAACTCACAGGCCTCTTCGTTACTCTTGCCTTTGCTGCACGCCGCATGATCTCCTCCCTCTTTCTTGCTTGAGCTAAACGTTCCTCGTACTCTTCCTCATCAGCTTCCATTTCTCGGCGAGCACGTTCGAGAGTTTGTGCGAATACCCAGTCTTTGGCTTCAAGTACCGCCATACTTCAGTGGGAAAGACAGATCGCAAGAAAAAGCGACGTACCTGCAGGTCCGTCGTCCCCCCCTACCATCTCCCTCATTTTTCCTTTGCGTGCGCGAGATTTCTGATCCTCTAGCCATGTAAGGGATGCGCACAGCAGACTTAGTGTCTTCCCCTGCAGGGTAAATGAACACTTTAGCTCACGGCTGAGTATGCCACGCGAACGTCGAAACTCACGGTGCCTGTTGGACTTTCAACGATGGTGACCTTTCTTTGTTCTATAGATGTATATAAATGGCGCATAAGCTCTACCTGAATTTCATAAGGTGGATTGTAAGGGAACGCGGGGAACTCTGAGGGTGTAGGTAGCTGTAGGTCCATGCTGATTGTCAGCGTCAAGAAGAAAACTATGGACGCGTCGAGAACGCGTTCAAATTGATCGCACGTGACACGTGTTCAGGGGTTCTAATGACGTCAATCTTCCTGGGCGAAATCATGGAATCGACTGAGAATACAGCCAAGCGGAGGTGAAAATTGGATAAAAAGGTATAAAAGGAAGGGTGAATGGTACAACAGAGACGATGAAATTTCAGGATCAGTGGACAGCTAAAGACGAATGAGATAAATAAAGAACGTTTGTTGGAAGAAAAGTGCACCGGAATACGTTCAAGTCGAAAGTATCCGGAGAAGATGGCCCGAACCCATCTCGTTTATGAGGGTATCACCCATCCACTAGCCGCCTGTCACCACCCCATATCGCCCGTCCCTACAGAGAACCGCAAGCGTCTTGTTCATATGGTGTCGTTACTTTATCTGCCAAGTGGACATCGCGGTCATCTGTAGGGAGGTTGGCAGATTTTAAGGGCCGTTTCCCCATCATATACTTCTTACATTTCCATCCGTCCATCCTCCCGTGGCGTGTCCCTTGCCACTGATTGTCCATATGTTATGCACCTTCAGCCTCGTTGAACCAATTCTTCAACCACCGTTCGGCGCCACTGTACTCAACTTTGACTTGGATTAGTAGGGATTGTATTCTCTTTAAAGCCTCGTCTGCTGTCAGGTCCTTATTCAGCTCTTCATCGCGCTTAACGCCGTAATGTTGGATTTTTTCGCACGAAGCCTGGACCTTGGACAGACCAAGAGCTGCTGATGATCCTTTCAAGAAGTGCCCCAGGGCGGATAGCGTTGGTAAGTCCTTTGCAAGCCTACGATAGAAGGATTGTAGACCTGAGTTTTGAAGTCGTTGAAAGTCACGCCAGAGACACTCACATGGCGTCATCCATTTCCTCAAACGTCTTTCCCGCCTGCTCAAAATATGCCCAGACCATCGGCTTCGAGAAGTCATGAGTGTCCTCATCCTCATCCAGTTCCAATATTTGATAAAATGTATCCATGTCTACCACGTCTTCGTCGTCGTCGGGCGGAGGAGTATCATCCTGGAATGATAGGGATGTCAGTACCAAATCTCCAGGAATAAGGATTCCGGCAAATGTAAAGGGCGGCAAGGAGCATTGCTGCACCAATATCCGATAGATGCGCGCAAAAGATCAAGCGATATGCAAGTAGAAAGATCACCTTTCTTGTTGCAGGAGGCTCAGGCCGTGAAGGCGGACTGGCGGGTCGGTCGGGTACTGACGGCCGTTTGGCAGCGGGTTCGGGTGCCAGAGCCTTCAGACCTGGAGATTTAGGTCGTGGTGGACTTGGAGGTGTAGGAGGAGTTGTGGGCCGTGTAATTGGAGCAGGACATCTCGAGGCCAATGGGCCATCATTTGGAGTCGGCAGGGGTTGAGAGATTGGAGCACGCTCGATGGCAGGCATGAGAAAAAGAACAGAAGATGTATTGAAGGAAGAGATGGTGGATGGCGGACGATCAAGGGATTAAGGGCAGTGAGGAGGACAACAGAGATAATTAAACTGGAGGCTAATCGCGGAGTACTGTAATTGGTACTGAGCTGAGCTGAACTGGGACACGATTTATCGACTGCTACCCAATTCTAATCAGTCACAAACTCTCACTGATCCAGTCACACATCTCCCGGTGACCTCATATCTACACGTGACGGCCGCCGCTACTTAAATAATAGCCCTCGTTCGGAGATCTGCTATTTGCTCCGAGCTGTATCCAAGTTCTTCCATTATCTATTCAAATCAAACCCGTCAATTCCGGTGAGTATCGTCATATTAATTATGATCACCTCTTCTGTATGTTCAGAAAGCCATGGAGGAGGCAGCCGTACGTCCATCTTCCGTCCGTTATATGCAACGGCAGGTCCAACCAATTTGATTTTTCCGGCGCGAGCATGCTGCGCAATATATTTAGATTATTACCCACTGAAAACGTCTCAACGACTCACATCAACCTCCACAGTCACTTGCCTTGCGACAGCCTAAATGATACCCTTAGTCTGACTGCAGTTTTTGATTCACTGACCACAATATCTTACCTGCGGGTGCTTGAACGTCTGTTCAATATTATTGATTGGTCCGAAGGGTACACTGAATGTGGGAAAGCGTCAAGAATAGTTGGTTTTGATCCATGAACGGTTGACGCACCCAAGACCAGCAAAGCGTTCCAGCCAAAATTCCCTGTCGTGCTTCGTGAGCACGTCAGTAATGATTTGAATAAGCTCCGTCCGATGCTTTACGCGCGCATCGTTAGTTGCAAACTTGGGGTCGTTAGCGAGTGCAGGGTCTTCCAGCACTTTCTCGGCCAATATTTTGAACTACCGGTGCAGGATTTTTCATATCAAGAGTTATTCGTTGTGACATACGCAATGGGGGGTTGGAGCATCAATCAGGGTTAACAAGATGGAAAACATCAGCACGTCATCGAATGGAAATGAACGAGCCCTCACCTGCTTGTTGTTTCCTGCACCGATCATCAAGAAACCATCTTTGCAGGGGAAAACCTGGTACGGCACGATGGAAGGATGAGCTGTGCCATGACGTGACGCTTCCTGTCCTGCTATCAGATAGTTCGACGCGATATTCGCCAATCCAGCAAGCTGCAGAATTCACATCAACTGATGAAAGTAGTTTCGTGAGTTATGTGAAGGGGATTTCTTACTTGCGACTCGAATAGGTTACAATCAATCCATACACCCTTTCCTGTTTGTTGTCGAGATATCAGGGCAGCCATAATTGCTCCATGGGCATAAAGTCCAGTCGCAATATCGGTCGCGGCAACACCCACCTTGGCTGGTGGACGATCTGGTTCTCCCGTGCTATGTAAAATTAAAGTCAAATTGACTGATGTTTTTGAAAGGATAGCGGCACATCCACGGACATGTGCATAAGACCAGCTTCACCCTCGATGATCACATCGTAACCAGCCGCCGTTCGGTAGGGCCCCGTTTGTCCATAGCCTGCAACAGAAACAGCACGCGTCAAGCTCATTGTGATATTTTCAAGTCAAGCAATCATGCAAACCTGTTATGGACGCGTATATCAACCGATCGTTGATTTTCTTGCAGTCCTCATAGCCCAAACCCATGGTTGCCAGTTTCCCCGAGACGAAATTCTCAACCAAAACATCGGCACGTTCCACAAGCTTTTTAATAATGGCAAGTCCTTCGGGAGTCTTGAAATTGACCGTCATGGATCTCTTGTTACGGTTTACGGCGAGAAAATATGCAGATTCAGGGGGTTGGTGCGCCGACGCGACTGGCGCATTCTGTATTGTGGGTGCCGAAGGAGGATGCCAAGAACCTGTGCGTCAACACGTATAGCGCGCGATATAGGATTCAGATCAAGAAACACGGAAGCAACAGGTTCTTGTATAAGTGTGTCTTTCAAGTTCACGAAACAAAAGCGTGTACTAACGAGTATCGTCTCCCCGCAAAACCTCCTCAACCTTGATGACATCCGCCCCAAGGTCAGCCAGCAACATCGTAGCTGTGGGACCGGCCAGAACGCGTGTCAAGTCCAGAATATTGATGTCTTTAAGCGGGGGAGGGATCCCGGGGCCATACGGCATAGCAGGCGCCTTTGGTCCAGTTTCATATGAACGCCATGCAGTTACCTGAGCCAACTTGAGAGTTTGCGATGATGGTCGACTCAAGCAGTGCGGCGCGGCACGTTTCGAAAGCGAAAGAAGCCTCGACATACTCTGAATGGAGAAGCAGGAGGTGAACTCCTGTGGAATCAATTGAAGGGTAGAAAGAATGCATTGACAATTGTCGAGGGATCACTGACCGGTCGGCAACGCACTACCGTGCCGGAGCGTGTCCCATTTCACCCTGCCATCATGCTAGACCCAACGCGTCGACGAGCATTGAGGTCTTCAGCCCGAACCTGCAGCACATACTCGTACCAAGTGATTGAGCGAGATATACAGAGGCGCTATCTTGGTAAACTTGCGTCAAGTGGAAAAAGATCCATCGTCGTCACCGTGTCCTTTCATAGGTCCGCCACCCGCGGACTTCAGCTGTGTGTGACTGACAATTGGACAATGGGGCCCTCGAAAACTTGAAAAATAAATGGAATAAAGCAGATAGTTACTGGAGTAGAACGAAAGTTACGTGGCTAAAATGAGTACAGATGCAAAGAGTATGTAAAATGTCCTGTAACCATTCTAGGTACAATTACGTTAGAAAAATCATAGTTACATGTATTAAGGAGACGGGCGCGAAAACAAAAGGAAGATCGAAACGAAGACGAAAGATGTTTGCTATGACAAAAGGTGTATCCCGTTTAGGTAGAAGGTCTGTAAAGCAAAAAGGTGCCAGTTATACAGGCAAAAAATCATTGAGGTTCTAGCGAATCATCTTTGACCACGGAACCAAAGCTATCGAGTGAGCTGCCTCGAGAATGCCTGCCATTTACCAGCTGAGAGTTCTGCTATTAGCTGTTAGTTACAACAGTCACTAAGAGCATATCAACAAGACATACGGAGTGTTGAGAATAGTCAAATGACGGTCCGCGACTCGACGAAAATGTTTTGAGCGGTATCGCCGTTGTGCGACGTGATGACTCTGGCTCAACAAGGGGCGTATTCGCCATGAACGTCAACACATCTACCATGGTGCTGATATAAGATCTTCCTTCGTGTGGCGTGGGGAGGGCAATTGAGTGTTTAGATGACTCGAATCGGGGCTCGTTATCAACGAGAGGAGTGTTTGCTAAGGAGGCGAGAACATTGACGAATGTGTTCACATATGACCTTCTATCGCGCGACGACATGAGGGATATGAATAGATAACGCAGCAGGAAAGCTGTTGTCTGTCGTTACATGACCCAGTTCGTTTAAAGTGTTCTCGCGCCATAGCCACTGAGCGTCTTACTTTTCCAAGATCGGTCTTCGCCGGCACACTTGCCTCCACTTGCGTCATGACCGCTTCGGTCAGATCTAGCCGATCTAAATTAAGCAGTGCTGACATTGCGATCGGCCTCGATCACGCATTACTTTCGATCACGCCTGGATATGAATCTCGATCCTAATTATCCTACCTTGATTCCCAGTTCTCTAACACGATCTATGGCGAAAACCGCGATAATCACTGGTGCATCTTCAGGTAATTAGTTGACGTAATGGCTTGGGTCTGCTGGAGGCCAGAGTGCGGCCTTTGTACTTCCGGAACTGTACTGACTATCAGCGAAATACAGGAATTGGCCGGCATTCAGCAATTGCGTTATCGAAAGTCGGATGGAATGTTGTCTTGACAGCTCGCCGTCGGGAGGCACTACTGGAGACGTCGACACAATGCCCTGGTCCGACATTAGTGTTGGCAGGAGATATAACCGATGAGCCTTTTGTGGTAGGGCTTTTTGAGGCGGCAGTCTCGATTTTCGGTCAGCTACGCATACCTTGCCCGTGTAAATGTTTTCGATAATTGCACCTACAGGTCGCTTGGACCTGCTTTTCAATGTGAGTAGATGAATAACATTAATCCATAACTCCTTGTCCACAAAAATCCATCTCTGAAATAGAATGCTGGAATGTCATCCAAACAAGTCCCGATAGAGGAGCTTTCGCTCGAGACTTTTCTACAGGTCATTAACGTCAACCTCGTCGGATGTTTCATTGCTAGTCGCGAGGCGATGAAGATCTTCAAAAAGCAGATTCCACAAGGCGGTATGATAATCCCACTTCTTTCTCATCGATTGCCCAGGTTTCACGACACCGATCCTGTCTTCCCTCATAGGTCGCATAATAAACAACGGATCACTTGCTGCACACGTCCCAAGGCCACAGGCGTTTCCTTACACATGCTCGAAGCATGCCATATCAGGTCTCAATAAATGTATCGCCCTAGATGGTCGCGCCTTCGGCATCACCTCTACACAAATTGATATTGGTGATGACTTCATGCATGCCTTGAAAGTCTTTTCCATTAAAGCCCAGTTTTATATCAAGGTAATGCGCATACCGATATGGGCGCGGGGCACATAAATGGAGCACTACAGCCAGATGGACGCACTATACCTGAACCCACGATCGATGTCCAACATATCGCAAGCACTATCCTTCACATCGCGAGTTTGCCTCCGGACGTCGCGATGCTCGAAGTAAATATAATGTGAGTTGGCATTTCCTCGTAATCAAAGATTGCCATTAACCTCGGCACGTTAATCCAGGCCGGCAGGTGCGCCATACGTTGGCAGAGGATAATCGGAGCCCAACGGGTCATATCTTGTACAATTACAACGCTTTTGATTGCAAGAATAAAGAGAGGACTGAGTGATCATATTTATATTACTCTTGAACAGAGGCCGATTTGAAGTTAGGCACCATCGCGACTATGACGGTGTCGCAGCACTACTGGAAGCGCCTATAGCTTTGGGCATTTTCTTGTCGCCTTGCGCTAGCTGTTCGAGATCGGCCGGTTTGAAGTAGTGAGGTGCAACTGAGTTAATTAGAAACATCAGCAACGGTACATGATGCAGAGTACTATAAGAAGACATACCTTCGAGTAACCAGCTTGGTTTAATCTCCATAACTTGTCTAAATCATGGACAACGATCAGTTCCGAAGGAGCGACGGTAGAATAGATGACTAACCGCATGTATGACTTGGTTGTCATCACCAGTTCATAGTACAGTACTGTCTTCACAGGCGGTTGGAACTGGAACAAACTTGACGATGGGTGGATATACACGGTATGGTTGGTCTTCAATGTTCTGTACGAATCACCAGTCTTTTGCAATTGTGCCTGGGGAGGTAAGTGTGAGAATACATAGCAACAACAAATGCAGCGGGAAGCTCACTGTATTGTAGAAATACCCAGCTGTTATGGCTTTCTGTACAGGCATGATGTCGTTCGAGTTGGGATTCGATTCAATCACCACCTCCACACGATCACACAACCCTGCCAGCTGATCTCGAATATCGCGTGCCCGACTTAAGCTCTTGAATTGTAGGAACTGCTCGTAGCAGAATTGCTGCGAATAATTTGTTTCCGCCCATTGTTCCCAAACATTCAATAGAGTAAAGTGGTCGCCTCCAGGTCGTACGAAATTCTGCCTGGCTTGATCAGCATGCAATTTCTTGTCTTTAGGACGGTAGAATAGTGATCCTGATTCGGAAAGCATGGCGATAACTGTCAAAACCTTCAAGAGGAAGTTGTCAGTACAAGTAGTATAATGGCCATGTCGAGAACACTAACCTCGTCTGTACATGAGTACTTCTCACTCGAGATGATAGCTTTCGATAACATAGGATCGACAGGGAATTCGGCCATGCGGCGTCCGAGTTTCGTTAATTCCCCTCGATCGTTTAGGGCACCCAGGGCATAGAGTAATTCCAAGGCTCGCATGAGCGTCTCGCCTGGAGGAGGGTCAAGGAATTCGAACCCGATGAGATCATTGATTCCGAGGGACTTAAGCAACAACACCACCATGCCCAAATTGGTGCGCTGAATTTCGGGCACCGTATTTGCTTCCAGTTCATTCCCGAAGGCCCACTTCGTGTACAGCCTGAATGCCTTCCCAGGACCAACACGACCAGCCCGACCGGCTCTCTGATTGGCTGATGCGCGGGAACACTGTGGGGGATAAGAACTCACTCATTCTTTCAAAGGATCAAGACTCACTGGAACGACTATGAGGGAGGACATCCCAGTCCTTGGATTATATGAGTTTTGCTTGACGAACCCGGGATCGATGACGAAGACAACGCCATCTATAGTAATAGATGTCTCCGCGATGTTGGTAGCGAGAACCACTTTTCTGGCACCTTCAGGGGTGGGTTCGAAAATTTTGGCTTGCATCTCGCTTGGTAGATTTGCGTAAATGGGACAGATGATTAGTTCTCTGATTTTGTTTCCGAGAGCACGGGCTGTCTCTTGCAGATTCTCATGGCAAGCTTCAATTTCTTCCTGTCCCTATACATACGAGAGCGTCAATAACTAAGCCTAAGGATGTAAAGTGTCAAACATACGGTCAGGAAGACAAGAATGTCACCTTTGGGCTGAGTAGTATGTATTTGGAAGACCGTGGTGATGGCAGCATGGAGGTAATTAGCTTCAGGTTGCGGTGTGTAATGAATGTCAACGGGGAATTGTCGACCAGGTACTACGCGAGATGGTAAGTTGCACTTCGATGGCAAAAAATGTAAATAAAGACACACCATAAAACGTAGGAGCATTATCAAAATATTCGCTGAACTTCTCAGCGTCCATCGTAGCGCTTGAGATCAGTAGGCGAAGTTCTGGACGGAAGCGGGCAATATCCTGTATAAAGCTTAGTCTGGATATGTTTATCGAGGTGAAAGTACGAACCTTGACAAGGGCAAAGAGTATATCTGTACTCAAAGTACGCTCGTGAGCTTCATCGATGATCAATGCAGAGTAGCCAGCCAAATCAGGTTCCGTCAAGAATTCTCGCAAGAGCATGCCGTCGGTCATGTATTTCAGCACCGTCTTGTCGCTTGTGCAATCTTCGAAACGAATTGAATAACCGACCTCGTAACCGACTTTTGTTCCCATTTCCTCAGCGACTCGAGCAGCAACAGACATTGCAGCCACGCGACGCGGTTGTGTACAGCCTATTTTTTGACCGCTGGAAGTGTATCCTGCTTCATGAAGGTATTGCGGCAACTGCGTAGTCTTGCCCGAACCAGTTTCGGCGACCACAATCAAGACCTGGTGCTCCTTGATGGCTTCGATTAATTGTTCTTTGTACGTGTAAATGGGAAGCGATTTCCGCGTCTCCTCGATGGTTTTCGCTTCACAGTAGACGTCAGCCGAATATCACTGCAACAGAAGGGATGTTGCGTACCTCTCTTTTCCGCTTCGTCGATCTGGGATTGAAGAAGTTTTTCTGCAGGTGTCAAGCCAACTCCAGGCAGTGACGATTCCATAACAAACTGAATAGTCTGACTTTCGTCGAAGACATATTCGTACTCATCCACAATTTCTTTTTTGTCCATGGCACCAGTTTTGAAGGTGCTGTGCTGAGTTTGACTGACTTCCCATTGGTCGACATCAGTCACGAATTGGTCGTCCTTGGGTTTGGCGTCCTCATAACGTTTGTACAGGGCGTCGTGCTTCTTCTTTTTGTCGATTTTGCCTTGCTCAGTGATATAGTCCTCCGGTAGTTGATATCCTTCGTATTTATCATTGATCTTCAAGCGTTCTTCAACTAACTTCAGCAGCTCCTTCTTCCGGTCGAGATCACGTCGTTCCCGTTTGGAGATCTTCATGCCGCTAAATAGTACTTCATCGTCTGTAATCTCTTTACGAAGCAGCTCGATTTGCTGGATTTCACGTTTTGTTAGATATTCTTGACGCGAGTGAAGCCGCAGGTTTGGCATAGCGGCACCACGGGCACCAGCATCGTCGGCAAGCTGTCGTCTCTGTGCGGCTTCAGCTGCAGCACCGTTGGCCTTCGATGATTTGTCCTCGACAAGTTTCTTCGTCCTCTCCTTATCTCGGTCCTTGACACGTTCTGCAAAAGCGTCACGATCTTTGAGGTCCTCCAACCTCTCCCTTTCGCGTCGCACATTTTCATCCTCGGGAATATCCAAGTCCATTTCATCATCCCTAGGTCCAGAGCCTGAGCCTTCGGCTTCATCACCTCCCTTCCGTCGCTTCCTTGCTTGCTCCTCCTCGTCACTTTCCCATTCCTTGCCATCGTATTCCCGCTTTCGGATGTGTTTATCACGCTTGTCTTTCTCTTTCTCTTTTCCTTTCCCCTTATCTTTCTTCACCGCAACTACTTCATTCCTCTCTCCTTCGTCGTCTAGCAAAAAACCGAATTTTTGCGACCTCAGAGACTTGGCTTCCTTCTCGGCTTGTTTTCGCGCACTGTCTGACGCCGAATGTCTGTGCTTATGTTTGCGCGGAACTCTCTCGAAGAGTCCAGAGATGAACTCGTGCGCATCTGGTGTGTCTGGTAAGCCAGAAGCATTGAGTGCGGCGAATAAGCTGTCGGGAGATTTGGAAGACGAAGCTACGGAAGTCATGTCAGTTGAGGATAAGACGAAGTGCAATTCCCAAGAAGCGCACCTGACGCTATGACATAGTCAATCATACTACGGTCTGCAACGCCCAGTAGCTGCCGTAGAACTTGTCAGTGAATGCACCAAGCATAGTATAGATGTGAGGCGAACTTACTCGGAGGGAATTGTCGCTAACATATCTTTCCAAGGTGGACGCCATCCTTGAGGAGTTGACAATGTATGACCTTCAATGAGCAGTTGCTGCGCAAGCCTTAGATAAAGGACGTTGAGGCGGAACCCTAAGCTCAAATTCTTGCGAATACGGTAGTAGCGGATGGTAACTCAGTGCGTGTGGCTGTGCAGCCTGCCTCCTCCCACAGTCGCAGTCTGACTCGGTGTAAATATTAAATGACCCTCCATGGGGCCACGATTTCAACAAGTACTACTTGAGTACTACAATTGACATCAAGCGACTGACAAAAAAGTTTTTCCTTCGTGACAAACAATCCAGGTCATGGATGATAATTACATTGTATGAAAGCTTTAGTCTGTGAATGTGCGAAAAGAATGTGATTCAAACAATTGTTAGCCATGATACTGAAGTCAAGGGATCAGTGGAGGTCTGGGAGGCGGAGACCCGCAGCTTCAGCAAGGGTAATGGTTTTCTGGGCCTGAGGATGGAATGTTACGCGAACTAACAGGCTACTGAAAAATGTGCTCACCTGCTTCACCATCGGAGCATCAATCATTTCACCGTCAAGGCCAACAGCACCTTTCTCCGACTCGTGCGCGACCTTCATCGCTTTGATGATTTTGGCAGCACGTATGATTTCTACCGTTGAGAGATCAGTTTCTTTGCGAATGCAATATCGTCCCAAAGACATCGACCTTCTTCTGTTGGTACGAAAGTCGAATTTATGACTTCAACCTGGGTGGGGTGGATTGCTTGCTGTAGAACGTCAACAAGTGCTGACTTTATATGCTCGCTTCAATCACCTTTCCAGTGAAACCAAGTTGTCTGCCATCAATGCACTCGTCCACAAGAGTTTGGCGATCCTTGTAATTTACACAAACCTGTGTTGATGAATTGTCACAGGTAGTTCTGGCCAAGAAAAAGAGATTTCTCACCATATCAATTGATTCAAGCCCAAATGCTTTGGCAGCAATAGATATCTGGGACCGTGTATAAAGCAGTTCGCGACGAGATGGGGTGCGTATAATAGACGTGTCCGCACAATCTTCACGAGAAGAAACAACCTTCAGTGGGGAGCGCCTCGAATGCATCAGAAACCAAACTCACAATCTTCCGCTGCAAACTTGCGAATAAAGTATCAATGTCTTTGACGTAGGCGAAGTAGGGAGAGTTTTGTACCAAGATAGCGCTCAATGCTCCTCCCGTAGAGCTATGCTTCGACCTCCATCCCGCAATTGACCCTAGATTCCATATGCCTCGAGCGCTCTCAATACTTGGGATGATGCGTAAATTGGGACTTCCGGGAGTATTGCGAGACGAAAAGATCGCGTCAGAGACATGATCTAGGTCTTGAGGTGAGTGTATCTTGGGGAGTATGAGTGTGTGGACATTGCTTTCTGAGATCTATATAATTGGAGATGAGTTCCAGCGTCCAAGATTTGCCTCAAACATTTACAATCTGTGAAATGTCGTCACGAAAGAATGGGGTTGTGATGTCGTTTACCCGTACAGCGACATTCAATGATTGCAGACGGTACGCTTGGTCCTGTGAGAGACTAGTGAATGAGCTATGTGGACGTTCAAGTATTCATGGACGATGGCTCACGCGAAGGAACTTCCGTAGTCTTGTCCTGGCATTGATTTTGTCCGCTGGAACAGGAGATACACTGTCTTCTAGGTCATATATAATCACATCCGAACCAGAGGTGATAGATTTCTCGAGCATGCGGTCAGACGAAGCAGGAACATAAAGGTATGACCGTCGTAAGCATGGTGCGTTAGTGCTCATTAGAGCTTTCGCATGATGGCCGCAAGCTCGATTAGACGTCGCCTTTTTGAGCACAAGTCTATGAGTATGGGATAGCATGTTGTGCAATAAAGGCTGAACTTCGAGAGCCTTGTCGAAACTTGGTCGAAGCCAACAATTGCAACTCAAAGTCAACTATCCCATAACTATCCGGCCCGTCTGCAACCGCGTACTTGCCGCCTGCTTGCCGCGTATCTCTTGCGTACCTCTGCACAATGTCTGAAATGCGAACATTTTGAAAGTGATGATATGCAAAGCGGGTAGCATGCCAGCCCCCACGTAAGATGAGCAGATTTCTCTAAATCTGGATTCGACTATGATACAGAAAGTGCTAAGGTTGACAATAACAAAATATGCGCAAGTGGACTTGTTGGTATAATAATATGTCTGATCAGTTCGAGTGTTACTAAGATGTCAGAAGATTTCGTCAGGATATGTGAACTCTAGTCCCGACAATGAAAGGTTATCGTCGTCGTCGTCATCGTCAGCGTATTTGAAGCTGCCCGTTGTGATTGAAATATTCAACTCATCGGAGAAAGACAAATCTGTCACTTGTAGTGGGGTGGAACAAATGGGACGCTGAATAGTCTGTGCTTGTGGGGGCGGACTAGACAATGGCGGAGAGTCCTTTACAAGAGCAAGGCTGTCAGCAAGGTGGGCAGGCTTCGCTATAACAGCCTTCAGCATCTCTTTAACACTATTGGAAAGTTTCTCCGGCATTTCATTGTCGATCGAAGCATTCGCGGTGTGAAGCAAGTTGGGTGTGTGGTCAGCTGCAACTTGAACAGGGAACGGTGGAGAATGTGTCTCCCCACAAAACGGCGCAGGACGCAGAACAATCCTGGAGAAGAAAAGCGGAGTATGCAAAGCCGGTGTCGGAAGATCGTCGGCATAGGTGATGATTCGCGGTTTTTGCGAAGATCTAATGCCAAAGAAAGGGGAGGTATAATTATCGTCCAGGCTATCGTCAAGTTCATATGTGGACCGGTTCAAGGCCTTGTTGTAAATGGCTTGAAGGTACCCGGGAGTATATTGGATTTCTTCATTGACTTCAGACTCCGGAGTAAGATTGGTACGAGGGTTTGACACAGGGCTGATGAACGCTAAGGACGGCGAACGCGATGGTTCTTGGTCTGGTTCAGGAGAACGCGAAGAAGAGCACTGCACTCCTAGATAGCATGCAGTTAGAGAGGTTATGCCGTTGAGTGGGCTTGACAGTACCGCTTACGCTTGGCTTGATATGTAACAACATGCTGCTCTTCATCATCGGTGGTTAGGATAACAACAACTTCGGTTTCCACCGAAGGTTGCCTCAACATCTGGGCAGGAGGAGCTTGATCTTCATCAGAGCAGAGGTCAATGATTTCGTTGGTCAGCAATCTTTTCTGAATAAGTTTCCTGCGTTTGACCGGAGGCTTGAAAGAGTGTATGGTGTCAGAGTCTGAGAATAGTTCGATGGTGCCTATTTCATCGAGGAACCCAGAAGATTAGTGCAAAAATGAAGGATAGTACGAACACAACATACCATGCCTAGGCTTCGCAAATTTCTTTCTCTTCTTCGAAGAGGCTGGAATGGTCGGGCGAATAGATAACGGTGGTGTTCCGTCAGAATTGTCAGAATTGGTGTCAGGAGAGACCCTTGGATGTGAATATTTGATTTTCGCTGAAGGTCGGGAGACTCGGGAAGATGTTTTTGTTGGATTTGGCTCATTGGAAGAGGGCTGGAGTAATGGCCTTGCTTTGGCCTTCCGAAATCCGGAAGGCGCACTTGTAGATTGAGTGGCTGAATTGCCAAACTGAAAGATAGATGACTTCGGAGCTGAAGGTTTGGAGGCAATTCTGGTTGTTGCTCTCTAACGGAAGGACGTGTGATGCGCCTCACCTGCAGCCTTCGTTGAGAGGTTCCCTACTGTTCTAGATCTCTTCTTTGAACGTCCGTTTTGGCTTGTTGATGGACCAGCCTCAGACGCCATTTCACCCATCAAGGACTTTGAGCATGAAGTTGTGGTTCTTGCGGTTGTCTAAGGGCTCAAAGATCGATCTAGCAATATCGTGCCATTGGCTAGTACTGAGTTCGTGGATGGCATTCTATGGCATTACATTATATCAATGCGCCGGACCGTCGCCGGTTGATGGGAGCGCTCACCGTCTAGCACCAACCACAACGGTAGAGGGGAAGACTGGGGCTGTATGTAGTAGCATTCCAAGAAACCATTGCTCAAGGCAAAGACATTGATATGGTATCAGTTCCCTACTTACTTGAATGTGTTTGCCCAATCCTTGATTAAAATTTGAATTTCGTTTCGCGCTCAATCTGGAAATTCCAATGGATGTGAACCTCAGCTTCACGCATATTCTTAAGGCTCATGCCCTACGTTTCCAATCACGGCTGAACGCTTTTTAGCTACCAAAGTCCGACAGAAGATATCCTAAATCCCCGAACAACCTGGATCGCGCCATCGTTAGTGTCAAGCACGACTGATTATATCCCTGTCTTATGCCTATCGCAAGAGCGTTGAAAGTCCAGCAACATTTATATTAAGAAACGTACAGCACTTAAAGTACCCTTGTCAAGATTCACTTCTATCCGCCCCTTCAGCCCCACCTGGCCTATCATTCCACCCATCACGTACTTAATTGAACCCTGCCACCTTATATGTCTGAGCCAATTGCCTCAACTTCGATGGAACCGAGCCAAATACCCCACCGTACGCCGACCTCTGACTGGGTCTCGCCAGTAGTTGCTGATGTCGAGAACAGCGTCTCTCAGTCGTGATCTTCAATCTGACGCACCATCACCTCTTCTCATTCATTCGCTCCGAGAATCGCATAGTTCTGTTCTGAGCCTCGCCGCCAATGACACCTTTATCTTCTCGGGAAACCAAAATCAAGATATATCCGTGAGTCAAGGGTTACAGAGCTGAATGTCGTGAGATCAACAGAATTGCCACAGGTATGGGACAAGAGTACATTCCAATTGAAACACACACTTCGTGGACACACTGGGAGTGTGTTAGCCCTAGAGTATGCGAGTGATAAAAAGTGGTTGTTCAGTTCATCAGGTATACTTCTCGTTCATCTCATGCCAAATTCCTGAATGCTGATTGCAGTGATTTGACTCTTTAGGGGACAGTACCGTCAGAGCAAGTTCTATCTCTCCATAACTGACTAGTGATACTGATTTTCTCTCGCACAACAACAGGTATGGTCGACAGAAACCCTACAACCACTCTACGTGATTGATCCATACCTGGAAAACGGTGCTGGAGATCTTTTCTCTCTAGTCTGGTCCTCAGCTCTCCAAACTATATATGTCGGCTGCCAGAATACCTCCTTGCAGTGGTACAATTTCCAAGAGCCTCTCGCGCGGTCTGGGTCATTGTCATCCATTGAGAGCGAACTTCCAGCATCGGGTGCACAAACACCAACACTTGCATCTCTTCGGAAGGCCCATAAGTTCTTTGATAGCTATCCACAATATGAACGCAGACCTGCCGATCTTCATGCCAAGAATGGTACTCCAAAACTGCCTGGTCGAGGTAGCCCTGAATCGGACGGAGGAGTAGACACAACTACTCCACGAGAGTGTTTGAACATCCCAGCCACGAACGTCATCGACTCGGCGCATTATGGATACGTCTACTGTATGGCACTCCTCAGCGAAAGCAACAGGGGGGTTCAATTTGCCACAGGAAGTGGAGACGAAACAGTGAAGGTATGATGAAGTTTGACAGCGTAGTATCCAAACTCATGCCTGAGAATAGTTGTGGGATTGTAATTCCCAAGTGCCGGAGATTGTACATGAATTTACTTGCAATCACGGAGCTGTGCTGGCTCTTGTTGCAAAGGGGGAGACCATATATGCTGGATGCCAAGATGGATATGTCAAGGTTCTAGATTTGGAGACAAAAACACTTGTCAGAACAATCATCGTTCAAGAGGTGCGATTCATCCGAAATACAGCAAAGGTTCACAGTTTGATCGTTTCATCACAAGGGCATTGATATCATTTCCATGTCTATGCTGGGTTCTGACCTCTACACATGCTCCGCTAATGGTTGGGTTAAGGTCAGTATTACTCAGGTTGCAGGTTCTCAATTGTTGAACTCTGTTCCCTTAGAGTTGGTCTGCGTCGTTTGACTGTGTTGCATCCTGGAAAGCTCACCAAGGCATCGCATTGTCGTCGGTCATTACGAAAAGGAATACCTCGGATGATAGTGGTTTTTGTCTAATAACAGGTGGCAATGACGAACACATCAAAGTAGGGAATTCACCCTCCATCGTCCGCCATTCATTCATTGGGTTTACAGGTCTGGGAAGTCACTCCACCGAAGCTTCGTTTGGCAGCCTCAGCCGATACTGGTGATCAGCAAAGTAACAAGTCATGTATTGGTTCTGGATCCACCAATGGTATGTTTGTCCTTCTTTGAGTACAGTGTGGGTTTTCATGGAGATTCAGACACCATGCTGTATGCCTTATCGAAGTTTATCTCCATTCCAAGTGTCAGCTGTGAACCACGATATCGGGAAGACTGTAGGCAAGCCGCTGTCTGGTTGCGCAAATGCCTTGGCCAACTTGGTGCCCGCACTAAACTCGTCAGTGTTTGAAGATATCATTGCATAGTATTTCGGATGGGGACTGATGTATATGCCTAGCTACCGACAGGCGAAGGGAACAACCCTTTGGTTCTTGCAACTTTTGAAGGTTCAATCGGAGAAAAGCCCAAGCCAAGAGTCCTTTTCTACGGGTACGCGGATGTTTACGCATTCCACTTTCTTTGCTGATAAGTAGGTTTCTCTAGCCATTATGATGTCATTTCTGCACCTTCAGAGGGTTGGACTTCAGATCCCTTTGTGTTGACAGGCCGTAATGGGCATTACTATGGCAGAGGAGTCACAGACAACAAAGGTCCCATCATCGCCGTCGCCTGTGCAGCTGCAGACCTTCTATCACGCCGAGCGCTTGAAGTTGATCTTGTGTTTTTGATTGAAGGTGAGGAAGAGTGTGGTAGTAAAGGGTTCAAAGAGGTTGTACAATCGAACAAGGTTGGGCTTTTTTTCACAGCATATGTTTTTTTCTGATCGAGTTATAGGACCTCATTGGAAATATTGATGCCATTTTGGTCAGGTAAAGTTATCATTCGTTTCGTGATGTGACTGCAACTTATCAAATCTCAGCAACTCAACATGGATTGCAGATGATACACCCTGTATCACATACGGTTTACGTGGTGTAGTGCATTGTGCATTGGAGGTAGGACGTTCATTATGAGGATGACTATCTCACTTCACTGACATATGCGGGGAAGATCTCAAGTGACCGACCTGATCTACATTCTGGGATTGAAGGTGGCGCTGTGGCCGAACCAATGGTTGACATGTTCGTCCGTTCCTGGTTCGCATGTGAGTGAGTCTGACTTGGAGCTTAGGGTCCGGCTTCTCGCCACCCTCATCGACGGCAACAGGGTAGTTCAGATACCAGGGTTCTGTAAGCCAGCATATCTCAGTCGCATTCAATTCTCTTCTCATACGTGATGTGCAGACGACAGAGTTCGGCCACAAACGGAAGGCGAGAAGCAACTATACAAGTTGTTGTCTGAAGTCACTCAGAAACCCGCTTCACTTCTCTCCTCTCGCTGGAGAGAGCCTTCGTTGACCATCCACAACATCGAAATTTCAGGGCCCAAAAGTAAGCAGTAACGGATACTCCTTTGATTGTACTAAAGGGTGCTGTCTCCACAGATGCGTCTGTCATCCCTGGTACAGTGAATGCGCACTTATCTCTGCGTATTGTACCAGATCAAGACCTCGACACAATTGTGGTTTCATTGCGCGAACATCTTCAAAAATCCTTCCTTCACCTACAATCCCAGAATAAGCTACAAGTATGAATTCTTACTCCAGAATCAGCAGGCCATTTTGATAATCTTTTTTTAAGGTCAATGTTGAGCACACGGCCGACTGGTGGCTTGGAAGTCTTGACGACCATTGGTTCAAGGCTCTGGAAAGCGCAGTGCAAGAAGAGTGGGGAGTGGCGCCTTTGCGTATACGTGAAGGAGGGGTATGTTCGTGTTTACTTTGGTTTATCGGGAACTCATTCCCGGACATCAGTCCATTCCATCCGTACCTTACCTGGAAAAAGAGTTTGGATGTCATGCACTGCATCTGCCGATGGGCCAAAGCTCCGTCAGTCACATTTAATTTTTAATCTTACCATGTATTGCTCTTGCTGACTATTACTAGGACCAAGCACATCTGCCTGATGAACGTATCTCCTTTGCTAACCTGCGCAAAGGGAAGGCAGTGGTTGAGCGGTTTTTGTCTAATATCGCCGGCAAGATATGATCAAGCCCTTCCATCTGTGATACCTTTTATCTTTCACATGGTGCGTTGATACTCTTTGATTGACTATCACTTGAAGATGCTGAACCAAGTATATAAATATTGTAGAGATGGTCATAGAGGGGAACTTTTGAATTACTATAGAAAACCTGGTAGACATCTCGTGAGGTTGTTGAAACCAGAAAGTATGGCTCAGGATACCTAAGGCGACAAGTACCCTTGTTGAAGACTTCTGTGTAACCTTTGTTTTCGTCAGGGAGAAGAGTTCAAACCCTGATGCACACCGTTGCCAACTTGGTGGAGGAGGAGGAGGAGGAGATATCTATTACACCGAGGTGGTCCCCTACGGGAACTGCTCGTTCACCGCATTGTTCCATTCGAACCCGTTTGCTTGTAGATTCAGCTACTATTCCATATTCCTGAATGTGATGCCTAGTACAAATGTATATAATTCTGTCTGATGAATTTAATTCAGCAACAAGAAAATTATCTACAATGACACAGGTCGGGTTTAAACCAGTCATTAGACGACAACCTAGTCAAATGAATAAATTTCGAGCGAAATGTTACTTCAGGACGTGACCACGTACCGGCCAACCGCTGGAGAAATCAAGGCGATTGATACCCAGCTGATGTAGAGTTCACGAATTTAGTGAAATTGGAAGGACTAAACAAAGTGACCTTGACTTACGAAACTTCCAGTAGCAGTATAATAGTCTTTGAGGAAACAGAAACAAGGAGTGAGAATAATCTCGATATCCAGGTGAGGAGAACTTACGGTAAACAAGGAGAGGACCATCAACATCAACAAAGATGTCTTGACCACCAGGACCGACGATCTGTGGATGAGCCTGATAAGAATGGAACACGAATGCAAATCATTGTTTCGTACATTATCATGGGTCCCGAGGACAAGCGTGCCTCCGCCAGATGTAAGCGCAACGTTAGCCTGATCCACAAAGCCTCCGGTCGCTCTGGAACAATAACGTGAGAACATATATGGCTGGAGTGGATAATCAAGTTACTTGGTCGATCTTCCGACACGGATGTTGTAGGTGCTGCTGAGACCCTGGCAGCAATTATCCCAGGAACTGAACAAATAATAGAAGCTGCCGTTCTTGAAAATGACGCTGGCCTCGATCGCTCCGCCATTTGCAGTGCGCTGTGCAAGAGCTGTGACGGTAGAACTCGATAATTTACCGGTGGACGGACTAAGAGTCATTTCTTTAATACCGGTCCAGAAGCTACCTAGAGAAAGGATCCAGTTGCTTCCATCTAAAAAGGGGAACAAGAGCATCATGAGAAAATCAGCTGCTGCCCAGGAGACGTTGGAAAGCACCAATTAGAAGACTGGTAGAAATAGGTCATTAGGGATGGCGATCAATTTGAGTAATGGCATCTTACTTGGGATCAATAGCCTAACCAGCCCCAATTTATGAGCCAGGTAGTTCTAGGGGTATGCGGGAAAAACCTACGTTGAAGTTGTTGGCGCTCGAGGTGGACGTTACCATACCCTCGTTTGTGAAAGAACCTGTGATCGCAGCGCGTTAGAATCAACTTGTGCCTCGGTGTGTTCATAGTACCTGGCTGTCCAGTTGAAGATTTCGCTAAAAATACAGCAGACTGTGGAGCGAGAGGTGAGTAGATGCACACCACAAATGCAAGGTATCTTACATTTTGCGATCCAAAACTTGACGCCGCGTAATATAGCTAACAATTGGTTCAACGAGTGGGAGCTTGGAATCGATCGCAAAGCGTACAATGAATTGTCCGTTGAGATACGTGCAGTCGGGGGCCCATATGTTCCTTTTTCAAAGCTGTCAGGCCAGCGTACATGTGTTTTTCTTCCGATTGCGAGAGCTCACCCGTTTGATGTTAACGTAAACTGATCTGTCCATGGGGCACCATTGGGCCAAACTTTGCCGATCAAGGTCCAGGCGATACGATCTTTGGAGGTCCTAATTTCGATACCCACGGCAGTGGCTAGAGTATATTGAGGGTAGTCAATAGTCAGTCGACAACTTCTGCGCAGGGAGTCAGTCACTCAAACGCACAAAACACGAAGTAAGTCCCCGCATTGTCCTTGCACATGGTAGGGTCATGGACGGCAGTGTTTCCTGTTACGGTACCAGGACCAACAACTGCGCGTCCAAAAGCGGCGAGAGAAAGAGCAACGAGTGCGGAAAGCCAATGCATAGTGCCAAGAACTCGATATTCAAGTTGTGTATTCAAATGTGCTTGGGTCAGTCGACTTATATTGCTTCAAAAAGCTATTTTCGAACGGATGACACCCTTCTACCGTGACGCATCTCATGAAATTGCTGCTGAGCCTTAACGTGAACACTTCGTGTAGAACTTGTGACAGTCCGGCCGCCACATTTAATTGCCAGCAATAATCCGCTTGCAATCCGCTGTATGCTGGGAAAGACGAAGTTCATTGGCAGATTCATTGATCACAGGTTGACATGCAGAGCGTTTCCATGAGATTTGGAGACCAAACACAGAGAGACATGAGCTTCCGAAGGCCTGGCAGAGCATGGGACTGGCATGGGGCAGAAAGTTGGAGTTCAAGTTGTCCGATCCACCACTAGCCCTTCCACTACCCTTCCGTGAAGTTTCCGCACGGTCCGCCTGAACGGACCGTCGGAAGCACGTGAGACCTAGATCTTGATCGGTTTCGTTTGGTTATTTCTCCTCTTCCTCATTACAGTCCAGACTCTGTCATCCATTTCCTCCTGGCGTATAACTTATTTTGCAAGCAATGTCCGTTTAACATATACCTATGATTGACGTTCAGTATACCTGAGATTAGGGGTAGCTCTCAAAGACATCTTCATAAGGCTTTCATCTGGAGGTTTGTCCGGCTGCAATCCGGTGAAACGGGAATCGTTATTCCCTCGCCATTACCCGGAGCTGAGAGCTTTCGATAAAACGTATTGCTTGCTCACGAAAGACCTTCCACCACACAGCATGACCACTCCAATTTCTCCGTCTGGCCAACAGAAGGCAGTCCGTTGGCACCCTCCTTCGTATGATATTAGAGTCGAGACTGTTCCTGTTCCTCAGTGCGGCTATTTATCTTGGATCTACATGGAAATCTCGCTCTAATCTCAGTCTCATGCAGAATACAGTTTCCCGACGATGCCATTGTGAAAGTCACGGTAATGTTATGTTAATTTCATCCCGGCTTGGGCTAACGCATTATCCATTCAGCTGGCTGCTCTGTGTGGTAAATGTTCCTTATGGGATAGATTGGAAAGATGTTGATTTTCCAATGTAGGAAGCGATCTTCACATCTACAGAGGTCATGGAGGCGTTGACAAAGTGTGCGTGACTTATAAAGTTGTCCCAGGCTATGATTGAAATCGCTTTCGAACAGACATACATGCGGGCATGAATTTATCGGTGAAGTGGTAGCGCTCGGAACCAGTTACGTGCCGAATAACGCTCAAGGGAGGCCTGCACTGTATTCGAGTTTGAAAGTGGGCCATAAGGTGGTGTCTCCGTTCACCGTTAGCTGCGGCGAGTGTCAGTAAGTCGGAGGTATCCAAAACCCCACCCATTGTCTAACGGCGACCAACGCAGCGTTTGCCGTCTCGGATATACTGGCAGATGCCCCGAGGGATTCCTGTTTGGATCACCAGCCTTGGAAGGTGGTCAAGCGCAATATGTGCGAGTACCCAAAGCTGGTGGAACACTGTTCAATCTTAGCGATCCATCGACCTGGTCCAGTAATCTACCACAGGACGTGAAAGAAAAGGCACTTAGCACCGGGGGACTTTCAGACAGCTCCCTGCTCATGCTGGCCGACATCCTTCCAACTGGTGTTTTTGCAGCACTGCAGGCGATCAATCATCCAAAAGTTGCTCCGGTCATTACAGGTAAACCGTGGCCCTTGTGCTTCAACCAATCGGACTTTGGACCTGGAAATGAGGTTAGCTTTACCTCAGAGGATAGGGTTTTGACTGTCGCTATCATCGGGTTGGGTCCAGTGGGGGTCTGCGCCACGGTCAGCATGCTTGACGTCGCGGCAACTCGCCAGTTGCCTTTCCGGATTGTGGCCATCGACCCTGTTGATGCGAGGAGAGAGAAAATGAAGGCTGTTTACGCTGCCATCGATGAAGGTGGAAGAGGAAAGGGTGACTTCGCAGTGCTTTCTATCGAAGAAGCCAAGGTAAAAGTCAAAGAGTGGACAAAAGGTGTCGGGTGCACGGCGGTATTAGAGGTAGGTTGACTTTCCGTGCCAAGAGGATGCACCCTCACGCAGATCCCATAGGTTGTCGGAAACACGAGTGCTTTGGACCTTGCCTACGATCTTGTCCGTGCTTTTGGCGTGATTGTATCCGTAGGTGTCCACGGAGCGCCACCTCTTCCTTTTACTGGCCGTCAGCTTTACAACAAGAATGTCTCTCTGGACTTTGGAAGGTGTCCTGCTCGTGCTATGTTCCCACCGGCTTTTGATCTATTGGGTGCGTCATGTTCTGTTATCATCAAAACTTCACTGAGACTCTTCACAGTCAAGAGACAAGATGTATTCGGTGGCGTTGGGGAGGCCGCCAGCTTGATTGACAGGGTTGTCAACTTTGACGAGGCCGTGGAAAGTTATCGAGCATTTGACAAAGGCGAGGTTGGGAAGGTCATATTTGACCCCTGGAAATGAAGGGGCCACATTGGGCCCCATTGTACCTAAATAACGTTGATCATATTGTTCTGGAGCTCTCTGTTTTACTTATGAAAGATACTATAATAGCATACAGACTTCCTGACATACAGACTTCCTGCCAAGTATCCTGCCCATCCGGAAGACCTTCGCAGTTCTCCCTTCCGCTAAGTAGTGATCATGCCGTCACCCGTTTGGTTTGCTTTGGGCGGAAGTCCGCCAATGCGGGGAAGGGCGGGGTAAATGTATGCACATATTCGAAACCTGCCAGGGGCGAGAAAATCTTAGCAGATTTGTATAATGCGAAAGGCTCTGGGTAGCGACAGCAATTCCTTTTTTGCGTTCTTTACGTCTAGACATTGTGAGGCCGTAAAGGTTGCTATATGATCGTGGTTGATCCGATGTGTTGTGACTATTTTGACGGGACCGAGTGTTGCGCTCATGAGCTCAGAAGGACAGAGAAGAAGAGCGTGTTCTGGAAGAGTACTTGTCGGAGACCATAACGGAGGTTGCCTTGGTTTGTTAATCGGCCAGAACAAATGTGTAGACGATGAAGCTGTTCAGCGCGGTGCGTGATTGAACACATGCATGTTGAACAGATTTACTTGACAACATCGTGCAGCGCAGTTGTCACGACACTGAGTCAGCCAATACATTGCGAGTTGCTTGACGGCAAGATTTAAGGAGCACTGGATTTTAGGATTCCGAGTCACCACTGAAACAAGGACCCCAGAACACAATAGCAATCGTATCTCAACCAAGGCAGAAACTCGCAACCGATGTAGGAACACAAGTGGCGAAAGACCTCGGTTCAAGGGGTGGTGGGGGATATCATTGCGCAGTTGCTCGAGGTTGAGTATCAACGACGCATGGGCATATAGTTACAATGGGCGTTTACAGGTGTTTACGCGGCGGCCTGCTTCCGTGTTGCTCCTCAGCTTCAATGGCTTCATATGTAATTTCCGAAGTGCGGGGTAAAAAATTATACATCACCCAACCTGTTGCAGGGTCCTTGGCCTGTAAGATAGCCACATGAAACGAAATAAGCTTATGAACAACAATGACAACAGCCTACAGCTTCAAACTTGAGAAGGACAACATTTTGGCAAACAGTGTTGGAAGGAGCATCGTCGCAAGTATGTGGCACTTGCTAATTCCTCCCGCAGCACGAGGAGATAAGAGGGTCGATATCGTGATGTAGGTGGGTACAAGTGGAAAAGAGCAGTGTTGGTGGCAAGGGGTAGCTCCATATATATGTTGCTTGGCTCAAACTTGTTTGAGAGAAAGAAAATGGAGATGCTGTATTGTAGATACAACGATCGATGGGCCTGACCTGTGGCCTCAGGAAGAGTGCATTTCACTCCATTTTGACAAGTTGACAATGTTTGGCAATTCGTCCCATATGTTCTGCCGCAGCAAAGCAGTCTCCTCGAGGAAGTCCAACCGACACAGATTGCAGAAGGCTGCGTCCTGAGAAACTTGTTGCATAGCCTGGGAGATATAATGCAAGGGTCCAGTCCGTAACGTCCAAGAACGATGAAGCTGCGAAATGAGGCGTTGGAATCCTTTTCCACATGTCCCAACTGAACGACACGGTGGATCGCTCGCTCTTTTCCCGCAAAAATGGCGAATGAAGCTATCAATCACCTGTAGGCGATGCTGGAACATGAGAGTGTATAATTGAAGGTCCGAAGACATCAAGATCGACGATGGCCTGGAGGAATTGTTCACAAGGAGTTTAGGATGATCTCCTTTGAGAATGTCAGAGAGCGGATATAATGAAAGGAAATATAAGGCAGATGGGACAACAATTTCGATGTCTACTTCTCTTGCGAGATTGAGAACATGCAAAGGGTGGACGTATGGATATGTCAGATTCTCTATGATTGGCGAGTTTAACGCGGCTTCGACCATTAAGTCATGGCCTTTGAGGGTTGATGCCCAAGTTTGTTCGAGGAATTGAATGGCTTTGCGGCGCAGTTGTCCGATAAAATACTTCGTTGCGAGACGCAGAACACCAGCCAGATAGAAAAAATCTTCAACGCTGGTGTTCAGAAACTTCCTGATTAGAGGACGATTGGTATTGTATTTGACTCTGATGAGAGTGACACAAACGTACGGGCCATCGTACAAAGCTTTGACAAGGTTCGAAAGTTCTGATGGCATATCATACATGCAAACAACTTGGCAACCGTCGAAAAATTCTGTCTCTGAGGTCAAAGGTTGTGGTATCTCAAGCATGTCTGAGAATATTTCTGAATGTCTAGCCTGAAGAGTGATATTATCAGATATAATCCTCGAATATAACCAATGCATTACAAGAACACCTCGATGCAAGCGATACGCGGTTGGCTGTTCAGCAGTAATGAGCATTATATTGCCATCGTCAAACCAGGGCTGAACGGAGAAGGTAAGAACGCGACATGGGGAGGATTCTTAGCTCACTTCTCCTCTTTCTATGCCGTCCCTCTTGCCGACTGATATCCTGCGGTTCATGAGCATAGTTCGCAGGGGAATGCAGTAACTCGGTGTCGTGGACCAATTGCGACCCTGATAAGAACGTCGTTGTAGAGCGTCCGAGTCTGGTAGCTTCGGTATTGTCCAGTCTCCTCAGACAGTTGGACCTTTTACAATTATATTGGAAACTTTCTTTGATTGAGAGAACTTGGACCCCCGAATGGTTCACAAGTTGGGATGTTGAATTTAAGTTGAATTAGTGAGTGAAATTCTTTGGCCTTGATTGGCAATGCCTTCCATGGTCCCTGCCCGGCTCCGAATCACTTGTAATATACCTTCCCCAGGATTCTTGCACAACAATCGCCGCAAGTTCTGGAGCTGCAAAGCTTTCTTACTGCAAGACTGTCTCACTTTTACACGATTAATACCCTGGTAATGACTGACACACCGCTGCGCTCACGGCCACATTCACGAACAGGCACACCAGCTCTTCCACCCTCACGCCTAGCGATTGCTCCGACCTTACGCCCTTCACCATCGCTTTCCAACTTGCACATTCACAGTCATAACTCAACGCCGGCCTCAGAAATACCCCCGCTGCCAATGAGATCTGGTGATCATGTACTTGATAGCTCAGCATCCTCTGTTATGGATATGGATCCCGCGGAAGGGATATTGATTCAAGATATCGACGCAGACGTCGGTCACACAGACGCGGAGGATATAGAGACACTTGATAAGTCTGTTCTACCAGTGCAATCCGATGGGCCCAAGAAGCTATTGCGAGATCAGCTTCGGAAGACTCTCAGCCACAGAGCAGCCCAGTCAGGTCAGCGAGGAGATTCCCTGCTGTTCAAGTGTATATTCATACATGTAATCGTGCTTCCTTCGAAATTTCAGAAAGTTCTCGCTATCGTCATGAAGAGAAGCAACCAGATGTACATGAGCTATTCCCCCATACAGGTAAATAATCGGGCCTTTCTCAGGTATCTAACGAGTATAGACATGATATTTCAGCCATCCGGTATCCACCAAGGGAATATTATGTGTTGACTGATGCTGGGAAGCCCGTATTTATCAGCCGACCTGGTGGTGCAGAGCAGGACGATATGGCATCGACAATCGGAATCATGCAAGCGCTGATATCTGTGTTTCTTGACGACGGCGACAAGATACGATCAATCAATGCAGGAAGGACGCGGATAACCTTTTTATTGAGGCCTCCGCTTTACTATGTGTGTGCGTCCTCGTGGGGCGAACCGGAATCTGTTGTACGTGCTAGTCTTTCTGTCGTTCCGGAGTTGTTGATCGTGATATTACATCACTCTTACTTGTGAAGGAAGACAAGAGCGCACTTGGAATACCTCCATCTGCAAATTCTGAGTATCGTTTCTGGAGCCCAGCTTAAGCGGATATTTGAGCGAAGGACCAACTTTGATTTGAGACGTCTTCTGAATGGCAAGTCCCTTGGGCATCTCTCAGCGCAACGAGTTGATACTTTCAGCAGGCGCAGAGTCGTTTATGACTTCAATGCTATGGAGACTGGAATCGGACATGGCGATGACGATGTCATCCTTAAATTGCCTCAAACTGGAACCGAACCTGCGAAAGAGAATTGCAGAATCATTGGTTCCAGTCTCTAAGCTGAAAGTATGCATATGTCTAATCATCGACATCCGGTTGTTTACTTTTTACTTTCAGGATATGCTGTATATCA
This sequence comes from Crassisporium funariophilum, assembly GCA_014925845.1. Taxonomy (NCBI): domain Eukaryota; kingdom Fungi; phylum Basidiomycota; class Agaricomycetes; order Agaricales; family Crassisporiaceae; genus Crassisporium; species Crassisporium funariophilum. Next base: position 1,370,050 of record JACGCL010000006.1, read on the forward strand.
TTGTCATCGCAAATAATCGTGTTGTGACATTGATAAGGCCAAGAAAACATTCGATACATCCAGCAGGTATGCCTTTAACTGCATCCCTGGCAATTACCAATGAGCCCTGCTTTTCAGATTTACATATCATCATGAATACGATTCATTCGCCTTCCATCTTTAATTCGCCAGCCTCCGCATCATGGATTCCAGTCTGCCTCCCTAAATTTAATCCTGCAGGCTTTGTCAACGCATACATCACTTTTTTGCGGAAAGATGACAGTGTCAATCTGCAAGATACCTCTACTTCCACCTCCCACGACGGCCAATCTTTGCCTCAATCGGTTGAAGGCGCTCCCACAGAAGAAATATCCAAAGCCGTTCCTCAAGAAGGCCTGAACGAATCAGGCATCACCTTTGTCTGCATCAGCGGTGGTGGAGAATTCGACGTGATCAGGGGGTGGTGCGATTCCGTTATCAAAGTACATCCATACCCCACATTGCTGAATAGGTTGCTGAAGAAAGATGTCGACAGAAACTGACCTCCGAGGGAACCCTGACTGCGCTTCTGAACGCATATCAATCCAAACAGACAGAATACTCTGTATCGGAGCTTGGGATTCCTGGTCTACGACATTTCGTTTACAAATCTCGTACCCAGGTGCAAATAACGTTGCCCACCTTTGAGGATCCGTATGACGACACACAAGCAAGGAAAAGGTTTGATATGGTCTTAAACGAGTTAACCTGAATTGACCATGGATCAGAATCATGACCCTTTACCAAACCTTACACGACTCGATACATGCTAAATCAGGACAAGACGCAGGATTGAAACTGCAATATATACGGACAGATTCAGAAAGCGTTATGGGATGGGTACGTTTCAACTCTCATCGTCATTTCTTGTTGTCTGAGCATATCGCAGATCACGCAGCCTTTCGAACTATACATCGCGCTATCTCCACTATTACCCAAAAGTGCTGCGGTCGGTGCTGCAAATGCCGTTGCGAGATGGGTCAAGAAAGAAGAAGCTCGGCTGTTCTTGCGAGATGCGCCAGTGTTTTAACCGGGTCACAGAAGCTCTTCCACAGAAGTCGTCAGTAGACCACGACTTCAAGTTGCGGTAGATAAGTCGCGTCCTCTGGAAAGCAACCGACGCTCTTATGAAGGGAGTCGAACATGTTCCTCGAGTATGTGTCGTGCGACCTGGATGGGCCGGACATGAACGGTATACATACTGTTATTCCAATGAGCCGCTTCAAGAAAGGAGTTTACGAAATTTCTCATGATAGACGTCGATAGTAGCGCCTGCTTTCTCGCCTTCTCCAGCGAAGGCGTTCAATAAAGAGTTCTGTATCATAATCTGCGTACTCCGCACAACTGACGCCTGTTACTTGCCCATACTAAGGTCTGTCATGAGAGACTAGATCCCGAAGTGGCTTGAAGGACTTCGCCGTTCGTTATGTTTACTTGATTTTTTCAGTCCAATTTCTATGCATGTAACATTCGTGAAGGCTTCTCTGAAGTTGGGGTCAGACTTATTACTTTGCTTGTCACAATGACAATACAACAATACAACAATGTTACAATGATTTCGCGACCGTGACGGGCGACCTCGGTGTGACGAAGTTGAAGGAAGTTGTCACTCCGGCAAGCTTCAACTTAGACACATACTATGGCGTTCATGAGCTTGCAGCGGGACTTTGTGTCCCGCATTTACGCAGCCGTCCCTTCCTTTTCCCGCTCGCTCTTCAATAAGGCATCAATCAGGCCAGTCCCACCCATTCGGGATCCCAGCGTACTCGCTCAAGTACCGCGCGCTCATCCTTTCCGGGTGGAATCAATCAAGTCGCCAGAAGATTTCTTGAAAGCTATTGGTCGATCTTCAGAAACTAAATTTTCTCCAGAAAACTGGGAAGACCTTTGGAAGTCAAATGGTCTCAAACTGCGGAAGGCTGGTATTTCTGTTCGTGACCGACGGTAAGCAAGCTCAAATTTCGGAAGCTACCTGTTAATATAAGGTCATCAAGGTATATTCTTTGGTGCATGGAGAAATATCGTTTAGGGTACCCAATAGAAGAATTCGCTCATGAACCGCCTCCGAAAAAGACAGTACGAGGGTGAGTATGCAAGCTTGCCGGTCGGTATCTTATTAATGTCATGATGGTCAGTTGGGGTCCGAAGGTACAAAACGGAAAGCGGATACGTTCGCGGCGGCTAAAGGACAAGAAGTAGACAACTCTTCTAGCCTAAACACCAATAAACCACTTGCACCGAGCAATTCGTACACAGTGAGAATCAATTGGGCCCATCCAAAGCACTTCAAGAAAGGAAATATGATTAAGCACTGGTTAAGGTATCTAACGAAACATCTAATAATACAGGTCATAACAGTTCGTCGAGACGGCATAGAAGGGAATTTAGTAATACAGGTAATGTTTTACATATGGGATCGGATAGAACATGGCTGATGTGAACGAAATTGTGCATGGTGTAGGGTGTCGAAGAGAAAGTCGCGTAGGTATGTCAAACTGTGAAGTTCGTTGAGTACATTGGTCGTCGATAACATGATCAGAGAGGACACACACCAGTGTAAATTGAAATGGACCCGAAAGAATAGTTAGTCCATGCATTCCGAAATGCAGGCGATATTGGCATTGTCAAGATGTCGTTTCAGCGCGTCGCGTCGACTAAAGGTTCGCATGCATCCTCCAACTCGGTGGTGGTCAAGGAACTTGTAGGGCTCGGCGCCGGACCGGATCAAGTACTTCCTTGCGTCTTCGACGGGAACACCTTTGCACCAAAACCCTTCATTATGATCGTCATCCTTCGCACGCAAGTGAGTCTTCAAGTGACGCTTGAAGTCGGGAATGCGTCTGTTGAGCTGCCTCCAACCACATTCCGGGCATATGAAATTGGTCTTTTCGACGAGGTTGTTGTTTACAACTCGGACTATGGCTGCTGACGTCGCAGCGGAGGCTTGCTTGTTGCGTGAAGGGGGAGATACACGAAGGCGTTTAGTGGTGGTATGGGGAAGATAGACGGAGTCTCTGAAGGAAGAAGCGGGTCTGTCGGGAACCTCGGTGCGCCGTGCCGATGAGTATGAGCGACGGCGTTTGTTGCTAGTCGGCTCGGGAGATGGCACATACTCATCGTCAGTCCCAGCGTTGTCACTCTCGCCATCGGCGTCTTGATCTGACCCGGAAAATATAGAGGAGGTAGAGGGCCGACGACGAAGAGGACTTGGCTGAGTCAAAAGCGGAAGAGTGAGGATCTGTGATCGCCTCATAGCGGACGACCGAAGACCTATCGGCAAATCCTGCTGTTGTTCCGAGATTCGATCCATAGGAGCAAGGGGAAGGTTGGCGGGAAGGGTACGACGGAAAGACTTCCAGGACCGTCGCCTTGCAAGGCCCGCAAGCATTGGCCTGTCATCATCCTCGAAATATCTGTGCGACATGAAGAGGTTGGTCACGATGTAAACGAAAAGTTAACATATGGACTTACGGTGCGAGCATATCGTTTGATTTCTCATACATAGAGTCATTGTCATCGCTTGCCTCTGGGGTGCTAATAGAATGACTGGAACAGGACTCGGAGGATGTATCAAACGGGCTGAACGCATTTTCAGGACCAGCCTGTAGATCTTCGGAGAACTTGACGTATAGTGGAAAGGTGGTAGCGTTGAACGAGCTTATGTCGTCGAAGGGTAGGTTGGCGGAGGACCCAGCATCTGAGAAGACATTGTAATCGTCGTCGAGGTAGGAAAACATGGCGAGTAGGGTAGGAAAGAATGGTTTGAACAATACGATGTTGCGAAGACCATTTTATAGATAGAGTTTCTTTATTGGTGCGCCCGGACTGGGGCAAAGCGCGTTTTGCAAAACTACTTTGGTCAACTCCGCCAGGTCCAACCCTCCTTTGTTATCACATCGTTCACGCCTCGTGTTTTGTTTTAGGGAAGTCTTACCATATCCGGGTTTCCTAGTGATTTCAATCACAAAGAGCACAAAAGGCTCCCGTTGGCGACGCGTTGCGTTCTTGCGACGCCGTTTGCTACGCTCGATGTCAGGAATACAAAAGGACCCTTATTGTCCCCTTCGCAAAACGTTCTTTGCCCATATTGTGTGGGGGACCATTGACGAGGACAACAAGGACAACATCTGGATTAGATTGTGATCACATCGAGGGAGATTGGAATGACTAAGCAGAGATCAGCTACCAAATCACATCGATCACGGGACCTCGATGAGGCTTCCGATGCTTCCTGCTTAGCACGAGGCGGACGAACAGCGTCGGCCTGACTCGTGCCATAACTCGTGTTTGGGGGGGATGCCGACGCTCAAAGGCTGAGTTCAAATGACGAGGATGGATGTCAGGCACCAAGGATTTCGTCAAAGGGTAATACTTCCCTCGTGGTCAAAGTGTGCTAGAATAGAACACCGCATCCATGGAGGATGACCTTTTATTTTCCCGAATAGCATATCGACAATGAAATGAAATAGCGGTGCAGAGATACACATCGAGAGAGCTACCGAAAGTCTATTTTAGGAAACCATCGACCGCGAGCAGAAGGAGTTGTCGTCCTACGGATGACGAGTTGAGAAAACGTCTACGATGCTTCATCATGAAGGATGACATATTCTCTTGTCGAAAGCCCGAATTTGATGACTGTATAACCATGAATAAGTATAGTGAAGGTTTTTCTGACAACATACCATCGCCAGCTTTGAGCTCATAATATCGTGCAGCAGGTATTGCTTCATCGTTGACCGAAGTTCCGTTCGTTGATTCAAGGTCGATCACGAAGGGTCTGCCAATAAATGAATGAATATCAAGCAATTGCGTACGGACAACTGAAAGAGTGTGACGGACTTCACAACGCCCTTGGAACTACCAAACTCATCCTTTTCTTGCACATAACGATCTACGAATGATGAGAACAGTAGAAAACGGCATGATATAGAACGCCTCACACTGTATTGCTGCATGCTGTTTTGAACACGACGGGTGATCTACAGCGATATCCGCCACCAAACGATCACGACCCACGAGGTACGCGCTCTGTCGTTGTATGTGGAGAAGTTCTAAAAGTTTCTGCTATCAGACAGAGCACACCGAGCTCGAGCTAAATTTCGCACCAACTTGCTCAGCATCCTTGAACACGTAAAGCCTCCAACCCAACACTGGTTTTCTAGCCTCTGGTGGTTCGTTGTACTTCAATACAGTACTGGTGCCATCGACAGCTTTCACTGTGTTGGTCTCCGCAGCAAGGAGACCAGACGGTGCCATGTTAGGCTTCATCTTGTCCTCCAGAGTCGGTTCCTTAGAAGCAGAACGCGACCGCGCATCATGTGGTCTTGAAGATCGGGAGCGAGGAGAAGCAGACCGACGTTGGCTTCGTGAGGAATTGTGCTCCCTATCGTACCGTTCTCTGTCCTTGTTTCGTTCGCGTTCACGGTCATGCTCGCGATAGTCTCTGGGACTCCGCTCATGTGCGTCCCTTCTCGTTCTCTTGTAATCTCTGTCTCTGTCACGAGTAGACGACCCCTGATCTTTCGATCGACTCTCACATCCGTGGTCCCTATTATGGTTGCTTTGCTTGGAGTCGTGACCACGGGCATCGGAATTGCGAAACTCGTCACGGCTTTGAGTATACCGTCGTGGAGAACGAGAACGAGAACGTCTAGACATAATTTGTTCAGCAAGTTTTTCAAGCTGGTTTACGGATTACCCTTCGCGTTGGAAAAACTTCTAGTGTCGATGTTACTTGGGATGAACGCAGGTCACAGACAGTAAATAATTACATCGGCCAATGATCCTGCACTTGAAATGTTAATTGAGAACGCTCACGTGAGCCACATATCCGGCCATTGGCCAATTTTGGCTTGACCATCATAAGCTTTATGGCAAACTTATAATAAAGTTAAATCGCAACTTCTTCCTTGTAGTCACTGCATCCAACGAAGCCAGTATACATCTCTAAACAATCACAGTCGGTTATATGCTTGTAAATAGAAGAAAATAGAGATTCGGGTGACCCCGGGCTTCCGTACGAAATACTACACCTTCAAGTTGGTGCCCCGGGTTATATCATCAGCTATAATGCCATGGGATAAAAACGCTCCAAATAAATTTAACGAGTCCGCAAATTGTCATGAGTTGCCAGTGAATGCATTAGATCAGGCCCTGTTGCAATAACATACCGATATGTATTGTGGCTAGAAGATAAGTGTGAGGGAAGGAGCTTACTAGATGATAGCTAGTTCCTACACGCGGTCTTTAGGACTTCAGAAATGGTCTTCTAACATTTTGATTCGGAAAGGCGGTAGTGAAATCGAGGATAATGCGAGGCTTGGGCTGGCTTGGCAGAATTCAAATTCATCGGTTCTCTCTTGGTGCGAGTTTTAACCTACTTGTCTGAGGTACTAGTTATCAGGCCAGCACTTGACACCGCTTGATCCTTGACAGATCTCGATACGTCCGGCCCCAGTACTTAGAAGGTCCCTTCTGTCGAGCCATATTTTGAGTGCAAAGCTCTGTCCTTGATCGCCAAGGCCTCCCAAAGCAAAGAAAGGCTCGAGTTCCAAAGGGTCGTATTCCGGACTGTAGAAGTTCTGTCGGCGGTCGGGATTGTACATAGCACTCTCGACATCACCCCCATCTGAAGTTCTCGCATGCGGGCCAGAAATACGCTGCGGACTGTACGAGAAGCGCAAAGGTCGGAACCGTTTTGGGTCTGTAGATATATGTTGAGGTTTCTCTTCCACAAGAGTAGATTGTTCTGGTATATTTTCACGAGCTTGGGCATAGGGCAAATCCAGGTCAGCGGTTATGTTCTGGGAACTGGCGGCATTCCAGTTCGGGAACGAGTCCTCGTTATGTATTTTTGTCCGGGCGTTTTCGAGCAGTAGTGATCCTGTAGTCAATTCTAGACAGCTGCCAGATCTATTCATAGGCGGTGATAGGCAGTCACTACTGCCAGAGAAAACAAACGCGCGAGAGAAAAGTAAAAGGGCTCCAACGAATGCACATATCAGCAACCGGTTCCATAAGTTCACGGCATTTAGGGATTGACATCCATGCGGGAGCGCGGTGAAGGAGGTGTACGCGGATCCGCTCATTTGTACCGCAGTCTTGTGACTAGTGCAGAATGAAAGGCGATTGTCCAAGGACATGATCACTGGGTTGGTGAAGGTGCAAGATGATGGAGAAGGTTGTAACCTTGTTACCGTGGCGTCTCGTTACTATTCTTGGAAATGTCAGTGGTGTGTGGTACCACGTGAGGATAAGGCAGGCTCTTTCAAAGAATTGCACCCGTCCTGTCAGGACAAAACACCGCTCAGTTCTTATGGGGTCTTCATTAGAACCGGTTATGTAGAATTTCACAAGGAGGAGCTGTGAAAGCCGGAAGGAACGTCGAAAACGTGGAGTAGAGAAAACGTTTTGCGGGGAGAATTGTTCCAATTTCTGTTCCTGTCTAGCCTCCCGCAGTCTAACGAGAGTCTTCTTTAAAGTATACGTTGGTGATGGACGACTGACTCATAGGTCAACTCCTGTTTGAATTGTTCTAAGATGCAAGTACACGTGGAATGAAGCTGCGTGAACATTGGATCGACGGAGAAACAAAACCTTAACTGGAATGATTTCTAAAATCACAACTCGCGATAAGATATTGGTAGTTATACGATGAGAATGAAGTCCTATCATTTGGAGCAATCATCTGAATTTCATGATGTAAAGAATGTGGCATTTTACTTTGAGGCGATCCAGGATGATCCTTAATGATCCTAGTGATGGTGAGAAAGCTGGGTGGATGAATAGGAGGATGGCAGCCAGAGTTATTAATGACAATGATGAGAAATAGAGGAGTCCGAGAGATCACCAAATGTCGTCCAAAGTTAGCATAGAAAAGACCTAAGTAATAATCCTTCATATGGGCTTGTAAAATAACAGTTGTATAAAAAGTACGCGCAGCCGACCCATGACAACGCACTACGGATGGAGGACCTGGATGATCTGAAACATCTTGCAAGTCTCAAGGTGCCTGGCACTATCTTGGTTTTGATCCTGCATGCTTGATCGTCAGCAATGTCGTTCGTTGCCTGGCGACAGGTTGTACGTTACCGATACCAAAAGCATTGATGTGTTTTGCAGGACGGAGCACGACCCAAGCACGGACTCCACGCAAACTCCACGGCCGGTTCTTCCACAAGTAAGTGCTGGTTGGTGTTGAGTGAGTTAAAGTGACAGATTCGTTGACCAGAATAGAGATAATACTCACAATCTCCCCTTTCGTAAGTGAAGCCGAGGAAACATCCCCGAAACATGGTCACAGTATCCTGTAGTATGTACACTCCAGTCCTGGGTGAGAAGGAGGCTTATTTGAAGTGAGCTGTACAATCTAACATCATAATCTGTCGAATAAAACATGACGCCTTTGATGCAACAGAATCATCAAAACTCTTTGGGCAACCACGTAACTTATAACAAAGAATCAGAAAAAGAAACTAACATCGACAAACCTTTAGCGCAAGACATGCTTGCAGGTAGCGAGAGGCGCAGCATCAAAACGTCCAATGCAGTCAGGGCATCGCCGGGACGATGTTCATGCTCATATACATGAAGATTGATGCGTACATTGATATCGCGCTTGTCGTCACCAATAAGCGCTCAACCTCGGTACTGTCTTTGATCGCAGGAAATGTATGTTTGGGAGCGAATGTCGGTGATTGTTCACCGTTTTAAAGCCTTCGGGAAATAATGCAGGTATGGTAACAACCCCCAGATCGAGGACGCTTATCTTATCCCGTTACGGTGGAAGAGGATATTAGACATAGAGACCAATGGGCTTCTTTGTTTGAAATGAGGCGACACCGGCATCTTGTTAAGGCCAGTTTCCAAAGTCGACAACCCTGAACAGATCGAAAAAGGCGTGAATCATAGGCACATTGGTCTTCAGTAAAGTCCTGAGTCTACGAACAGACCCCGTAGTACCCAGTGAATGTAGACCCGTTTCGAGGCAGTCCTTCACAGAATTCCAGATTACATGTTTCAAGTCATCATAGCAGTGAGGCACCGTACTTCCGATTCTGCCTTGGACTTGGACATAACAAAAGACAGAGTGATTGGCTATAAGGCTTTGAGCTAACCAGTCGACGATTTTACGGTCGGCTTTCCAAAAGGTGCAAATGAGGAGGTAACGGATTGACCTGACGGCCGTAGGGACAAAAACAACAATGAACGAGTTTTTATTTCTGATCCCATCGTCGAGAACAGACAAAAGAAGAATCACCAACGAGTTCAGCTCGTGTAGAGAGGTCTAGCTAGGTCTTTCAGTTGAGCAGGTTTGAGCTAGGAAAACATGAAAGGAGCAAGTAGAGATAGTCCTAGATAGACCGACTCATAAAGCCAGTTGGACCTGGGATCCAGGATCAGCCAAGAGTTTTTGCAGAATGAATGTCGCACATGAAGATGAGGTGGAAGGCGTAGAAACACCAGAGCAGAGATCTCAGTTCTCTTTCTCCGCAATTCCGTAGGAGATGTCATCTAGAGTAAGTCAGCCATTATCGACACCCTGAGAGCTAGCGAGAAGATCCAAGACTTTGGAGAGATGATCAAACAGTGGAGGTGGACTGGATTGGGTGTCGAGATTGAATTGGAGATTGCCGGGACCGGGAGTAGCGGGGGTCCTCTTCCGCCACGTGAGCTGCACATCGGGAGATGATGTTTGCTTCCCAGACCGTTCAGGGGAGAACGGAAAAATGACGCGATTTGGACCATGATGCGAGTTACAACTTCATAGCGAGCTATGCTGCGAGGATGAGGGATGAAACAAAGACTAAGAAAGAGAACAGAGTCTGCTTCTGTGAAAGTGAGGGAACACGCTCAGAAGACCCTGGAAAGACGACCCTTGAAGGGGGAAGTGATAGATTAATGTGTGACGGCAGTTGTGTTGTGTCACATCTGTCACGCGCGTGTGGAACTTGAGCGTAGTGAGGACACCCAATCTCGTCGCGAATATATGTAGCAGCTCAGGGAGCCACCCGTTTTCTCTTCTCATTCCTCCTCACTTTCATCTTTCTTCGCGTCTCCGCCCGATCCTTCATCTTATAAAGTTCTTTCCTTGTCATTTGGAGTTTGTTTTCTGCAAATCGATCACTTGTGTACCAGCTCGTCCTTGCTGCCATGTTCGGCCTCAGCAATCCCCGTCAACGGGCCCATTCCCAGTCTTTCTCGCACCCGGATCCTTACCGCCCTCAAGAGTACTACCTTCCAAGTGCTGTTCCAGGCCACTCTGCTCTGCATGCCTCTGATAGCACTCCCCGCCACTTTACCGGAGATCATGCTCATGCCGATTTGTACCCGCACCAAAGCGACCATTCCCCGCATCTCTACCACAATGCTCGTCATAATAGCAATATTGGATATGACAATAGGGAGTCCCTGTCCCCCGCTGCTAGTTTCAATCAGTCGTTTGATCGTCGTACTAGCAGCTCCATCGACCTCCATATGCTCCCGAACTATCCCAGCCATTCACATTCACAAGCTAATAACTCGAGATCCGACTTGGGAAGTCTTGCTCAACTCAAGCGTAACGAAATGTCCAATTTGCTTGATACCTTCTCTTTGACTACCGATCATCAGACATTTCCTCCTGAACCTGATTCTGCTCTAACCGGGCCGTCCTCAGACCACTCGGACGATTCGGAGATATGGCCTTCAGGTGTGGCAGAGTCCTCTTCGGATCCACCAAAAATGCGGAAAGCTCGACGTGAAAAACCCCGCATTGAACTCGCGCCTGACCAACCTCCAACCACACAGGGAAAACCTCGGGCTCGAGTATATGTTGCCTGTCTGCAGTGGTAATTCTTCTCCAACGCAGAAGTTGTTGATGTGCCTGACTTTTCAAATTTTCCTTAGCCGGACGCGCAAAATCCGCTGTGATGGTGCAAAGCCTGTATGCCATAATTGCGGGCGCCGTAGCAGTGGGAACAACGATTGCAACTACGACGCTATTCCAAAACGTCGTGGCCCAGATAAAACACCTGGCGCCCGTCAACGCATGGCGAGGGATGTCAGGAATGAGATTGATAGCGGGATTCTTCCTTCAAGGAGACGCCGTAGAAATCGTGATAATTCGACAAATGAATCGAGCCAAACAACTCGTCAACAACCCCAAAACCGACACACTGATGTCACAGACTCTCCCCGAAATCACAGAAACGATACACCAAATATTATATCCCTCAGCCTGTCCCCTGAATCAAGCAGCCGGCAACCTCGCAGTAACGGTGACTTTGTGCCAGTTTCGCACTATGGTCGTTCCTCGTACTCACCGGAATGTGTATGCCACGGTTTGGTTCAATGTCCTGGTCTTTCGGACATTGGAAGCCTGTCAAGTAACAGAAAATCTGTCTCCACCGTACGTAATTAATTCAGTCCGTTTCAACATTTCCTGACTTGTTCGCCTAGATTACATCTTATCAAGATGGGTATGATTTATCCTCAATCATGTCGCCCTACCCAGCTACTAGCAACCGGGGCTATATCACCGAAGTGGATGAAAATGGGGAAGAGCAACAGAATATGCATAATGAAGCAATCGGTAGTGAGCCTTCCCTGACATTCACTCGCAAAATCTGGTGGGACTCCCTTCTGTCCCTTTATGTCGCTCCTACATCCAAGCACCAGCAATCACTTTCCCCATCGCAGAAGGCGTCAGCTGCGCAAAGCATCACATCGGATCTGCGCTTCTTATTCCGTGCATCCAATTATTGGTTCTCCTTTTTTCACATCCCGAGCTTTTTCGGCAACTTTTTTGACGCGAACAAGAGAGAGAGAATTCAGCCCAGTCTAGTTCTTGCTCTTCTTGCCATGGCGACTTTCTGGCAGAGCTCAGAAGTTGGTTATGGTAAAGCAGGCCGTGATCGCGCCCTGCGTTTCAGGGATGAAGCGCAAGCAGCTATGGATGCTAGTTTCAACGCAGGTTGGATCGATGAGACCCTTGCACAGGCTGCCTGGGTGAGTAACTACCATGCACATTCCTTCGTTCTTTTATAACGTATACCTTTCTAGCTTCTCGCCCTCTTTGAGGTTTGCGCCCATCCCCGTCATTCTTCTGAGAGATCAACATCTTCGATGGTCATGCTGGACTCTATTATTCGCAGTTTATCGTTGACCTTAGTTGACGCGGATGACCCCAACGCCACCATGTTCTCCCCTGGAACAGTTCCAGTCGTCACTTCACCACAAACACGGACTGTCTGGTTCCCCGACCAACCCCTCAATCGAGCATCCCAGGAAGCCTCCTTCAATTCTTCCCCGGGCCGTTCTAGTAACGATAGCGGATGTTCCTGCCACCAGATCACGCTCGGAGAGCATTGGCCTTCAGCAGCTGAGCATGCGCCCATGTGGGGGTCAACGCCCGCCTGGGACGATTCTTGGTCAGAGGGTGATATTCGGAAAGAGTCTTGCCGAAGACTCTGCTGGAGTTCGATGATTTTGGCTGCGGGGCATATTTCTTATACAACAGCACATCGTTCACAAGGGCTCGACTTGTTCATCTCAGATCCGGCGAATGTCAGTCATCTTTTGCTTTAAATCTTATCAAGTTCGGGGGATTGACATGATATTTTCCCCTAGTACGCATTACTTTTTTCTGGTGAATCGCTTGCTCGGTCCCCAGCCTTGTCTGGCTATTCGTCAAAGGACACTATCTGGGCGCTGCACGACCGATGTTTCTTGCTCTGGCATGGTTGCATTCGCATGCGCAACAACAACCACGCGACAGAAAATGACAAAGCTCAGTTTGCCGTGAAAGCGTGGCTGGAAGCAGACGGTCTTGAGGCCTCCCTCAACAAGCATACCTGTGCTATTGAACGTGCCTTCATCTTCCAAGCTCGGGAATATATTTTCAAGTATGCGGCTTGTCAATCAAAGTAGAGCTATATTGACCACAAACACCAACAGCACGCGAATGTGTATCTCATATGAATTCCAACGATATATCCCTCTCGTGACCGCGTATGTCCTTTGTTGCATCCTTTTATTTCAAACCCACTGATACACCTTTGTTGGCAGAAGCGTCAGCGGCTTGTTCCATCGCAACAAAGCTGAGGAATGGTGTAAGGAAAATCGCACTAAGATACTCCCTGTTACTCACGTATGATTGATATTGGCAGTGACGCATCAAGCGACGGTAGCTCAGCGATTCATGCTTGGTCTCCACACCATAACGGGGAATTCGAACAATTTGCTTGCTCGTCGGCCATTCTTCGTTTTCTGGTTCATGGGACAGATCCATCGGTCAGTAGTCATCCTACCTCTCAAAAGTAACTCGCAAACCAATCTAATATCCTTCAAATCAGTGCGTTGTCATTATGGCAATGTGATAATACCTTGACAGTAGCTTTGGATGTCTGCAAGGCATTGATTCCTGCCATCGACTAGTGCGTGTCTTGACCATGTTGACCAAACATTGACTGATATCTCGAGCAATAGTTTGACGGCATTGTGGCCTTGTGCTGGTGAGTTTGTAGCCTCTATTGCCTAAACCGTCCTCTAACGTATGAGTTCCAGAACAACGATATCGATATGAATCTCTTCGCGATAAAGTCGCCAGCTCTTGCTTTGTTGCTGGTGTAGATCCTCCCCCGCCATGCGATTTGACGCTCCCCCCACCTTCATCCCCTGAGGCATTGGTCTGAGCTCTTCTATATTTCTCTCGTCTGACTTCGGGTTTTATCATTTTCTGGGGAAGCTGTTACCTTGTACTCCATAGTATGCCATATCCGTGCCCGCTTTCCCGCAAGCGAGAACGCTGTATCAATGAAACCCTCCTTGTTGTATCAATAGTTACACCGAATTATATCTTGATACTGTTATACCATCGCTTACTTATCGCTTTTTGATAATTCGAATATTGTGGTTTGCTTCAACGCCATGATTATGCCGGAAATGGTAATGTGGCACCGCCAATTAGCAAGGACCTCGGCTGGCGGGCCTTCGCTCCTTGACCTGGTACCACCACAACCCTCAACCATGAGTCAAGACGACTTGTCCATTATACTTAGCATTACAACTTCATTGGAATCGACTAACTCGCTCCCGACACTGTCAACAAGCTCGTCGCTGAAACGCAGAGCCTCCCCTTCCTTTGAGTGCTCTGAAGATAACAGTCGCAAGAGATTCAAGGAAGAGCCAGAAGATATGACCCATCGGAAGGAAATGAGTAATTCTGAATGCAATACAGACTTTATGGATGACCTGGCGCAAGAGCTGCAATGCGGATGCTGTTCAGAGCTGGTTTACAAACCGGTCATCGTCATGCCTTGCCAACATTTCTTTTGTGGAAGGTAAATATCTTGTCTACGCGTCTACGAAATGTCGTGCTAATGATTGCTTTTTAAGCTGTTGTGTTCTCTGGATTCGCGTAAGCAATCTATTATTTCTGTACGTCGATGCTCTGCCAGGTGCCACTTGATGTCATATCGAGCAGAGCCACGCAAGGCTTATTTCCATTGTTCCGAATCTTGACAAGAGACATTATACTAACTACACTTGTGTCCATTATAGAACGGTGGTACAAACTGTCCTGCTTGTCGTGGTCTTTCCACAATTGCAATGCCATTCCGTGCTTTGCAATCTGTGATCGATACATTACTTCGAGCAGCGCCACACAGATCACGTACAGAGCGAGAAAGACAACAAGCTGATGAAATCTACAAGTCTGGACACTCGTTACGCGTATGTTATCGTGCCCTGGTCTGTTCATTAACGTATCTTACCTGTCAACTTCAAATATCCAGCTCCCTCCCCCCAGAGAAGCGTCGCCGCCGCCTGAAGTGAACCGAAGCACCGAATATGTGCACCCTTGCCCTCATTGCTTGGCAGGCAATCCTTACGATTGGAGATGTCCACAACCAATCTCAGACCCGAACACCGACGTTGATCACGCCTGGCACGTCGATGACGGTTTGCCACCAGGCCACGCTCACTGTGGTAATTGGTAAGCCTTTGCCCTGGATCCAATGATTGCTCGACTGAGTATACCGCTAAGTGAGAATCTACTTGCTCTCCGAGCTCCGACGACGACGAGGTGTGACCTCTGTCTAGTCTCATTTTGTGGCATCGGCGTGCAAGATCGGTGCATTGCAGCATCCATTCTATCCCAACACCCGCATGGGATGTCAAGTCATGCGGACATGATCCAATCCGCTGATGTATATGAATGCTTTGACGGCAACACTGTTGAAGTTGAAATCATGCTTGAGTACTTGGAAACCCAAAGGTTGACACCTCGTCATATGTACCGCGAGGTGAGAGGCTAATAATATCACTCGCAATCATTTGCCTCAACACCCCCTACAGATTGTGCAATATATTCAGAAGCAACCTCGGGGATTCGCAACCCTCATTGAGCTTGACTTGTTTAGCGATATACACGGAGTTACGCCCGGAACGGAACCAAACCCAGAGGCACCCCGAAACAGGATCTGTCGGTTGTGTGCCGCAGAAGTTCTACTCTGGGGCTTGAAAGATTGGTGGATACGAGAACGTCAGAAAGGATTTCTTGAAGAGGCTGTCACGAACCGTAAAGACTGTCCACAAGGGATCACATGCACGCGTCAGAAAGAAGATCATGGTATGTCCCCTCCTAGACCACGCGTTAAGAATAAACTGAATGACATCAACTGGTACAAGCCCACGCTCGAGAATGTAAGCATTTGGGATCAGCTCCTAAGAAATCTTGCTGATGAATTACTAATGTTGACAGTCAATCATATAATCGGACGCCCAACACCAGAGGCAGGAGCTGCCGAAAACATCGCCCCAGGTATCCCAGCGACTCAGCAAGATCACTCGAATCCTAATCCGAACAACTCTACACTGCCACTTGCAGGCTCATCAGCAAGCTCGCTATCATTTCTTCTCAATGTAGACCAGGATATAGGCATCTCGTCGCCCCCGGAGTTCCGGTCTCCTACGCCAGATGTACGGGATGTTATTGACAGACTTGCAGCGTAAGCAAGTGGTTATATCGCTACTTTTTGTTCGGTTAGTTATAATAGAACCCTGTGATCATGTTATACTATCGACACAGCATGTAATAATTTATAATGGAATTTGGTATCAATGGGCACACTCTCATGTATAGACATACCAACGAAACAAGTACATATTGAAAGACGAAATGGAGGAGCTACATGGCCATCCCGCCAAGGACTGATATAGAACTCCCGCTCTGATTTAACAGTGCCCTCAATTTTGCATCCTTCTTCAAACGTCTCCGTTCCTCCTCGAGCTCAGCGATCTGGTATTTGATCTGTTCAAGGGCTGTCCGCGATGGATTTCCTCCTTCCTCCTCTGAAGTAGAATATTGTCTGTCTTTCACTGGCCTCGACAGGAATCGAGTGAAACCAGAAGAAGAGTTGGTTGCAGGTGTTATTGGCCTTGGACTTGATGCAGCAGACAATATCGGTGGTGTAGCAGAGGGCTTGCCACTGCTATCGGGTGGCAACCAACGAACATTGGACACTTGTTTCGGCCATTTACCTAATTTTTGGATATGATAACCGCCTTCTCCCATATTCGCCAGTACGTCTTCATCACTGAGCATTTGGAACTCATCCGCGGTCGTGTCTGTGACGCTGTCGACAGCTGTGATCTGAGATTCTCTAGACGAGAGGCTGCTGGGAGTAATTGCCCATGGATTGAATTCATTTGTAGCCGAAGATGTAGGCGAAGTAACAGTTGAAGCTAAGAAAGGCGTCTGGCCTGAGATGGCAGAGGAGGTGTGAATCGGGGGGACCGGCCGTTTGTAAGGGTCAAGCGCAGACATGATATTTGAGGTTGTCGAGAATCCCGGGGACTTTACGCCGTCCGCAGTACCAGGTCGAGACGAAATTTCTGAAGTTTTGCCAACCCTGCCATGATCTACATGTTGTAACAACTTGTTCAATGAAGGGCCCCCGTCTGAGGTGTTAGGCCTCTTTATCGAGGATATAATGGGCGATATCGAGGTTACGGCAGCGAAGTTTGATTGCAACTGACGTAACAGCGTGTCGGACACGTTTCCATCGACGTTCTTCGATTGATGGTCAATCCTGCCGCCTCTGCTATTGGCGTCATAACTCCGAGAATCTTTCAGAGCGTCAATAAATAAACTCCCATCGCCGTGTGAACTCTTCAAACTCTACTTACTATATCCTGAACTACTGGTCCCACCGCTGTCTGTCATTGTCCGCCATTTCGCATCTGATGTCCCCCGTGCGCGAGATACGTATTTTGTACTAGAGGGCCCACCACCACCCGCATTGCCTCCTTCCCCACCGCTATCCGGCGGTCGGGCATTACCACCACTTTCCTTCTCTGTCCTTCTAGACGGCCGTTTCTGTGTGTAAGACTTTAAGAAAATCACATTGAGCTGGGTGCAAACAAAATATTAGAAATTAGACATACCATCACAGTCTTAAGCGCGCTATGTGATCTCAAGTCAGGTATATGATCAAATAGACATGCTAAAACCATACCGAATTTGTAAACTTCGACAACTACACAAAGTAGCCACCTCGTACACCCCGACAGAAGTCGAATTGGACAGAGCACGGTGCATTGCATGTTTCACTAGTGATTCGAGATGAGGTATTCGGTAGTTTGTTGCTAGAATCAAAAGCTGGCTGAGGACCGGTGAGGCATGTTGGAGGGGTGTAATGAGCGCAAGTGAGTAGAAATACTGCAGGAGTGCCAGGGTTACAGGGTATGGCTCAGAGAGGTGGAACGCGCGAGGTGTTAGTCGAGGGTCCACGCGTGGTTCGTCCCATGGGGGATTTCCTGGCAGTTCGGGTAATGGGATGTGCATCGTTGAGGTGGGTAGAGATTCTAGAGTGGTTTTGGCTTTTTTAAGCAGCTGCTTCCTTTGTTCTTTAAACCAAGGCCAACGATCTTCCAGGATCTTCCTTGAACATGGTATCTTGTGACCATCGTCGCAAACAATGTCGAAATCGGTAAGCACTCGCTCTTCAAGAGCTGCTAGCCCAAGCTCCTGCATACGAACATCAAGTTTGAGTGGCGGTGGCTGATATATCCCAAATGCCTCCAGGTCGACGACAGCAACATGATCCCAGCTCAAAAGTCGTCGATTATAGTCGTCCACTAGATTCCCATGTCGATTACCGAAAATCAAGAATTTGTTGGACTCTGCCCATAAGCACCCACGGAACCAAGAACCACTTTCAATCGCCTTTCCAGGATCAATACGTGACCAAGTCATAGCAGTCAGGTCAAGAACCCAGATGGAAAAGGATTGATAACTATGTGCTAGATATGTCCCGGCGATTATCAAGTGTGTTCCAAGGATAGCACCTGTTGGGAACCGGAGACCTGGAGGGAAAGTGCTCCCTGTCATGGCAGAAGAACGGTCTTGGATGGTAAAATCGGCATCGGGTAAAGGAGAAAAAACTTCAAGCTCGCGCTTGACATCGGTAAACTGGATGACTTTGAGCGTTGATCAATAAGACTGAAAGAAAGAGGTAGACAAACGTTGTAATTGCTGTAAAGATAGATATCACTAGGGTGGTCTTCTGTAGGAGTGACAGAATAAGGTAGATGTGTCAGACTCTCTGAGGAAGTCATGTCATCTGGTGAAATGGGAGGGGAATTAGGGGTCTTGAACCGACTACCAGAGGGTCCTAAGGTCGAAGCTGAAAGTGAAGCCTGCATTTCTTCTTGTGGTGATCGAACTGTTGTGTGGGACGACACGGCCACACTGCGATATGTACCACAATGGCGTGGATAGTCGCGTCTTTGTACCCAGGTTTGAGATATCAGGTCGAAAACACAGACATCATCTAACCAAGTGTTGAAAAAGTCCTGACCACCGATGACGAACAATCTATCGGCCGTCACTGAAGATAAATGGGCGTAACGAGCTCGGGGAGTGAAAGGCTCTGAAGCCGGAGGGGACGGAAGAGCTGGCAACCAACGTCTAGTAGATAGGTCGAAGAAGCGCACGTCATTCAAAACGCACAGCTCATCTGGATTGATTGAATCAGGCTGGTTACTCATGCCTCCGAATACCACGAGATGGTTATTCCCTGAAGAACGGTTAAGTCCGCACCAACAAAATAGAGACACGGAGGACATACAAGCATCAGTACTGTGAAAGTAGCGTGCTCTTGGGACATCGTCATCTTGAGATGCAGGCAACCTGTCCCACACAAAAGTCTCCAGGTCAAACACATAGAGATCCGACACCATTCTACGCTCTGTGACCAATCTCCCGCCCTGCCTGACGGTCAATCCATTGTTCGAACAAAGATGCGATTGTAATGGTACTGACGAAGAGGTACATTTTGGAGCCTACGACAGTGGTTGATGCCCCCTGTGAACCCAAGGTGTTACAGCCGAGTCCAGAGCCATGAGAAATGAAGGTCACATACGACAAGTTTAGCAGGTACATCGCCAGTTGTCTTCCTACAGAAAGTCGTGAGGTCGTAGATGGAGTGAAGCATGGCTTGCAGGCGGTCAGGCCGGCAGGGACTAGAAAAGGTTTGAAAATCAGAAGGAATGAACAACGAACAGAGAGTAATTGTGCAGCGAACAGGCAGCGAACAATCTTCGATCAAGCAGGCGCCCTGAACCCGGCCGGCAGTTATGCCGAGCCCTTATACATTGACTCCCCAGATCTGTCCTCCCCAGACTGGAAGAATTCGCGGGTTGCCAAACCTCGGAAGACAGGGATCCGCACTCTTCAATCAAGCATTACCTTCACTTTCACTTCTACACGAGCCATGCGACTATCTGGATCTTCAGTCAGCTGAGAAAGTAGAATGTTATGGGGATGGGAGGCACGATCGGTGATCTCCGGCTCTATGACCAACTTACATCAACGAGTCACGAAAACCATGCGATGGTGTTCTCTAATAAATGTCTCCTCTCGCTATCTTATCGCTCCGAGCGTCACTAGACATCTACAGTTACTTTGCTTACGGCGACAAATCTTCGTTAACGCTGCCATAGTCAAACCAGCAGCTCGACTCATAAGCATGGATGTTGTTCTTTCTCAACCCGAGCCCGACAAACTCAAAGTCCTTCCGCATCACCAGTATGTCACCGCAGAACATCTTACGCCATCGGCAGTTGCGCCTTCTCCGCTTGATCAATTTCGGACTTGGTTCAAGGAAGCGGTAGACGGTGGCGTAGTCAAAGAAGCCGAAGCAATGTCGCTCTCCACATCTACACCCTCAGGCATACCATCAGCCCGCATCGTCCTCCTCAAGCAAGTCGACGCTCGCGGTTTCGTCTTTTTCACCAATTACACCTCTCGCAAATCCAAAGAACTTATGGCAAACCCCAATGCTGCTCTGGTTTTCTATTGGCGCGAAGTTCACCGGTCAGTGAGGGTGGTCGGGCGAGTTGAAAAGCTTTCATTCGACGAGACCGACCAGTACTTCCAAAGTCGTCCAATAGGCAGTCGTTTAGGCGCATGGGCAAGCAAGCAGAGTACGGTAATAAGAGAAGGCGAGCTAGATGCGCGTCTTGAAAAAATTCAAGAACGTTTCGGGGCTCAGAACGAGACAGAAGGTTTTGTGCCCACACCTGAATTTTGGGGCGGATGGAGAGTAATTCCAAAGTAAGCTTTTAATTATTTGCTTGAGTATACTGTCATGACATCAACTCAGTGAGGTCGAATTTTGGTGTGGGAAGCCATCTCGCCTACACGATCGTATTCGTTATCTTAAGACCGAAGGCTCTGCGGACGATAACCCTGAGTGGAAGATAGAACGACTTTCACCCTAATCTTAAAGTCAGGTTGAAGGACAATCTGAAGAAGAAGCTTACACCCATTCATATGTCAATCTCAATGGAAGGATTTTCATGATGTTATATTTTATCAACCTGAGCACGGCATCGCAAAACTACAGCACCTCGCCTCGTGCTGCGTGCCAACACGCTTTTGACCATTTCTCGAACGCCGTTTTGGTTGCTCCCTCGTCCCCGTTGACCCAATGTCTCATGGGCTCTCCTTGTAAAGCTCGTCCAAAGGAGAAAGTAAGCGCGGGCAGCCTTCCAAAGGCGGATTCGGGAGGCGACGACAATACAAGGCTGTTCAGAGTCGCAAGGTATTGTGTCGCCGTCGACGGAGGCAAACCTCCTAGAACGAAAAGATGATTACTTGGAAATACCTCTTGAGCTTGGCCAGTCTTACCGGACAAAAATAGAACACCAGGGACTGCAGCTGGGACCGAACGTGACAAGACGGTAGCTGTCGCCAGAGCAATTTCCTCTGGGGTTACATTCGCCCTGGAAGGATGTTCGAGGCCAGGTTGGGGAAACGAAGGCTTGATGAGTGATCCTATAGCATCAAATATCGATTTACTGTCAGCGCTTCGATAAGGTCCTCATCTTCTGATCCTTGCCTTCAAGGAGAACCCCATGGGCTTTCATCCTCTCATAGATCATACTAATCACTTGCTCGTGTATTTCAGCGCTCCTGGCAAGATCTGCGTCTTTCGAGAAATCGACATCAGGCTCGACAATTGGCACCAATCCTGTTTGCTGACTGATCGCTGCAAACTGAGCAAGGGTTTCTGCTTGGATCTCCATAGAAATCCTGGTCGGGTAACCGGTGTTTATCGAACCACAAGCGAGCGGTACACGCCACTTGGAAAACCGAGCACCAGCCGCGCGAGCCGCCTGTAACTTTGGAAGAAGATCGTCAAGACCTTGCACTACGAATTCGTGCTCCGAGCGTGGAATCGGGGCGAGTTCGCCGTTTGCACGGACTCCTACTATTATTCCCCGGCTGGACAGTAGAGGTCCAAGTCCAAAATCCAGGAGCGTTTCCGAGTGGAGAATGACTCCAGAGATGCAATCTATTGTAAATGAGGTGATTGTTCGATATATCGAACTGGTGTGGTGTACCACTGGGGACAGCGTTATATGCACATTCCCTCCACGTCTTCCGTCTCTCCCTGTTCTCTTCATCAGTGTAGTGTTTCCTATTATTTTGGTCCATAGCTGCGTTGAGCGTGGCTACCATCACGTCTGGAGATTCATCGGTGGCGTATACACCTTTTCCACGAGGGTTAACCAAGGAAGAGGCGACCGCGATGAGTTCATGTGCGTCAAACCTATTATGATATGGATACAGGAAAACTTTGGTATTGCCGTGCCCACTGATTTTGTCGCGATCTTCGTCTGTGGTGCTATCCGGGACGGCAAACAGGTTGTGCGGTTCGCTGTTTGTGTTAGGGCTGGACATTTCGTGGTGTGGGCGATTGATAATGATGTTCTCTGGAAAGGATGGAATGCACTCACGACAAGCTCATATATTCTATTTATATCGAAGTCCTACTCCAAGTATTCCCAGGATCCCAGCCTATTCCAGCATGTTAGGGGTCCTCCACTGTCCTCCATCCAACGACCGGAGATCGACGGGGCACGAGTTGCCGCTCCGCCGGATATGAAAGCCATAGATCTTTGAGGACGTTCCGTACTATCTCGAGAGCCCCCGGTCTGCTCAGGCGTGTTTGTAATAGAGCAATAGATAGAAAAATTAATGTTAAGGTCAAGCGCTGAGCGCTCGGCCACGCAAACGACATCATCGTATATATTTCAGTCAGCAATACAAGTCCTTCCATGCTAACAAGGTAGCGACGCCATCCGGGCAACATTGACCAACGCGTTGACTTGTGATCTACTATGATGCGCTGTGTTATGAACAAGTCGTGATGGAGTTAAAAATCTCACACTCCAGTCACAAGTCACCTCACACTGACGCGGTATCCCTCGACGAAAACCGTGTTTCTTTGCTTCAGCAACTGCGTTTCTTATAATGCAGAGATTCTTTATATCAAAGGGTCTGAGTGTTCAACGCGGTTACCGTCAAAGGTTCTTGGCCACGAAGACGCAACCATTGCCAAGAAAGATGGACGACTCTGGAGAGGACTTCCGGCCACCATGGGTCTACACGACGTCGCGTCTGATTACTTATGCAATTATACCTGGTAAGTCATCTCTTGTTGAAGAACGAACAAATCCGCTCACTCTTGTGTGCTTATCAGCAATCGCAGTTTACTCCATTTTCCTTTACGATTTTGGAGAGGGAGAGCATGTGTTCCAGCCAGTCAGTTGATGTACTGTCATTCCAGCCAACCCATTCACTCCTCTCTGTCTTAGATCCGACGGTTGGCAGCTGACAAGATAAACATCTTCTTCACTCTTTCGCCTGCGGAAGAGAAGTTACTGCAGGATAACCAGCTGCATGGTAATGCACCAAATGGTAGCACAAACAAACCGCTCGAAGAAGTTTGAGGATGACGCATTGGACTGACTTCTATGTGTGTGGCAATAATCACAGCTCTGATTCCCGTGGGTGATTGAGCTTGTTGAACGTGTATGGCTATTGACTGCTTTCCCGGAACCTTATAGGTCACGCTGGACGGAGTCGTGGGGAGCTCTTAAAAATGTCGTACGCATAAGCAAGATCGGAGTGCTTTTCCGTTCATCCCTTACGTGCAAGCGTCCATCAAGTCGAGAAGATACAATAGCGCAACCCTGGCCCTGTGCTTCTCCGTACTCGGCCAGAGTGCTTTCGATACATCATGGATTGTACACCGGAATGTATTTGCTCATACAAATTCCAGTAGCATGACGTACCTTCGAAGGCTGTATGTTGATCAAATACAGACTCTTGAACTTCTTTGAGTGACCCTAGGTGATCCTGACTAGACTCGTGCCAACTTGGCCATGTGCAATTTGTAACTAGGTTGTGACCGACGGACACTCCCAGGCAATCCAGCAGGTGCATATGCCAAGTTTGGACAGAAGTTATTGATGTTATATTGGATTCCCCCATTACCCCGCAATGTCGATCCCAGACTGCACATCCAATACAGGGGAATCCGATGCTCGCCGTGCTCTGTTCCGCAAGGCACTCGGAGAATTACAACAATTGCTCAAACAAGCAGTGGACAGAAGCAAAAGCCAATCGAGTTCATCAGACGTGGATTTCCTACCCACAGTAACAAAAGTGGATGAAGCGAGCTCTGGAAACTGTCACGGTCTGGTTGTGGATGTGAAGCAGATGGCATCCGAGATCATAATATTGCTCGAGGATCAGAAATCCCTTGGCTTACATGCTGGTGAGAAAGGAATTCTGCTGCAGAGAGAGTTCGAATCACAACTCTCGCCAGAACAACTCGAGCAGCTTGAACGCGTTGTCCATCAAAACCATCAACTAAACCTTCAGGGAATTCATGAAACTTTTCGAGGTATTGTTTACTGATAAAAATTAGAGATCATGCTTTGATGCGTTGAATGCCCAGGTCTACAGGAATCTCGCCAAAAGTACACTGGAGAAGTTATGAAAACTATCAAAGAAAGACGAAGGACCTCTTGACTCCGCCCCGTGCATGAAATCATCTCGTAGAATGATGCACTCAGGCATTGATATACGCCTGACCCAGAGGACTGAGAGCTCCATTCGCCTCAAGAAGATCTACGAAAGCATTAGCAAAATTCAGAGCAAATAAATCAGATGAATCACTATAATTTGAGCCGGTTTCCTTGCGCTGCGAACAATATAAGCACCCCTCTCGAACAACAAATCCTTAGAATGCACTTACGAAAAAGGCGAACCAGGCATACCCTCCAATCCAATCTAGGGTGTCCATATATCGCGCGGTAGAAGTGAGGAAATCCAGTACCTCTGATAAATCATAATAAGTATTATGCTTTCAGAAAGAAAGGGCCGGGATGAGTACCAGCATCGTTTGTAGATGTTGAAGCATATTCCGTCACCCAGATGGGGTAGTTTGGGAATTGATAGTGTACCTGCCAGAGGTAGTCGTAGAAGTTCCCTATACCTTGACCATACCTACCGATATTGCATTCACTTTCACCGACGCAATCAAAGGTCACAGATATACATACCAATGGATCGGAATAAAATCGATTTTGCAACCATTACATGCGGCTAAAAAATTCGCAAGCCATGGTCGACCACTGGGAGCATTTGTTACAGCAGGAGCTCCTAGACGAACCCCGGAGTCCGCCAACGGGTTGATATACTGCTTCCACAGAGCAGCGGCGCGAACAGGGTCAATGTTAGACTGGCTGTCGAAGTCGGGCTCGTTGAAGCCCTGAAGATGAAGCTTTTGGTAAATTGCTATTATATGTCTCGAAAATGACTCACAAGAATTATCTTAGCTTTCTGAGCTCGAACCTTTGCAGCAAAGGTCTCTATACCGTTGACTCCCCATTGCATTGGGATATACTGTATTCCAGATTTTGCCAGGTAATCAGGGGGTGTCTGTGCCCAGTCATATTGCCAAGAGACGACACTGGCGCTTGTGTTGGCCTTCTTAATATCGTTGATGTTGTCCGCTTCCGCGAAAGCCAGACCGCGCTTTGGATTTTTCACGGCAACCACGGTCGTAATGTAGAGTGCGACCGCGAGCAAACGAAATCGGTGGACCATTGGAGTAGAACGATTTGTCTTAATATCTCGTCTTCAACATGGCACCTTTTCAATGGTCGCAGCCATGGATACATCTGAGGTGATGGGGATTCCTGTCGAACCGATACAGGAACCCAGATCATCAGCCCAAGGTTTCCAGTGCCCACAAGCCACCAAGTATACCCCGGATAATTGTAAAATACCACGGGTCTTTGGGAAAGAGGCGTTGCCGTGATACAACTACAATGTGAATTGTTCAGCTGCCACAGTTTTGCGCTGCGGCAAGTATCACGGGTCGGCAGACAACCGAGAGCACGCAAAGACAGTGACCAGTAGATTTGGAGTAATAGCCCTAGCAGTATTCCCCGAAAATTACCAGACGACGCCATGACCGGTCCAGCTTGGATCTTCAGTCCGAGCAGTCGGGTCATCCATGCAACATGAAGTTGCAAGCGACGGCTGACCACCAAGTGACCAAAATCACGATTGTCAGAATTACACATCCTGTCAATGTGGAGGTCGCTCAATAAGGTGTGATGTCGGAAGGCACTTATGAATCGATGCACTACATGTTACTTATATAGTAACTCCAGTATCCTATTGGCAAGAGTTGAAGGTAGGAAGCTGCCTGAGGAAGTCACGGTTGCTATCTAGTTCCGGATTGCAACAACTTTGGAACAACCTGTTCAATATGTCTTGGCATTGTTAGGTCGTCAGGAGGTCAGCGAGTGAACCAAACACATCTGCACTCTGAACCTTGATCCCCTTCTGAAAGTTCAAGTTCCTGTTGAGTTCCTGAGTTATATCCGAATTCTCAGCTCACTGGAAACTTTATCGATTACGACTCTCCGGAAGCCTTTGCGTGCTCATAGATTCGATATAACGCTAGAACTGGATCCCGAAAATAGCCCTTCCCCTTTTGCTTAATGATTGCATTGCAATCACATTACTCTGCATTCATTCTGAAGCTTTCTGAAGTGCGAGAGTTCGCCGAAGCCTATCTTTCGCTGCACCTATTCAAGCATATCTACGCGTTCTGCCTTACCTTGCATGAATCTGGACATGGCTTGGGCTTGTGTAACACGCGTGCATCCGACTGCATGCCAATTCATCAGGTTAGCCGGCAGCCAGGCCAGTCATTCATCCGACCCAAACTTCTGATGCTGGGCAAAGCGATTTGCAAAGACTTCTTCCTGAACAGCGACTGAGTCGGAACCTGGGGAGAGCAAGGGAGACCGCTGAGTCGGAACAGGTTCGCTTTCTGAAGAATTGATTTACTCAGGCTTATACGCACTGGTTCATGTAAATTGTGCTTACAACAAAGCCTTGGCACTTCGTCCATCCCACAGCACACTGTGTTGTGCTTTGGAACCGCTGACCATCAACAGCGCGTCCAAAACCACTGGAATTTGAAAGCCCATCGAGTCGAGACAGCCAATCCTATCATCTTCCATGTACCAGATTCAAATGCCAGTGTCCGCAGTTGTGAGTTTATGTATAACGTGGGATAGACTTTAGACTCTCCCCGTCATGTGGTACGCGAATTTGACTCAGCTTCTTCAAGTTCGGCAAGCCTCACATGAACCCACTACCTAGATACGCCGTCATCAATGTATGGTGATGGGGCCCTTGGTGACCTTCCCAAGAAAGACTTGGATTCGAGAGCTTTGAGCCCAACCAGATCTCTCAGAACCCTTCAGAACCTTGTTCCTCATCTTTCCTACACCGCCAGGTCGCTCTGTCCTTAGGTCAGCAGATAAACCACATAACTACGCGTCTGCAAGTGGTGTTCGGCAAAAGCGTCAAATGACTCAGAATTACACAAATCAAAGCCCCAAAATTTGTGTTTTGGCGAGTTTACAAGCCTTTCGGAATGACCGCGTGATATCTCCACCCCTGCCCCCATTGGTGTTTGCCTCCACTGACAGCTAATCCGCCTTGGGGTCCGCATGGCAAGGGAAAAGAAGCGTTTTGCATTGGAATTGAGAGGTCGAATCTGGAAAACTCTGAACCACGTTTGCGAGACTTTCGCCGTACTACTCCCTACTCGGGATTTTCGGGATTCTGTATGCTAGTTGTGATGTCGGTTACTCGAACACTGCTGTGCTCTTCAATTCTCTAGGGTCATGGGCGGCAACATCTCGAAGTGCGCCGATTCCAGCCTGCGATTGATAGCATGCCTATTTACGGATAGGTTGGTATCCAGACATATAAAGCTTGAGGGCTTCATCCCAGCTATCGCTACTCGTCTGTATTGACCTGTAATCGAAAAATGGTTCACGCTTTCCCCCTTGTTTCCCTCCTTTTCCAACTCGCAATCTACGGAGGAACTGCAAACGCGTGGTTCCGTGTTGCGTGCACAGGGCCCTTGGTTCAAGGTATGTTACGCTTCCAGAATTTATGGTGACGCCACATATTAACTATCAAATCCGCAGAACGAGTGGATCCAATCATCTCTCCTGGTTCTTACCCCTCAAACCATGTACATGTAAGTCCTTGGTATCTTCAGACTGAATCAATGCCATGTCTCATGCAATATTATCAGACGATTCATGGAGGGAGCAGTAAGTAGGACTTTTCATCAAGAAATCATGGTTTAAATTTGCACAGATTTCGCGCCAAATAGCACGTTCGACACTTTGCGAGCGTCCAAATGCACTTCATGCCTAGTGCCACAGGTAATTCTCATCCTGTTCCCATTAAGCATTCTCTTACGCGTGCTATAGGACATGTCCAATTACTGTATGTTTGATAGCTAACTGGATCGCCTCCGTCGTTCATTTTTATGTCCTGGCAGGGTTCCCGAAGCTGTATTTCCAAGATCCTCAGACAAAGTTATTTGAACCTGTCCCCAACGGAGGTAACTACGATTGTCATTCTGTTCAGCAATCCCATTGACTAATAAGCAATATTTAGGCCTTCTGGTGTACTACCAAAACCGTGGCGATGGCGATAAGCGCAATGGTGGTCCAGGACTGAAGGCTTTCCCTCCAGGTTTCAAGATGATTAGTGGCAATCCTAGGTCTCGCTCTAAGAAGTCAGTAAGTTTCGGCTATGCTGCCGACCGAATCTCATCCGTTGCACAGATTCGCCGTCGGCGAAGGCTCACAGGGCGAGTTAAGGGAGCGTGCCGTACACTGGGCGTGTCTTCGTTATCCTTCCAGTGCTGGATATGAAAGTAAGGCGGTCCATTCAAACTTACACAAGTTCCACGTTATAACATTCATCCATAGGCGACGGGTTCCCTACCACCGATTGCGAATCTGGACTGAATGCTCGCGTCCACATGCCAGGTACTTTGACCTTCAAGTGGAACCCTAAATGTAAACATTGAGCTAATTCAAATCTCTTTAACGCCTGCAGCGTGCTGGGATGGCAAGGTGGCTGATTGCTCCCGTCCGCCTACTCGAAAAGAGTGCTCACTCATTCTCATTCTTAGAACGTTGATTCCCCTGATCACATGGCCCATGTTGCATACCTATCTGGCTTGGACAACGGAAAATGCCCTTCGACCCATCCAGTTCCTCTCATGAAGCTCTTCTACGAGGTACTTATCCTTCTATAACTCTACGAATGGCACTCACTACTCTGAATATAGATCACTTGGAATGTCCACGACTTTGCGTCGCGATGGAATCCTGCTGTCAACAAATGGCCCTTCGTCTACGCAACTGGGTGGGTTTGACTTGACGTAGTGTCTTGACTGGCAACAGCTGATCACTTATATATCCAGTGACCCCACCGGATATTCATGGCACGCAGATTTCCAGAATGGATGGGACACCAATGCTCTGCAGAACGCCATTGACCAATGCGACAACCCCAACGATGAAACCGGCTCGGGTGAGTTTCTGGACCCATTCAATCGATCGAGTTATTACTCAAAACCCTGATTACAGGAAAAACTGAAGCATGCCGCTTCTTGACCGTCCTCCCGGTTGCTCAAGCAGACCAGTGCAGGACGCCAGCCATTGTAAAGGAGACCATTGACGGAAAATTGGCGAAGCTTCCCGGGTAAGTTGTACATGAGCCTTGTGTTGCCATCTCTAACCTACCCAATCAGATGCAACCCCATTCAATCTGGTCCAGGGGATGCCACCATGTACTCGGACTCCAACTGCCCCAAGTGAAGAATGATATCAACGCCAATCCTCCGTTTAAATCTATCGGTGGCGTGAGGTGATGCAAGCCTTAGTAATAGAATTACTATTAGCGCTGAGTGAAAGTTCTAAATAACATTTTAAAACCCTACAAAGCTGTTCATGGTTGTTCAAATTCCATTGATATTACTTGTGATGCCACAAAGAGCGACTGAATTGGCAAGAGGGAAAAATGATAATAGCCGTAACCGCTTATTCCGTTATGGTGGTATTGTATGCATGTAATACGAACCCCCAGTTGCTCCGCCGGGACCCCTGGTCTTCGTCACTCTCTCTCCTTAACGCGCCAGAGCATGATCACGTGGGGCTCGCGCCCATATTCGGAAATCAGATCCAACATCCACTGTCGCGCTCTCTTACAGTCTCATATAGATTCAACCAGTTTCCAGACGTCCTCGTGCATTGATTTCCCAATCTCATGGACTCTACAGCCAAAACCTCGCCAATAAAGCCTCCATTAATTACACCATCGGCGTCACCACCTCCCAAGCAATCTTTCTCACATCCGTCCAGGTTCCTTGACAGTACACCACCTTGGAAAAGACAGCGTCTCCTTGCATTCCCTCGGAGAACACCTCAGGCCTCTTCCTCCTCTAGCCCACATCCTCAAACACCAGTTGATGTTCAAAAGGCGCGAGAGGCGAACACGCTACGTTTGCTGGAGTGTTGGGCTAGCCTTGCAGAGCGCCACAGCCGACCTGTGGATGAAGACGACATTGTCAATATAAGAACAGGGAAAATCACGAAGGACAATGGGTTCATTTCGAACTCCCGGAAACTTAAATTTGGTGCAATCGCTGCACCAGCAGTGGAGGAAATCACGGATAACGAAGGGAGTGAAGAGGAGGAAGAGGATGAATATGGTCAGGACGAGTTGGATGCATTCGGGGAAGCTAGCGTCGAAACCGATGACTTGGAAAAGGCAACTTCAAGCGAACCAGAAGCCGGAGGACAAGTTGTGCCACCGGTCATCCCATTTGGTCCAGCAGATGCTGAAGACTTACGAGATTTCATGGAGGCTGAACGGAGAAGAAAGGAACTCTATGGGAGTGAGATCGATGAAGAGGAAGATGAATCTCTGTCACAAACAAGTTGCGACGACCGCGATTCCCTAGCTGGAATATTGGTTGAACCTGAGACTCCCTTATTGGAAGAAGCCACAGACTCTGAAGGCCAAGAGGACGAGCACGAGGCGATTCCAGAAGAGCAAGAGGCTTCAATCTTAAGCCAGAATGTACAGACGTCTGTTGCTTCTGCGTCTGACGACGAGCTGGACAATTGGGACGTCGACGAATCCTGCCTTATTCAACCCGTCCTAAAGACGGAGGCGCCCGACAGCGACAGCGACATTGAAATCATAGACGGTCCAAATATGGTGCCATGGAAGTCATTGCAGGAAATGAAAGCAAACTCGGAGGTAAAGAGAAAACAGGCAAAATGGTCTCATTCTTCAACAAAGCAGCTGCAAACTCCTCCTCGGTCGCAATCATCATCTGGCCAGTCCATGACACCTTTGAGGGACTACGTGGTTGACCTGCCAACGGACGCTTCACCACCACCTCCATTGCCTATCATTGATTCTTCTCAATATCATTCTTCCCTCTCTGACCCGTCGCGAATGCAGCCTACCTCGACCGAGCCTAAATCAACCTTTACGCACCACAGGCTCCCGAAAGGCAAAAACCAGAACATTTCAATTCCGCATCTCGACCTTGCAAGAATCCCAAAAGCCAAAAGAAGTTCGCCACTGAAGATGGCGGTGCAGTGGGAGCCTTCTCCAACTCCAGAAACCAGCAGTTCCCTTCCAGCATCAAATCTGAAACCATTTGTATTGTTGACCCCCCGAAGGACGGCAGGCGTAAACTCATCGGAATCGCCCTCAAAAGCTCAGAGCGGCACAGAGCTTAATGAGGATAGATTTTCGGACGCTGGATCTTCCAGTCTTCCGAAGGTTTTGAGGCCAGGCAAAACAAAAGCGAAGTCAACGGCAAAAGCGCTATCGCAGCCGAAGATTAAAACTTCTGCAGGCGATGTTCACCCTATCACAACCCAGCGTACAGGAGATACCTGGGCTTACACCAGCGATGGAGTTGATGATAGCGACGATGCGATTTCTTCGTCCCGTGCACAAATACGCTCACATTCCAAACTCAGGGGGGACAAGGGCCATGTAATTTCTCTGAGAGCACCGTCAAAATCACGATCCATCGGTCATCGCAAGAACATTCAATCCGTAGCGCGTGCCTCGCCACTTTCTTTCCCAGATGATGACATCTCCGCTAGTTCCAGCGATGTCAGTACTTCCAGGCGCAAACTCCCTGTGGTTCGAAAAAGGAAACGCGTTCCTTCTGAGCCAGATGATCAGCACCAGAAGCAGAAGCCTACTTATGTAGCAAGATCTAATATTCGTGATAGTCAAGCAAAATATCAAGGTGCTCAACCCGCACACGCCTCAAGTTCTTCCATGCTTGACAGTGGGTATATTGCTCCGTTTCCGATCTTCATCCTCTGATCCCTATCCTTAGACATAGAAGGCAATCACCCTGACCCTAGGTACAGACGACAATCGTCGTCGCGAAGACGTGAATCAAGCCCCAAAGCACGAAGTTCTGGATTAGACTCAGATCGTAGCTCAGAGGATGACGACTCGGATGCTAGCAAGCAAAAACACAGGGGCCACCGGTCGCCCTCCAAAGTCAATAGCTTTCAACCCGCTTACCATTACCCATACCCTCGTTTGCCGTACACGGCTCAACCACAGCACCGCCAATCTTCCCAAATGTTCGCTCCTGTGCCGGATCCCCGTGCACAATTCATCATTGCACAGGCAATGCAACAGCTTTCTGCGTTAGTTAGCGCACCTTGGGAACCTCCCCCTGATCCATATACCCCGTCCCGTCACCATCGCGACAGAGGTTCGAAACCCACCTTCAGCACCCCAACTCACCAACATCCCTATCCTTATTCGTATGATCCTAACTTATCGCACGCGACTTTGCCTCCAGACTCGCCCCAATCTTCATCTTCTGATGAGAAGTTGAGCGGAGGGAGGCGAAAATCTTTGGTCGGCAGAAGTCGGTCAAGAGGACGACGAGTGTCTTTCAAGGTTGACAGCGATGCTCGAGTTTCTGATGCCATGGATGTTCATTCTAGTCCACCTAGCATGCGTTCTAATGGACGAGAACGAAGAAGCAAGCACAACATTGATGGGCATTTCGAGCAATCCAAAAGCAAAGAGAGAGCGAAGACGCCAAATTCTTCCGCGCTAGCGGGTGCTTCCTCAGAAACAGAACGGCGGGGGAGGACCTATTCAAGGGGCCAAACTCCCGGGCCGCCTGTTGAATCTTCAAACGAAGCCAACTGTGTCCAGCCTGGTACAGGCAGTCGCAGAAAACTACAGTCAACTAGTCGTGGTTCCTGATCTGGGAGATGCTTAGCATGAATGACATGGCGTTCCATATGTTTCTTCACCTTTTCTACTACTTTGCTACCACTTCGCTTGTGTCGACCAGTTGTCAATATTTCATATTCGCCTTTGGATGCTCTCGTCACGTGATGACAGGGTATTTCCATTTGACGACAGTGATCGGACCCGTTACCGTTACGTCGAAGCTAAAATTGAAGTTGTAAGTTACCGAAGAACCCTGCGTCTTTCGTCCGAGTCGTTTTATCTCTGAATCTATCATTTCTCAATTACGAAGTACATAAACTTGGGGTCACCTTTTTGCGCACCCTACAATCTGAATCTATGCCTCCGCCTGTTCGCGAATCGTACAATGCGAAAGCTCGACAATCTACCGCGGGCTCAAGGAAAAAGGGCAAACCGAAGAACAGAAATAAAACCAATCACGATGGGTTACAAGAAGACCCAAATGCTAGTATCATATCACCTGAAAGTAAGGAGGATAAAGAAAAGGCAAAGAAGGAAAGACTCCTTGCAGACGTGCGTGCTTAGATCCTCCGAGTGAAGCAATTCTAATCACAAAATTGCCAGCTTGCTGCTCAAACAGATGGCAAATGGACAAGCAAGAAAAAGAAGCGTTTAGAGAAGTACATAGTACGTGAAAACAATTACCCAGTCCGTTTTCTGCCATTCTGATCTAGCTTTGCAGGATAAAAAGCTTAAGAAAGAGGAACGGGTTCTGATTTTTGAGAAATTGATGTAAGTCAGGTTTTCATGACGTTCAATTACACCTGATTTTCCTAGTCAAACGCAGGCTTCTTTGCCTTCCTCGTTGCTGCAATCGTCGGCTACACTGGGGACGGGCAAGCTGTCAACACACCAGGAGTTGCAGGAGAAGGCGGAGGACAGGGATGTGAGAAAAGCCTTCGCAGGCCAAGCAGGGAAGCGTAAACGGCATCAGGACGCATTTCCTATTCACCATGCTGAGGAGGAGTTGGACAGTGAAGACGGAAACTTGCTCGGAGGATCGTCGCGAAACACGCCTACCCGAATCGCTCAGGATTCGTTAGAACGAAGCATCACTGTCGTTGACTCGTCGACTCAACACTCTTCTATGCCTCCAAACTCTTCCCAAAATGCGTCAACAGTAGGAGGTGCATTGCACAGAAATCCTGACGGCAGTGTTGCAGCCCCCAAGGTCCGGGTAAGGTCCAAAGGAAAACAAGTACGTTTATCTCCGACAGACGTATGACCACCAATTGAACAATACAGGTGATACAACGTGGCTGGGGTAGGCGGCCTGATACCGTTGTGCAGGACGAATCCGATACATCCTTCGACAGCTCTGATTCTGAATATGATTCATCCAATGATATGAGCGATTCAGAGGAAGGTGCCGACCTCTCCGAGTCGGAAGAAAAAGAGGAAGAATTTGAACCTTCTCAGGATATGAGCACATCCAAACCCAAGACACTTGGTTTCAAAGAGTGGGCCATGAAGCAACTCAGCACCGCCAAGGGCTTTGAACTTCTACAATCCCCGGAGCCCGCTCCTACTGGCCATGACGAACAACCTCCACCTCCTAAAAAGAAGAGAAAACTCGGCAATGCCTCATCAACTCAAGAGATGCGTGGTCCGTTGGGAGAGGACCTAAAGTTACCAACTACGACCTTGGCGAAGCACCTATTAAATGCTGGAAATAAAGATACCACCAAGTCCTATGTCAAGGCAGTCAGTGTCAAAAGGCCTCCAGAGGTGGAAGAATCAAGGATCTTGTTGCCAATCGTCACGGAAGAACAGCCCATCATGGAAGCTATTCTACTAAATCCTGTCGTCATCATCTGCGGTGAAACTGGAAGTGGCAAGACCACGCAAGTTCCTCAATTTCTGTATGAGGCAGGTTTTGGCACACCGGGAAGCGGTATGAACCTTCTTGAAATTCAACGACTTTCTAATTGAACTTGTGTAGAGAATCCGGGGATGATTGGAATCACTCAACCACGAAGAGTTGCTGCCATGTCCATGGCCACAAGAGTTGCCCATGAACTTTCACTGACTTCCTCTCGTGTTTCATATCAAATACGTTATGATGCCACTGTTTCTTCAGCGACGTCTATCAAGTTCATGACAGACGGTGTGCTTTTGAGAGAACTTGCCACCGATTTCTTGTTGACGAAATACTCTGTCATCATCATTGATGAGGCACACGAAAGGAGCATGAATACTGACATTTTGATTGGCGTTCTCAGTCGTGTGATAAAATTGCGCGAGGACATGTGGAAAGAAGGGAAAGAAAATATTCGTGTGCGTTTTCCATACCATTTTCTTCAGTATCATTTTGAGACTGTTAGTTTAGCCCCTGCGGTTGATAGTGATGTCGGCCACACTCCGTGTCAACGATTTTGTGGAGAACAAGACGCTCTTCGCTTCTCCTCCTCCCGTCATCACCGTCGCTGCCCGCCAGCACCCAGTTACAATACATTTCAGTCGACGGACGTATCCTGATTACGTGAAAGAAGCAATCAAGAAAACCACTAAAATTCATAATCGCCTACCGCCTGGTGGCATTTTGATATTCTTGACTGGTCAGAATGAGATCACAGGGGTCTGCAGAAAATTAGAGGCTCGTTTTGGCAAAAAGGCGATCGATGAGAAGAAACGAAAGCGAAGCGAGCCTCAAAACCACAAGCAAGATGTCAGAGACGAAGATGAACCGTCTGTGACTGCAACTCCCGCACAAGGTTAGAAATAAGCATTTCTGGTCATGCTCTTATTGAAACTTTTTGCTCCAGTCGATATCGAGGCTGAAGATCTTGATCTTGGAAACGCTGTTCCGGATGATATAGCTTTCGATGTCGACGGAAACATAGATGAAGACCCAGATCCTGAAGCTTTAGATACTGACGATGAAGAAACATTGGATGAAGAGCTTGGACTTCAAGATGACTCAGGAAGTACGTGATTCTCGCTCGGAGCCCGGTTCCTTCATTAATGAATGATGTAGCACCTATGCACATTGTACCCCTCTATGCACTTCTGCCAAGTGACAAGCAAATGCGCGTTTTCCAGACTCCCCCGCCTGGTTCCCGTTTGGTTGTCGTGTCAACCAATATAGCTGAAACGTCGTTGACGATTCCTGGAATCCGCTATGTTATCGATTGTGGTAGAGCAAAAGAAGTAAGTTGTATTTTCACTTTTAAAGTCCCTTGCATTTGCTGAAATAGATCAGCGACGATACGATGTCGCAAATGGTATTCAAGCTTTCCAGGTCTCTTGGATAGCAAAGGCATCTGCTGCCCAGAGAGCCGGCCGCGCAGGCCGCACTGGCCCAGGTCATTGCTACCGTCTCTATTCATCTGCTCTGTTCGAACATCACCTTGAGAATTTCGCAATTCCAGAAATACAGCGAATGCCGATTGAAGGTGTCGTCTTACAAATGAAGAGCATGCATATAGACGCTATCGTTAACTTCCCCTTTCCCACTCCACCGGATCGTTTGGCGCTCCAGAAAGCTGAGAAAACCCTCGGATATCTTGGTGCATTGTCAGCTCCATCATCTGTGTCGAGAGCTTCAGGTGCAATCGAATATCAGATCACTGATCTTGGTAGGACTATGGCCTTGTTCCCACTGTCTCCACGCTTCTCAAGGATGCTCGTGAGCGGCCAGCAACATGGCTGTCTGCCATATGTCATATGCATTGTCTCGGCAATGTCTGTTGGAGATCCATTCATCTATGAAGACGCCTTGGAAAAAGATGAAGAACTGGAACAATCAGACAAACAAGTCGGGCTCGTTGGTTTGAAGAGTGAGGCCATCAGGGATAAAGAGGAGCGTCGTTTGGTCCGTAAAGC
The DNA here is from genome assembly GCA_014925845.1 of Crassisporium funariophilum. Classification (NCBI taxonomy): domain Eukaryota; kingdom Fungi; phylum Basidiomycota; class Agaricomycetes; order Agaricales; family Crassisporiaceae; genus Crassisporium; species Crassisporium funariophilum. The sequence continues at coordinate 1,406,912 of JACGCL010000006.1, forward strand.
GTTTTTCCAGTCTCAACACGTAAGTACAAACTCACTCCTTTGGAGGCTTAAAGCTTGATACATATGTTTAGATGCATGCCTCACTGGGGGGGCACACCAGCGATCTGTTCAAAACACTTTCCGTGGTCGGCGCTTACGAGTATGCGGGTGGTGGACAAAGGTTTTGCTCTGAACATTTTGTTAGACCAAAAGTAGGTCGATCATCTCAGTTTTGCTCCTTGTCTGACTTTTCACAGGCTATGGAGGAGATCCACAAGCTTCGGGCCCAGATCAGCAACATCGTCCACCACAATTTCCGTGGCATAGATGCTGGTTTCATTCCACTACTTCCACCCCCCAACGATCGTCAGGTAAATTATACCCGTCTTATATCCAATAGCATTCCATTACCATACTATCTTTTAGCTCAAAGTCCTTAGGCAACTTCTAACAGCTGGATTTATCGATCAAGTGGCTGTTCGAAAAGATGTTGTGGAGAAGAATCAATCAACAGGCACACAGTTTGCAACCTCGAGGGGTGTTGCATATAGAGCCCTTGGCATACCGGATGACGTCTATATCCATCCTTCCTCACTACTCGCTTCTACGCCCCCTCCAGATTACGTTGCATACCAAGAGGTAGTTCGTACATCTCGTATATACCTCAAAGGTGAGTTTACGATATTATGAATTAGGGTTAAACTTACAGTCGAATTGTAGGCTTGACCGTCGTTAACGCGCCGTGGCTATCCGCTCTGGGGAAAGACACCCTTTGCGTCTTCTCAAAACCTGTCAAAAATAATGTGGGCAACCTGATGGTCATCCCGCGCTTTGGTCCAGATGGATGGGAACTTCCTCCGGTCAAAGCCAATTCGAGCCACGGCGTCCAAATTATATAGATGATTCAGTAGATTAAGATCGCTAGTCGTGACTATTGTCAAGGCCATCAGGTAAAGCAGGAGCATTAATGATTATGTATGAATATGTCTAGCCATCTATCATGTCCGTTTGTCATGTCCGCTTCTTTGGTATAAACATCGCGGGTTGCGTTTTCTGACGCTTACGTGGTGGTTCTGGACGGGGTTTTGGCGTCGAGGTTGATGCCACACTTGCATCGACAGGTCTCTTGCTGCCTGATGTAAGCTGCACAATGCTATCGGGCGGGGCTTCTTTGATTTGTGCCTTGGGATCCAGCTGAGAGGATGTGGCAGATAATACACCCCGGGGCACGGTAGTAGGCAGTATGCTTCTGTCCACAGAGGCTTTCAGTTGCTTAGGTGTTGCTAAATCGGATGGTAATGTTGTTGGGTGCATGTTTGTTGCAATTCGAGGTTTCTTGGCAGGTGGGCGATCAGTTGAGTGGGGCGGTGAGGCTGCTTTTGTAAAGTAGTTGAGGTCCACCTAAGCACACTTAGCATATTTTCATCGATGTCTGTTCATGATACTCACATCCACCAGGGATGATCTTGACCGAGCGTCGTGAACGATTTGACGCCATGTATCGTCACTCCTTTCCAATGTAGGTGCATTTCCAAGGATGAATAAGGAGGATTTAGCTCGTGTCAGCGCGACATTCATTCTTCGAACATCTGTAAAATGCATCAGAGGTCTAACGCTGAGCGAAAGACGTGTGTGTTACCTGATAGAAACCCGATGGACTGCAAGCCGGGGCCCGCTCTAACGCAAGAGAGAATGATCACATCCTTCTCCTGCCCTTGAAAGCCATCAACTGTGTTGAAATCGATCTTCAAAGCGGCTTCTTTGAAACGGGCCAAAAATACGCGTTTGAGCTCCACTATCTGAGCTTTGTACATTGAAACGACGCCAACGCGGGATTCAAAGTTGACTGAGGAAAACTCTTGCCGAAGGCGACCGAAAAGCTCAGCAGCAACTTGACACTCGGTCGAATTTTTGATCGAGCGGCCGCTATTTTCCTCGATTCCTCGAGCAACATTGAAGAATCTGTAGGTGCCAAACTTCTTATGTATATGCCATGGTTGTGTTGTTTTATGTGCCATGTCTGGACCATCAAGTAGCCTATTTTCGTAGAAAATCCGACTTGGAAGACGGCTGATGTCAGGATGCATACGATACTGTATACTTTGTGGGGGCAGAAAAAGTCAGCACAAGGTTCACGTAGGATCTTAGTAATATACCTCAGTAAATGCACTGCATCTTTGCGAATCCGTTGGAGCCGTACGAAAAGTGACTGATTATACCCAAGCCGTGAAGCCTGTAAATGTTGAATTCATATTTTGTATCTACACCGTCATTTCGCAACCGAATCAGGCTCACCTCTTGTGAAAGAACAGTAGGAGGTAGTTGTTGTGGGTCACCCACCATAACACATCGGAGACACCCGTATTTTAGTGGAATCAACGAGCTGAGCTCGATAGCTTGGGCAGCCTCGTCAATCACGACTGTCTCGAATTCGAAGTCCGCCAATAGTTCGTGGCCGGAACCAGACAAAGTGCTGCAGACAATATCGGCTTTCGTGAGGATTTCGCGGCGTGTATTGCGTCGAAGGGTATCGAGGGTACGATTGTTAGATCTTTGTTGGTCCTTCATCCGATCCAGTCTTTTGCCCAATTCCCATCGTTTTGGGCCAAGTTCCTTCAATTCGTTCTCTAGCACCAATCTTCTAGCACTGTTGTCGTGGATCCCTTTCAATTCTGTTTGTTTGAGGTCCATTTCTTGCTTCAAAGCGATAAGCTCGGGTCTCAAAGCAAGTATTTCGTTTCCCAAGTCAGCTGGCTTTGATATGATATCGAGTTTCTGATCAACCAGGTAATCCAGAGCGATGTCTCGAACGCCAGGGTTCATCGCCTGGTCGGCCCCGACTCTGACCACATTGACGCTGCGCTCCCTCCTCTCAGAGCCAGTGAAGCCATCCTTTATGCGTTGAGCTATTTCATCTATAGCCGCATTACTTGGTGCACAGAGCAGTATCCTTGCGCCACTTGCAGACTTCTCCTCTTGATGGCCTCTACCATTGAGCTCGCGAGCATTGGTTTTCCATGCCGATGCTGTGGGCGCGATAATCGATACTCCGGGTCGAGATCTTGTGGACAAAAACCGAGCGACAAGGCTACATATTGTTGACGTTTTGCCTGTGCCAGGAGGCCTAATCATGAATATGTCAACAAATGCAAGCATGGATTGTGCAGATTGCATATTACCCTTGAATAAGCGAGAACCCGCTGGTGTCAAGAGCCTTTAGAATAGCGGTGGCTTGTGGTTCATTGATTTTGTAGATGTCCATTGTGTCTTTGAGAACTTTGGCATCGACTTCCGCTGCTATCGGTAACGATGGCCGAAGTATAAAATCGCAGATGTCGTTGTATTGTAATGACATTAATGCCGCGTATTCCCTATGCAACGTACTCAAACTGTAGGCGGTTAGCGTGTGCATTCAGCTCTTGAATGACAACCCACCTAAAGATCTTGCTTATTTGCCACAAAGTCGAAATTTGGAGACCGGGGTCCCCAAGTCCACTTTGAGTGTAGCAACGAACAGTCAGGTGGATAGTTGGTTTGGATTTATAGCTTTTGACCTTAGCCATGATACACTTATTGCTGCCGAGTTGGCGCAAGAGAACGACATCCGTCTCTGTCAAATACCAATTTTTCCTCAAGGTGGAAGAAATTGTGAGATCGATTTCCAACCAGTCATCGGAGAATAGGCGAGAATCTACTTTGCATGGATATGAGTCTTGGATTTCATCCTTTGACTGCAAAAGTTGAGCCCAACATTCCATTAGCAATAAAGGTTGAAAGACCCGGCAGTAATGTTCATAGTTGTCAAACCGATCGGGGACTCGGACAAGTTGAAGCTTATTCCCAGGAGGTTCCGGTCCATTATGGTCATAGTCCCAAGACAATAGGATCCTATGAAGACCCGAAACATCTGGCCGTAAACGGAGGGCCGAATTTCGCTCTTGTTTCTTGCGCAAAAGTCTTTCTTGCATTGGGTTGTAACTAGTTGGTATGTCCAGCGTCTTGATTTGACGACGTTCAACTTGTTTGGGTTTCTGAGGGATTTTTCGAGGCGACTTCGGAAATCGACCCAGCGCTGCCAAGCCTCCTCCGGGAGTGATATCTTCATCTGTGTCTGATTCGCTCGTGTCAGAGTCTTCTGAAACAGTGGTTCGAATATCGCCTTCGTTTTTGAGCGCGGGTTTGAACTGTGAATGTTGCTTGTCAACGACTGCCTTTGAAGATCCGGTCGCTACCGTTGGTGCAGCTGACCTTCGGAAAGAAGGTTTAGATCCCTGCAAATCCAATTTCTGCTGATCACGAGCTGAGAAAAATTTGGAGGTGGAAGGTTTCGAAGAGCCAGAGGGTCTCGAAGAAGAGGAGGGCAACGCAGGCCTGACGAAATTAGACTTTACAGAACGGACTGGGGCTTTGACTTCGGGTCCCTTTCCTTGAATATATGGCCGTTGCCCTGGTGCATCGCTACCCTGTGCCTCCTGCTTTGCGCGCGGTTTGGTAGGTAAGGTGTGGGATATGATCTCCACTTCATCGTCGTCATCAAAGTATGCCAGGACATCTGCTAGTTTAGCCAATCGAGTCGAGTCAAGTCGAGTCCTGTCTTCTCGAGATTTGAGGTGACTCTTCCTCGCACCCTCTACATGTTTCGCCAACTTTGAAAGGCCTGCATCTGATGGTCGAATGTGGGTCTCCTTCATAAGATCCAGCAAACTTTGAAGCAGGGAAAACGATTGGTGCAAAAGCTCTTCATCAGTAAGGCGCAACCACCTGACCAGCTCTGGTAGAAATTCCTGCAATGCACCAACCATCTCCTCTCCAATACGCGAAATTTTGCCAGAAGTTCCAGGTTTTGCTGAAGACTTGGTATACTTGTTGGATGCATTTTCGATGACCCTCCATTGACTCAGCAAGTCGCGGGCCAGGATGAGAGCATCTCTCATCCAGACAACCATATCTGAAGTATCAAAATAAGGTGCCCACATCGGAGTACGGTTGTATATTGTCGACAAAGCCTTCGTCATCAACTTCCACAGATGTGGCATCCGTGACGCGGGACCTTTTTCGTCGTTTGGGCGAAGAAAATATTGATTATGCAACAAGCCGTCGGGACTGGTGCAAAGCACCTCAATTACATCTGTGAAGCAACGAACAAGAGCCTTTGACAAGCTGCATGCTTCAGGGACAACGGGCGCGTAGTCATGGAATGTGGTGAGGAAGTCAAATAAACCCTCCATTGCTTCATCTGTAAGATTTTCCAATGTCGCGCGAAAACAATCCATCCGGCCATCCACGTCGAATGCTAATCCAACCAGTGTCTGCGCAGCTATTTGCAAGTCCTCGACTGGTGATAGCAAAAGAAGCATGATCGCGCTCCCGACACCCGGGCATCGCAGAACGTCAAGAGCGGAAGTTGAGACGCTGTAATCTGAAAACCTCGAAATCATGGCTGAAAATCCGCTTCGGAAGGTCAAGAGTGATTTGTTGACCTCATCCAGAAGCCGATCGCCTGCTGGTAACTTCCATTGAGAAGTGAACACAGATGCTCGGATTGAATCCAGATGTGATGTTTTTGCAGTGAGACGTATGAAACTCGCGACGGCATTAGTATCTTGTGTCTGTAAAGTGGGCGAGAGCTTCTTCCACATCTGCGTTCGAATGGAAAAGGCAGGTAGCTCAGTAAGGCAGGCGTTTTTCTTGACCTGTGCAAGTACTTGGCATAAGTGCCGAATGGCCGACTTGACTTCTTTGATGTCGACAGACAAAACTTCTTCCACCAAATGACGCGCCGACTCTCTAGCAAGTTCCCAATTAGCGAGGGTGTACGCACTACCGTAGGCAACTGCCATGATGGTGTCGGTATGCACATCCAGGGCGCTATATACAGCCGCAAGGTGACAGATATCGTGGTCTCTGCGACTGCGACGAAAGTCACTGACAAGTATCTGAAGAGATACGAGATAAGTTCGAGTTTAAGAAATCATGATCCACAAAGATAACGAACATTTGTTGCAGTTCTCATCATGAATGGCCGTACGTCGCGGAATCGTTCATGTTGTGTTTCTTCGCACAAAAAGTCAATAACTTTGGCCAGTATGACCCCATATATACTATGATCACGGATTGTCGACAGGAACTCTTGGAACCAGGCAAGATACCAAGTTCCAGAGTTGGAGGGGTCCGTCGACTGTATCAACTCTGTGAAAGCAGCGTTGTCCTTGATGGCGTCGAAGACAACTTGAGGGTATTCGGGTCCCTCGCCACTCCATATGTCTTTACCGAGTCTTTTGATAACAAGGATGAAACACTTTAAGACTTGAGCAAAATCTGCATCAAGAGAAGTGTTAGCCAACGTTGATACAAATAAGGGAGTCACATCAACGACAATTCACTGACGGGGGCCTTTGTCGTGAAGATGACTGAATGCAACACGGCGCATATCAATGTGTTGTCGGGGTGTAGACTTCAGCCACCCTGGAGGAGTGATCTTCAAGACCGCGTGAAAACCTGACCACAAAGCTAAAGGTTCTGCAAGGTCGAAAGGTACACCTTCCGTTGCATCACCGTTGGAACCATGGTCGGACGACAGATTCAGAGACGCCTGGACAGCACGTGCTACAACTCCCAGAGCCTCAACATACGGTCCTGCGAATCGTTCATGAGGAATGAGGGTACTGTTCGATGCATGAGCCGCAGCCCACGCTCGCAATTTCTGGTTCCGGTGGATCAGCAATCCGAACATGCCAGGAGGTAGTGGATCTTTTGGCCAGCCAGTAGATCGATCTGGGGGAGAGTATCTGTTCAGGACAGACAGTATTCGAGGATCACAAAAAACGGTCCAATTCGAAACCATTCGGTACACGAGAATATCGGGCACATTAGAAAGCACCGTCTGTTGGTTCGAAACAGAGTCAATCATGGAAATATCCTTGAGCATAACCTCGAGCTCCGACTGCTCGACGCTCCGAAAGAAACCTTCTAAGCTGTCAGTCGGGAATGCTGCTAGAAACCTGGAAATAGTAAATGGCCGACAGGGCAAGGAGATGGCATTCAAGAAAAGACGGTAAGCAAAGAGACACCTTTGTAGACCTTTTCGAAACATACGTGTTCTTGGATGTAACCTTAGCCAACTCGAAGCCTTGGACACAGAATGCACACGACAGGCATTGGTAAAGTCTCTCCTTCCATTTCTCCACTAAAGGACTGGCATATGCGAATAAACGGATCAAGAAAGTAGCTGCATCCGTAGTACTGGCGTTGGCCTGCTCGCAGAACCAATGATGCTCGCCTGAAGGGGTAGGAAGGATGCCCATGAGATACGTATAGATCTGGAGGAGCACCTTTTCTGTCAAGTCATCGCTATTGATAGGATTGTCGCGAAGATTGGCAAGGAGTGCAGAGACATCACTCTTTGACGTCGCAGACCCTGCCATGCGTTCTGTTGGTGATGAGTGTAGAGCTTAAGGTCGAATGAGACCTCTGGATAGCTCTACGTGGCAAGACAGAGGCGCAAACTCGAGCTGTCGTAAAAGAAAGTAGCTCAGTCAGGGTCTGACTCTTTGTTACCTCTCGTTGGGTTAGTGTTGGTCACAAGACATGATGAAGACGCGGCGCGTTACAAAATCTAATCTACAGTTACTTAAGTCTACAACGACTGCCTTGTCATTGTGACTTGTGGCACGAATACAGCACATCCACATTCACTTCCTACTCATCCTAGTGAAGTCCCAAAGGTTTTGTACCTGAACGCGTGAACCCCTTTCGAAAATGGACTCAGACGAAGTAGAAAAGATCAATTTGATGCTTGAACGCGATGTCGAGCTTCGAGAGGTGACGTCCGATCCTATGGTACAATGTGATAAAGTACTTATAAGCTGTTCTCGTCGGGCCATAGAAAATCAAAGAGCATGTGAACGAATTTGACAAAAGAACACGGACAATGGTTGGTATGCTCAACAAGATACATACAACTCCCTCGGACGCAAGTCAGTTTCATCAGTCGCCGCCAACGAGGGCCTTGATTGACTCTAGACCGTCTGGAAATTGCAGTACCAGCTTTGTTGGACTCCGCGCGCACGGTGCTGCTAAGTTGTAGGGAAACAACACATGCCTTGTCGGTGACCGTTCCCGAAAATCAGTTCTGGCGATGGAAGGACATGTGGTCGAATCCCATCAGAACTGCTGTCTTTGCTGCTACTTTGATTGAATATCTGTCCGGTCGGACACTGTTATCGCTACCCCAAGCCGCAAACATGATCGGAAGTAAGCACATCCATTTCTTTCGATGTATCATTGTATGACATTGTCGGCATCAGTCAAGGAAGAATGGAGTGATCGGGTGAATTTACCAGTGGAAGACTACCTCCACGGCTTGATCAGCCTGGTAAATGAGCTGGTAAGTTATTTCAATTGGACTTCCATCCTTACGATATGATGTATAAAACGTTCATAATCACCCAGTCAAGGTTGGCTGTAAATGCGGTTACTCTAGGAAATTTTGACGAACCAATCAAGATCTCAATTTTCGTCAAAGAACTATTCGTCGGCTTCTCCATGGTAGTCCCTAAGCATCTGAAATAATGCTACCCTGACTCAAATTGCACAGCTCAACTTGAAAAACGATACGCTTCGCCGAAGGTACGACAGTCTGAAATATGATATCAAGAAGATAGAGGAAGGTAAGTTTTAGAAATTCTTTTCGATCGTTTTGCTTATCTGATTTCCCCGAAGTTGTATATGATGTATCTCTCCGCAAGCTTACGGTTGGGTCTCAACACAGACCATTGGCACCAGCTTCATGATCAACCCACGGAACAGCGTGTCAGTCGTACACGAATCTTTGGTTGATTCAGCCCTTGACAACACTTTTCAATCATTCGCCTTCTTTCTGCTTTGACGGGATCTCACTTCTAAAGCCATGATAGGCCACTGACTTAATTCAAATCTCTGTGTATTTCTAAGGCATACCTTACAGCAGATTTGTAGGTATTTCTTTGATCAACACATAAAAATCAGTCCCTCAGAACGCCCCATCAACATCAGTCTTTGCCGGAAAAAGACAATCTTGGGCGCTTGCGGCTCGAAATTATAGCCATGTAGGAATATACTATGTTGGCAATGATGTTGTTAAACGCCCTCAAGCTTTGCGGTGGACGAGATGGTAGAAGCCTAACGCCCCTACTGTGGATTTTCTTTTCCTCGCCTTTGAGTAAGTTAATTGGGCTGGAATTTGACTGGAGGCCCGATACTAACTGATACCTCTCGGACTTTGTGACTTCCCGTCCTTGATAATCTTCCTCCTATCTCTACGAGGAGAATATATAGCTTTCTGGCTCACGAGCGTATTGATTACAGCAACACAAGCTGAATTTCAGGCTGTCCGATTTACTTGGAGTTTCATTTTGGGTTTTATTGATTATCGTTTTGGGTTTTATTGATTATTGTTGGATTACTTATTGTCGATTTTTTGACTAGATGTATGTGCTTGGAATTAGCAATTGACTCAAGTAACAGCACCCATGCTCTCATTGGCACAACTAGAATGGTCCTGATATATTCAACGTGTATACGGCAAGTATACGGAAAAGACGCCCAAGGAAGTCTGTAGGTGGGGAAAGGATATATTGTCGGAGTTTGAACAATCTAATTTGGTACCAACATGTTCAAATCATCCACATCTGGGGTTCTATAGACACTCATGCATACATAGCACTTATATTCACCGAGAACCTCGCCATTCTCAACCATGGATAGTCGACGGCGAGGTATGCCAACGCGCCCTGCTTCCTCCGAAGGTACGTTCAAAGTCGTAACTCCACTCGAAAACTCGGCAACTAACTCGGACTCGGATTTGTGCCACCTGCGTAGAGGTGGAATGTTGGTCTCACGCTGCAGACTCATTGAAGCATCTTTCCACTATATACGCGAACTCCGCGACTTTAAACACTATTGATCGGGTAAATAGATTACTAGCTGTATGGCCCACCGATGACACACTACCTGCGGACGGCTTGACTGGCCTGCAAACAAGTCTAGTGAAATTGTCATCTGGACTTACAGACATCAGGGACTATGCGAACAATGAAGTCAAGTGGGTCTGCATATCTCATATTGTTGCACACGCATTTATTAGCTACTCCTTGAAGAGCCATTGATGATGCCATTGAACGCGTAGGCGTTCTGATAGCCTTACGCAAGGCAACCGAATCATTGCCATCTGGTAGGTCTATGAACGGTTCCATCGAGACCTAAACACCTAATCATAGTGTAGCAGAGAAGAGAAACAAGCGGCCGAGGGCTCCCTCCCCTTCTGGCACGCCACTATCAGTATCCTCTGGCGCAAGCAACATCCGCTCCATGTCTATAACATTGCCGCCCAGAACAAACTCAGTTGGGCCGCACACGCGCGATGCAAGAACTAATAAAAAGGATGCAATTTCAAAGCAGCAATTATTACAAGGGCGAAAGGTGGTTTTTCGACCACCTAATTTAGAAGAGTCCGACAACAACAACACATGGATCCTGGCTGTCGTTACTCGCTTCATTGGTCCCGACAAACATGGTGGCAAGTATGAAGTGCAAGACGCCGAACCTCAAGACGATGGCAATCCTGGCGCGTAAGAGTGCTGTTCATTAAGACGAAAAAAGGCATGACACTAACAATCAAGTCAGCAAATACATCGCAAATCTCAAAGCAATTTTGCCACTTCCCGACCCCGAAGCATCTCCAGGAAGTCCGACACACCTGAGTTGTTATCCTGAATTCCCTGTAGGCTCGACTGTTATGGCGCTCTATCCAGACACCAGTTGTTTTTATCGGGCCGTAGTTATCGCGACGCCCGCTGGTGACCGTGTAAGCGTATCTGATATATTCTTGCCCCAATTGTACTCAAATCACTTAGGCATCCCCTTCCTCAAAGTATACACCAGTCTACAAAGTAAAATTTGAGGACGACGAAGATATGCAGCATCCTGTGTCAGCTTTTTGGGTCGTTGAATTTCCTCGACACCTTCTACCGCCCTAATTGTTCGATTTGACCCAGAAATTAGTTTCTGTTCATCAAGCGTTCCTGATCTTACCAGCATTTCCCTCTTCTACAATTTATCATCTCTATCCAGTGTATCAGGGTTATTTCCATATGTATCTAGTCTCACTACGTAAACCATTTGGTCTCAGTTTTCCTAGGACGGACAATGCCACGGCCACGCAATCCTCGAACTTCCGACGACGGGAGCTTCCGGCGCTTATGTCGGATTGTTGAACAATTGTTGATTGTAGATGCTATATTGAGAAGCCATCGTCACCACTCCAGTCCAAGATAAGATTTTGTGGACGGCATGTAGGGAGCCAGAGGAAGCCTTTGAAGTTTAAGAACCAAGAGACAGCTAAGAGATAGCCACGATTTCGTTCAGTTGGAAGGCCGTTCAATGTTTTCGAATTCCGTTCCGGGTTTCCTTTAGAGTTCAATACTGACCATACTATCCATCTCAAGTGAGTAAGATCCGAGGTGGACTTTTCCATGTTTTACACGATGCCGTTGCTTTCTCTCCTACTATTTTAAATTAGTCGCTCTATGGAGTTTTGACTTCGACCCATCTCCAGACTTCTTAACACACACTGCTGTTGATGTTTCCGACCTCGGAGATAGGCAACGTAAACCTCTTTCCAGTCTAACAATGCTCTAAATGTTCAACAGTCAGGACACAACACGAGATAGACGGTCCCTATACGAAGAACTACTCATTTACAATAAGACTGCATGATTTTCTCGGACACTGAATATCAATTACATTCCGCTACTTAGGGTTGACACTGGCCCGCTGCACACCAGCTGTGCCTGTATGTATGTACAAGCGATTATGATTCAAGTAAGATGTTGTGCTTGGATGGTAACGGCAGACCACTCCTGGTTGTTATCAAGTTGGTCTGTGATATGGCAACTTGAACGGAATGAACCCGAGTAAGGATGGATACGCGTCGACTATTACTTAACGTGACCGTGAAGGGCTGTCATAGTCCCACATGTCCAAGACCTTTGAAGAAAGCCTTCCACTTTACCCTCGACAAAAATAGAGCTGTTCCGTCTCTTTGCTACACCGCAGAAATCACATCGCGCGCACTCTCAGCAGTTCATCCCAATCGTGATCTCCCTAACACTATCGCGAATAACTCGACTGTATGGCGTCCATGGATAACAATGGGTCTTCTTTCCCCCCGCAATCCAACCCAGTCGCCTACGAATCTGACGTTGAGGCGGAGCTCGAGGTCGATCAACTCGACTCCGATTCTGACATCGAGGACCCAACTAAAACGAGCGCGTCAAAAAATGGTACAGGAAAAGCAGGGGAGCGCGCGCCAGGACATACTTTACTGCCAGCTGTGCGCCTTGAAAACATGATTCAAGCTGATGGTATGTCCATTCCTCACTCGCCCCAACGTCTTACATTATCAATATCCAGGTGTGACAGGTAATCTTGCTTTGTCTAAGGAGGGAATGTTTGTGCTCTCAGTCGCAACTGTATGAATCTCATCATTGCCAACTACATAGTGCTGACGTACCCTAGGAGGAATTTATCAAGAGATTGATACAATCAGGCCACCGAGAAGCAAGCGCACATCGAAGGAGCATGATCAACTACCATGACATGGGTAAGCCCATCATTTTATGGGGAGCAAACAAAAAGACATCCTTCTCGCACAGCCGCAACTACCCAACAATATCAAGAATTCATGTTTTTGAGTGGTAGGTGCCTCGTGCATGGGTCGTTCTTACTATTGACAAATCATCCAGACACGATACCTGCTCCCGTGTCACTTGCGGACGCACTCATGTTACGCCAGGCAAAAGAACGAGAAATACTGGAAGATAATCCAGCAATGGCTCCACCCTTCCACATCCCTTCATCTGCTGCCACACCAGACGCAGGCATCAGCACATCGGACGCGCCTAAATCAAAAAGAAGCCGGACGGCCAACGGAAAGGAGAAGGTTAATGGATTAGGAAATACAACATCTAATAAGCGCGCTTCAAGCTCGAAGCGGCCAACTACGAGTGGACATCAATTACAGGATATGAATCCCCGATTCACAAATGAAAGCACGGAATGGGCAGAGGGTCTAGAAATGGGCGGCCAGCCAGAACCCATCCCAAATCACAACCACCGGCGATCGGCACGCAATGGAATTTCATCCGCCTCTACATCTTCCTCATTCCCCCTACCTATTGCCAACGGTCATTCAGGCCATTCACAGTCACCAACACCTCCATATACAAGAGAGGGATCAGAGCCTGATACCATGGAGTCCCAGCATCCCGAACCCCACTCGCATTCCCATACACCTTCCTTCCCTGGGCAAGAGGATTCTGCTTGGCCTGGTCAATTCACTGGTCCAGCAAGCGGGTTTCTTCGTGGTTCAACTACTCCTTTCGGTCGCGTTACACAGAATCCTGGACGTACGATTTATTCACAGAACCAGCACTCAGATTGATTCGCTCTTTCGACGTCTATAATATTTGTTCTGTGTTGTGTTTCCAATGCATAATTGTAATTTATTCTGACTTTCCTCCCTGAACCTGTGAACATTATAGCATCCCAACATTGCTTTCTTGTTGTTGATCAGATCTAATCTATTCCCTTTTGTGTTGCAGCTTCTTTATCTCAAGGAGCCAGTCTTATCCGAGTCATTCAGGGGTTGCCTTCAACCATCGACCAACATGACATCTCCTGGAACACTTCACAAGCTTCCAATTATTGACATCGCGCCCTTCCTAGGCTCCAATCCAGGAGACCCGGATAATAGAGCAACAACTGCTCAAGCTCTTCATAACGCCTGCGTCGAGTACGGTTTCTTTTACTTGAATCTTGAAGCGTATCTCGACCCTTCGGAACCAGAAGAGCTGGTGCGGCTAGGAAGAGAGTTCTTTGCACTACCGCAAGACGAGAAAGACAAATTGTCGATGAAGAACCAGGATCATGCAAGAGGTAAGCGGGGGGCCATGTATTGGCTTGATCGAAGGGCGTTCTGGTCTTGATATGTGCTGTTGAAGGTTACGCCAGGTTGAACGAAAATGTCACCAATGGCAAAGCCGACAACCATGAAGGACTGGACTTCTACAAGCCTGTCGACAATCCTGATAAGGCTAAATCTGTCTGGGGAGAGAATCAATGGCCCACCATTCCTGGATTCAAGGTAAAGTATGACCTTTGGGTGGAGAAGATGAAAACTCTGGGATTGATCCTCATGGAAGCGTGAGTGTCTTCATATATGCTACTAACGACGTCGTCATCCCAACTCTATTTCGATGTGCAGGCAGGATGTCCGAGGGATTGGGAATGACACGCGAAGAATGGAAAGACCTTCGCAAGCAGGTTGATGATAGTTTCTGGGTTATGCGTGTAATAGGTGGGTATCCAGGTCAATTTGATAAATCTTATTTACCTGCTGCTGAAAATCAGGTTACCCACCCCTTCCAAACAACCATGATGGTTTCTCTTGTGGGGCTCATCGGTACGCCTTGATTGAGAAACGAAGAGTTGGCTTTTTAGCTCAAGTTTTATCTCGTCTAGAGACTACGGCTGTCTGACGTATGTATTTTCATTCTCAAAAGTCGGTTCAAGCTTTAAGCCATCATGGCATTTCTCAAAAAGCTTTTTACATGCGGATCCAACACCCTCTGCCTTACAAGTATTTCTGAAACGCCCAGGCGAGACACCGTCAGACACACCTGGACTGCCCCAAGAGCACGGCCACGAAGAAGGTGTATGGATTGATGCAGATCCAATTCCAGGGTGCGTTGTCTGCAACATCGGAGAAAGTAAGTTTGAAGCTTTGGTTTCAAATACTCGCAAGTCCTTATTGTTCAGTGTGGGAGACCTGGACAAATGGTTTATATCGCTCAACCTTGCATCGCGTTGTACATCGGGGGTCTAACTATCGGTAACTTGTTCTCCTCGCTGCATAGAGCATTCGAGACTCACCACATTTCTGCCGCGTTTCAGAGTCTCGTAAGTCCTTGGTCTTACCGCAAAACTGGTGGGGTTCTTTGACCACCCATATTCACAGCGTACCCTTCTTCTTTGAACCAAATTTTGACGCTGTGGTTGAACCACTGGCGGCCGCGTCGAGGATTAAACGCAAAGACATTCCCGGTGATGCAGAGTCAATGCGGAAGGCAGTTGTTTATGGTGATTTCCTGGTTAGCAAGGTGGGAAGCAACTTTGACGTGGCTGTTAAGGGTAAATATGATTAGGATTGCTTGGGAGGTCGCGTGTACTCGCATTCATTACAGTCCAGGTACCAACCCCTACCTACGACTTGCAAACACAATTTAAATCTCTGTGTCTGCGACGCCGGTCCGTCGCGTCGCTTAACCACCTACATAATAACCGGTGCACTAATGCGGAGTCACGTGGATACATTTCTCAATGACTCTATTCCGGTTTACTCAAATAAGGCTTCATCGATTCATTCCAAGATTAACGATACCCGCTAGAACTCGGAGGATGTCTTTCCAATCTGTCGTGTCGAAGCTCAATCCAACTGTTAGGGACTTGGTGCTTTCTGCCACACGCGATGGTCAGCAACTTGTCGGACAAAATGACATTGATCAGAAAGAAGTTTTGGAGTGGATCGAAAAGACGAGTCAAGGAGATCTTGACAAAGTAGAAAATCTCAAGGTAAGCGGCATGAACAGTCGCTGTTGAATCGTAGGAGTTCGAGCTTTGGATTAAACATATAATCCAGGAACTTGATACCATGCTCATCCCAAAGACGTACATTGCAACCAATTATTTGACAGCTGCAGATGTGGCGCTGTACGGCACTCTACACCCAGTATTTGTATGTGCGACTCGCCTGCTCTCCTTTGGTCGCACAAAGTTGACTGGTGTCATCTTTCCCAGACGAACCTCCAGTCACCCCAATACTTTGCTGTTCCTTCTGTGACGCGATACTTCGATCATATACAGTCTAAGCCACCCATCCGCGCTTCTGCAGATGCTTTAGGAGACTCTTTCAAGTTCGTCTCCTTCGATTTTGAAAATGCACCGAAAGGAAACAGGAAGGTAGAAACTTCGAAAAAGAAGGAAAAGACACCTAAGGCGCCATTAGTCGGAGAAGTTGCAACGCCTGGAAAGACAGCAGAAGCCGTGTCTTCAGAGGCATCTGCTTCATCGTCGGTTCCAAAGGAGAAGGCACAGAAGAAAGACGAGAAGGGAAAACAGAAGGCAGCTGCAGTGGAAACCAATAGTAACAAAGGAGCAAGCAGCAGCAAGAACGCTGGAGGAAAGGCTCCCGCTGCAGACGACGGAGAACCCATACCGTCCATGATTGATCTTAGGGTTGGACATATTGTTGATGGTAGGTGAACGCTATCAACATAAGCAGCTGTCCTGCACTCACAATCATCTTCCCAGTTGCCAAACATCCTGACGCGGATGGCTTATATGTTGAGGTATCTGGTGGTTTCCCCCGAATCAAGGATTCATTGTGCTTACGTCGCTTGAAGCAAATCGATCTCGGCGAGGAGACAGGTCCACGCACGGTTGTATCAGGGCTTGTCAACTACATCCCGATCGAGCAAATGAGGAACAAGTATCTTGTTGCAGTGGTGTGTTTTCCAATTAACGAGTTTCCCATTCGGCTCGACTGAATCGTCCTGTCTGACCAGTGCAACCTAAAACCTGCAAGCATGCGTGGAGTGAAAAGCTTTGCCATGGTTCTTTGTGTAAGCATCCCAAGTTGGATCCCGGGGTTGCTTGACCAACTTCTTTGTCGCAGGCAACTTCAAAAGAAGGCAAGGATGGTGGGATAGAGCTGATACAACCACCCCTGGGTTCGAAACCTGGGGACAGGGTATACTTCGAAGGGGAGGAATTTGAAGGTAAGCAACTTTTTGTACTCTCCTCTGCACTCAACTTCATAGAATGTGCATATGAAGCCGCTACACCACTCGCCCAACTCAACCCTAAAAAAAAGATATTTGAGAGAATACAGCCTGGTAGGCATCCTTTCTCTTGCTTTCCCAATTACGTCGACTAAACGATTCTCAGGCTTCATCACTCTGGACACCAAGGAAGCGGCTTGGATCAATCCAGTGACAAAAAGTGTACACAAGATTCGTACTGCGTCGGGTGTCTGTGTTGCACCGACACTGATTGGCGCATCACTTTCCTGAACAGCCTTTGAAGTTAAACCGTTTCCACATCTTCCTCGTGTTTAGGTGTTTAGATATGGTTCGGTTATAGAATTGAATCATGCAATATGAGAGAAGTGTATCCTTAACTGTAAAAGACTTATAACAAGGTTCTATATACATATCTATTCACGTCGATTTTCATGTCAATCTTCGTAGCGTAGTCGTGGTAGAACTGAGTCGTCACGTTTATTTGGCGATAAGGTTGGTGTCTAACAATGGGTACATTTTCCACACGTCGGTGCTATTTTGGGCTGAACACCACCACGCAACTCTTGAAGCCATGATCATCCGGACGTCAATACCTAAACTTGTTCGCTGCTTCAGTTCGACAGCACAAGTGGCGAAGAGTGTATCCATCATCGGCCGAGAACCTATCAAATTTCCTACTTCCGTCACCATTACCCCAACACCAACACAGGTCACAATTACCGGACCTTTAGGCACTACCGCAGTCCCGCTCAAAGCTTACATGAATATCAAATTTCCAGACCAAAACATCATGCAAATATCTGTCGAGCAGTCGGAAGAGAAGTTGCAACGGCAAATGTGGGGTACTACCCGGACTCTGATCTCAAACGCTATCATTGGTATGACAGAAGGATACACTGTACCTCTGTTTTTGGTTGGCGTTGGATACAGAGTTGCAATGGAGGAAGATCCTCGTGGAACAGCTGCTGGTGGAAATGGCAAGAGGCTCAACTTGAAATTAGGCCATTCACACCACATCTTCGTTCCTATACCTTCACACATAAACGCCGAAGTAGCATCCGCGACGAAAATTGTATTGTCTTGCACAGACAAGCACCTTCTCGGATTGTTCGCCGCGAAAATTCGAGAATACCGGAAGCCAGAACCTTACAAGGGAAAGGTAAGCCAAACACGCTCCTGTTTACAACCTACTCATCGCTTTCTAGGGTGTTTTCGTTGGGAATGAGACAATTAGGATCAAAAGCGTGAAAAAGAAGTAGAAATGTTTTATAGCAACGGAACCTTCCTTGCACAAACTCTGCGGGGTCAGTTGCACTTATGCTTCGCAGGGCTTGGATGCAGGAGTATATCCATCAAATTCCAGGTCATTATGTCATATCCAAGGATTAGCTAGTGAAAGCGAGAATTAGATAGTCATAAAGAAAGTACAGTATGTGAGCATGAGCAGTTGTAGTTGACTATAATATAATATCTAATCATTAGAGAAGGCATAGCTTAATCACTGACACTAGAACGCTCTCTCTCACTAGCCTCCCCTTAGACGAGTTGCTGGACCTTTCTTCTGCCCTTTAGATTTCCCTTGCCCTTTACTGGCTGAAGGTACCGTCTCAACGATGTCAATCTCAGAATCCGACGACTCAAGAACCTCAGGACCGCCCAGTCCACTGATAGTTTCCTTTTTCTTGGCCTCTTCTTTGGCAACCCGGTCTTTCTTCCATTCATGGGACAATTCGAGGATGCGTGCCGCAAGCGATTCTCGTCTGCCTGTCACTTCATGTTCGTGCCATGCCACCTGCCGATCCGTGTTCGGCACCGACTTTGTCTTGTGCGACTATTTAATCGTGCGTCAGCAGGGTTTAGATCAGTGGTGAATAACTCACGATGATAGTGTCGCGATACTGCTTTGGATTACTCATGAACTTTTGTGCGAAATGCAGCAAGTACAGCCCACAGTCGCAGAAATTCGGTTGGACTGGTACCTACAATGATACTTAGACAAGCAAAGTCTTCAGTAATGTTATGACGTACAAGGGCGGTTTTCCCTTCGGCACTACTGGGGTTGGTAGCGCCTTTCTTGTGTAAAGCTTCCATCTTCAGGTATTCGGAGAGTTTTTTGACAACTTGGGGGTGCCGCGAGCCAAGAGAGTCAAGCGTGAAGATATATGTTCTTCCCCACTAATGAGATTCGTCATGACGAGAGAGAGAAAACCATACTTTGGGTGATCATTGACTACAGTGACCTCATCATCTCCGTCTTCATCAACGTCCATGGCAAAGTTCTGGCGAACAGTAACTTTACGCTTCCCTTGCGCCTTTTTTGATACTCCGCGTTGATAAAACCTGGCAGCAGCTACAGCGTGCGGCCCAGAATCAGGCTCGTCAAGACTGTCAGACAGACACATGGGGACGGTATCATCCAGTGCGCCAATCGACATATCATCCCCAGCAAGAAAAGGAGGGACCTCTCGAGTTTTCGCAGAATTTAGCCCAGAACCGGACGCCGTCGGAGAAGGGCTGCGACACTCAAGTTTGTCTGGCATGCCATCGCTAACATAACTTAGTCCCGGTGAAGGAGCACCGTACTCAGCGTCGGCTTGATCCTCCTGCGATCCAATATTACAAGAACCCTCGAAGGTGTTGAGGTCAAGTTCAACCTCAGCTTCACTAAGAGTATCCTCTTTGTTGACGTCTTTGGGATCATCCGGGGCTAACATAGGTTTTAGTGCTGGTTGAGTCGTTATTTTTTGCTCTGAAGCCGATGTCTTTGAGGCGGACTGTCGAGTTTGCTTACGTGTAGAACCGGGTGGTGAAGCTGCCGGCTGTAAAACGTGCTCAGGTTCGTAGATGATGGCAAGATACCAGTGAAGGCTAGAAGGAATGAGATGAACTGATTGTAAAGAATATAGAGGCAAACTCTTACTGTTCGTTTATCGGAATTATGATGTACTTTTTTTGGAAAAGATCAAATTTGGACGTCCATTTGCGTACGCTTTCATAGCCCCCTGCATTGGACCTGTGAGACGGTCAACCAAGATGACTATTGCATAAGAGAATGGACTTGCCCTTTCTTATTGTGATTGAGCTTCTTGTAGAAGAAAGAGTTGAAGACGTGGACTTGCGAAGCAAGTGTGGGATTTGTGACTTCGAGTTCTTTCAACCAAAGTCTATGACGAAGATCAATGAGAACGGTATTCAGCCCTGATGAGAGAAAGGATTCTATACTTTAACCCGAATTCTATCAAGGTATCGTTCAGGAACTCCCCTGGTTGCAGGCGGGCGAGGTCCCCATTTGTTACGTTCACAGCGCCAGGGATGCCCTGTGGATATACTAGAATACTGGTGAAAGATATAAGGAAAACACCGAAAACCGTCAGGCAGGAACGTACACTTCGTCGTGGTCCACAGGTGGTGAATGTTTTGCGGAAATAGTGTTTCTGGCTGAGCGACGAGGCGGAGGGAAACCTGAATTAGCATAGTTCGCATTGCTTCTTGAAATATGATTTTTAGGTGCCAGCAAGATATTTGAAATGAGGACCGACGTAGATATTAGGTTGGACTGTGACTCCTTCGTTCCCATAATTGGTTTGCGCGCATCATGATGATTCAGAGATTCCGGGGGGGTGTATCTCAAGGAATCCGAAGAATGAGAACGTTTTCTGGATGTAGAAGGAGGTTTGTCCTCGTTCTTGGAAAGACTCCGATTCTTCTTCAAACCTTCTATTTCTCGGAGCTGCCCCAGACGGTTTATAGATTCAGAGGTTCTCGAATTCAAAGGCTTTTTTCCTTGCGGGACTGCCATTTCCGCCTCCGCTGTCTCCCACAATTTGTCAACGTGCGGAGGTCTGATGAGGTGCAAAAGGTTAAGTTAGGATAAGTCTGGAATGCCAGAATTTACTCGCCTCACAGAACTCTTATTGTCAACCTTCTTCTTTAACCAGTTGCAAAAGGTGGCATAGCGTGACTCGTCCCACCCCTGGCCGTTCCTGTCAAATTTCATGGTGACGATGCCGACCTTTGTACTGGACCTAGCATTTCTCCGCGGCTCCAATAACTGAAGTTGAATTATGGGGCATGCAAAATGCTGAGGATCAGAACTATCGCCGTGCTTTATATCATATGATTAGACCATGTAGCCCAACAAGAGATTTGACGGACCGTCATAGATTGACAACCGCTCCGGATATCGAATTGAGGAAAGATTTGGTTGGTACCAGATTTGATCCACATATTGTCATTTTGCCAACAAAGCACAAGACCATCATTGTAGTGTTGAGCATCTAGACAAACTTCTTTGAGACTTAGGGCCTTGTATATTGTGGGTCCTTTGTGGGTCGGCCGCTGTATGAAGGGGGTTGAAGATGTTGCAGTAGGATCAAGGAGATTTTCTCCAATCTTGGTACAACATTCATCAATTGGTCAGTTTTTTTGAAGAGGAAAACCAACCTTCGTCTGTCTCCGCCCTTTAGCGGGTTTCATCTTGTCTGCTAGGTTTATCTTTCGCGTCTTGTCATCTGTCTTCCGTAAGTTTGCGTCAAGTTTGGCTACTGCCTGTCGCACAGTCCCAGGAGGCCCAAAAACAGTGTCTGTTTCCTCAAATTGCGTGATAGGAGAGCTGGGATGTGATGGCTGATGCGCGGTATATTTCTCCTTAGCCCACTCGGTGAACTTTCCATCACGAGCAACACGGGATTCTGGCTTCTGTGAGTCGGAGTGTACCTTTTGAGCAGCGAATGGGTATTTAGAGGACTGCGCAAGTTCCGGCTCTAACATTCCGGAAAGCGGGGAGAGGAAGTTCAATTCGTCGCGTGAAGAGCGCCTGCGATGACGGTTGGTATCGTCATCCGGTAGTTCAGACTGTTCGCTGTCTACGTCGATGATGGATTCAGGCCCCAAATGAGGGCGGTGTTTGTTACCTGGAATATATGAAGCAAGAGTACTGTTGCAATTGATGCTCGACTTACTGCCCGAGGGTTGCTCGTGGTCTCTGGAACGAGTAAAGGAAGACGGCATATGATTAAATTCTTGATCGGTCTTCTGCTTTTTTCTCGGAGGAGGCAACAGAGAGGATTTGTTCAAGACGGTTCTTTCCCTATTCGCCACAGTTTTGTGAGATGTTGGGTTACCCGCTTGTCGGGGAACGCCTCTTGTAGGCAATCGATTCGGATTGACATTGTATGGGTTGCTGCCCGAGGTATGCGCAGGGCCATGTCGTCCTAATGGCAACTTCACGAATTCAAGATTATCACGAGTTGTTCGAACAGCGAAGACTGCTTACGTTGCTAGGAGGAACAATTGCTGTGGGAGCTTTCTTCCACCTAGACGTAAGGGTATAAGCTATGAAGAAATCAAAGCAGCGTGCGGCAAACGCACGGTTGAGTGTTGGCGCCAGTTCCAGACGCATCTCGATGATTAGCAGATGTTGCGCTTCCCTGTAACATGCAAAGCTGATCCCTTTCAAGCCGGTTATAGCTCACGCTCATAGAAATGGCTTCACTGTGTGAGACGTGACGGCGACATGCATGTGTTGAAGTGTGCTTCACCTGAGCTGCATGATAACAACTTCGGTTATGATGTGATGATCCAGCCAAACTAAATTGCACTTGACAAGACTCCTTGATTCAACACACAGCTCCGGCGCAGTCCGGCGCTTACATGCGCTTACTGTACAACTATTTCTCGGAAGGGTAGCAGAACAATGAAAGATGTAGTTTATGCATTGAATTGGGACTCTTGCTAAGAGGTACCACCAACTTGTTGTGTCATACTGAGTGTACGGTCATAAGCTTCCGGAGAGAACATCCTGCCCAGTGGGAGTAATGTAGCAAGCCCCCCCGTCAGTACGCCTGCCTCAGTGCCTGCAGGCGGACAAGAGCAGGCAGCAAAGCCGCCTGCGTTAGTCTTACCTAGTCGTATTTACTTAGCTGGGTTTGTAGTCGGCCAATTTAAGGGCCTGTTTACACGTATATACAACAAACATGGGTCATTCTCGTCCTTTACGAATTGCCCAAGCTTCCCCCAAACTCAGCTTATAGAACGTAACTTCTCATCAGCTCTCAACTCACCGAAATGCCGTCCCCAATGCTCGTAAAGCACAGTTAGACAAGGGACTCGCTGGGAAATCGCCTGAAGGAACTCCTTCCCATGACGTCGTCGCATCCATGGTGGCGATGCTTCGGATCATGAACTCGGGCCACGGAAAGAATTGCCCTATTGTTGTTGACAACGACAACGACAACGACGAAAGTACTTCCAACCCTACACAACAATCCCAAAATTCTCGCCCCACAAAGAAGGAAAAAAGACAATAAGCGTGCGTCGACAGGTATGTAAACTATTCTCTCATTTTGTGAATCGTGAACTCTGCTGACAACCTTTCTTTATTTTCTTAGATAACAATGATGCACCTTCGCCCATATACCTAAATAGATGATTCGTAAAGATATAGCGTACTACGGCTGGTATGATGAACGTGCGACGAAGAGTTGAAGAATGTGGTCAGCTCACACGCGGAAGCTAGTGAGCTGGAAATGAGGACAGGAATTATCGGGGTTTGCGGCCAAGGGCAGCCATGAAATTGTGGAATGTGATGTGGCCGCCCAGCGTGTCGTTGTCCCACCCTGGCGACTCGCTATCCTGCTGCTCAGACATGGATCCTTTGTGGAACAAGACCCCCAAAGACGTCAACCATGGAAGAAGGGCTTCATGTTCTGGTGGTACATTTCCAAAGACCTGGTTTCTCTCGTGCTTATCGCTGATGAAAATTTTCTTGTCGTTACGTGCGGTTTTAAACGTGGGTGCGTCCCAACCATTGACTGCAGAAACTATCGGAAGCCTCCTCTTGCCTGCAAAGTCGTAGTGAAGTGCCGCCCAAACAAGGATGTAGTAAAATGATTCTAGATCGTGGCGAAAAAGATGGGGGGGTGGGTCATTGTCCGCTAGAAGGTCGCGTGCCATAAATGGAATGGTGCCAGTGCGATGTGTCGCCGTAGACAACGGGATCTCGTTGTTTGCTTCTACATATGAGGCCATATCCCAGTCATTGAGGATACCCTTGACGGTGCCGGCGTCGCCTCGCTCGAACATCAGATTGTTCTCGCTGAGGTCGCGGTGTAGAACTTTTGCGTCGTCGTAGGCGTGATAGTGGCCTAGATAAACTACAGTCAAAATGAAGAACAAGTCACACGAGGGAGCACTCACACTCAACACAGTTGACGAAAACTCCTTGGAAGGCTTCGACACTCCCAACGTCCCACAGTTTCCCATAGAGCTTCATTGCTAGAGCGTGGAGCAGCCGGTCTTCAAACTTGTCAATGGGGTTTGTTTTCAGGAGCTCAACGCGAGGAAGGTTCAGCTGCTCGGCGGTTTGTGTAGCAGAGAAGGTGACCTCCGGGATGTGTTCACGCCATTGTGGCTGGAGCCGCTTATGGAGGCGTTGGATTGTGTTTGCCTCGAGGGGTCGAGTGAGTAGCGGCCAGCTGATTTTTAGCGCCTCGGAATTGCAGTCCTTGAGCCCGTCGATAAGTGGAGTTACCTGATATACCATAGTTCCACGACCGATAAGACCGCGATACGCGAACAAAGTGTCTTTGAGACGAAATCTGCCACGCTCAGAAGAGGGGTCCAACGTGCGAAGATCTATCTCGGCGTTGACGACGTCTTGCCAGTGCAAGTGATCCTTGGGACGTGGAGAACGATTGTCTAGGAGGGTGAGGAGGGGATCGAAGCCGGCGTGCTTGTCGTCGCAAGCACTCAGGGCGTAGAGCACTAGGGCGAGCTGCTCGGGATTGGAGTGGAAGTCGAACGATACACTGCTAATGACACACGATCTGTCATAATACCACAGTGAAACCTTGAATCGATCAATGAAGACACCCGAGGCATAATGCCTGGTAGATGCGTCCAAACACTCCAGCGCGTAGATTGCAAGCTGCACTTGGTCTGCGGTGACCTTGGGTACCTTATCTGAGGTACGGACACGTTTCGCGTCCCCTCCCCCGTGGGTTCCACTGTTCTTGCGTTTCTGGCTACCAGCTGGCGATGGCGCAGGATCGGCTGAGCGACCTCCGCTACTCGCGGTTGCAGGAGTAGTGGAATCTTTCGAGCGGGTGGTCCGCCTCGGCGCAGCGTTCTTTGCCTTTGAGGTTCGACTGCGTTTCGTTCCAGACGCTGAGCTTGCTACAGATGACACTTCCGGAACGCGGATACCGGAGAATGAACTAGCGGCGGATGAACTACTAGCAGTAGGATTGAGGGAGGGAGGATAAGCAGAGGTGCTCGACGAGGCTGTTGGGACTATCCCCTGTAGCGGTTTCGATTTTCGTTTGAACTCTATGACCTGGCGCACCAGGAGCCAGGTGGGTGTGACGTCGACAACTTCCTTAAGAATGAGCATGTCAGGTTTGCGTTTCGTCAAAGCACTCTTCAAGATCGTGTTGCCTCGTTCGATCCAAAGATTGATCGAGGTTTCCATGCCTGTCTGCGCCTCGAGGGTGGCCTTCCTTCGCGTCAGAAACTCGCGGACCTCCTTCCTTGCGTCCTTGACCAGGGACTCAGCGATCTCAGCGAACGGGACATACATTTGCGGTTCCGAGTGAGCCTCACGGTATAGTTGCAGTGGCTCCGGTAGCAACGTCCAGCCCTTCAACGAAAGGATGTGCCCAGCAACATCAGGGTCAATTCCCCAAACACGGGTCACGAAATCCAAGAGGGTCACGTCGCAGGAGTGTTTACCCTGAATGTCTTCTTGAAGGCGGGGTGTTACGATACTGACCCTGGGATTGGGTATGCCAGTGACCCTCCGCTTGCTGGGAGTGGATGATACGATCGACGTGTCTAAAGCATTCGTGAGGGGGGTCGAAAGAAGTAATAGAATTAATGCACCTTCCAGAGTAGTATGATTCAGGAGATGAGGTATAGTCCGTGACAGACGAGCCAGATCGGCGCGAAGAGGAGCCAGGAGAACTGGCGGAACTGAACATTGTGCGCCGGTATTTATATAACCTGTTGAGCAGCGAATATATGGAGATCCCCGAGTCGAAGCGTGCTTCAGACAATGCTGCACAGTGATATGTCCTGGCCAAAGCCTCGAATAAGGCTTAAAACGGTTGAATGGGCCTTAAAACGGCGAACTGGCTGAAGAGAACAATGGCTGTGATGTGACAACATGGTGGTTGACTGTTGCGCGTTGACCACGTGACAAACACGAGGTTCAGATGATCCTCATACATGAATCTTGTGGTTTCTTAACACATTCTACAGCGTCCGCTTGCTTCAGGAAACAGGTCGCAAGCTGTGCATAATGTCATTCGTGCATGGGTGGTGGTCAACAAATCCTTAATGACGACAAACTTCCGACACCGATGTCAATGATCCACGCAAGAGAATTCTAGCAGGATATACATGAAAAGGAAGAATGATTATACAAATTAACATGCCACCAGGAAACCGAGAGAATGTAAAGCGATAAATAGTCCCAAAGCTCCACGTACTGTGTGGATGGTCGTGGAAGGATGGCGGTGTGCAGAAGAACGGATGTAATCCGAGATGCCGTTGAATTGGGGGTAGTACTGTAGGAGGTAAGTACAATGTCTTGCGGGTTGAAACAAAGATAGCGTGGGCATTCAGGTCGTTGTGTATGAAGCGTAATGTGTCTGTATGGATGCGGGGCGTTGCAATGCTGGTCGTGATAGGTTAACAGCCGTCATAAAGTCTGTTCCTGGGGAAGGTGTTGTTTGCTTGTGCCCAGGTCGTTAAATTGGCGTTCATGTAAGCATTTATATGCCTACACATAGTTGAACAAACATCATCGACACTCTTAGCAGAAACGCGTACCGTGTGATATAGTCGGAAGTGGGTCTATTTGGGGGATCGCAGGTTATGCCGTTTTTTAGTCCTCGCCGTTGGTATATGCGGACGTAATCAATATACATGCTGACAGGGAATGTCAAATGCTTGAAGTCCTGCTTTTGGAAGGAAGGAGACATTCCAAGGTTCAGAATAACATACTAAACAAGCGTCAGAAAAAAGAATAAGAAGGGCTTGATAACCCTTACCATCGGCTCTTCGGGAATAAGTCTTTGTTGCACTTGAGATTCTGCATTTGGTCCAACAGTGGCTGCTGTTACCGTCCAGGTTTTTTGGTTGTTGCTGTACCATGTGATAAAGCCATCTTCACGATGACTAGGGTCAGCCCAAAACTCGAACCCGTAGGCCGCATAATCGGCGCCACCATAGAATTTATTATCGATGTAGGAGACCGCCGACACAGCTTGTTGAAGGGGACCACCAGTGTAGCTGTTGATAGCCGTGATGTTGCTATCGTATATGGTTGTTGCCGGCGGGGTAGTGATCCAATTGTATCCAAGATCGTATGGTGCGCATTGAAAACTTTGTGAGACTTCGCCCTGCACTCTGTCTGTGTCGATTTGGGCTTCGATGATATCTATTTCTGGAACACCACGACCAACATTCACGGATGGTCCTGGATGGTCAGAGCCAGGGCAAGTACAAGCGGACACCTTCTGCCCAGGCTGAGTGCTCAGAATAGACCCACCCTTACCACCAGTGGCGGCCGCTGCAGGGGTACCATCTCGCGCCGTTTGACTTGGGAATGTACCAAGATCGCAGGAGTCATAGCTGTATGGCCACATTCCTTGGGTCGTTGCTCCGTAACCAGCTCGTCCCTGCATTGTTGGTCAGTATTGTGGATCGGTGAGGGATCACCAATACCTACGAGATTTCCCAATGTCCATGCACCTGACAGACAGACACAGGGAATGTAAGACTCGGCTACTTGAGAAAAGATAAATAGACCTACCAGGCCAAAGTCCTGGAGCAGACGGACTACCAGGCATACTGATAGAGACCTCTATATACCCAGTGTTGAAACAGAGTTTATTCCATGAAGTCAACATTCCTGTTTAGCCAACCTTGTGTGAGGTAAGGGTGGAAGGGATTCGCTGATATACTGACCACTTTCAAAATTAAGATCATGGGATCTTTTTTCCGACATGGTTATTACGAGTTTCCCGCCTTGTGTAGTGATCGCCTGTGAGATGTAAAACGTATCAGCCTTTACATTTTATGACAATTTCAATAGACTGGCCGATGGGTCATACCACTCAATGTCTCCGGTGGGCCTACTTTACGTCAACGAATTTCTTAGGGCGCGTTTCAGTGATCGCGTACCAATAGTGCAGGTCTGCCGCTTCCCAAAATGGATCTTCGCCAGGATAAAATGTGCGCCCGTCCGTGTTAAACTCGTCGCTGAATACGAGATCATAAAGTTTCCCGTCGTCTCCCACCCGTGTACGGACAGAATCGGGAGTGTCGTCGTCGACAAGTCGCGGAAGTCCAGGGAGATCCGGTATCTGTCCGCTAGCATTTATACCACCAAGATTGAACCCTACAATTGGGTTTGGGAGGTGTGTAAAGTGCCATATCAAAGGGTAGCCAATGAATAACGTGATAAGTCCAAATATCAGCGCGAAGATCGCGCTAGCATTCATCCATCCTCTGGCAGAAAAGATGGTGAAGCTCGAATCTCCACGAGGATCAGGATTATGCATTGCATCGTCAAGGTCGGGGTCTTTGTCCCACATATACTGTGGCACTGTCGTTGTTGTCGGAACCACTAGAGGAGGGACCTTTTCTCGTACAGGAGCCGTCGCTACAGAATTCTCCGAGGGTGTTGTGCTAAATCGGGTGTTGGTGTAGACGCCGGTTTCTCTTGCCTGCTCTGGATGATACTATTTTATAATGGCTTAGGCCAAGCTGGAGATTAAATGTGAATGGAACACACCGAGTAGGGTCCGTAGCCTGCTCCAATATTTCCCGTGGCAACTCCATGGGCAATAGCATTCCGACCATGTTGATGTGGGGTCTGCTGTCTGCTATTGCGATTGCTACTTGTGGCTGACGTTGATCGTACAGGTCGTGGGCCACCGACATGGGGTTGGGTTGGAGGTTGGGGCTGGTAGCTAGCATGAGAGTTTACGCGTGAAGGGCTTTGGGGTACAGCAGCGTATTGAGGCACTGGCTGCTGTACTTGTCGACGAGACGGACGAGACATGCGATGGAAGTTGAGGGGAAAGTGGAAAAGACCTAGCCTGGAGGTGTCCAACTTGGGCGTTCGGCTAAGGGACTACAGTCTCTCACGCCTGACATCAACGCAACAAAATAAAATTCTCTCGAAATTGAGATCGTTTCAGATAAATACTTTCTCTCCCATAGTCTGTCCTTTGATTCAACCTGATCATCTTACAACGTAATGCCTTTAGACAATTTATTCGGGCTCGCAGACACATGTCGGTAGCTCCAACCTGGTTGGAGCGTGTCAGAGCAAGTATCTACGGCAGCCGCTGACCACGCAGTTAGGCTGAGATTGGAGCTTGCACCACACCCAAACCGGAGACATCGCCACGCACAGGCCGCATCACCAAATACACCTCGAGGATTTGGAGTGAATCAAGCTGCGGAGCTTCGTCAATTATCAGTCGAGGCCGAAAGAACTTATCAAGGATGCATATGCAGTGCAGCTCAAAATATCCTGAGCTGATCATGCCCCCATTCCATACAAAAAGCGCACCTGGAACTCCGTCAGCTGACTCCAAGGTGGTGTAAACGACCTCCTTATAGCCTTAGGAGGTCAGAAAGAATTTAAGACGCGTCGAAATGTAAACCGACACCTATAGACGCGTTGGATACACGAGGCTTTATGCACTGTTTTCGCAATTTCGTAGACCAACCAACCGGAAGTATCTTGATAGCAATTCCGAGTATGGAGATCCGCATGAGATCGCACGGCGTGTTTTGGCCGGATCTATGACAGGTCGTCCCAGGTCGTCCCGCGGTCACATCAGCCAGTAAAGCCCGAACTGTGTGGCTCGGATATAGCCTTTGCGCAACCTTCAATCTAAAAATCTTTCAAAGTAAATACTCGGAGCATGTTCAATTCACTTTGTGCTTTTGCTGGCTTTTGCGCCCCTCTAGATCTGGGGTATCATGTCTTGGGTTCATCGTCGATCATGATCGAAATGCCAAGTTCGCGCCTCTGCAATTCAAGCGCAATTTATTCATAGATTATATAAGATTATATAGAAACAACTACACGCCTTGGCGACAAGCCTTGAGGATTGCTTGAGGAACCAGTATGGGAAATCATCGAGCGAAATGTTGGACTCGAGTCTCGTTAGGATCAATGAAAGTCGGATTGCATTCGTAAAGCAAGGCTATATATTGATTATTATGGATTCCAAGAGACAACACTACGGTGCTTAACAGAGTGAATGGATCGAGCTTAGCGAATGGACTCTGGTGATGTTTTAGATCCTTTGAGTCGAATTCATGTAAACAAAGAAAAATAGGCGCTTGCATAGTTTGTCTTAATTGCGCGTTTGGGCTCCAATTGCACACCGTACCAATGCACGATTCTTACACGACATGTGGATTTGATCTCATCATCGTATGTCTCTTATATTTTTGCTCTTGGTGCGGTCTGTCCTAATATTTCGTTCTTCCCTATATGCTGTCCGAGATTTTCGACAACCGCGAACGACACAGTATTCCACCATTGACTAGACAACAGAAGGATTTACAGACATATATCCACCTTCAATTGCAATCTCTTGTCCATGCGTATATCCCCCTGCACGAGAGACAAGATACACGACCGTCCCAGCCATCTCTTGACCACTGCAATGAACAGGTAGTTGTTATGTGAGTCACATCAGACAGCGCCCACACGAAACACTTACGTTCCCGCTCTCCTGAAAGGAACAGATTGTATTCCTTTCCCAACTCTGTCAACGTCTTCTGGTTTGATCTCATCAATCGTCATTTCAGAGGCGTAAACTCCGGGGGCTATCGCATTTACACGGACGGGGATATTCTTGAGCGAAATCTCGGTGGCAAGCATCTTGGTTAAATGCGACGCAGCAGCTTTTGCGCTGTTATAGCAGAACTAGGCGGGTTTCGTATCCCGAATCAGTTCGGTGAAATATGGAGAATACTCAGTCAACGCACATGGTCCTGCGCGAGCTTTATCAATCCACTGATGCTCGTGATGTTCACAACGCTTGACCAGTAACCTTCGACGTCTTCGGAACCCTTAGCCAACAGACCAAGGAAAGCGGTTGTTACAAAAAATATGGACGAGGAGTTGATAGCATAGAGGCTGCTCCAGTCTTCAAAGCTCTCGTTGTTGAAGAGGGCCGTACCGAAAGTCTCAGCGTTTTTGTTTTCTGGCGCGTCCCGTTTGTTGATGAAAGGAGACGTAGGCCCGACCTGGCCTGCGCTAAGAGGGAAGAGATGTTCCAGCCAGGCGTTCCAAATCCTTGCAGCGTACCACTACTTACTTGTTCACGAGAATGTGGAGTTTGCCCTCTTTCTCCTGAATGTATTGTTTAGCCTTCGCAATGCTCTCCTTGTCCGTCACATCCATCTGCACTCTGAACAATCAAAAACCATAAGTGATAAGATTATCGATCAGTCTTGTCACTCGTTCTATCAAAAGCTATGAGATGACTTACGGCAGGATTTCACCACCGATCCGCTTATCCCACCCGGCGGCGACCTTCTCCAGTACCTCGAGGCGGCGCCCACTTATGTACACCCGTGCACCGCACGCCGCCAGACCCTGTGCGTTCATCAATCCAATCCCGGTTCCGCCTCCAGTGACCAGAGCCACTCTTCCGGAGAGGTCATGCATAGACTGTGAGCGATAAGAATGTGGGGAAGACATCTTGCGATAATAGGAGGGCCTTTTGCCTTCGTAGACATTATAAACCCTGGCGGACCGACACCGTCCAGTAGGCGGATCTATCTGTGTGGCCCATCGGTCCGGGAATTCCGGCCATAATCTCCCATCAATTAGACAAAGAGTCCAAATTCATATTCATACAAGAATGGTAGATACACGTCAAAATATGATACAAAAGGCAGGCCATGGAAGTACACAAGTGTTAAGGAACGTGATAGAGTTTACAAAACGCATGGGAAATATACCTACTGGCCCTGGTAGTAACCAGGAAAATAATGTACATTAAAACGGTCAATAGTAGTAGAACCGTGTCTGTGAGAGTTCTGTCCATGGGTTCGGTGAGTTGAACCTTTGTGCCAGTGAGTTCTCCTGAGATGATTGTTCACATATAAGACGTGTTCAGGAACACGAGACCTCTTGATCATGATTCTTTGTAACCGTGAAAGAGATTGTGCCATGGGTGGGATCATCCTAGGATCATACCATCCATGGCTGATGTGAATAAATCGCAGGGCTGACGGAAGAGCATATACATAGAAGAAAGACTTGAGGCTGTGGAAGGAGTGGTGGGCATATCTCAGATCAATGAGATGCAGGGAAGAGAGGCGAGGAGTTGAAATGAGGGTGACGATGTGCGCTAGTTCGAAAGGGATATCGGATCCATCGACGATGAGATGGAGGTCAGTTAAGTATGGGAGTCTGATGCGCTTGGTGACGTAGTCACGTCGGGGGGGTAGACGCGCTTTCTGTCCTCGTGGAAATAAGAGCCGTAGCTCCGAGAGTCGGGAAGATACTGTGAGGATTGAGATGACATCGTCCACTGCTTGATGTCCGCTCGTAAATCCGTGATGCGTGTAATCCAAAAATCGCAAATTCGCGAACAATGACGGGAGCCACCGCAATCTTATTCCATCCAAGGTTACGCGACGGAGGCGGGGTGCCGATCCCGAGAAGAGCGTGAATTCTTCAGTATCGTCATTGAGCCGATATACGAGAGAAAGATCTTGGAGCGCGGTGGCTGGGGCGACGCAGCTGGCTAGCGTTGCCTTCCAGAGGTATGGCGCGTATTCTGCGAAGACGATCTCGAGCGAGCGCCAACGGCTGATGTACGGCAGCACGATATGCATATACCATTGCACAGTGTATAGGTTGAGCTCTCGAGCTCGGGGAACGCCCGTCCGGGGCGTTGACCATGGTAGGAGTTGTATGTCCAAAGAACATGCTCGTGCACGTCTGATTCGTTCTCGCCACATATGCTCCTTAGTGTTGAGAGTGATTCGACGCCATAGAGAAGGAGTTTGCAGTGCTATATGGCGCCATGCTCTACAGACATGAGAGACGACTATGGCAAAATCCGGATCATCTTCAGATCCGGACACGAAAATGAGGCTGATGAGCTCGACTGGGAGGCGGTAGATGGGGTGAGGTTGAAAAATCTGGATTGGTGTATATGTGGGTGGAGGGCGTCGGAGTGGGCGTGGACGACTTATGTGTCCTGAATGACTTATATGCCCTGGATGAGGTGGAATGAAGACTATCGGTTGCTGCATTTGAACTGGGACCGGGACTGGTTGTGCATTGTGCCTAGAAAAACTAGGAAAACAAAAGGGAGTCAGGAGAGCGAGGATCATGATGCACAATACTCACAAGGTGAAAGAGAACCTGGGTTTAAATATCCTTGCTAAAGAACGACTAAAGGTGAGGGCACGCCGCCGGGTATTGTAGCGTATGGACGGCATGCTGAAAGTACATGGAAAGGGACGGGATAAAAGAGAGAAAGACTTTCCTTGCGAGATGTGGGAGACTTATAGGCAGCCGATATGGAGAGCTGGAATGGAGAAATAACCGAGCCCTCGGAGGAGAACATCGGAGGAAGGCGGACAAGGGTTCACCGATTTGTGATTACAGAGCTGTGCTGGCACGATGCTCGCACAAGACACACAAAAAGACGAATGTCAGTGACAGCAGCTCTGCTGTCGGGAGAGTCATTCCATTTGCACACAGATGTGATCGTGAGACGACTGCGACTTTGGTTTTCGAGTCAGAATGTCGCAGAAGAGCATTTCCAGAGAAAGTGGCGGTGCTGCAAGCCTGAACGCGTCTCAAATGGACGCGTTCTCGCTTACCTAACCTCAGTGTTTCGATCTGCACCCACGTCATTCTGGCCAGACTCTAAATGGATGCTCTTGAATCCCTCTCAAATATCCTCAATGAGGTTGCCGAGAATCCCCTAGATGTCTCTATTCATGCTAGACACATCAAACTGGCACAGTCGTTGGAGGGAATGGAGGCAGAAGCAGTCTCTGCAATGGAAATGATGACCGATTTCGTTGCCGCTGGAGATGAAGTGTGGCTGCCGTTGATAAACGCAAAGGAGAAGGCGCTAGATCTTGAAACAGAGGGAGGAGTTGAAGAACTGCTTGAACTCTACGCTCATGCGGAAGCTGATTACATGTGTGCGTTGCTTACTCTGAAAATTAGTATAGGGTACTAAATTTCATTCAGCCATCCCAATCCTGCAGAAACACCTTGAACTTCTCATTGAAAGACACGCACTTTACACGTCTGGAGAACAGCTGAAGCCCAGTACCCTTGGAGATGTCTTTTCCACGACATGGACGAGAGAAGCTATCAATGAGGTCGTAAAGAAAGCAGTCGGACATCTGACGCAAGTGAGCAGCTTAGCGCTCTACTTTGAGGCTAATCTCACTTTATTCTCAGAGCCATAAACTGTGGGATGCGCAACGAGACTGGGAGCTGGAGATGCTGGAGGCTTCGTCAAAGTCGGAAAGGTCAATTCCAATGCCCAGTCAACAATAATTTCGCTAACTAAAACATCCTAGAATATCATCCGTTGAGCATGTACAGGC
Organism: Crassisporium funariophilum; assembly: GCA_014925845.1. Classification (NCBI taxonomy): domain Eukaryota; kingdom Fungi; phylum Basidiomycota; class Agaricomycetes; order Agaricales; family Crassisporiaceae; genus Crassisporium; species Crassisporium funariophilum. The sequence goes on from JACGCL010000006.1 coordinate 1,441,417, forward strand.
GTTGCACCTGGTCCGACTTCGTCAACCTCACTCTAGTTCGTGTATTTGACCTTCAGTGTCTTGTGCTGTGTTGAATGATAGTGTCGCAGATATAGAAGAGACGTTCCAATCTTACTCGTCATTTACTACGAACTACTTACCACCCGATCAATACGAACCACTTCTTGTATCCGCCTCTAAAATTCGAGGCCAGAGCACGCGAAATTATGACCGTCGCGAGCCGAAGGAGCAGGCTCTGGTAAGTCTCCTCTTCACAACTCTGCAACTCTGATCCCATTTAGATTTACTTTGTTCGTCAGTCTCAAACAGGGAATTCGCTAGAGGCCTACAATCTCTATACTCAATATGAACGCAAAGCAAACCATCCAGACCTGTTCGTTACACGAGGAACCTACGAGCGAGCAATCGCAGAAGCTGCAAAGCGCAGGTTCAATGGCGAGGCCGGGGCGGAGGAGGTCTTGCGCATTTTTTGGAGTGGTTATTGTGATGCCCTTGTGAGTTAACTAGGCTTCATACCGAAAGTATGTGTAACGATTTCCGGTCTAGCGCATCTTGGAGGCTGGCATGGACGCGGAACTCGAAATATACAGGAGAGCTGTGAGGAGTGTGCCAGGCTCTGGAGAGGTGTGGGCCAGGTATATTCGGTTTTCGGTGAGCGATAGAAAGACCTAGTGTTGCCTTGATCTGATTATTTTCTAGGAGCGCGTTTCTGGATCACCTGAAGATATTGAAGATTTGGAAACGGTGGCAGGTTCGTCAATCTCATCTTTACAACACAACTATACCTGACTTGGGTGCACAGAAATATTCAATCGAGCAATTGACACCAAGCTCCTCCAATCGAATATCGATCAGCTGGCACCTGTTATTCTTGCACGAGCTGGCTATGAAAAGCGGCAGCTGGAGGTTGATAGCGGAGGTAGCTTTCCTAAGGCAATCCTGAAGGGAAAAAAATGCTGATTGTATTTCTTTCTGTAGATGAAGATGCTCTTCCTACGCTGATAGGTGTCGTCGAAAGCGGTATTGCAATGGCACATCAGGGTAAGCCTGCCCTGAGTATTCTGCTTTTGAAGCTGATGTAAAATATCTCAAAGCATCAGAGACAATTGACCCCAAACTACGTCTGGAAAAGTTCCTTGCGCAAATAGTAAGTAACATGAAGCATTACCAGGCAACCTCTCATGCAATGGTTCTTATCAGTATGAAGATGCAGAGCTTGTCGACAGTGCCTTGGATGTGTGGCGAAACGCAGTAAAGCACTCTCAATCAAGTTATCTCCTGTGGTTGAATTATACCGATGCTCTCATGTATGCGCCTCGTCGCTTCATTTTTTGCACCACTCTCATATCTATCTGTGCTTGCAGAAAACACCGACAGTTCGACGAGGCTAGGAAAACCTTCGTTGCCATTCCCATAAAGCACGTGGATTGGCCAGAAGCAATCTGGGAAGCATGGATTTCTTTCGAACATCGACATGGCTCCCTTCCACAAATTGAAAGTTGCCTGGACAAGGTTGAGAAGGCGCAAAATATACGTAACGCCAAGATAGCTAAAGTCAGTTGATGAACGTCCTGTCGTTGTCATCTTTTTCTCAAGTGAGCTGAAACTTGAACAGGACGCCCAGGCTGAATACGCAGCAATGCAGATTATTGCGGAAGCGCAAGCAAGTGTACCTGTCGCTGCGGCACCCATTCCTCAGGTTGTTCTCCACAAAGAGGGAGATGCACGGATGGATGTCGACCAACCTGCACCAGAACGTGGTACCAAACGCAGTGCAGAAGAAGAGGTTCCTTTGGAAGGACACAAAAAGGCGAGAATAGGTATTATCAAATCAGTATGCGCATTAGAAACTCTTACTGACATTGCGGTGACCCAGAACACAAACCTCCACCTATGAAAAGGTCGCTATTCCCTCTCCTCCTCCTCCAGCTTGATCCTGACCGTGACTGTTTCTGTTATTAGAGATCGAGAAAACGCCACAGTCTTTGTTGCTGACCTTCCTCGACGTGTTACTGACGACGACCTCAAAACGTTATTCAAAGACGTGCGTCCCTGTTTTTATGTTAACAGTACAGGACTAATCTATGAAAGCAGTGTGGAAATGTACGAGAAGTAAAAATAACCGATCTGTCGGAGGCATTGGTGGCTACTGTCGAATTCTTCGATCGAGTGAGTCGATATTGTTTTCCTGTCTAATATGGGTGATAGCTGAGGCTTAATCAATAGGATAGCGTACCCGCTGCCTTGACCAAAGACAAGAAACGAATACATGAGCAAGAAATATCTGTCCATCTAGCGTGGAGGTCGACGTTATACGTAACCAATTTCCCAGAGACAGCAGACGATCCTTTCATGCGGAACCTGTTCGGAAAGGTGTGTGTTTGTGGTATCCACAGTCAATCGAGTCTGCTCACAATAGTCGCATAGTATGGTACCATCTTCGACGCACGTTGGCCAAGCAAAAAGTTCAAGAATACTCGACGGTTTTGTTATATCCAATTCACCTCTCCGGTATGTTTACTCCATCGTGATCGTGATTAAGTTCCTGATGTAGATATCGCTAGGATGCAGCCCAAAGGGCCCTTGAACTGCACGGGCGCGAGCTGGAGCCCAACTTACCGCTTAGTGTATACCTGTCAAATCCTGAACGCAAGAAGGAGCGAACTGATCAGGACGCAAATGAGAGAGAGGTTTATGTTGCTGGGCTGAGCCGATTCACTAACAAGGAGGATCTAGAGAAAATATTCCAAACAGTACGTTTTCTCGAATGGACCATTAGAAGAAACTGAGGCGTGGTGCTGTGCAGTATGGACACGTAAAGGATATAAGGATAGCCCTCGAAGAAAATGGAAACGCAAAGGGTTTTGCCTTTGTTGAATTTGAGGATCCGGTGAGTTTGAATTCACAATGCATCAAATACACATAGTACATACTACATACTGACACACAAGATGCATATAGAAAGAAGCTCAGGCTGCATTAGCTGCAAATAACCACGAGCTGAAGAAGCGAAGAATGGCAGTGACCCTATCGGACCCGCGTGTGCGCGCACGTCACACGTATGTTATCGCGAGTCCATTGGTGGACTCTTCCGCTGACGTGGACCATCATCAGGTCTGAAATAGGGTTGAGCCGAGTGTCGGAAGCACGGAATCGGTCCGTTCGTATCAAGAACCTTCCACCTGCTACTCAAGAGGGCCTTCTGCAACAAGTGTTGGAAAAGATAGCACCTGTCAAACGTGTTGAGGTGTTCATCGATAAACAAGAAGCTGTTGTTGAGCTGCAGAATCCGGCGGTACGTGACCTTGATGGTACTGCTTTATCTCCTCCTTGGCGGAACCTCATGACCTTGCTACGATAGGACGCAGGTCGGCTGTTGTTGCGAACAGAGCCTATCGTATTTATGGGTAACACGCTCGAGATGAGTGAGGATGCACCCTCATCATCACGCCAATCTGCTGCTTCAAATCAGAGTGGAGGTGCTGCGTTGTTTAGACCACGACACCTTGGTCCATCAAAACCTAGAGCAGGTTTGGGTCACAAGAAAATACCTGCTGCTGCCCGACCGGATGGAACAGCTGCACCTGGAACTACATCTTCGGTTGCCGCTGGTAGCAAGGGCCAAGATGACTTCCGGAAAATGCTTTTGAAGAAGTAGATGGATATGACGTCAGTAGCACTTGATATATACTGTATAGCATCACGTGCCGGTCTCATTTAAGCATGGCCAGGAGACATGGTTAATGTTGTCCCAAGTTCATTGTTATTGGCTCGTTGATTCACCACATCTTTCACCGCTTGTGTGAAGTAAAGGGACATGGAACTGGACTCAGAATACTCAGAATCATCCACCATCTCTTTTGAATGGACACTCAGGGGCCTCAAGAATCTCTTCGATTCAACAAAGGGTGACAAGAAATCGAAAGTTACCAAGTCAATTCGTTTTGGACGAAACCGATGGCAGGTGCGCTTGCTGTCGGAAGTTCATCTATGTTCTCTTTAATTGCGGGCTAGATTCTGTTCTACGCAAATGCAGGACAAACCAAGGATGGGACGGAAGGTGGCTTTGTTAGCCTATATCTATCATGTGAAGTGCGTGCTTTCGTGATCGTATCATTCGGATTCCGTTGAAGCATTCTCAGCCAACCCCAGAGGAGAAAGAAGCAGCACTATCAGATTCAGGCAGGTATGTATGCGTCATGAAATGGCATTATTGAACCCGGAACGCTGAAAAAATCTGTGATTTCTAGATGGGTCCGGGACGGAGTCTACAAATTTAGTTTCGAACTTCGGAAGTGCGCCTAGTTTGAAGAAATCCTGTGGTACTGTCTATTCATGGTCTTACCACCTCTCTAGTGTTGGCAAGAGTGTCTTGTATAACTCCAAGGAGGCTCATAACCATTCATTCACCTACAAGGTAAGATAATTCAAGTCATGTCTCGTCTTTCGTGCCATACTGACAACCCTCAAGACTGCGAACTGGGGATGGTAGGTGCCTTGCAACATAAGGCCGAATCTGTGTTTGCTGAAATGACCATGATCTAGGGCACAGTTCGCCCGACGAGACAGTGTTTATTATCAGTCGATGCCCGTAAAGGCTCAGGATGCCTTTGTCATTATATGCACGATCACATCATCTCCCGCAACCCCTCCGCCTCCATCACTTCCCCGACAGCCTGTGCCGAAATCCCTGCTGGATACAGTGGGAGCCCTCCTAGATGATCCCCTGTATTCAGATGTGCAATTCGTCATTCCCAGACGTGGCCAAAACATCAAGAACGGTCGCACAATATGGGCTTCGAAACGACTACTACAGAGGGCTGAATATTTCCAGAGCAGTAAAGGATTTCACTCATAAGACATAACTTGTTTGACGGAATTGATGACAGTGTTTAGCTCTAACTTTGCAGAAGGAGCAGGTGATGCAATGGATCAAACACCGCGATCGTTAAGTCGGGACCTCATAAGCCCAACTACCCCACACATGAGCTTGATCATGGACGAATTCGAAGATTCTGACAACGAGGATGACGAAGAACTCCTGACTTCTTCCCCGTTGCATTCGAATCACGACATGGTATCAGACTCCTCTGCCGCAGTGGCGGAATTATCAATGCTTTTGGCGGATTCAAGTTCTGCAGATTCAGACAAGCAGGAACCGGAAGGTACACAGTCTGCCGACTCAAGTGTGCCCAGTCCTAGATCAAGTATTATTGAACCACCTCCATCCGTATCTCAACAGTCGCGGCAGGAAGCATCAGTCATCTTTCCGAAGATGACCGTTGTAGTCCGAGATGTCGCTTATACAACATATCGCGCTATGCTTTACTACGTAGGTTGCCCCTGCATATTCCTGCCAGTTTCGCTGATGTCCCTTTACAACAGATATACACCGACAACGTCGTTTTTGCCCCTTTGTCTTCATCTTTTCTGACCGCGACCCCTAACATTAGTGCCACCCCGGCCGAGAGCCTGCCTTCGACTCCATCGGAAGGACCGAGCCAGGGCCTAGGCGTCAGATATTTTTCTATGCATGAAACCTCGTTGTCCAGAACAGAATGGATCAGAGAATGGATGAGGAACAATCCTGGAAGGCCTGCACCCTGTTCAGCGAAAGCCATGTATCGGGTGGCCGACCGTAAGTTTCTCACAACGAAAAGAGCTTTATTCTCCTGTATTAATTGACATTCGTCTAGGACTGGATTTGTGGGAGCTGAAAGAACGAGCTGCCCAGGTAAGGCAACTGCACACCATGTGCAATGCTGTCGATAATCTTACTGCCGTGCAGCATATACTCAAGTCTCTGACGGTTGAAAATATTGCCTATGAGGTTTTCTCTCCGTTCGCAGCAACGTTTGAGGCCATTCGCAAGGTTATTCTCCAAGTTCATATGGTGCTGCGTCGGTCTCTGCTGATTGCTTTCCAGGTCGAAATCGAGTTCTTTCTTTCTCACTGGCACGATATCCGCACATCTTCATCGATGAAGAATGTGTGGGTACAAATTCGGAATGGCAGGCATCCTGGGTTTGAAGAAGGTCGGTTGCCCCGGCTCCTGACCGACCATTAATCTAACATCTTGACTAGTTTGGCCACTTATTGCGCAAAGCCTTGAGTTCAAAGCTGTGCCTCCTACCATTTCAGTCTCCACTAAGAGCAGTGAGTTTGCTGGTTGAACGTAGATCCAAGTGTCTCTTTGTTCAACGATGTATCAATGTATCAATATCAATCTCATAATGTCAGATGTACAACTATATCATTCTGAAGTCGATGTTCTCCTGGCAAAGAACTCTCCTTACCCCAAAAAAATCTTGGAATGAATGAATCAAAATTAGAATAGCTCAACGGAGTCGAAAACGATGTTGGGGCTGAGGAAGGTGTCGCCAGAGCTGCCACTTATAACATTGATGGTAAATGTGTTTGAACCGGCGACCAGTGTTCCTGGAATCAATGCAATAACTGTTAACTCTGAATTCTGGGAAGCGGCTCCTGGAATTCATACCTGAAGGGATTGCAAAGTCGTCTGACATTCGGGAAATTTGTGAGTTTTGCGAAACTATACATGACAGGTAAGACGATACTCACAGACTTGGTTCAATCCACGCCAAGTGCCGCGGGTGACGCTGCAATACGATAAAGTGATGTGGGTATGAAATAGCGCGTGGTCTTACCCTCGAGAATCAACTGCAGTTGGGGCTAGAAGGGCGGGTTATTTCAGCAGAAATCTTACCACGATGCAAATGTTATTTACCAGCAGGCGCGTTTGACGTGAAAGAATTAACAGTGATTTGTGGTCTTCCACCTGCAAAGGCCGACGTGGTCCGTATACGTAAGGTTCGAGCACCTGTCGCAATGGAATTCAGGAAACGTTTTGCAATATCAAGAGACCAGAGGTAAGTATACCAATCTGCGAGGAAGATGCCGTCCATTTAATGGTCGTGGGATTGTTTACCTGAAGTTGCGTGTCAATTGAAGTTGAAGTTGGCCTGAAGATCTTTTCCAAAAATTGTTTTCACTTACTGCTTTGAATTGAGCCATAGGGAAAGAGGACACAGAACTGGACCCCACTGTAAATGTAACTGGGCCCCAGTTGCTCATTCGAGTGTCCGATCTATTAGAACGTCAATGGTATGCGTGGACCTCTGATAAAAACATGGTTACGTACGGATGTATTGTTTGTATCTTGTCAGCATTCAAGAAACTGTAGAAGGTTCAGATCATGGCCAATGAAAATGTAGCTAAGCTTATACCCTGCTGGGGTTCCATCGACAGTTCCTGGATAAGTAAAGTTAGCCGGAGTACAAAGGTCACGAAACTTGGGTAATTACCAATCGACCATATGACAGAAGGTCTACTCAATGACGAGGTCAAGGTAACAGACGAAGTTTTTCCGGCGCTAACAGTGACACTGCCACCACCAGCTTCAATTTCGCCCTGGAAGAGAGTAACTGCGTAAGTGCCGGGTTTCATCGACGTTCGGGTGAAGCTTCCACTAAAATAGACATTATCGCATGTAAATCAATGAGCACTCAAGACCAATCCTTACCCGGATCCTGCTATCCAGTATTGAGCCGCAGAGTTCTAGGATAACATCACTCGATAAGGTATAACAGACAAGAGGAGCCAAGCCCACCTTGAACCCGATTGTCACTGGCTGACCCGAGAGGGTCCCAGAGTAAGTTCCAGAGACAGCACCACGGCCGGATGCTGCAACGTATCCTTGCAAACCGAGGTTATCCATGAAGCTAGTATCTAAAGATCCAGAAGGTGCGGATCCAGCAGTGACGGCCATCGCGTACCTTCAGAAAGATCAAGGCATCAGACAACGAGCCATGCACTAAATGGAACGGTATACGAACGGTCCGAAGAATCCAGTGCGATATGTTTCGGTTTGCTCGTGGTTTGAATTCATATAAAAATACAGTTCTTGTTGCGCTGATCCTTGATTATTGATGTCTTTCGTAGGTTGATCAAACAATACATCAAGCCCGGTTTGAGGTCGTTCTCGAATTGCAGCTCACCTCGGAAGAAAGGCCCACCGGAAGATGTTTCATAACCAACACCAGGAATGATCATGTACACACCAACACCAGACCCAGTGACACCATGGACTTGGTCTTGAATGAAACGAACCTAAATCTAGGATCAAGTAACATTCAAATCATCAATTGAGTGCCTACGCTGGAGTAAAATTTAGAACGAGTTTGACCGTTCACCAAAAAGACATCAGATCCTTCGATTGCGGTACCGCCGTTCATTTCGGCTGCAGGTATACCATTGGGTAGAGCAGATTTAGACAGACGGGCTATGAAACGTAGTTCTCCAACAGTGGGTTCTGCAGACGCATACGTGCCAATATACAGAGTATTTGTGCCAGAGCGGACGATGTAGTAGTGCGTCTGGTAAATGTAATGCACGTCAGAACAAAGAAACCATACTATGACCGGCTAACTACTTACAATTGTGCTAGTCCGAATCGTGATGACAGCAATGCTGTTTGCAACCGAGGATGTCACAGTGGCAGAGCCTGATATCGTGCTGTTCAACACAGCCTTTTTATTATTATCATTGACAACCAATACTCACCCAAGCCGGAACTCAGTTGAGTAAATTTAGAAGAGTCTTGCAATTGTTTCCCGTTGTAGGTCATCGAAGTAATGTCACCACTACCAGTATTGACTACAATATAAATGATGAGGTGATCAAATCTTTTCGATAGATGGAAGAGTAACTTGCTCGTCGTCAATAGTCCTGCTCCAGAGTCAACGACCATGTTGGAGCCAGATGTCGTGACCCCAAACGCGGCAAAAACCGCGGGGAGGAAGGCAAAGAGACCAAAAATGAAGACCTTCATTGGTGCAATACTGGGATGATTTCTGCATCCTGTTTGGAGTGGTTAAATACCTGGCAGAATAGGAATTGCAAGCGGATAATTCTCTCACCTTCATTGCACGAGGTTCTATTGATTCTTTTTGCTTAAGGCATCGTGACTGACTCTTATATTGATATGGAGTAACCTAGCATCACCAGTTCAGCAAAATGACGCCGAAGCATGAGTGGTTGTGGGGAGCGGTCAAAGAATTCAGAGAAGCGACCACTTGGTTCAATGGGAGACTCAATATTGGTAAATGACAGGTATTCATCAACCGACACTGCTCAATCCGCAGATTTTCCGTCGCCGGCTGTAGCTGGCCGGTCGGGATGTTGTCGTCAGTCAGATGTCGTCCATGACCACCGGGTCGAGGGCTTGTCCAGGTAGCAAGCATCGTAGCCGAAACAAGCGCGTCATGGGAAATGAACAGAATATATATACACCTACGGTCATTTAAACGTATTGTCCGTGGTGCATTGACGAAATCACACTGGAACGTGAGAAACCAGTCCGATGAGGTATATTTCATGGTTCAGTGCGAGGCTCTTGCTCTATCCAACTGGCTAGAGGTCATTCAACACTTGTGAGCGACCCGTGAGAGGTGCCCTCTGTTTCTGCGATACTGGCCTCCCCATCATCAAGCTCTTCATCAGAATCTTCGATAGATACTATAGGTTGCTTTGTCGGTGTAATGGAATTGAGGAACCCATTTTGGCCCAGTAATCGCGGAGAATAGTCTGAGAGTGAAGGCGATATCATTGAAGCAGTTTGACCTTCATGGACGTGTCCTTGAGTGCGAGCCAAGATCAAGACTGCTTTGACGAACCGCCATTCATCATGTGGCCGAGAGGCGTACGCGCACGCGTCGGAGTTGCATGGTTAGGGAATGTAGGCAAAGACCGCGCTGAGGATTGGCGAGTGTCAGGCCCAGAGGAACTGCCATGCGGCGCAATATGCGAGTGACCGTGATCATGATCATGATGTGAATCGTCGATAGACGATGATTGACTCGAGTCAGAGAGTTCATGATTGGAGCGAGCGATTACTTCATGGTTCCATTGCTGTTGTTCCTGGCGTCGCCATTCCGCCAGTTGACCTGGACTGTGCTGACCTTCCTCCACTTCTACGTCCGCAGGTATGAATAGTTCCTGACTTTCATATTCAGCCAATTCTTCTTGAAGTTCAGCAGGCACTGATCCAGGAATACGATCTTCTGGCGGGGGTGGTATTCTGTGTAGCAGACCGAATCTGAAGAAAGGGTATTCAGTTTGCCAGACCTCCACTAAGTAGACACGCACCCGAAGACGCAACCCAGCAGTCCTTCGCCTCCCCAATGTCGGTTGGGAATAAGAACAACCTCTCTCAGAGTGCTGGAGAGATTTTAGAGATGAACACTATTTCTGTTACTTAAAGTAACTTACTCAAAGTCGAATGAATACACGTAAACCCTCAGGGGTTTGTCGACGTGCTATGACTTCCATGAGTGTTCGGAAGCAGCAGTCAGACAGGCAGCTCTTACAGCTTCAACAAGGTCATAAAAGTCGTTCTCAGCGCCTAAAACTCCTCCGGACCAGCCTGTATGATTGATTGATTGCTTGGTAGCAGAAATAGAAAGCCCCGATGTTGGAATTTACCTAATATCCAGTCACCCATGGGCACCAGTCCAGCGCTCTCTGCAGGACTCCCTTCAAGGACGTCAAGCACATGCCATACATTGTCCGTCGCAGCCTCTGGTTGACACAAGCGCATACTTAATCCCAGGAGAGAAGGTTGCGAATTTGATGGTGATTTCTGTGCGCCATTCGAGCTTGAACGTTGCTGAGACCATATTCGCGACGGCGTTACGGGAACAACTGCATGAGTGTAAGTATGGTAGTATGTTCACGGCAAATGGAAGTACCTCTTGTTCTTTGACTCTTGCTGTTCCAAACTAACAAGTTCAGTACGCGGTTCTCGTGGCTTTCGACAATCTTCTCCAATTCTGATGCATCGATTGCCTTCTCTGAAGACAGCGAATCTCCCTCAAAGCCAACAACAAAGTCAAAGAATGGTTCTATGTTTGAGAATGAAGCAGGAGAGGATGGTGTGACTCTGAGTACGTGCAGTCCTCGATATGGCGTTTGGGACTGCGATGTCGACTGTCCAGCACCCATTTTAATATGTAAATCACCGGTCGGATAATATGAGACTTGAATGCGCACAGTGCGCGTCGTTGACTGTGGTGGTTGAGGCCGAGGCCGAATCAGGAAGGCGTTGTAGGACTCTTAGCGCTCACGTGGCCATGGCGTTCAATAAATTTCAAGCCAATGTGGTGAACTTTCACTCCTTCCACTAGACAGCGTCTGAGACTCCGAAGGTTGATAATCTCTTGTCGTTGGTTCACCAACTCACAAGAACTTCATCGAAAGGTGCCCTCCATTTTCAGCTTGAAGGGTTTTCCAACGTGAAATGCCGTACGTTCACGGTTCTCTATCGACTTGGCTCCCATGTATTTAACAGGAAATCATCAGCTGAAGTTCATGTTTCTCTGTCGTCGCCCGTCTATCACAGCTGTCAGACATCAACACATCCGGTTCAAGACTTCAATCACCCAGAATGCCCATCCCAATCTCAGGAGACCCAAGGCCACATCCCGTCCCAATGTCCCGATTGAGATAAGACGACATGCTCCAGATACCAATACATCCAAGAAGCTTACCCTGTCGACCACAAGTCCCACGGACGTGTCCAGCAGAGATGGAGCAGTGGCCTTTTACGACGAAATACCCCAGAATGATTCCAAAATAGTCTCGGGATCCTCTTCAGATACCGACATTCGCAATTGCGAAAACGCTTTGCAACAGAAAGACTACCGTGTTCTAACCACCATGTTGGCAAATATAGTGAAGGAGCCTCCGGGAGATATCGCCAGGCAGCTTACTTTATTCCAGTCCACTCTGGCTTCTGTCGAGCTCGATAAACTGCCTCTCAGAATCGTGATCTCGATGCTTCGTTTTGTCACGGAACATGGCGGACAAACATCGCTCTCGGAACCCATCTTGGATGTCACCACCAGATTGTCAAAGTCTGTACACCGAAGTGCGGCTCAAGAGCTGCTTCAGCTGGTCATGCCATCTTTGGTTCACCGCCTTCAAGCCAAACGTGAGCATGGAATTCTCGCGAAGCCAACTCGTTTCGTCATGGCGTCATTTGATCTCCTCCGATGGATTCTACCTCGTTCCCAGGAGAAGAGTCTCGAAATTTACAAAGCACTGGTTAATGGTCATCACATTCCTACAGCAGCTCTTCAGGAAGAAAGTGGCTCGACTGAAACATTTCAGGCTCTGGTGTTTGCATCTTGCATCAGAGCTTGCTGTTACTGGGGATGGACACCCCTTGCCACAAGATTTCTGGAAGATCTCATAAAGAGTAATGACTTCTCAAAGCCCCTCATCACAAATCTTATCCTAGAGGTTATGGGAGTCCTCCTTGACAACCCCGTGAAGCAAGACCTACGTCGTTGTTTGCCTCTTGTTCAGCTCGCTCATCCGATTCACCCAGTTCCAGATGAGGTTATCCAGGACTTATATGAACATGCGGCGAATTTCAAATCAGGTCATCTTTTCGAAAAACTCTACACGTTCACAAGAACATATTCCACAAAATCGCATGAATATCCGCTTCCTCAGGGTCACTCATTGGTTTGGTTTGCCGAATATCTTTCCGCAAGGGGGAATCTCGACCTCTGTAGAGGACTGGTTACTGAAGCATTCAAGCAGGACATCCCCATTCCTGTCTACGACCGACCATCCTATGTCGCCATGGTCGCATTTTCTGGTTTCCGTTACATGATCCAGCCATTATGGGAGAAATACTCGCGTGGACCCGACGGCGAAATCGTGCGTGGCAATCCCAAAGTTCTCGTTCGTATCATCAGGCTTCTTGTTTCTGTGATTCGCAAGGAGGGAGAACGTTTGGCGGTCATGCAAACAGAGGACCCTTTCAATCTCCAAGGACATACAACAATTCGAAGTAACATGGCTAATCTCACTGCCTTCGCCCACAAAGTTTTGCAAGCATATCTTGATCACCATCACCCTCTAGAGCGTGCAGATCATCTTGCTCTGACCTCTCTAGCCAGGACGCAATTCCTGCTTGGCAATCCTGTTGACGGGTTTCGTTGTTTCAAAATCCTCATGGACAGAAACGAGAAACCAGATATAGTCGATCTGAACGTCGGTGTGACCGCACTGGCTCAATACAACTCTCGTGCAGCTGCAGGATTTATCGCAACCATGTTACATTATGGCCTTCAGCCGACCGGTATTACCTTCAGCACTGTCATGCACCAAGCGATGCTAAAGGACGACTTGGACCTTGTTCAAGAGCTGGTGGTACATTTGAACGAGTTGCCCAATGCTAGAAGCAGTTTTGAACCTTTCTACAGTCTTGCTTTAGCATGCGTCGCCAAGCGTGACGAGGATACCAATCAGAGGATGGGTCTGCGGCTCCTGATCGTCCTAAAGATGCTTCATTTGATACAGTATCCGAAGCACAAATTCCTCTCGCATCCTGAGGTTGGGACGTTATTGGTCAAGGCCTCTCTTCCACATCATCCCCAGATCGCTTTCGATTTTTGGAATCTAATTACCAAACAGATTCTGTCGCCACAAGATTCAGAATATCGTCTCCAACGTCAACTTATCGCCGACGCTGTTGAGAACGCCTACGTGCTTGGCAACCTCGACGACGCAATGAAAGCGAACATCCTTTCAAGACTGTACTCCTGATTGGACCGCGTTACAGATATAGTTTTGTCCCTGTATGTATATCTATCTAATACCGTAACCCGAGCGCTGCAACCTAGAGGACCGCAGTCATACATCTATCAATTTGAATTATTGGTGCTGTTGCTGTGCCTGCATATGTCTGCTGAATCTCGAAACGCGGTTGCCTTTGCCAGCGACTGATCATGATCTTCATACTTGTTGTATCTACTCCACTTCGACGAGGTGAAAGTAACATCGGACTTTGGCCGTCTATAATTAGAGATTTCGACATAGGTTCGTTCATCCGTTTCGTTCACGTGGCACAAGGTTCAAAACATGAGAATGGAGGGAAGAGGATCCGCGGAACCCTCCCAAACAGTCGTCCAAGGTTCTTTCCGGACTTGACAATAAATGCCGTGAGTCGCTTACGGAAGTAGTAGATGAGGTCTTTGATCTGATCAAAGGCAAAGCAAGAAGACGAAGGGACCATCGCGCCAACGGGTTGGGTCCGGGATTTAACCGCTCCTGGTTGCAGTGTGAATGGGTATGTTCTCGTGATATAGATCCATGTTGGGCAACCATGCGCAGACTCATCTTTGTCGAGTTTCTGCAACAGTGGTCGTCCTGATGCAGCTGGATATAAGTTATTGAAAGAAGTTTTGAGTTAGATAGAGACCGAGTGGTAAACAAGTTGCCACGGGACAACAAACAGACAATCTGCTCAAAACCTCCAGAGTTGACCGAAAACCAAGGCCTTTACGACCCCACATTTCCTTTGTTTCCAAAATACGTCCTCCCACACGATCATGCCTGCAGCTCGACCAAAGAAAGAGAACAATTCAGCCACGCCTCCTTCCGACGATGGCCATCTCAAGGAATCTCTCTCCGAAAACAGCAAGAGCAAGAGAAAGTATGGATTGTTTCTCCGATTTTTCTCCGACCTCCTTTCAACTGCATCTTGCCCTCTTCGCCCCGCACTCCCCCACATAACTTCTCCCCGTACCCCACATCTAGCTTCCCTTCCATTCCGTTTCAAAAGTCTTGTTTTTCATGTCATCGTCTTTTTACTTTCATGATTACTCCAGGCTGACGATTTTGCCTTTCCGTTTATAGGAGACAATCACAAAGTGAGCAAAATAATTTCTATGCCAAGTTCTCCACCTAACCGTTTTCACCCGCCCTTCAGGCTGCGATGCTTGCAGAGCGCGCAAGGTCCGATGCGCCAGAGAGAATCCGGACGACCCTAAGCAGTCATGCAAGCACTGTATAACCCTCGGAATTCCATGTACCTATGACTACCAGCCCAAAAAGCGCGGGCCGCCCAATCTGTGAGACGATATGCCTTTAGCTTATAGCCAGTATATTGACGAGCGCTGTCCAGTTATCTGAGACGACTTCAGGAAGCGGCGGCAGCGGCAGCAAATCACCACCAGTCTGATAGCCCGTCTGATCTGGATGCTGCCGCATCACCCATCTCCACGCTGGCAAGTCCACCCCAAAGTATTGTGTCGCCTACAATCGGTTCGAAGAGTCCACCCTCATTTCTCGAATCATCGATAAACCAACTGCCATCCATTCCATCGGTGCCGATCCCACCTTCACGCTATCCAATTGCTGCGGATACGTATCATAACCATTACACTCCCCAAAGCAGTGTCCAATCTTCGTCATACAACGGTTCACGGGCATCTGATTCAGGGGCCAACGGTCATGGTTTGCACCATCCGCATAGTCAACCAAAGGTCGAGGAACAACAACCTTATCCGTCATCGCCTTCAGATTCTTTCAGCACGTATCCTCTCTATAACTGGTCGTATAAGCAGCATCAACTTTTACCCATACCTGTTCCCACCACTGTTCCACCACTTTCTTATTATTATCGGCCTCGACGACTCGAAGAGATTGCGCCAAGGGATACAATATCATTGATTATTGCTCTTTTCTTCGACTTTGTATACCCCCTTACACCATGTGTACACAAACCGTCTTTTATGGCCGACTTGCACTCGCGACGAGAGGAACGAGATCCACTCTTCTTCGCGCTCGTTATGTCAACGGTGGCATCCACTCTTGTACAAGTTCCACGGTCTTACCTTCCCATGGAAAGACCGGTAGTAAGAAAATTAGCGCAGGTGAGAACATCGCATTCCCCGTGCCTAGCATCGTCAACTCTAACACTTCTTCAGACCGCCCACGAGGCCAGTCGACATATCACGATTGCTTCTTACGATCCTCCGACGTCAATGCATGTTGTGATTCGATATTTGTTTGTCTTTCCTGATTGTTTTCCATTCCCGAATGATTTCTCAAATTCTCATCAGTGATTGTATCTACCATTTCTGTGAAGGACATGATGCTACGCAACACGCAGCATTTGGTGAGGCTGCTCATATTGCAGTGACTCTGCGCATGCATGAAGAGGCTTCATACGAGGGTCTTGATCCAATTGAATGCGAAGTGAGAAGGCGTACTTTCTGGCTCCTTTTTGGAGGTATGTTTTTTGTCACTACAATCCTGGCGTCTAATGATTTGATTTCGTAGCGGACAAATCGATGTCGATCCTTCTCGGTCGGCCGATATGTCTGCGCGATGAGGATTGTACAGTCCATTTCCCAAAGGAGTTGGATGATGAATAGTATGTATTTTCCTCAATCGAACCGACAATCAACCGTGCTTATGTTGTCATGTCCTTTGCGTTCGTAGTATTACCCCAAGCGCGTATTTGCCACAACCTCATGGGAAAACCGCGATTGTCTCGGGGCTAAATTATACATCGAGGATATTTGCCCTTTTAGGAGAAATCTTAGTTCGCATCCGAGTAGACAAACGGTCACCACCCCAAGGGCAATTTGCGACTGCGAGACTAGAGGAGGTGCAATCATTGCAGGCCAGAATATTGGCTGCTTTAAGCCACACACCGGAAGCTCTGCGGCTCAAGCAAACTCAAACGCAACCACACTTACCTCCGGAGTACGGTGGTGCCGGTTTCCGCCAGGCTACTTTCGCAGAGGTCAAGGACTTCTTTGACAATCCAAACGCCTCACGTGCAAATGCACTCAATCCTTTCCTTGTGATGCAAGCAAATCTCTATGTCACTCAGGTAGGTTCCTCGAATGAGGTCCTCAGTAGCTTGCTCATTCTAGATACCTCCCTCAGCAACTCGTTCGATTTGTTATCGAACAATACCGAGACGAGCTACTCATGTCCCTGCACGGCAACCTTGATGAAATGCAGGTCGCCGAAGATCGAGAAGCCGTCGCGAGTGATCTCTTAAATATACTGCACAGGTATGCATGCTCCGGGCATGAGTGTTGCAAGATGCTGAGAGAGACCGTTTACAGTATACCAATACAATCCATTGCGACTAATGGACCGAGCTTGGTGAGTGCTCCTTCGACACAACATATGGAACTATTTCTGACTTGTCTTCACAGGTGCATAAAGTCAGATTTGTGGCATCAACGTTACTGGATGCTGTTCGCAAGGCTGAGACAGCACCTGCCTCCGCTGCTCGTGCACACGCTTACCTTTGTAAGAGATTCTTTAGTATTACGCTAGTCGCACCTGTTCATGCTCTTTCTAGGGGACTTCCTCAGTATCTTGTCCGAAATCGAACGAAATTATCTGTATGTATTCGTTTGCACTCAGCCTTTAATCTCTGGCTAATACGAATATTCAGATTGGACGACGACAGAGATGGCACGTCGAGCGGAGATGGGATGATGGTTTGACACTCTACCTTCGCAATTGCTCTCATGTACGCTTCTCGATTATTCGGCGCTAATGTTCTGTCTTTTAGTATACCCGCGATCTCTTATGTATTGCCGTCGTATACTTCTTCTACATTGTAGCATCCAAGGGACTCCTTTGACGATTATTCACCTCTAACCACGCTTTACTGTACAAATATGAATACCCCAAATCTGATCTACTTGCCTCGGCTATTGCCGACATGATATTGAGACGCGTCAAACGCGTCTAATGCCTGTCTTCCGACCTATCCATAACATATAAGTGTGTAGTTTCGCCGACTAGCTCGCTACTTTTCCGACAATCGGCGCGCTGTACTGGACGCATCCTTCTTTATTCTCACGTCCTAGATGTCTGATCTTCGTGAAGCAGGCTCGGAGGGTCAGGGTGTTAGCTCTTCCTCCAAACTCGATCTCGATCTTACGGAGGAGGAGGCGACTCGATATGATCGTCAAATGAGGCTATGGGGTATAGCAGCACAGCAAAAGTATCAATATTGGCATCCGAATGTAGTCCATAACCACTAAATATCTGTGTAGATTGAGAAACGCTACAATCCTGGTAGTACGCCTGAAAGGTGTCGCGACCGAAGCCATCAAGAACATGGTCCTTGCAGGTATTGGAAAGCTTATTATTGTCGACGGGGAGAACGTCAGTGAAGAGGATCTGGGAGCTGGATTCTTCTTTAGGGACGAAGACGTTGGCTTGAAAGTAAGGTGCTCGAACATTCGGCGGATATACGATGGTAATTTCTCGGTTCTTACATTGCGCAGAGACTGGACGCCGCCAAATCGAGAATTGAAAGCCTCAATCCCCTTGTGACCGTGGAGACTATATCTGAGGACTCCATTTCGGTGGAGGAACTATTGGAATCGCTTGTCAAAACGGTGGACCTCGTGTGCGTAACAGATTGGGATCGAGACGGTCTTGTGAGTGGGTACTTTCATTAATGAGGTCGGGCCCTTAGTGGTTGTTAGGCCCGCATGAACGAGACATGTCGCAGATACGAAAGGCCGTTTTATGCTGGCGGCACGTTTGGCCTTGTCGGATATATTTTCTGCGACCTCGTGAACCACAACTACCTTGCATCGTAATGTTTATATTTTTGTTGTTAAGATTGCCAACTAATTTGTTTGCCCACGTTAATTGAATAGTGACCGCTCTGCAGTGAAGGATCAACCAAAAAATGTGAAAACATCCGCGGTCTATACCCCTCTTCTGTCCGCCATAAGCCATAAGTGGACCAACTTGACAAAACGGCAGACAAAAGAGATTAATCCGGCTCTTTTTTTTGCCATTCTTTGTACGTACAATACTCGGAAGTCCACACAAGCACTTCAATACTTGATTACAGCGTTATGGCAGTTCCAATCACTCCATGGTGTTCTTCCGGACGACTTCAGTCACAGCGACGAGCTTGAAACAATATCAAATTCTTTGATCTCAAGTGCTGACGTGAATAAACAAGTTCTGACGAAGGAACCTCGAGGCCTCATTGAGTATGGAACTTTCTTTTTTAAAGCCAGGCAAGCGTTTTAAACCAGATATCGTCTTCTAGATCGCTATCAACAACGGCTGGTCATGAGTTCTCGCCAGTTTGCGCAATAGTTGGTGGCATGCTTGGTCAAGATATTTTGAAGGCACTTAGTGGTCGTGAACCACCGATCGCCAATTTCTTCGTATTCGACGGCAACACTGGAGGGGGTACTGTGTGCCGACTCAACATGCCTTGAAATATTTGTCTGCATCTATCTCTGGAAAACATGTACTATATGTCAGTTTGTCTGGTAATCAAGACTTCGTTTAACCTTTCGTATCCCCGTACTCCAAACAATATGGACTTGCGGATAAATGCTAGGCAGAATAGTCGAAAAGAAGCGGACTTGCCGCAGGTAAGTGGTTCTTACAGGCTCTAAAACTGTGCTAAGCTGTACGCCCTCTCCACCTAGAATTATTCGGATAATCACTGTTCACGTCAATCAGAGACCATTTCTCCGAGAAAAGTCTTTCCGACTTTATTTGTTTCCCTGGCATACCTTGCCTCTGGAGGCGGCTCTCACCTACATCCTGCTCTCTCCAAAATCCATAACTCTCAGGGACCGGTTTGTTGTTATTAATTTGTAGATATCTTAGCAAATGAGAAATGTGTGTTGCCCGACCCCTTCAACAAACTTCATCCATCTTCACCACGGAAATCGCGATACTTGCGGAGCGAAGTCTAGAAACAAGCACCTCGAAATGTATCAACCCCGCAACCCCGCAACCCTCATTATTCCCCACATTTCCAAATGGCCTGGAAGATTGAGGACCTGAGGCGCCTGTGGTCTGTCAGAAGTACTACATCCGTGTTTTTTCCGGGACGTTAACATAGAAGCAGATCTTCAAACTCGATGGCAGATGCCCTTCCTCGATCACGGGGCGTATCCCGATACGTTTTTCCGACGCTCATTGACCTTTGCAAAATCCGGGTGTGGGGGATCTCCTGGTGGATCACGGAGGTCCTAACATGGCTTTGCCATAACCACCCGACGTCGCTGTATCGGGTGCGAGCCTCGACTTTTCCAGGGTTTCTGGCCCAGGAAGTTAAATGCGAGCGATTAGCAATCGATTTCCCCACAGTGGGATACAGCTTGGGTTTATTTGTTTTGGCAACGCTCGGAAGAGGTTATGGGGTACGCCTATTCCCCGCACGCCCTCAATGGCAGTTTCGCACCGTCATGGGGTTCATCCTGACGTTTCTCCGCGCGTTCTGCTTCTTTCTCTGGTGATGTACGCTTTTTACATGATGAAGTAAAACTAAGTGACGCTGTGGTTTTGTTGTTTACCATCCTCATGACGAGATATTTGACTTAATGGGTCAGGTGTGCCTGCTATCGTCGAATGGTCTGCGCAGGAAGAGACGTTTATGCGGGGAAGCGCAGACTTCCATTCTCGGGCAACGTTGTACTGGGACGCGCCAGCGGGCCCATTATGTGTCAACTGCGCCACATAATGGGTGAAGATGTAGCATCTCTGTTGATATTCTTTACGATCCATTAAAAAATCATCGCTGCCAATATACAAATTACAATGGACGTATTATTTTATGACCGCGCGCTTTCCTTTGTCCACAAAATTTCTGTCCGTACAGTCGGGCATTGCTTTGTGGTTCTATCTAGACGTCGCTTGTTCACCGTCAATTTTCTTTCTTCCCCTTCAATATCGTGATTTCATATCATCGCAGCTGGGCAATTATGCTCTGAAGTACCATTCAGAATGTAGAGTCCTACACACAGGCACAGAAAAAGACAAAAAAAAGATAAGCTCGTTTTTACTGGCGATATATTTCATGTCTGTATTATGTTCATATGCAGACCTTCATTTACCTTTGCACCCGGATGCATATGCATTGAATTTCAATCCGTTGTTTTCATGCGAGCACCGAATTATCAAAAGCTTTCGATTCAAGCTCGTGACTGAACATCATGTACGAACCTCGCGCGAACCTTATAGCTTCTTGTAGGACTACCTGAACGCGCTTGCAATGAAGGGGGGCCGTCCGGCGCCCCTTGCGACAGCGACCACGACATAACTTCGATCATAACGCAGGGCAGCTACGTGATGGCAGACCAGATCACGACGAACCGTTTCCTTTGATCACCGACGCGAGCAATGAGCATAGTACAAGGGCGCGGTCATATATGGCAATGTCTGGGTCGCACGAGCAACGGGGCCGGAGGTTGTTAGTAGTCACGAAGCGGAGCAGCATCGAGGACGGTCGCCAATCGGTCGCCAAGGGTATTAGTATCTCGACCTCTGGCGACCCACATACTCACCAGTCCATGGCCCATGGGGAAAGCTCGGTCCCAACCCAATCTTCGTCCAGATGACCTTGGGTCCTTCGGTCTCAAACGAGTCAAATCGTCGACGTGAGCCTTCTGCCTCCGCATCGGTTGCGATATAGTTGCGATACGCGAGATATCATCCCTGTCCTTCGCAAATCTCTGGATCTGAAATGTTTGACGTTGAAGGCGTTGGTCAATAGATGACGGTGTGGGGAAACTTTTTGCGTTCTGTTTCTCCGCGCGTCGAATTTGCGTCGAATAGTCAAGGACTCTCGGTGGGCACCTCGGCGACTTGATTCATACGCCTCGGGAGATCCTGAGATTGCGCCACTTATCCTTTCATCTGTATCGAGAGGCGAAGTGCCTTCCTGGGCCTCTGACCGAAGTTTGACGAATAGTCCGAGTCCATTCATTCGTTGTAAGAGGCTTGCAACCTTCTTTCCAACAGTTCTGATAAACGCCGTGATGAGCATCAGACCGTGCAGAACGAGAGTTGAACCGGAACCTGAAAACCCTTTTCTTCATCACTCGTAATTCGTGATTACTATCATTCTGGACGTTGGAATCCGAAGAACCACTCAAGCCCACATGCGCCGAGAATAATAACCAATGCTTTGAGCCAAAACGTCGCACACGCACGCCACATACTTTTCAGCGGACATATGTCTCTTCGCTTGTTTATGAGCATATCAACGTAAGTGGAGCGCTGTTTCCTCCTCGGAAAGCTTTGCGAGAAAAAATATGTTCGGACTTGTGACGAACAGCGAAGAACGAAGGTGCTCATGTCGCTGATGTAACATAAATCCATTGTTCTGGGGCCTTCGTCGAGCTCTGTGAAGTGGTCCGAGAACATCGACACGGGTATGTTCCGACTGACCTGTTTCAAGGAAGCATGACGCTGACCAACTTTGAAAGACTCAGAAGGCGGGATTGGTGACACGAAGAGAGTTTATCTAAAGTTTTATGTGGAGCATCAGATTTCCATGCATGTACTCACCTGGGCGATTGACTTGAGTGGCTGGTTAATCGACTTGACGAGAAATCAAAGGGACGAAATGCAAGGAAGCGTAATTGAGACTTAAACACCGCGTAGGCACCGCATGCATGAGCGGACAACTGAGTGCAAACCCACGAATCCATCTCAGTACGCAACCGCTCGCCCAGGAGAATCGTCGGTGATCTCGTGTGCGCAAATGTTGAAACTCTGTGAATTTCCTTCTCGGTAAAAGGTCTCCTGAGTTGTTTTGTTGTTGAGGACTGCTAAGAATAAGCATGTCGGCAACTCGACGCATTCGCAGCGATCTGATCGCAGTGACAACCACTGAGTATGATCATTCCTCGGCTGGGTCGCGAGCCATTAGTCTCGCGACTGACCAACGGCCACCGAACAGAGGCCCAGGTGATGAAGCAGGAAATGTTTGGTATGTGCAAAAGTGACAGATCCATCACATCACCAGTTGAACTAGCCTGAAGTCGTTGGCATCCGACAAAAATACAGGGTGATTGTCGCCTCCTGAAACAGCACCCCCCTAGAAATAGCAGTCGAATTTGTGCGGACGGCTAAGAATAGCCGTGTCAATATGATGCAATATTCCTTCCACCGTCATGGTTGGGTCCTGGCTCTTTTTTGAGATACCCAAGAGTCATCGTCATGTTCTGACCACCAGGGAACTCGGAGAGACAGGGAGAACTACGTCAACGCGAAACTCCCGATTCGGGTGACTTACAAGAAATCCTAAGCAGTAGTCCAAAATCAAGGCGTGCTGGACTTGCAGACGCAAGTTTCGACTGCGTCAATCGTCGGCTCGAGTCATGGAAAGAGCTGTGTTGCTCTCGTGCTGTAGACGCCGGATGTACGAGAGGTAGGGCGAGCACCCCCAAACGATAACCAGATTTAGCTTTGTGCGTGCGGCCTAGAATAGCTGCAGGTTCGTGTCAATATGATGCAATACTCCTTCCACGGTCCAGGTTGTCTAGTTGAGATACTCGATCTGTTCTAACCACCATCGTGCTTATCGACGAACCAAAGAGCTCGGAGAATAACATCAACACGAAACTCCTGCCTGTCAACCATCCAACTTCACGATTAATTCGGGTGACTGAAAAAAATCTTAAGCAGTAGTCTAAGATGCACGATATAGGGGTGTGCTGGACTTGTGGACGCAGTTTCCATTTCCGTCGTTGTCGGCTCAGGTCATGCCAAAAAGCGGTGCTGCTCTCGCTGCTGTTGACTCCGGATGTACGAAAGGTAGGGCGAGCACCCCCAACGAAAACCAGATTTTAGCAGTCGACTTTGTGCGTCCGGCTAAGAATAGCTGCAGGGTTGTATCAATATGATGCGATATTCCTGGCTCTCTACATGACGATATCCAAGAGTCATCGTTATGTTCTGACCACCGGGGAAATCAGACAGACCTGGAGAAGTACATCAACGCGAAACCCTGCTTGCCGCCATCCAACTTCGCGATTCGGTGATTCAAGAAAATCTATGCAGTAGTCCAAAATCTAGGCGTGCTGGACTTGCGGACGCAGTTTTTGACGGCGTCATTGTCGGCTCCGGTCATGCAAAGAGCTGTGGTGCTGTAGGGTGAGCACCCCCAAAGATAACATTTATCGGTCTACTTCGTGCGGACGGCTAAGAATAGCTGCAGGGTTGTGTCAGTATTCCTGGCTCTCTAGATGAGGATATCCAAGCGCCATCGTTATGTTCTGACCACCGGGGAACTCAGACAGACAGAGCTACATCAACGCGAAACTTCTGCTTGCCGAACATCCAACTTTACGATTTGAGTGGCGAAGAAATCCTAAGCAGTAGTCCAAAATCTAGGCGTGCTGGACTGCAGACGCAGCTTTTGACTGCGTCGTTGTCGGCTCCGGTCATGCGATGAGCTGTGCGTGCTGCTCTCGCTGCTCTAGACGCCGGATGTATGAAAGGTAGGGCGAGCACGTCAACGATAACCAGACTTAGCAGTCGACTTTGTGCGTACAGCTAAGAATAGCCGCAGGGCCGTGTCATTATGATGCAGTATTTCTTCCGCGGTCCTGACTCTTTATTGTGGTATCCAATCTGACCACCATCGTGGTTATTGTCGAGCCAGGGACCAGGGAGCTCGGAAAGACCTGGAGAACTACATCAACGCAAAACTCCTGCTTTTCAATTATCCAACTTCACGGTCCAAATGCAAGGATACGGAAACGACGTGCTGGACCAGGAGACGTAATTTGTGATTGCGTCGTTGTCGGCTCGGTCATGCAAAGAGATGTGCTGCTCTCACTGCTGTAGACACCGGATGTATGGAAGGTACGGCGAGCACCCCCAACGATAACCAGATTTAGTAGTCGACTTCGTGCATGCTAAGAATAGCCGCAGGGTCGTGTCAATATGATGCAATATTCCATGCACGGTTCTGGCTCTTTATTGGGTTCTGGCTCTTTATTGAGGTACCCAGGAGCCCTTGGTGTGTTCTGACCACCATCGTGATTGTTCACGAGCCAGGGAGCTCGGAAAGAACTGGAGAAGAACGTCGACGCGAAACTCCTGCTTGCGAACCACCCTACTTTCACGGTCCAAAATGCAAGGACATGAGAATACAACGCGCGCTGGACCTGGAGACGCAGTGTACGATTGCGTCGTTGTGGGCTCGGGACATGCAGGGCGCTGTGCTTCTCGCTGTTGTAGGCGCCAGAGTACGAAAGTTTGAGGGCGTGCACCCCTAAAGCTACGCCAGATTCGATAGTTTGTGCGTACGGCTCAGAATAGCCGCAGGTTGTTGTCCAATCTTCACGGTCCTGGCTCGTTATGGAAATACCCAAGAGGCCTGGGTATGTTCTGAGGTAGCTGCTGTAGACGGGGTTTCATAAGGTAAATCAGGTTTGATGGCGTGCACCCCCCTGCACCCCCACAGATTTAGCAGTCGGTCGGATAAAAATAGCCGCAGGGTCGTGTCAATATGATGCAAATATTCCTTCCACGCTCCTGACTCTCTAATTGGATACCCACGAGCCCTTGGTATGTTCTGAACACTATCGCGCTGATCGACGAGCGAGGGAGATCGACAAGACCTGAAGTACAATCAAACGCGAATTTCCTGCTCGCACCCATATCAACTTGACGTATCGCAGGACTGAAGAGATCCAAAGCCGCACTCCAAAATGCAACGAGATGAGAATCCAAGTCCAAGTGCGGGATCTGGAGATACAGTGTACGATTGTATCGTAGTGGGCTCGGGACATGCGGGGAGCTGTGCTGCGATCGCCGCAGTAGACGCCGGGTGCACGAAAGGTACGTCGAGTTCTACAACGTAGGATCGTTCCTAACTCCTGCATTACCTCACCCGACGCGGACATTACGGCTCAGTTCTAATGATCGACAAATGCCCCGAAGAATGGGCAGGCGGCAACGGCTACTTCACCGCAGGCGCCCACCGCACCGTCCACTCCGGCCTCCCAGATCTCCTCTCCCTCATCCACACGCCCCTCCCCGCCTCCCAAATATCCCTCATCGACGTCCCCGCATACACCCCCGCCGACTTCACCGCCGACATCCAGCGCCTCGGGTCCGGCAGGGCCGATCCCGCGATGGTACAAGCGGTGGTGGGGAACTCGAGGGCGGCGGTGGGGTGGTTGAAGGAGAGGGTGGGGGTGAGGTTTCGGCTTTCGTTTGAGAGGCAGGCGTATGAGGTTGGCGGGAGGATGCGGTTTTGGGGGGGGATGGCGTTGGGTGTGGAGGGTGGGGGGAAGGGGTTGGTTGAGGCGCATAGGAGGAAGTTGGCGGAGGTCGGGGTGGAGGTGTGGTTTGAGGCGCGGGCGGTGGAGGTTGTGATGGTTAAGGGGGAGGGTGGGGAGGAGGAGGTTGGTGGGGTTGTTGTGGAGAGGAACGGGGAGAGGATGAGGGTGGAGGCTAGATCGGTGGTGCTTGCTGCGGGTGGGTTTGAGGCGAGTGCGGAGATGAGACGTAAATATCTCGGCGAGGGCTGGGAGAGGGCGCGTGTGAGTCGAATTGATGCGTTTTCCGCGCGCTTGACTCAAGGACTGATAGGTGCGAGGAACACCATATAATACCGGTGATGGATTTGAGCTAGCGCGTGCGATCGGGGCGAAGATGACGGGAGATTGGGGCGGATGCCATAGCACGGCTTGGGACGCGAACGCAGCTGCCGACGCAGGAGAGAGGGAATTGACGAATCAGTACACCAAGTCGGGGTACCCGCTGGGTATCATGGTGAACACGAAGGGACTGCGGTTCGTCGATGAGGGCGAGGATTATAGGAACTACACATATGCGAAGTTCGGGAAGGCGATATTGCAGCAGCCTGGGGGATGTGCGTTTCAGATTTGGGATGCGAAGGTGTTGGAGCATCTGCGGAAGGAAGAGTATGGAGATGGCGTGGTGAAGAAGGTGTTTGGGGGAAGCGTAGAGGAGTTGGCCGATAAACTAGCTGAGGCTGAATGGGGACTCGAGGATAAGGGTCAATTTGTGAGGACTCTGCGCGAGTTCAATGACGCAGTTAGGAAGCATCGCAGCACTGATTCGGAGTGGAACCCCGCGGTGAAGGATGGACTAACAACTGGGGTCGACCTGACAGTCCCCAAGACGAATTGGGCACTGACGATCGAGGATGCGCCGTTGATGGCAGTGAAAGTCGCGTGTGGGATCACATTCACATTTGGCGGATTGGCGATCGATCCCGAAACAGCTGGGGTGATGTCAGAGAATAACAGTGGGCAGAGTCAGAGAATAGAAGGGCTGTTCTGCACGGGGGAGATGGTCGGCGGAGTGTTTTATGGGAATTACCCCGGGGGGAGTGGATTGACGGCGGGTGCGGTGTTTGGTCTGATGGCGGGCAGGGCAGCTGGAGAGCGAAGGAGGATGTGACGTCACTACTTTAGTCTAAACTTCTTCTTTCCTTCCTACCTTTTACCTCCTTGATGGCTCTGAGCAGTATATTGCACGACGCTACTCTCAACCGTGCAGCACTGCGCCAGGACACTTATGATTCGAGTAACACTATAAAACCCTCAGATCATCATGCGGAGCCACCAAAGCCAGCTAGCATAGACGCTGGCAAGCCCCTGGACTCTCATCTGCACGATTCGGATTCTGAAGCAACAAGGCTAAGGGCAGACCAGACCTCCAAGTCCCTCTCGCGGCTATCTCAGTTTAAGTCTCCCCCAAATACCCCTTCAGCACGGACAGGCCCCCCGCGCTCGCTCTCCTTCGCCTACTCCCTCCCGGGCTCCCCGTCAACCTCGAAGCCCATCGGGCATTTCCACGATTTCACAGATCAGCCACCCGACACGTCGGGCTTGGAAGACGCCGAGTTCTCATTCGCAGTCGCCAACACCGACTTCCGCGGGGCGCTCGAGTATGCCTCGCTCAAGGAACAGCAGGATAGGAGAGGCAAGAAGCGCGAGCGCGAGCGGGAGAAGAGTCTGGGGGGGGACGATAGTTGGAACCCTATCAGGTGGTTTCAGGAGTCGCCCAAGGAGGAGAAGCAGGCTATGGATTTCCCTGGGGCCGATGAGGGCGAGGAGGGCTCGCCGCGTGCTGTCAACAGACAATCGCGTTCGCCAGAGCCAGGCACGCCTGCGTTCTCGTTCAGACGTCCCAAGCGCGGCGCATCGGCGCACGACTCAGACACCACCTCCCCGCCCACCACCGCCAAGGCGGGTGCGCTCCGCCGCGCTTTCTCCGTGCCCCATTCCAACTCTCGATCTGGTGGCGAGAGTAAGGACAAGGACAAGTCGTCACACGATGCAGATAAAGATAAAGATAAAGATAAAGAGCACCCCGTCGGCGTAGGCCCCGCAAAGTGGGCCCGACTCCGTGCGCTCCTCCCACAGATCATACACAACACCGACACCATCCTCCCCGGGCCCTCCGCCGTCACCTCCCAAGCCGTGAACATCACCGACGAGCTCATCACCGGGGGCCTATCCACCCTCATGCTCCGCCTGTGGCTCGAGCGCGATGAGAAAGGGCATAGGAGGGTGCCGATCTTGTTTCATAGGTTGCGCATTCGGATTAGCGATAGTTTGCACCCGATGCAGGGGCACCGGTCGGTGTTTCGGATTGAGTGTGAGTATGCGAATGGGGCGGCGAGGTGGGTGGTTTATAGGGAGTTGAGGGATTTTATTTCGTTGCATGCGCATTATACGGTGTCGAATGTGTATAATCGGAATGTGGACAAGATGCCGGAGTTTCCGAAGACGAGTTAGTATTGCTTCATGCGCGGTTCGTTTGATAACTGATTAATTATTCGATATAGGTCTGCCGTACTTCAAGTTTCTCAAGAAAGAAGGAAGAGAAAAGGGAGACAGGGTAGGAAGAGCCGACTTTGCGCGCCTCCAACGCGAAGCACTCGAGAACTACCTCATCGACCTCATCCGCGCCGTCGTAAGTTCTCCTCTTCCTCCTATACACATATCTCTAAATAAATACTATCGTAGATGTTCCACCCCTCCTCCAACCGTCTCGCCGGCTTCCTCGAAATCAGCGCCCTCTCCATCTCCCTCGCCCAATCCGGCGGGGCGCAGTACAAAGCGGGCTTCCTCCGCATCGAGTCGAGCGGGAGCGGCGGCGGCGGGTTTGGAAGGAAGTCGGCGGGGTGGAAGTCGAAGAGGGAGGCGAGGTGGTGTGCGGTGCGGGAGAGCTATTTGGTTGTGCTCGAACAACCGGGGGAGGTGCGTTGCTTTTTTTTGCGTTGGGAAGGTTTGTTGGAGCTGATTGTGTTGTGGGTAGTTGGATGTGTGGGATGTGTTCTTGCTTGATTCGGATTTTAAGATTGAACGGCCGAAGAGGTATTATCGACAGGGGTTCGGGAACTTCTTGCATCATGACAAGCACGACGAACAGGAACACCTCTACAACAACGGCGCTGAGAAACACCACCACCACTCCCACCAACCCAGCACCAGCACCGGGCAGCAGCAGCAGCAACTCACCGCCGACACGCACACCCCGCAAATAAACCTATCCCCGCCCGACCCCGAACGGCGCTCTATCATGTCCTCCATCAAAACCCGCGTATCCAAGATATTCCACCTCGACCCCACCAATCCCAATGACCCGCACAACCCCGCCTCTTCCTCCTCCGCCAACGGGCACGCGCCCCACTCCCACTCCCACTCCCACTCCCACGACCTCGAGCGCGACGGCGAGGAGGACGAGGAGGAGGAGGTGATGAGCACGTCGAGCAGTAGTTCGATTGGGAGCTCGGTGCCTTCGAGGCCTGCGACGCCGATGTTGGATCCGTCGACGAATACGAATCCGCTACATGGGTTGGGTGGGGAGGGGGATGAGCATGGGGGGGAGGGGGAGAAGGGGAAGGCGGGGGAGGGGAAGGGGAAGGGGAAGAAGAAGGTGGGGGCGGGGGATGTGTCGAAGCATACTTTTTATGTTGTTAATTCGCAGATGAGGTTGAAGTTGTTTGCGAGGAATGAGGTTCGTCTCTACTATTTCTTTCGATGCCATACTTTGCCTGCTCTTGCTGATCTTACTCTTACTTGCATTGTAGCGCCAAATGTTGCAATTCATCACTGCTTTGGAAAAGACAGCAGCCACCTCCCACTACACGGGCAGCAACCGCTTCGACAGTTTCGCCCCGATTCGGCTGAACGTAGCAGCCCAATGGCTAGTCGACGGCGTGAGTTCTACTCTTCTATTCTATCCCCTCTCTCCTTCCCTTCCCGCGCACTGCCAAGGTGGAACTCAGTTCCGTCCGCTGATACACTCCTTAAATCCGTCGTCCTCCGCTGAACTGAACTGAATGGAACTTTGTTATGTTATGTATAGCGCGACTACTTTTGGAACCTCTCCCGGGCCATGCTCCTCGCGAAGGAGAGCATCTACATCCACGATTGGTGGCTTTCGCCGGGTGCGTACGAGATGAGCCATTTCTTTCTCTCGTCCCCCGTGATGGGATGGGATAAAGTTTAGAAGTGCTGATTATTGCGTTCTGTTTTTCTCATCTATTCATTTCCTACTTGTTCTCCCATGGATGCCGACATTCGCTCCGGTACCCGTTGGTTGCGTTATGGGGTTGGGTATACTTAGAACTGCAGATGCGCCGGCCTAATAAGGACCGGTATCGTTTGGACAAGCTTTTGGAGAGGAAGGCGAAGGAGGGGGTTAAGATTTATATTATCTTATAGTGAGTTTCTTGTGCTTTGTGTGCGGGTTGTTGGGGTGCTCACGGCTGCTTTTTTTGTATGCAGCCAAGAAGTGTCGAACCGGACGACGCCGACGGACAGCAAGTGCGTACGCGAGCAATTCTATCCTACTTCCTACTTCTTCAACTTCCTTGGCTATTTTGTTCGTTTTCTTATGCCGTTATGTGGCTGAGAAGCGTCGCAAGCCATTGAGTTCCCGCATAATGATTTTCTCCTTGTCTCCTCTCACAATGCTTGAGCTGACGCTATTTTCTATTGCCCAGTTATGCGAAGCAAAGGCTCATTGGCCTGCACCCGAACGTAATGGTACAACGATCGCCTTCGCACTTCCAGACCGGAACCTTTTATTGGGCTCATGTGCGTGCCTTCCATCTTGTGAATGTTGCGAACGCTGGATGCACAGCTGACCCTATTGATTTGATTTTGATTTCCTTCTGCTTCATCTAACGTTATACTTGTGTTGTCCATGTGTCCTCGTTGTTCGTTGTGATATGGATATGTCCTTGGCTTCTCCAGCATGAGAAAATGTGTGTTATCGATCAGACGATTGCGTTCATGGGAGGATTAGATCTGTGTTTCGGGAGGTGAGCAGTTTGTGCTTTTGTGATTTGACGCCTTGTCGAGATAGATGGTTGCTGACGGGCGGTGTTCTTCAGATGGGATACCCCACAGCATGTGCTGACAGACGATGCCGCCGATACAGAAAGGTCGGAAATCTGGCCTGGTGCGTGGAGACGGTAACGATCTCGTAAAGCTGTGGGTAAGACTGACGATATCGTTTTCTTTTTCGCAGGCAAGGATTACAGCAACCCTCGCCTGTCTGATTTCTACAACCTTAATAAACCTGAAGAAGACATGTACGACCGCACAAAAGTGCCAAGAATGCCTTGGTGTGTTGCTTTTATTCGTGGTTCATGTCCTCGGGGCGTTGAGCAGGTTCTTGCGATCTAACTTATCCAAACTCTATCTCCGCGTTTGTAGGCATGATGTAGCGATGCAAATAGTTGGACAGCCGGCGAGGGACTTGGCGCGCCACTTTGTACAGAGGTGAGTTGTGTGGTTTCCAGGCTTTGCGTCAAAGACGTCACATGCTGCGGAGTTTTCTCAAGAGTTCATCCAATTTATTGATGACTGCGTCCTCTATTATAGATGGAACTACCTGCTGAGAATAAAGGTCCGTATTTGCTTTCCTCACTCCGGGACACTCGGATTCTTTCAGATCAGATGTTGACTCGTTTCTTGCTCCCCCTGCGCCTCCCTTGCGTTTTACGAAATGGAAATTATAGAATCACTCACGTGTCATGCCCTTCTTGCTGCCCCCGCCCGAGTTCAGGCCCGGGGAGTTGACGCAGTTGGGATTGACGGGCACTTGCGAGTTGCAGATATGTCGCTCGGCAGGTCCTTGGTCGCTTGGTACCCCTGGCAGGATTGAGCATTCGATCCAGAATGCCTATCTCAAAGGTCAGTTCTCCGTTCGGCCTTCCCTGCGAATATTTCGTACACCACGGCTCAACTTGTCTTGTCTTGTCTTGTCTTTGATGCAGCGATCCAAATGTCCGAACACTTTGTTTACATCGAGAATCAGTTCTTTATCACATCGTGAGTTCTAATCTGCTATGGGCTCTGCTTGGCAAACAAGCCCCGACTGCTCTTCTTTTGTGCTTTTGTGCAGAACCGTGGTGAATGATGTCAAGGTTGAGAATAACATCGGAGATGCTATTGTTCATCGTATTATCCGGGCACATCGTGATGGGATGCCGTGGAAGTGCTGCATTGTGATTCCTTTGTTGCCCGGGTTCACGTTCCCAGTGGATCACAGTGATGCTAGTGCTGTACGTCGTTATCTTCAACCCCAGCTTTTGGCGGTGTCACTTGAAGGGTGGTCGTTGATGTTCGGGTGTTGCTTTCGTGCAGATTCGGATCATACTTGAGTGTCAGAACAGGACGATTGCTCGCGGACCGAACTCCATATTCTCGAGACTCCGAAAGGAAGGCATCGATGTAGGTCTTTTCTTACTGGAGGTTGCCTCTTGTATGCTAAAAACCGCATCGATCGATGCCTCTAGCCCGATGAATATATCTCGGTATTCTCTCTTCGCAATTGGGCCAAGATGCGTGGAGATGTTCTAACCACGGAGATGGTAGGGTGCAATAGACTGCTGCATCGCGTTGCTTGCTCATTACTCTGCCTCAGGTCTATATCCATGGCAAGGTCTGCATCGTGGACGACCGGCTCGCTATCATTGGCAGCGCGAATATCAACGAACGATCACAACGAGGAGACAGAGACTCGGAGTTGGCAGCCGTGATCAGGGATACGGATTTGATCGACCGGTAAGTGCACTTTCTTATCCTTAGGGGGTGCGCAGCTCCCGTAGGCATGTCGCCATTTCGGACGTTGTTGATTTATTCTTGGACGTGTAGCACCATGGCTGGTAAGCCTTTCAAGGTTGGCCGCTTTGCGCATACTTTGCGGGTCCGCTTGATGCGCGAGCACCTTGGCATCGATGTGGATGCGTTGGACGAGGAGGATCTCATGACTAATGACCCTGTCAAGTCCGAGCCCGAGCAAGAGACTTGGGATCCTGATAGGGAACAGGCGTATGGACAGGAGCACGGTGTTACACATGTGAAGAAGTCAAAGCAGAAGACACCGACAGGGGCATTGGCTGCCGACGCGGTGGATAGCATGAACCAAGGTAAATCTGCCTCATTCGACACCGGGCCGTGTTGATCGTCTCATCTTTGACTTTGTTGCAGCTGTGCATGCCGGTGCGGAGACGACGTCTACGAAAACGGCCAAGATCTTACGGAGCATGGGTCTTGCGCATAATTCGATTGCGCAGAGCTCGGGCGATGCAACGATAGAAGAAGAACGTAAAGACTTCAATCGCTCGGGTCAGAAGGAGACTGGGTTTGCAAGCTCTGTGGTTCCGACCTTGGAAGAGAAGATGCTCATCGAGGGACGGCCACCACACAACCAGGTTGATGAAGAAAAGGATAAAGATAAATCAAAACTGAGAGACCAGACGATCGAGGAAGAGTCAGAATCTGAAAGTGTATCACAGAACGGGAAGAGAGCCCCGAATGGTGGATCACATGAGCCGAGGACTGACGATAACGTCCTCTATGGAGCACCAGCCAATGCGAAGTCTCCGAGCGTTGATAATGAGCCTCCTGCGCGGTCTTTGAAGGACGATGTGGATGAGGAGGAGGCGGCGGCACCCGGTGCGAGGCAAACACTCAGAAACAATCTCGGGAGCAAATCAGGCAGGAAAACCTGGACGGTGCCCACATTGAAGCCCAAAGTCGACGCAGACGATTTCGAGGACCCTATCTCGGACGCTTTTTGGAACAATATTTGGGTCGCCAGCGCCGTGCATAACGTCAGTTTTACGCCCCTCTCAGTCGTACTATTTTTACCCGAGGTCATGTTGAGCTGATCACGTTCCGTGTTTTTGCAGACGGAGATATACCGGAAGGTTTTCCATGCTATACCGGACGACCTGATCACGACCTGGAAACAGTACAAAGAGTTCGTGACCCACCACGAGCGATTGAACAAACCCGTACGTCTGGCTGCAACACCCGCTAACACCCCTGGTACTGACGCCGACTTGCTTTGCATGCGTGCAGACTCGTGACAGCACCAGCGGAGAGCCTGTAGCGCGGGTACCGTCCGAGTCAGGCGACGAGGGAGCAGCGCATGAGTCGCAAGCATCGGATACGATTGACATGGCGTCGGAGATGAGTAAAGAAGGTGATGAGGCACCTAGTACGCCGATGCACAACTCGTCATTCGCGACGACACACAATGAGGAACAGCCGTCTAAGCCTCGTAGGGCCGCTAGAGGTTCGGAGCCTTTTGAGAAGTGGGAGAGAGATGAGATGGAAAAGCTGTTGCTTCAGCTCAATGGGCATCTGGGTACGTGCTATGTTGGGATTACATGGACATCAGACTGAAACTTAAAACGGCTAGTAATCTATCCTAATCGCTTCTTGGAAGGAGAGGATATCGCAAATAACTTCTTATTTAATGCCGACAGGTATGTACCTATTTGTCATTGGAAACGGCCTACTGACAGTTATATCAGGCTTCTTCCATTGCCAATCTATGACTGAACGACACCTCGGAATTTTTGCAGAGCTGCAGCCAAGATGCAGCATTTGATACCACTGCATATAGCTAGTAATAACTATACATCCCACATCACTAATCATCATCATCTTCAAAAATACAATATGCCAGCCTAAACCCATATTTATCTACAAATACGAGGCCTTCTCGCGTTTGACTACAGCAGTCGTAATATCGTGTGTCGCTGCAGTCTAAAAGTTGCAACGTCGACGTCAAAGTTGCGTCAAAGCGACGTCATCAAGTTGGCAATAAACCTTTTTTTCTAATTCCAGTACCTCCTCCTTACCTTCATACTTGATGTCGAAAGCTATGAATGAAGCGGATCTCACGAAGCTTACTGTCTCCCAACTGAAACTCCTGTGTAAAGAGAAGAAGATTACTGGTTATTCAAAGCTACCCAAGCCTGGGATCATCCAAAAACTACTGGACTGGCAAAAACTGCGAATCGGTGATACTGTCAACACGACCACTGTTGTTCACTCGTCTCCTTCTTCGAAAGGTACCTCTGGAGATGTATTGTTGGCTGGAAAACCAGATTCGTCCCATGCAGCTCCGACTACTGCAGTTATTTCAGAACCAGGAATAGCCTCACTGCCTATAACTTCTGGTGTCAGTGCGTCATCGGAAACACGGCCAGACTCTTCGTCCGCCACTGCAGTATTGCCACCCTTAGGACGTCGCGGCGAGCCTCAGCAGATCGAAACGCAACCGCTTGCCAGCTTTTCAGCTTCTCTGACTGCTTTGAAGACATCTGATCTACAACTGTCCCAGAAGATAGGATCAACCAAACGTCCGTCCGCGACTGCGGCATTACCACCCTTGGCGCGTCATGGGCCTCAGCAGATCGAGACGCAACCCTTTGCCAGCTTTTCATCTTCTCTGAATCAGGCTACTCTGCAGACATCTGATCTACAACTATCCCAGAAGATAGGACCAACCAAACGTCCGAGTGACGAACAAATTCATAATGATCAAGTGAAAAAAGCGAGACTTAGCATCCCCTCCAGATTCCCGTTGTCGGTGCCAACGTCAACTTTCAAGGTTCCTTCGGTGCCGGAACGTGTTTCGAAAGATGCTGTTTCTACAATGACTAGCCTCGAACTGACTCGGTTCCCGCTTGCAAATCAACCACCCTCTCGCATTCTTACTGGTTCTAAGACAAGTACGGCACTCTCGTCCTCGAAGCCCTTCAAAGCCCTGGTGTCGATAAAGAAGTCAACAAACGGCTCTGCTAACTCGTCGTTTCCGGAGCATAATATGCCAACAATCTTGAAAAGTACTTCTCGGACCTGTGCTGAAGGCGACGCTCTTTCGTTATCTTATCTTGATTTCTCGAAGGAGGACGACGTTATACTGGGTCATATATCTCTTGCTCCGTCTATCTCACAGCGGAAACGTGTTCCAAAGCTTGCCGTGATTTTGAGCGGACTAAGTCAGGATGACTTGAAAACATGCTCTCAGGTGTCGCGCTTATTTCGTTACTCTGGTGGAGAATTGATTTCCCGAGTATCCGACTACTAGCCTCATCTGACATTTCCTTTGAATAGCATATGTTTCCGCTGCTCATCAACTAACGGCATGCTTCCCTGGCTTGCGCACGCGAAAGACTCTGGAACGCTACTCGCCTAAGGTCACAGATTTCTGGCCATATCTCAACCAGCGCAGACAAGAAGTATCGAAGCGAAAAACCGCATACAAGCAATCTTTTCTTGGGCGCGCACTGAATGGACTATGCGATATCTCGGACGGCCTTTGGTTAAGTCCAGGCAACGAAAAGCAAGCCACCATCGCAGTCAGGTACATATATGCATGAGAA
Source organism: Crassisporium funariophilum (assembly GCA_014925845.1). NCBI lineage: Eukaryota > Fungi > Basidiomycota > Agaricomycetes > Agaricales > Crassisporiaceae > Crassisporium > Crassisporium funariophilum. The sequence goes on from JACGCL010000006.1 coordinate 1,477,733, forward strand.
CAGCCAAAAATCTTCTCATATTGAGCTGCAGGTTTCTGATGACGAGATTTTTCTTCCTTGTTTCTGTCGGATATGGGAACGATCCTAAAGCTCTGATGAAGGGCACTGTGATAAACGCTGAGGAGGTCATTGAGAATGAATTATGGAAGATAACGTTTCGTTCAGCGTCCTCTATTGAACAAATCTACGTCCTCGAACCCACCTGTGAAGTCGTTGGGCAATCTGGTCAAACCGTCAACGAAAGCCCTTCGAGCCACCTTCGCGAAGATTGGTCTGCATATGTGGCAGCCAGATTGAAAATCCCATCCCAAGAGCAAGGCAATGAATCCGCCATGACTTTGTTCGACCACCTACAATGGACCAATCATGAAGAGTACACACTTGGTATAAGTAATCTCTGGCGGGCAAGGATCAGCGAGGAGGGAGACTTGGGACTGGCAAAGATGTCCGTTGCTCGCCGATATATTCTTGCATGCGTTGTGAGCAATAGGTGGATTTAGCCTCCTTGTTTTATATTGTGTTGCTGATTGATTTTTTGTCAGTGTCAGCGGACAATGGTTAACGTCAAACCAGATGGCACAAGACTTCAATGGACTTCAAGCTTCGCTTGTTGCTACACGCGAACAGAGGTCGGGAAGACTCAACTTGTTCCTACCCATGTAGGTGGTATTCTTCTTCTTGAAAAATATTGCGTAACGAACTCGATATTACTATTGGCAGGCATCATCACGTTGAAAGTCTCCATTTCACGTCGGGCAATGGTCAAGCGCTTCACCCAGCCTTGGCTATTGTTCAGACACCTGGGAGGGAGTACTATATCTTGAAAGACAACGGCATGCAGGTTGGATGCGAAGAGGAAGGTGTGGCTCTGGTATGGATGAAGTTGCTGCGATGTTGCCAAAACGGATGCCCGGATTTGCGGCACGATGGACAGGATAACGTTACAAAGATGAATGGGTAGACAAGAAGAGTGATGTACTGCAACTGCAAATATAAAGACTACTTTCGTGCTCCCTTTTTCTTCGTCTTGTTACCTGTCTTGTTCCCGCCTTTCTTTCCGAGCCTGACTGCGTCGTCCTTCTTAGCTCGGATCCCCTCTCGACTCGTTGATTTCTGGCCATAATCACTTCCGAATGCATTCCCAGTGCGAGCATCCTTCAGAGATACTTTGCGCTTTTTCTTTGAGGGCTTGGAATCTTTCCGCTCTGGTACTCCAATTTTCGCCGGTCGGGCAGCCTTTTTGGCTGAGCGGATGGCAGCGCTGATGCCTTTATCATCCCCCAGTTCCTTGTCCTCCTCCATTGTCATTTTTCGGCGCTTAGCTTTCCGTGACAAACCGGCTAACTTATCTCGTTTCGGCTGATTATAAACAAGGTCAATGTCATGGACGGTTTTTGACCAAGAGCAACAAGCACCTTTTCAACCTCAACGGGTTTCTTTCGGTCTACTTTCCCGCCAGTCTCGTGCAGCTTCTTACTTAGATCTGCAGAAGACGGTAAGCATGGAGCAAACTAGAATAGGGATGCTCTCTACAAACCTTGCGCTTTTTCCTTCTCTTTGGTGGTCTGGAACCACGTTCGTGCAGGTCTTGAGTAAATTTCCGCTTCGTGCTCGATCAAATTTTGACCCTTCTTCAACTCCATCTCTGCCTGTCTTATCTAAATTGACTGTTAGCATCCAATCAATCCAAGTGGCTGCGAATGATACATACGTATTTTTCTTCTTTCTCCTCCTTGAGAATCTCTGCAACTTCCTCAGTCAAGTTGGCCAGTTTTTCTACCCATGTCTGGATGATTTCTGCCGGAATTACACGATGTCTCACTTGGTCTTCACCAGTGCTGTGTTTAATTGCAGCCTTGAGCATCTTTCGATCAGCCTCTCCAACGAGTGTTACGGATCTGACAACGGAAATGAAGATTAGATCAGACATATTTAATTATGGCGCCGTACTCACCTTCCCTTTTTACCAGCACGGGCTGTTCGACCCACACGATGCATGTATTGGGCTAGTTGGGTTGGCATATCGTAGTTGATGACCGTTTCGACATTTTTGATATCCAAACCACGAGATGCCAAATCCGTCGCCATTAGATAGTCCACGGTGCCCTCTCGGAACGCATGCAATGCGTTAAGACGCTGTACAGAAAGCTCAGCAATGAAGCGAGGACTAGGTCAGAAATACCACGAACCTGCTCTTGGGTTAGATCACCATGCAGTTCCTCGCATTTCATTCCCAGCAGACTGAAAACGATGCGCATTTGATGTGCGAGTTTTTTGCTTCTCAGGAAGATGATGACTTTGTTTTTGAACGACCTCTTGCAGAGAGCAGCAAGCAAAGCAGATCTCTCGTTCTCTTTGCCTGCTCGGACGCGTACAAATTCTTGCACAAGTCCACTGGCAGTAGTCCGTTTGGGATCTACGAACAACCTCACTGGCTTGTTCAGGGACATTTTGACTAGCTCGTCCACCGAGTCAGTCATGGTTGCAGAGAAAAGCATGGTCTGGCGGGAAGTAGGACATGATTTGATAATTTCCGCCAACTCGTCTGCGAAACCGTCAGAAAGCATTCGGTCGGCTTCATCGAGGACCAAAATATCAACGGCGTCCAAGTCGAAGGAAGGGGAGTTGCGAATGTGGTCGATCAAACGACCTGGTGTGGCAATGACTATGTCTGGCCGTGTTCGAAGGGTAGCTTCTTGGGATTTCAGAGACAAACCACCTGGGGAAATAACATTAGCGAGACGATTCATTTGAAGGGAACAGGTGCATACCAACGAGAAGTGCAAGTCTGATATCTGTATGGGTTGCGAGCTTGGTACCGACATCGAAACATTGGACACCCAATTCTCTCGTTGGAACGAGAACAACACATCTCGTCGCGGCTGCCTTGTTTCCCTTTTCACGATAAAGAAGTCGTTCTAGCATTGGTATAATAAATGCAGCAGTTTTTCCTGAACCAGTGACAGCATTTCCGACGACGTCTTTGCCGAGTAAAGCAACAGGTATTGTGGCAGCTTGAATAGGCGTCGGTTTTGTGAAACCCAGTGTAGCAATCGCTTTAAGCAATGGCCGAGAAAGATTCATGGACAAGAATGAGTCATGCGATTCTGCTGGAGCATTTTCAGAGTCAAAGAATGCTGTTTTCCGGTCTTTTTGTGCTTGCGTTTCGTGATCAGAGTCGGAATCCTCATCCGAACCTTCGTCAAGATCATCGGCCTCCTCGTCGCTTCCAAGGTCGTCGGCATCCTCTTCATCCCCACTTTCCTCGCCTGAAGTTGCCAGAGGATCTTCCCCTGCCAAAGACTCCTCTTCAGCGCCTTCCATCCCCGATTCCATGTCGTCCTCTTCGTCTTCCCAACCCTCATCTTCGCTCTCAGCTTCGACTTCGCGCTTGCGTTTGGAGCTCAAGCGTCTTCGCGCAATGATTTCATCCACAGATATGGGTTCCTTAGAGATACGGTTCTGTAAGCTAAGGCTCTCAACGGGAATCTTTCAAAACGCACTGGTTTGCTGCCCTTTTTGACAAGATCTTCAACTCCGATGAATTTGTTGCTGACATCTAAGTATGGGTCTCCGGAAAGATCAAAAACAAAGTCTGGGTCGAGCTTCGCATCATCGGGAACCTGTGTTTTCGATGATTTTGAACTCGAGGGTACTGGTGCATCTTCCGTATCAGAGTCAATTGTCATGACATAGTCGGACATATCTAAAAAGGTGGATTCTGCGTTTCGCAGTATCGCACAATTATCGCCACGGTAGATCGTCCTGAGTAGCAAGGAGCGTAGACAGGCGTAGACTTGTGTATACTGATAATGAACGACCCGGCTTAAAGCTTTGTGCTAAAAAATCTTCCACGTGAGATGGCCCCGGTCCGCATAGCCGCGCCATAATCAGGGACGCGTTGATCCAAATGGAGGGTGTCACGGTGCGTCACGACCACGATATTGCTGAATGCCTCCGAGCCCGGCCAATAATTCTCTTGTGCTACCCCACTTGCTTTGTGCTATTCCACTCCGACTGCACTGTGCAGTCTACGCTCCAGGATTGCTCTTGAGGTCCCACACTACTCTTATGTTGATCGAACATGGCCATCCTGGAGAACAACAGCGATCATGACCTTATGCAGCTTTGGGCAATTATCACCGAGCTAGGGGAGCAGCTCAGCAAGAACCGTAGCATGTCGGTGTCTCTGTATGGAATGGCAGGAAAAATCAAGGTTTTTGTTCCGCCTCAGTAAGCCCGATGAATAAAGTCCAACGATAGCATCCAGAATCAAGCAGTGAACACACAAACCGGCTTTGTGCTTCGTCGGTATGCATTTGGCTTGAATAATCATTTCCCACTTTGACCTGAAACCTATAGCTTTAATTTGGACAAGACCAAAGGTTTGGATGGCATCAGGTCTTAGATTGTGTTGCTCAAATGTTTCCGGCACAGAGGAATATGAATCAGAGTTGGACAACATGAATGCAGCGATGGCAGCGGAGAATCAAGGATTACAGCATGACAACAAACAGCTAAACGCTCTCATCAAGGAGTACGAGATAACTTTGGAAAAACTTATGAGTTGAGGCTCTATTTTTTTTGATTTCCCTGCAGCTTCTGACTATTGCAATCAGGCACATTTAGAAATCGCGCTGTAGGTCTATATCTGGGTTCAGCGGTGTCTTAGCTTCTGACCTGCTTTCAGCAAGATGTTCAGGAACGGGAGCTTTCTCTAATTCGCGAATATGAAGCCAAACTCCTTGCTAGAGAGGAGGAGAACGCGAAGAAAGACCTCGACAAGAGCACTGCAATTTCAAACTCCCTTGTTCGCCTTTCACATCTACTACGACAAGTCCTTCGGTCACAGAATGGCGAGGACACGGAATCACCTGTAACTCGGACCGACGACGAGGAAGATCGTGAACCATGGACGGCAGCAGCCGCTTCTGATCATGCCTTGGAAAGAGACATTGAACTTGCACGTCTCGAGAAAGAGAACGATGAATTACGGAGGCTCATGGGGCTTTTACCACCACATCCACGGCAAGATAACGGTTCGACGGAATTTCGACCGATATTTGAAGCACCCCATCCTATGCGCCTTCCGAGCATGCAGAAGGTGAGCTCAACAGGTAATGGTAAAGCAACACAGCTTTACGAGTTGTATAAGAGCACGAGGTCACCTGGTTAACGATATCGCCCTGTGCTGAATAAGGAGTAGGCGCTTCCTCTTCTCCGTGTCCAATATAAGCGCTGAATTGTTCGTCCGCCTTTCAGAATTCAAGAGAGTGTGTGGCTTGCTGTCTAGAGACACAATCTTGCAACCTGGAGGTCTAAAACCGATGAAGGTTTCAATGTTGGAGGTCTTATACTGAAGTCATTTCAGTTGAAACAGTCGCATTCCAAGCAAAGTTGACCAGTCACGGTGTATATGTATTTTTGTCAAACAGAACCATTGAACGTCTGTTCTACGACTTCTTGAGACAAGCCTTTACATCGTTCAGTTTCAGTTTCAGTTTAAATAAGGCATGGGCGCTTCCTTGCAAATTCGCCGCGAATGGCAGTATTGGCCTTGCCTTGTACTGGGCAGTGTTTGCTGACATTTCATAGACGAGATCAGTTTACAACCGTGACTCTAGAGCGCGCCAGACCTATATATACTGCTTTCACGTTGGAGCTGATCGAGCCCTGTCGAGCTGGTGTCTTATTTCGTTGGATGATGACATTTGATTTCCATCTGATTCCTAGAATTCCGATGAAGTAGGACGAAGTTTCTAGGAAGGAGCCAAACTTCAGGACTTGGACTAGGCCCCGTCCTCCATAGTCCAACTTTGGTCCTGCTCCATGTTGGGGAATTGCAAGACGCTTCAGAATTGAGAAGTTGCTCATGCGGTTCACCGACCAACCACGAACATGAGGTTGGGTGGTATTGCGAATGATACGATTACAGGTCACGCTTGGCCTAGATTCGAAAGGGTTTAAGAAATGGTCGGTGCCTTCGACTTTCCATCATCATTTCGTCCATTCGTTGTTGACTTGGTGGATAAGAACCGCGAGAAGCGGATAGCTTCTTGCGGCTGATACATAACACCAGAATAACACAGCCAGCAGTCCAGCATGGCACGTCGCTACCCAGAAACTTATTATAGAATAGTCAGTACAGTAAGCTACTTGGGGAGACGGGGGCAAAGTACTTTGCCCCCGTCTCAAAGTATTCAGGGGGAAAGTGTTGCCAGGAATTTAATTGAGGCACCCCGTCAATTGATGAAGCCACGGTTTCCTAAATTGCAATTTGTAGGTTAGGTTGAAGGGATCCCCTAAGCTTAACAAGGAATTGCACGTTGTTTTACGGCGAGCCACGACTGACGGGTACCTGCGCTCTGCCCACAATGTCGAACACAGCCGTCACGGAGAAGGAGCGGGCTATGGACTACAACGTGGACGCCAGTGTGAGTGGAATTGTCATTACTTCTCCCGTAGCTTTATGTGTCAATCATGCGTTTAAACTGATCACACCGCGGTCCCCTCTTCTTGTAACTATTTCTCTGACTACCGCCATCCCACAGCCGTTTAATCGGGTCCCTCAGTCCGCTTCGCCGACGACAACTTTGTTTCCAAGGACATCTCCACCTCTACTTGCATCTCGTAACGGAAGCTCTTTACAGAGTCAGCCGATTCACCGAGGCATGAAATTGAGCAAGAACCCAGATTCAACAAATGGAACCAGGAATCGTTCAAACTCCAAGTCGAATGACAAGGGAAAAGAACCTATTCGTGGAGACAGTCTGGCGGGCAACAACTTCACCTCTAGCAAGTATCTCTATTTGTCTGGATTTGCCATATGATGACCGAAAGTGCAACAGATGGAGGCGCATATACACCTCATTACCATCTATCTACACCTTCCGCACATGACAGAAGCAGGCCCTCGACGACTGACGGAATGCAAAATGGGCGCAGTAAGTTTAGAGGGAGCCTCCTGGTCGCAGCCTCAGATGCACTTCATTTCAAGTTTGGGCGGCGACGGCCCTCTATTCGGCAACCCCAGACGCCCGTTATTCTCCCAGATGTGATTGAGATTAGTGCGCCGCGCCCGGATGAGGAAGTTGAAGAGCGGAATCGTCTTCGGGAAATGGCCGCACAAGCCATAGGTCTAGGGCCCTTCATGATATCCCCAGATTCTCAGTCTCGCGAAGATAGCGCAACAGACGAGGATGGCGAAGATCAAGAAGACCTGCCTCCTGTGCTTGACAGCACAGAGATTCGACGGTTAGCATACTCGCGCAATTCAGAGTCTGCTCCAAATATTGCTGGGAGGTCTCCGCATAATTCTACTCTTTCTGTCTCCATTCCAAATCAAACTTCAGCTGGAAGGTTCCGCTCTGGATCCATGGTAGCCCACAGTCCATCTGCTTCCGCTACCATCACTCCTATTCCGAAGTTTCCTTCAACAGTAGGCGCGTTGATCGCGTTCAGGCAATCTGGGGGCGTGTATCCCAAATACTACCCTCCATCATCTCTGCGCATATTTGCTTTGTCAAAGAATTGGAAAAGCCGCTATCTACTTCTGTCGTCGCCACCAACACTAGTCACTCGAGGGCAAGGTCCAGCGGTTTCCTACCTGCATTTATTCAAATCCTCGGGGTCAGAGGAGAAAGAGCTGGAACGGCTGGAAATCAACGAGGAAAGTGTCGTGTTCGTCGCAGAAGAAGAAGTTGGAGGCAGACGGCACGTCATCAAGGTTGGAGGAGCAGATGTTGGTGCTATGAAGAAGGAGTACACTCATGAAGAGGGAGGGCATACCATGTGGCTTTTGCAAATCACAGATCAAGCAGATGCTCAGAAATGGATTACAAACATTAAGAATGCCATCCTTGGACAGAGGTAATATTTCCCAAGATTGAGTACCATTCCACATATTAACATACCATTCATAGAACTGTTCGAGCTGGCCTAATTCCCGCACATACACTCGGAAATAACGAACCTCGTGGTGACATGGACGTGATGCTGTCAATACGTGCTCAAGGACTTGTAACATCACCCACCAGCCCGAGCACACGATCAAGTCATAGCACCAGCCCTCAAAACATCTCTCATACGGATCCAAATTATGCGTCGTCTATCTCATCACATTCTGCGCGATCCCAGGCGACGGCCCCTAAAGCTAGCACTCCCATTGGAGCCGTCTCAGCGTTGAAAGGGCTGTTTACAGCTGGCAACCGGCCACGGTCTGCTTCTCGAGCGGCTTCAATCGACTCTGAGAGGGGCCAAGATCGAGATGGCAACGAAGAGTCGTTTACCAGCATGGGCAGCAATCTATTGAACATGCTTCGCTCGGGTACACCTGATACGCAGTCAATAATCACTATCCCAAGCACTCCTGTCATACGGACCAATCTACCTTTCTCTGGTCCTCAGGTTCCAATTGACCGCCGCATAGATCGTAAGATCGTTACCAACCGACAGCCTATTCAATGGGCGACGACAGACCCACCATCGATGAACAAAGACAGAGCCAATCGTGCCCTATCCCTCGGTGCCGCATCCTTGCAACCACCACCGCGTAAGCGATGGACATCGACTGGACAGGGGGCATCGTCATCTTTTGGGAACCACGATGCTGGATTGAACAACCAGACCAATGGAAGTACAACGAAGGCCACCAGTTATGTTGCACCTAGGGCCTCTACAGAGAGGCCTGAGACAGAACCTCCGTCCAGTCCAACTCATCTATCTGGTTTCCAATTTGGTACGCCTGAAGGTACTCCAGAACAAAGACCTCGGGCTCCATCTCTGCAGTCAGTATCAACTTTTGCATCAGGCGATAACGCAGGTAGCCTAGAAAGGTCAAGTTCGAGCACGAAGAGAAGTTCTGGTCTTCGGCGATGGTCAAGGCAGGGTATATTACCAACTAGACTGACGCCACCTACTGAACCTCCTCCTGCGATTCCGAACAACCAATCGACACCAGGGCTCCACCCACATGCCGTGGAACGAGCTCCTAGTCCTACTATTTCTTCTCAGAGTAGCCAGAAGAGTGTTGTTTCCAGTCTGCCTTCTTTCTCCAAAAGGGCATCCGGATCTTCTGCTCGCAGTGTTGGATCATCGCTCACTGCACATAGTAATCTCAACGGCAATCCTCCTATGGCTGTCCGTCCATCTTCGAGCCATAGGAATTCCATGCCTCCTCCTCGACCTGCCCCAACAGTCGCCCTTCCGCCTGCTCCATTAGAGGCTAACCAGGAGGATGTCCTGAAACCTCTGGACCAAGGACCACCTTCCAAATCCAATATCCGCAATTCTGCCCATCGTACATTCAGACTCTCTACTATCGCTCCCAAACCTCCGCCATCAACAACTCTTCCTCCAAGACCAGACGAACCCGAGTACAAAACTCACCGTCGTTCATCCAGCGGCAGTGCTACCAATAGTCTATATGGGCATTCCACACCATTGGAATCTATACCTGCATCACCGATTCCTCCCAGTAAAAGTGCTAATCCCTTTCCTCCGCCAAATGGACCTCTTCCTCCTACACCCCCTGCCGCACTTCCAGCTTCGAATCCACCGACAAAACGATCCACGTCAATCAAACAACGACTACGAATACTCAGCGCGCCTTCAGTTTCTAATAGCATTCCTTCACTGAAGGGCCACTTATCACGCCCAACCACGGACATCATGGCATCTTCTATGTTGACGACTTCACCGCCTGCTACACCCATCGCTGAGAAAATCACTCTATTCCAAAACGACCCCAGCTTTCTGCAAATGTACACCCCCATCTTGCCTCCGATGCCTCTACCTCTAGCTCTTCTACCACCGTCGCCTGAGGAAAACCCAGGAGTTACCTCTTTGTCGCCTCCTCCGCGACGAGGTTCTAAGCAACTACTAGAAACAGAACTGGAGAGGCCGAAAGAAATGTCAGTTCTTCCAGAGGAGAAGTTAACGAGACTAGAGACGCCGCGAGCGCATCTGTCCATGCCGCTTCCTGATTCTTTCGTGTCGTTAGATAGTCCTCCCTCTCCCAGATCAGTTAATACCGACATAGACAGCCCAAGTGAGGCGACTTCACCGGAGGACTCTAGGAATAAGCTTCCTTCCCCATTAGAACCTCCTCGACATCTATCACTTTCACGACCTGGGTCTGTCATTTCGTTAGGGATATTGAGTATGTAGATGTTTCAATGTTCTCTTTTTATTGGTATGATTGTCTTTGACTTTACGTTTTCTTTTACTCCTGCCTCACGACTATTTCCGGCAACGCGAATTTGATTCCACAACACATGTAACTTACCAAGCATTCTGCAATGCATGAGAATATATATATGCGTGGCATATCTCAAAGTTTATCAATGGTACAGTAGAGGAAGTCGTATTCCCCCAACGCTTATTTATCTGGGTCGATGGACGCTATTCAACTTTCCAAAGCAAACCAGGTTAGGTCTCTACGCTAACTGCAATTTTGTTGTTGAGAACTTGAGTAGCGCTGTTTGTAGATGTCACTTCAATTTGACGAGAACGAGAAACAATGAATTAAGAGCAAGTTACTACAAGTGTCGACTATAAAATACACAAGCGTGAGACAGATGTTATTAAGCAAAACTATTTTCCACGTCAGCGCTGTCTTCCCCTTGCTCGAGATTGGCAAACTAAAGGGTATTGATCAGATTATGGTTATAATGCATCCCGTCTTTTGAAACTCACTGTCAAGAAAGCAGCCGGACGATGTTCTTCCGCCCAGAATAGAAGAGGTGTGTCGAGAGTCATGGCATAGCTAAGGTTTGGAGACCAAAGTTGCGTCAACCCGATACCATAGTTCCAGACTCGTCCCTCTGGAACAAGAGTCATTCCAAGGATACGGTCTGATAGAAGCAGTTGCACGCGTTCAGACATGTTGGGGTTGAAGCCCTGTAGTCATATAAATCATGATGATTCTCACATTGAAGAAAATTGCAACTTACTGCTGGGTTGACAGACGTATCTTGGTTCTTTCTTCCCCACTCAAAGCCAGGGACAGTAAGAGAGTGGGCTGAAAGAGACACAGACCCTGGAGTAAAGGAAGCCGTAAGACATATGGAGGAAGAACCCCATTCCGGATGATCTGCCATCAATTTCGCTTGCGCAGTGACATCGGTTGGTGAAAGATGAGCAATCTCTAATGCTTGAGTCTTGATCCAGCCTAGAGGTTCGAGGTCTTTCAGAAGGAAGTCGTCCTTCGGAAGTTGCGAGGGAAGTTCGACGCCATTGTTGCTGCCCCGTTGAGGGACCCAAGCAATAGCCTATCATGAAGTGTAAGTATACTGCTATCACTCTGGTTTAACGATATGACAAACTTTAACCTCCTTTACTTGCTTGTTGTCTGGTGGAGAAACGCCGTACAAGAAGGCTGCAACTTGCGTTCTTAGATCCGCGCCGGTGATGAACGCTCGGAGGATATTTTTGGGTAGAACATATGTGAAAGACGCCGCATCATCCTTGACGTCGTCGTTGGAAACGTAAATGTGTTGGAGGCGGAGAGGTAGGTGAGTGGCGGAGATCGCACGAACACGCCAATCAGATTTGCTGCTGAAGACCTGCTGTTCATAATTGGTCGCTGCACAACATATGAATTAGATGATGATTGTCTTGAGGCAAACGATTACTTACTGGTAACGGTCTGGATAGTGTCTCCGTGTCGGTTGGAAGTTTGGCTGGATTTAGCCAAAGAGTTTAGTACTTGCCAGGAATTGAAGGACGTAAACGTACGTTTGGACCGCAGTGATCTGGCCCTGAGCTTCTGTGCTTTTCTCCAACTCAGCCATTTGTTGTCGTTGCACAGATGGAGCTGCAATCTCTTGGCCAAGGATGATATCACGCACTTCGCTGACGGTGAGCGACGCAATGTTGACGCTGTTACGTTTGCCGAAGTCCTGATAATTTCAAGGTTAGGAAAGTCAAGGAAGAGACAACAATCTACGAACAGCGAGAATGAGTTCTTTCATGGCGACTTCCACCTTTATCCACTCCTCGTCACTTAACGTTGGCCAAACGAAGTGAGGTTCTGTAATGGTTGACTTGTCAGGATGCAGGATGATTTTGGCCTTCTCGTTGTTGACGTGTAGGCCGCGCAGAAGGAGAATCAGTCTGGAGAAGGCGGTATAACTTGAGATTGACTTCAACCAATCGTCTATTCATACTGCGATGAGAAACGAACGCAAGCTGAATCTGAATAACACTCACCGTAAAGACTGAAGAGGACCATCTGGGGTTGAGTCGCTCTCTATAAAGATCCATTAGAGCGGTGGTCAACTAAAGGACACTAAAGACCTACCAGAATGAGATCACCGAATTTCTCCATCTTCATGCAAGCTTGGAAAGGCAATTGAAGCTCACTACCCTTGATGACGATATTGGGGAAATCAAGAAGATGGACTTCAAGGGGATCTTTATGCAGTACGATGAGTATCTTGAGAGGAGAACGATTCACATTGACTTACCCAACATTCCCTTACGGGTGACAATAACCTGTTTAGGTTGTTCCTCGACTGGCAGTGAACGGACCAGTGCAGCAACTTCTTCAGCAGTTTTCCACTTCGCTAACTGACCAAGACGCTTCTGGCCAGCCCAGACACTTGTGTGAATGATCTTCAAGAACAATTGTCCAGAACGAGGATTGAAGATGAAGATAGCACCATCTGGAAAGTATCAACCGTTAAACGGGCATGTTACCAGAGATTCATTGTCACCACTTACTGATGGGCTTCGTTGTCAAATTTCCTTCGAACGTCTTGTGGCTATTGAAGTGAAAGGTCAAATTCGGTCAATATAGGATAATGCGAATGCTTACATTGTCACACGATATACGTTGGTGTCATCCACAAACCCTGTGAGATGACCAAGTCAGAAAATTCACTGAAATCGTTAGTGTGACTCACAGATAATTTGGTTGGAGAAAAGCTCGGAGTAATTCTAGAAACCCTGTTAGCGTGAGGAATGTAAGTTGTGACGGTTGTCCATACCTGACTGTTCAAGTAGGGTTCAGTCGGCTCCGAAGAGTACAACTGCAATCCCTTGCGAATACGTTCTCGCAACACGTGGCAAGCCGGGTTGGCTTTCATGATTTTGGCCATCGCCTGCTGAACGAGTGGTTTCATGCCAGGGAACCAGTTGCCATAAGCCGACCACAAGTTGTATGCAAGATCCATTCCTATCATGACACCAGTTGGAGATGGATATATACTCATCGAATCCGAAACCTGATAAGAACATCAGTTCCGAAACAGAGAGAGCCAAGACAAAGAGTAAGAGGCTTACATAGTCGAGGAACTTGGCTCGAGTGTAACGCTCGATATCGTGAGTGTCGAAATCACCCCATCTTAGCTGAACATCAATCCAATACTTGTTACTGGTGGTTCCGTCCAATACGTCCTTGACCTGATTCAACACATATGTTAACTGTTGAATATTTATCTTTCTAAGAGGAATTCTTACGTCTGTTACAAGGGAAGGACGCGAAATATTCCACTGCAGAGGCAATGTATCAATGACATATTCGACAATGATGTGATTCCCGTACCTTGTAAGCCGAGAACAACAGGATATCTGCGCAGGAAGAGTTCATCTTGTAACTCTTACGAGGATGGATAGTCTCTTTCTGAACAGTCTCAATTTGCAAAGGCTCGAGTTCTTGATCAAAGACTTGACACTGTCGAAAAGTCAATATGTATGGAGTGTCATCTTATGTGAAAACTTACTAAATCCATGACAACACTCTCGTGAACTACACGAGTCAGAATAAGCAATGAAAGATCGTCACTGTCGACTCACTTTTCTGCCACAAATGTGCTCGGAAAATCTGAATCAAACTGATCTTCAAAGTCGGGATTTTTCCGTGCCTTTCCAATCCAGGGTAAACGAAAGTGAAACATCAAGCCAGATTCGCAACTTACATGAATATACCAGTTAAATCAAGTTGCACTTGGAAACCAACATAAACGTTGGCACGATTGATTGTTGGACTCCACCAAAGTGTGAATCGACGATTTGGAATCTGATTGAGACCGGAACGTTGAGCATTTGTAAGCTTCTTGTAGCGCATAGACTCTTCAAATCCAGAAGCCTTCTCCCAGAACAAACCTGAAGTAGAAATGGTTAGACACAGAAATCAGATACAACACCATGAACGGACCTTCCCAAGTCGGGAAATATGTTCCCTTGAACAGAGTGTGTTCGAGGATGCCTTCAACACCTCCAAGAGCGGCAATAACGTCCACGCGGTAATTGTTGAGTTGCCACAATTTACCATCGTGACGCTGGGAAGTCCACCAGAAAGGATTGCTTTGAGAATTGAGGTGAGTGACTCGAACGACCTTTTCGTGCATTTCATAAACAACTCACTGTTTCAACAACTGGTATTGCTTCCAGTCGGTCCGCACACGCCATCCTCGATCATACGCCAAACTAGAAAGCCGGTCAGCATACGCCCTACAATGTTATTTCATGCTTACGTGTGTCGATCCTTCTGGAACAAGGTATTGATTCGAGGAATACCCCGATCCCAACTGTCCTCAAGATCTTCAAGAGTGAGACGGCGATTCTGTGCGTTTGCCTCCTTTCTCTTCATTGAATATTCGGACCATACACGGGCAGAGTCCAGGAATTCGGCCTCCCAAGGTTGCAGATAACGATACAAGTTGGGAATCAGTTGATCTTCCTCATGTGTCATACCGGCACGGAAATGGGTAACTGGTGTAATCAAGTGAGCGAAATTTACCTAGGCCGCCACGAAGAAGAACACTGACCTGCGACGTCCGTCTGCTTCGACCATCGAAGGTCACTCTGCGGAATGAGAACATGTCCCATGGACAACATGCCGAGACCACCCAATTCCTGTTAACAATCATTGTCAGGTTTGGTATGAAGAGTATTTGAATAACAAACAAACCTTCGGGGTATAGAAGACAACTGGTGGGAAACGCGAAGGCATTTTACTGTTCAAACCAATCTTGACACGAGTCTGAATCTTGTTTTCGGCCTTCACCAAGGAGTCCAAAAGTTCATTGGTGTGGATGACAGCCTCACGGTAATATGTCATGAGACCAATAAGCGCCGTATTCCACTTGTTAACAATCTTTGAGAACGTGGTTGACCCAGAACTCATCAAGACCTGTCTGATACGGTTGTTGAACTGTTGTACACCTAAATCGAACAATGAATAATGGAATCTCAACACCCAAAACTTGCAAGTCTTACCATCATCTGATACCCTCAAGAATGCTTGAGCCGTCCTCTCTTTCGTCTGCTCGTTGGTCAAGTTCCATACCGCATCCTTGAGAGAAAATTGCTCTCCAGACATCGTCCTAATCTTCGGCAAGATACGAATCTCAAAGCCGCACATCGAGAAGAGCAGCTGAGGATTGTTCTGCGAGTAGACACTGACGAACGTATCCTCCCATTCAATTGTCGTCAGGGATCTCGGTAGACTCTGTTTGACATTCCAGAAGACTGCACGGCCCAAGTTCACGTCGTGCTTGATCAATCTCATGCGACAATCCCGAGGCCAGCAGCGTTTGTTGTTATAACCGATGACATTGTTGTTCGTGGGATCGGGATTGGCAGAAAGATAGCGTTGAATGAGATCGCGAGCTTCGTCTGCAGTGAACCGGAATAGAATATGCAGACGATCAACATAGCGAGAGTACAGCCTGATGGGATGGCGAGTCTCAGTAGATGAATCCCTGTACTGCAGGAAATTGTTGGGCATTTGGGGGGGACCTGCCATCTCGCTCGCACGTTGTAAGCCAAGGATGAGGAGATCAAGGACTAGGCCGTAGTATTGGAAAACAAATGCCGAAAATTGAAGGCCACGAATCAGACCGAATGCATTCGTGTGCGCCATATCTGGGTAGTAAGGTCAGTCGGAACATCTCAAGTTCAAAGCCATCTTTGCATTACCCTTGTAAGTCAGGACTGTGAAGCAAGCAACATTAGTTTTCAAAGCTGATCAGAAGTACGCAACGATACTGACCAGTGTTATTTTTAGCAGTGATATAGTCGGCCAAATTGTGATCCAAAATGAGACGCAGCAAACGATTGAGCAGAGTAAGGTCGATCTTCTCATAGACTTTGGACAGGACAGTTTCCATGAGAACATTGCATTCTCCCTCGCTTGTCTCCCAAATGTCTGTCAAATTGTTGATACCTTGGCACCACTAGAAAAAAAGATCAATGGCGGTCGGGGCCGGTTGAAGTCAAGAACAAACTTTATACACGAGGAGCGGGGGTGGTTCAGTGTCCTAGATTGCAATGAGCCAAAGTGTCTGACAATCTGGAGGTGCACGTACCGCAGGCTTGATCCATGCAGGGAATAGACCACGCTTGTCGGCTCTGAAACTACGGTTAGAATTTTATATCAGCAAGGTAAGGAATGGTACTCGCTCAAAGAACAGGAATTGATCAAGGTACTAGAAATTGCGGTCATTAGCGTTAGATACCTGTCAGAAACATTGAGGTAAACGTACAGCATCAGTGATCTTCTCAACGGGCTCGATATCATAACAAGGGATAAGTTTGTCATAGGTGTCGAAGAACTCGATCCCAGACTCCTTAAAGGCACGTTGGGTCAAAAGAAGCCGCTTGATACGAGATAGACCTAGAATTCCAGATATCAGGATCGGAAGAAAATAGAAAAAGGTAAGGACTAACATTCATGGGGATTGTCGTAAGCCTGCTCAATCAGTGCAAGCTCTTCTCTTTGCGATTGGTTGAGACGACCTATGATGGAGAATCAGAGCCGGAGACGCTGCAAAACCAAGCAGAACTGACCTTTGACAGAGTATGCTTCTTTCAACTTCTCCAAAGCCAATACCAGAAGCTTGGTATCGTGCTTATATGAAAGAGGGCTATAATGGAAACATTGAATGAGCAAATGAAACATTGATGGTCTAAAACGTACGGGAAAGGAATGGGAGCAAATTTGCGACTTTCGAGCCAGTGAACGGTCGCCGTGTAGATGGCTACGGCTTCTTCAGCACTGATATAGGGACCATCCTTCAAGTACCCGTGCTGCCTCTCTTGTTCGGCTTTGAGGTACAAGCCTGAACGAAACATAATGAGATGAGCTGTATCATAAGGTAATGAGATGCTTACGAGTAAGACGGCCAAGGTTCTTCTTGACCACTGCCTTATCTACAGTAGCTCCTCGACGGATACGCTCACGGTTATAGTGGGCAACCCTGGCCGTAAGGTTAGCACTGTACCATGTCGGTTTGAAAGGTTGCCATATACGTACGAGCACCACCAGTCAGCCTTGCTCTTGATGTATCGAAGAATGATGTTCTCAATGGCAGTGGGCATCCCTGGGACCTTCCAAGGAACTGATACCTCATCAGACACATTGCTTGAAAAAATTGATTACAAGGCACTTACTATTTGCCTTCCAACATCTCCATGCCTCAGAAAGATGCTGTAAGATAGTCTTGGACTTGTTTTGCTTGATAGACTCAGGCATCATATCCAAAATATCATGCATGACAGCAGCACGCAGTTCGAGATCATAGTGGGATTCGACACGCTGTTTCGTGACTGTCTTTGCAATTCCTTTACTGTTTCTGCCCTCAAACTGACGAGCAAGAAGATTACCCAACCTGTGCACCATCAATTAGAAATTACGCGGGTTAACGTGAACAGAAAACTAACCATCTCTCCAAAAGAGGTACAATACCACGCATGAAGAACAACCACACACGCCAACCTGGAGCCCAAAATCCACATCCAGGACCCTTGCCGACAGGGCCTGTGTTGAACCGGTAGTAGATCAAATGCTTCAAATCCTTGGTCATTCGCACTTGCCTCATGAGCTGGGAGCAATCAGGATTAGAAGGAAATATGGCAAAAACAGCCACAAACCTTGTACTTGTAACGGTACATTCCCGTCAGAGCACCAATATGCGCGAAGATGTATTGAAGAGCATCCGCAAGTTGGAAAGCATCAACGTTCCCGAGGCGGAATTGGACATGAGCGTCGACAACAAGTTTGGTAAGTCGCAAGATCTCGCGACACAAGTGGAAGGCGTTTCCGAAACGAGATTTCTTACGTTCCTTCGTGGTCAAGGTTCTGGAAAATAATTAGAGATTGAGTTCTGATAGACCTTACAGAAAGACTCACTTGACGGGTTTCAAGTTCATGTTATAATCCAAGTGGAGATAATTCAAGTTCTGTGCAAATATAGATGCGTCAGGATCCAAGATATAGTTGAGGTCATGCAAGGCATGCTAACCTTGCGATGAATCAAGAGGTTCAACATGTTATAGCCCTGCCTGCAAACCTGAAGACCGGCCTCAACCCAGTCCAGCTTCGTCGTCTGGAAGAATTTGGTTGCTTTCAGTTGACGGAAAAGGTTCTTCTTCGACATTGCCTTCTCTGGCCGCGTTCTCAGTTCATTGAGCACAAAGCACTTGAGAAGCTTCTGGTATGACACCCGGACTTTGACTGGCTGACCAGGAGGACAGTGCTCCAGATACCAATCCTTGACAAGAGGGATGTCCTGAGCCCTCCTCATACGGCCAGACCGACGACCGTATGGCTCAGGAGCCCACCAGAGTGCGATACCGTCGGCAGTAAGATCGTTTTCGAGATCTTTCTCCTCGAGGAAAGGTTCCACGGTGGATGGCAACTTGAATTCGTCATTGTCAGCATCATTCGGCCCAAAGATGGTATCTTCATGAGAAACCAGAGGCGCGTTCTTTGTCGCGTGACCACGTAACGAGATGGGGTTGATGAGCGGGTCAAAGTAAAACGCAGGGAGGTCGGGGTCATCAGTGCGGATGTAGACGTTTTTGGGATAATGATATGGGGAGATGCGAACAGAACGCGGCAGAGAGTTGTACAAGTGAGGGAACGCGACTTTATACTCGGTCCTGATTTGCTGGCGAATGATGACCTTGTTGATATCGTTAAACTCGTTCCAATCTTCGTCGAAGGTATCCATATCGCGATACAATGGCTCGAACTTGGGTCCTCCTGGTATGGCCATGTTGAGCGCCTTCGCTGTGAAGAAAGCATTTTTGTCGAAGAGATAGCTTGCATTGCTGTCCGCTTGATCTGAAAGAAGTGTGCGGCCAAGACGATACAAGTTAGCCATAACGGGCAATGAAAGTGACCAGAATTTGTATGACGGTCCATTTACAGACGGAGTGTCAATCAGGGGCTTTGGGTCGTAGAACCAGTCAATGATAGCAGAGTCCTCTTCAGTGTCTAAGTCAAGCTGAATGGCCTCCAATGGATCAACGTCCAGAACGTTGTCGCCATAGTCAAGAGGAGGTTCCTCGTCATCGAAAGGTGGGAAGCGCATACGCTTGAAGTGCCTACGATCCCTTTTTTCCCTCCGCATCGCCAACCACATAGTACTCCATTGTGCGTGATACACGGGCTCGATGACGCGCGGTATTTCGTTGACGAACGTGATGGCGCCAGTGATATGATACAACACAGGCACCTCGCGTACTTGCTCCCAAGGATATGGGATGTTCTCGAGCAGTTTCATAACGGCGTGGGGTACGTATTTCAAAGCTCCCAAATGCACCCGTTTGTCGTTTCTAAATTTTCTGTTGCTCATATCACCATGGTCCTTGATAATTTTACGAACATGCTCGGGAGGAAGGTCCTGAGACAAAAGTAAGCAAATAGGTGTGATGAACGAGGCATAAAGCACGCACTTGTTTGCCCATATCAACGTATCCCCCCTTGCGCTTTTCACCGTATCTTTTCCTCTGCATCTGAACCCATTTCTGCGACTTCTGCGCGATGGCTATTGGTTTGTCATAAGAATTCTTCAGCTCGCAGATATGGAGACAAGAAGAGGATAAATCACCTTCCGGAGGCATACGCGAGCCTGATGCACCCGGCGAAGAAGCCATACCTGGAGGCGGAGGTGGCCTGAAGCCTGGAGGTGGAGGAGGAAAATTCATCCTCTGTTGGTGGTGTTCAGGAAAGAGTTAGTAGATGATGTAAGCAAAGATTCGGATCCGTCAAGCGCTTGTGCACGGACCTGATATGGGAATTCCGCTCTTCCTTTCATCCTCTGAGACAAACAACCAGCCCGGGCTCCCATCTTCGAGTCAGAGGACCGCCAGCAGTTTCAGAGATGACTTTGACAGGCGGAAGATGCGTCAGAAGGCATTTGCGTGTCGCTTCGCACTTCAGGTCGACGAAATACACTTGTTTCTGACAGAGGCCAATGCATTTCACAACTCCTGCACTTATGGTAATACATTAATTATGTTGTAACTATGAACTCGAACTGCTGAAAGCGCCTTTACTTCCTGACAACTCGGCTCCAAGCTTATACCCCATTACCTGATCAGTAAGACGTCAGCAACTGCGCTTCATCCTAATATGCAGACTCATACCTTATCCCAGTCAAGTTTTTGGCGGGTAAGGGGCAAAGCGCGTCTCAACCCTTTGAAGGTTTTCTCTCCCATCTCCTGGTATGTCTCGTTTATAGATTTCTGATACTTTCCTTCCTCGTCCTCGACTAACGCGAGAATCTTGGACGACGCCATGCTTGGTGGAGCGGAAACAATGGCAGGAGGAAGATTGAAGGATACATTGTGATCCGTTGACAGTTGGACCTAGGGTAATGGTTAACAAACGCATCGGCCAGGACTATCGCTGCTCACATTCCCTTGCTCATAATAATGGATATTAATCAGAACCCTTCCAGTAACTTGGTTTGTCGTCAAATCAATGGTATATTCTGACCGCCAGCGTCCTGACCTTGAACGGGGATTAATCATTGCTTTTATATTCTCATTGCACAAAACTGACCAGAAATTCGTTGGGTTGTATTTGTTGGCAACAATTTGCATCACATAGTGGGTAGCGCCTTCCTTCGGTGACAACACTGTCGTTACACCGTCTGTAAAGTGGGCCTTCATATATGTAAGGGCTGCTGTTTCAAGCGCGGCACTGCGGCACGCAACAAGACAAAGAGTCATGAAATCAAGCATGATTTCGAAGAGTTGAAGCATACCGGAATGGTTCATGCTCAGTGTCTGCTTCGAAGGGTTTGGGGTCGGAAGCCTCCTGAATAGCAACTATGTAAAACGCCGTTAACACGATAACATTTTCTCGAACACCCACCAGGCTTAAATGGTCAAAAATGAAGGACACCTTCGACCTGGGATCTAAGAATCTCTCCTCGCTCTCTGACGACGGTCCAACCCGAGCCGCTTCACTGATGATGGACTAGATATCAGCGTGTAAATGATTGCACCTCGTACATCCAATACAAACTTGCCTGATGGTCTGAGTCAGGAACGTCAACCACCGTAAACTGCTCGATATTGTACTCCCGCAGAGCAGGGAGGATCCCTTCTTGAAGTAGATCATCATCCGAGATTATGTTGCGGATATCTTTGAGGTCCAGAGATGATCAGAACTTCCCTTCCATGGAAAAGATGTAAAATTTACCGGACCATTTAATACGTCGTTGATCTCGCCAGGAGGTGATTGGAGAAGAAAACTCGAAGCAGCTTGAATGCGTTCCGTCGCGTCCATAATGGCGAACTAGGTATGCTCCCAAGCGCGACGGTGATTTACGAATGTCGAAGCTTCGGCATTCTCCGAGCCATAAATCGCGATCGGGCACACGGGCGGCTGCTAAGTACACCCACTGTGTATTTTCACTGAAAGCTTTCATCCATCGTCGCCTGCAAGCAAGAAATAATCCTATGCGATTTTGCAATGCTATCGCTACATGCGGTATATACTTTTACAGATGTCTAATGCCGGGTTTTCTTGCGGACTCTACATAATTCAAAGCTTCGAAGTGAACTGCGACTCAGTCACACCAGCACCCATTGCAGATGTCGAAGAAACACCACCAGTGACGGTCTTGATAAGGTTGTCAGCATAGTCGGCACCACTCCACTAAATGCGACAGTCAACTTCAATTTTGAACCAAAGTAAAATCCACAAACCTTCTGATGAGTGAGCACATCGGTACCAAGCTCACGCTCTCTCCGCTGCACAATCTCAACATACGCCTTCATGCCAGTCTTGGCAAAGTTTTGTGCGAACAAGTCAGAAATGTAGGCGTTCGAGTGGAGACCACCAAGCTGAAAGTGCATGAGTATTTTACAGTACTGATGTCATTCTGATACTCACCGTGATGAACTGCCAGACAAAGCCAAGTTTACCGAGCTCCCACACGTAGTCTTGCATATCCTTGTCAGTGAGGCCAGCAGCTTCCCAGTTAAACGATGGGCTCAGGTTGTATGCCAGCCAATGACCTGGGCGGGCGGCACGAACGCCATTTGCGAACTCTTTAGCTTGTGACATA
Organism: Crassisporium funariophilum; assembly: GCA_014925845.1. Classification (NCBI taxonomy): domain Eukaryota; kingdom Fungi; phylum Basidiomycota; class Agaricomycetes; order Agaricales; family Crassisporiaceae; genus Crassisporium; species Crassisporium funariophilum. The sequence goes on from JACGCL010000006.1 coordinate 1,500,046, forward strand.
ATGGGCTTCTTGGTCTCCATCCACAATAAATCGGCGTAGGGGGCAAATGCGATAGCACGGTGGATGGCGCACTGTGTTCCACCTTGATAGCGGTAGTAACCTTCCCGTGTCCTTGGACTGTCCCAATCCCAGTAGGGAACGGACTTTAAGCCGAACTCCTTCTGTGCAATGGCAACAGCGTCAGCATACGAGCTGTTGGCGACGCGAGTGACAAATTTGTCAACGGCAGCTTTGTTGGCACCCTGCTTGGAGAGCGCGCTAGCGAGAGATGTGGAGAACAGCTGAAGATTGGCGGCGGAGATCCACTGGTCCTCGATCGCCTGAAGCTGCTCGCCATTCTTCCCTGCAGCCTCAGCTTCCACCATAATGGTGTTCAGAGGCCGCAGAGTCGAGTTGGTCGAACCGAGAATAAAGGGATGATCTCTAGCATCGATGTTAGAGCTGATGAGGGTAGCGGCTTCTGAGTCAGTTCGAGCGATGGCCAAATTCTCGACGCCCATGATGTCATACTGCAGGCGGATTGCAACAAGACGGTTGATGTGCTCCTGGATCGGCACTAGAACCTTCCCAGCCATGTGGCCACACTTCTTAGTTCCGGGCGCTTGATCTTCAACGTGGATGCCGGCCGCGCCTTTCTCAACAAACATCTTGGTGAGCTTCATAACGGCGGTCAAACCACCGTGACCGGTATCAGCATCGGCGACAAGCGGCCGAAGATAGTCAATGTAGGGAGTCTTCGCGAGCTGAGCTTCTGACATTTGCGAGCGAGCTTCGCGTTGTTTCCTGTCATGGAAAAGCTGGGCCATAAATAGATGTTCGACCTTGTTGGGAACGGTGTTTGAAGGATAATCTTCAAAACCACATTGAATGACCAACTCTCAAAGCATTTGACAATAAATGACGTACCAGCCAGATCAGGGCCAGGCTCGTTTGTGCTCGAAGCCGTGCTCGACGATTGCCATCCAGAAACGTAGACGGTTTCAAGATATTTGGCCATTTGAGTCACTTGGACTGGGTCGAGGCTGGAGGTAACAATCAGCAAATGACAATGGGCCTTTTGACGAGCACTCACGCTCCGTAGGTGTGTGATGGTGTCCCGCGTTTGGCATGCTCGCTGAGCAAGCCCCAAAGCTTCTTGCCTTGGACATTAGAAGGATACTGAATTGGAAGGGTGCCGCGTTTTGCGACGACCTCAGCGGCGGTGTATGGGCGAGTGACTCGAGCAAAGCGGGGGTTCTAGATGAAATATGAGTCTTTGATGTCTAAGACGAGTAAGTTTCTAAGTGTACTGACCTTCCACCATCGCTCGACCTCAGCAACTTCTTGTGCAAATCGGGCTTTCTCGCTGGCCATTGTGGATTATTAGTGTATGAGAAACAAAGGGAAGGTGATGGTCGGTATATAAGAGTGGTTCACCCGCCTTTCATGTTATTGGAGTCGATCCTTTCAGATGCTAACCGGAGAGGAAGAAGCGGAACATGTGATTCCGGTTTCCATGCCGGGTCAAGCCGTGCGGGGTCCTTAATGTTAACCCCGTCGGCTCCCCTGCCCTTCCCCGACACTGTCCAGGTCCTCAAGTACTTACACCCGCTACTGTTCATTAATCATCGCTTTCTTTCTGGTTTCTCTCTCATTGTCGCTACGAACGACTCATAAGACGCGCTTTAACTCCATGATACACACGCTCTACACAGAATTGCGGCACACTCGTGTAGGTCGGCGCGGTCTAATGCGGATTTTCAGCGGAGTCGCGACGGTGAACGTCGGGTATACGCCAAGAACATTTTTCGTGTGCACAGAATCTGCATAAAGCTCCGGCTGGACTGTAAAACCTGTTCTAGATCAACTAAATGACTCGAATAGATCTTTCCTTTCTCTTCAGCATGTGGATGTTACCGGAGGTGGCTTTTATGATGCAATAAAATGTTATTGCAAGTAGGTACCGGCCAAGTACCGGCATACCTTTGAGGCGTATACATATATAGACCTATCGACGATCTCCGTCATAAACAAGGTATGCAAGGCCATATCTGATGCAAAACCCTAACATACTCCCAGCCACCTTTCGAAACGATGTGTCAACGGATGCATGTTTAAAAATGATCTTCAGACACATACTTGTGAACATATCAGCACTTTGACGAGATTTTTCTCATTCATAGGACCCAACCGCAGCAGGAAGAAGTTCAATATTGTGAGGTTATTGGCTTCCAAGATGATCCCAGTAATCGGATGGACGGTCAGCTCTGTCAGTCCCAACGCGGAGAAAAGATGGAGAACTAATGTCGTGAGCCTGGATGGCGGCACCGGTAACAATGCCTTCGATGGGTGCAAAAGGTTGGTGCTTGCATCAAATCTATTATACGGTTGCAGTAAAATAGTCAGTAACACCCTGAGATAATAAGTTGTTCGGTTAACCTTGGTACCCTGTGCCGGGGACAAGGAACAAGTCCAAATAATTGGGGACATGACAGAATAAAGTTGAATATTTGCGGCATGAAGAACAATAATAGCGTCTTCGAAAAATGGGCTTGAATCCCAACAACAGCGAAGGCCATTCCTGTTACATAACACAAGGTATCGCCTGGGAATGCTCGCGCAGGATACCTACTAAATGAGTTGACAAGCAGGCCCTCGACTGGAATAAAACATACCAATTATGATACAGGAAGCCAATGCAGACGGCAACCAGTGGCAACATGAAATACAGACTGAAGAGATGCCTTTCCACAAGTTCGCGACTCCCATATGCCATTCCAGCACTCCAGACTCCTCCTACTTCCAATTCCGTTTTATTTCCAAGTAAATGAAGCGGTATCCGGAAGTCAAGTGGCCATGGGAGATACATCAGGTCGTTGACGATGACCGAGAGCGCAATTATGAGGGCTTGGCTAACCTCCGATCCATTGATACCAGCAAGGATGTTGATACTGTTCGTGGCAAACGTCGACAAGAGGGACATGTAGAGGTAATAGAGGGGCCCTGGATGGCACATTAATCACTTCCGAGCAAATTCACATCATTGGCTCCTCACCTAGGTTGACGAGAGTGCCAAAGATGAAGCGTAGAGGCAAGGGTACGACGACATTCGTATTTCCACGTTCCGCATAATACACCATCAACAGAGGGATGGAAGCAATGATAGGGATAGGAAGCTTATGTCGCCAGCGTATGTCGAACACATCGTCAAGGAAGCCCAGGATTGTGGCCATTAAGAGTGACAGCAATGAAGACAGATATACAGAAAGCTTTACGCCCCTTCAAATGTGTTGCATCCTGAATACGATGGCAAATACTGACTTGATAGTGCGGAAACTCTGCCACAGTAATTCCCTCATGAGGCTTCTTCACATTGGCGTGTTCGCGTATAGGCGTTGAAAAGGCGAATGGAATGAACAGGATCAGAGAGAGGATATAGATTGATGCACAGGCAAGTCCAAGACTTTCGGGTCTATAATCAAGAATGGTGAGTATCGTTTAGTCCATCAAGATCGGGAGAATACATACATTGGCGTGTCATACGTCTTTAACAAGTCTCTCCCTTTAAGATTTGCCTTAATGAAGGTTGGCCCAAGGGCGGGAACAATGTAAATAGTTGCTAAAAACGCGAAGATAGAGAATCCGAATGATGAGTACAAGGCAGGAATTGAAGGTGATGGTTCTAAAAGCGGTCGCAGAATGAACCACGACGCAACGGGAATCAAGCCCAGAAGAAGGGCCGATGATAAAGGTCGAGGTCCAATTGCCATGAGTGACGTTCTAGCGGATATATGCTGGTCCAATATTTGGTTGACTAGGCTGTCAGCTCGGGAATGTTATGATGCCAGAACGAGTCTTTTGGTAGTGTCCTCAAGTCTTTACGGAGCCATGGACGGTCTATGAGTGTATGGCGGTCGACGGTGCTGTGGCGAGAATGGTGAGATATTGTCGGCGTGTCCCAAGCGTGTCCTGGTCGGCGACGTGTTCAAGATTCTAAACTCGCTTACCGGCCCGCGATCTCGCCGCGCACTTTATTTACCGAATCAATATCTCTCGCCCAACTTAACAATTCAAGATTTATCAGAAACTGCACGCACAAAGACGAATATGGCGAGATTCCATGGGCTGCCTACTACTAGCGGGCTTCTATGCCTGTGTCTTCGAATCATACTATATATCTGACCAGTACACGTCGGTCCAATGGACAGGCCAAACAATGACGCTTGCGCCTAAGCTGTGTCTGATTCTGAATTCGCTCGTTTTCCCCGAAACGCGTCGATGCTATTTCCATTGAGGATCCCTGCGCAACTATACAGAAATCTTCACCCGCATCTTACACTTTGAGTCTGCCTCAAAGTCCGATTCCGTTCGAATACGTGACGGCGCGTGACGTGAATCCAGGATGAGTTTCGCGTTTTTCATGGACGAGACAGTAGCTTTGGTTCAGTCCCCGCTGTAGATGTTCTCAACCTACGAATGATATGTCTTCCCAAGAAGCTGATGATAGCTGGGGAGGTTTGACGCCGGCCAATGAAATTGGCGTTCAGCCAATCATCAATCCTTATCTTGAGGGCGATCAAGAAGAAGTTATCCTGGAGGAACATCTTCCTTTCACAAGATTCAAACTGCCGCCGGAGGAGGAAGAAGCTGGGTCAATACGAACAGGTGCGTTAACAAAAAAATAACTATAAGCAATACCTAAAGTTGTATGAGATTAGTGCAAGCTTGGGTTGTGGATATTCCGGATCAGCGACATATCACGACATTGCTCAAGTCCGTATCTGCTCTTTTGATGTCACTTTCACATTTCACATTCACTCAAGGTGGCTGAAACAGACAGGATTAGATGGCCCAGAGCTGGGACATCTAAAACGCATAAGGAAACAAGAAGTGGTTACAACACTTCTCCTCTGCACCACCTTGGAACAGCCAGACCTACCTGTGGATCTAAATTTACCACCTCCATATATGCTCCCTGTGCCGATTTCACCCGCCCTTACGTTGCCTTCTTTGAGCCTAAAATCAGCGCTATGGCCTACCATGTACGCGCCACGCAGGAAAGACGAGCCGGAACCTTGGACACGAGGGAAATTAAGTTGGGCATGGGACGCCATGAAAAGTGCCGTTGACGCCGCTCTCAAGGTCGAAGCCGAGAACCAAGAGGTCAACAATAGTTCCCGCCTCCACGCGTGCCCGGATATTGACTCACTTTTCAGCTACCCATTGGTTCACATATAGCTGCTCCATATTCTTCACTGGGAGATACCGCTTCCTCTGCTTCGTCTTTCTTGGCGTGTGATACAAGGAAATCGACAAAACACCCGCTCAGACACGCTGCTATCAATACAATCCGACTGATGGCGGATGACCGCGCGTCCCAAGTGCCATCGGTGGCCTCGAGTAACGACGTGGAAGCTACTGGCGCTTCGTCGAATCCGGAAGAAGTGCGAAACGGGACGAACTACCTTCTCACAGATCTGACCTTTTTCACCACTCATGAACCTTGCATCATGTGTAGCATGGCGCTCCTGCATTCGCGTGTCAAAGAAGTCGTTTATCTGTACCCGATGCCGAAGACAGGCGGCTGTGGTGGTTGTGCATGCTTGCCGACGCTCAAAGGAGTGAATCATAGGTTCGCCATTTCTCAATGGCGGTTGGGCGGTAGCTTTGGTCGGTTCTCAGCGAAGGATCTTCTGGTCGACACAACGATAGATGCATAAATATAATCGCGGTATCAATAGATAACTGCATTGCAAATAACCTTTCATAGTGGTGTGTAAGGGCAGTGTCGATGGAGATATAATACATAGTAGGACAGCATGGATGATATACATAATATGAATGATCACAGACGAGGAAGAGAATGAGTGTTCGTGGGTTGCCATTGCTTCGCCTTGATGTATTCGAGGAGGGCATCATCAGAAAGATTTCGGAAGAGAGTGTTCTCGTCCACCTCCTACAATCAAGTCAAATACAACGGAATTTAGAGGAATCATTCGGTATTGGCGTGTTGGATGTACTTACGTCCTTTTGTGCAGCTCGTATGACAGCGACGGCAATTTGAGCGCTAATGTCCCGAATGCGGGTGAGACGAGGATACACCAATTCAGAACACGTCTCGTCGTCCGTGAGAGAGCCAGCCAAAGCAATGGATGCCTGTTCCACCATTGCGTCTGTGACGTTCTTGGCCTTGGAAAGGATGGCTCCCATCCCGATACCGGGGAAAATATACATGTTGTTCCCCTGACCAGGTTCGTAAAACTTTCCTTCGTACTCCACAGCCTTGTACGGGCTACCAGATGCGAAAACTACGGAGCCATTTGTCCTGTTCGATGTTTGGACAATTAGCACACTCCGAGGAGCAAAAGTCCGCAGTATTCTCACCAGTGGAGAGCATCGGCGTAGTCAAGTTCGCAAAGTGATACAGGGTTCGATAGAGGGAAGACGATAGGTCGTGTGTTGAGCGAAGCCATCAGACGCACAACATCCTCCGTGAATGCATTCTGAAGAATGTGAACAGTGAGAAAATTCGGCGGTGACAAGAGCTGCGTATACATACACTAATTGTACTTAGACCGAGAAGAGCAGTTGGCTTGACGTGTCGGATGATGTCAATAAGCGACGTTAATGGTGGACCGTTATAATCATTACGAGCGAAGTCTAGACTCAAGAATTAGCAAAGCCATGCAATGAGATAGAAACTCGCAAGGACATTTTTTATGTTCTTGTAACCCTTTCCTGTCCGCGGTGATCAATCCCTTCGAATCGACGGTCTATAAACAAACCGGCATCATTGATTATGAGTTCGAGGAAAGAGAATAAACGTTCTGAGATGCTACCTACATAAATGCGTTGTCTGGCTTCTTCCTCACTGAGGCCAAGGAGTGTGAAGAATGACATCAGTTGCTTGGCCACACCAATACCGGCAGACCCCGCTCCAAAGAAGAGGATTCTTTGGTCCGAAAGAGGTTTGCCGGCAGCGACGGATGCAAGGCGCGCCGCGTTCAGGAATCCCGAGAGCACAACAGCGCCTTCCGAATCGTGAGATTAGAATGGATATTGCCATGAGGCGGCTGTACGGGAAGACACTAACCTGTGCCTTGAATCTGTGTATATACGGTGAGAAATGGAAGCACCGACGCTAACTAATTATGGCACGCACATCGTCATTGAAGCATCGGTATTGCTTTCTGAACATTTCCAAATATCGGAACGCATTGTCCGTTGAGAAATCCTCGAATTGGACTAGCAATTGTGGGAACACATCCGTCATCGCTTCCATAAATTCTTTCATGAATTCATCCATCTGGCAACATGTAAGCAGACATCGCCTGCAGGCATATCAATCATGCGTACCTCGACGGTATCTGGTCGCTTCCGGCGCACTCCAAGGTACAAGGGGTCAGTTATGAATTTTTCTGTGTTGGTACCGAGGTCGAGGCAGATAGGCACAGTCGTTGTGGGCTTGATGCCGGCTCCGGCGATGTACAGGTCCCTAAGGCATGCTTCAATGGGTATGGCAAGATGTGAATTGTAAGGTCACAATTACAATTTTCCAATAGCAATGGGTAGTCCATTTGCACCCAGGTCACCTAGACCAAGGATGCGGGAGCCTAGAACGAATCAATTCAGACAGCGTCGACGATGTGAAACTTGGCGCATGTACCATCTGTTACGACAGCAATCCTCGAGCCCTGTCCGGTGGGCCATGTTCGAAGGACCTGGCGAATGTGTCCTTTGTTTTCGATAGTCACGTACAAGCCTTCGGGTCGACGCCAAATGTGAGAATAATTTGAGCAGGCGTCGCCGACCTAGAATGAGGGCCGCTTCGGTTAGCTGGGCGACAAGATAGAGGACGACAAATTCTTACAGTTGGGGTATAAAGAATGGGAATGATCTCTAGCATATTTCCGAGTAGGACCTCATAGAATAAATTTGAGTCGCGCTCTTTGAGACCATTGAGGTAGATATATTTCTCAAGTCCGGTGGCTTTGCTGCGAAGCTGGGCGAGGCAGCGTTGGCGGTGATCAGTGTTCGAGAAATAAGGAGGAATCCGGGCAGTAGAAGACGACATAGCACTCATATGATGGGTAGAGAGAGACATTGGGAAGAGGAGCAATTGTTAAGCAATAAAAGTGACTCAAGTCAGTATTTATACAGGCAAAGGATTTGTACAGCATAATAAAAAATGCATTATACCCAGTGTGTGAAGGGATCTATTCTGATGCATGTGAATGTCTCCGAGGGTCATGAAACCGGGAATAATTAGGTGATGTTTGAGGAAAAAGAGATGAGGGAGCGGAACGAAGAGGAACACTGAACGCTCGGATTGCCTTTTCGAGTAACGGCCTTCCGCCGACCAATCACGGGATCCCTTTCCACAGATGAATTTCGATATCTTTGCTCGCAATCCAGGCCGTTGGAGACTGAAATGTACTTCGTTTCACACCTAATCTTGAGTATGGCGCTAACGGTCCAGACATCAACCTCTGTGTCACAAAAGGAAGCAATTGAAACGCACCAGGAGGGGTTCGACACGAAAAAAGACTCCAATCACCACAGCTCGCGTCGTTTCGCGCGAATGGCCTTGACAATGGAGTGCTTCTCGCTCCATTTCTCTCTGTTGGCATCGTGTCCTTGGTCTCGAACCTTAATCAAGGCTTTCCGTTCTGTCTTCTTTACAGCCGCGACCTGTCCTACGAACGACTGCGTGCAATTGAACATCTTTGCTATTTTCCCTCGACTGTACAGGGTCGGATTTGAGCGACGGAGTTCACGCATCTTCTCAAGGTCTTCGTCAGACATGCGAGGAGGAGCTTGCTTCGGCGCGGACCGACTGAGCGGTGGAAGAGGTCCATCCTGTGGTGTTATTGATGACTGTAACAGCGGAGACGTAGGTGCGGTCGTGAGAGAGAACGGTGACGGGGCTGTAGGTGGTGGTCGGTGAATGAACGTCAGGTTGTCTTCCTCCAAGGTCTTCACTGCAGCTTTGGGATTGTTGATGAGCGGGTCGGGTGCATGATATGCAGGCCGTTCTGAGGTTCCCGGTCTTGGACGCGGGTACTTGGGAGCATAGCTGCGAACAAGATTCAAGCTGAAAGTGAGAGACCGTGTTGGTTTCATCGAAAACTCGGTGAGGTCAGCGCCAGCTCGTCTCCCTCGGTCAAGTTCAGTTCCAGGAAAATTCAGTTCCCACGATTAGCCAGGGCGCCTTATCCAGAAGCGGTTACAATATTGATCGCAACTCGATCACTGTTTCAACTTGCTTTCCACCATCCAACAAGCCTTTGGTGGGCTGAGCACCTCTCCCATTTACCTCGTTAACAAATTATTTATTGCACAATAAGTCTATGGCTTATACACTCTTGAAGAATAAATATATCCGCGGTGTTCCATTTCTACACGAACACACCCGAGCTGGCGCGCCACACTCACACTGTTGACAAAATTGAATAACCTTCATACAGCTGACCGCTCTCGAAAGTATACGGACACCCCATCCACAATAGCTTGCTATGACTCCCCGTCCATCCAAAAATAAAACATAAGTCTTCTCGGGTGAAATCGGACATCCGTCCAGTCCAGACCATTCAATTCAAGAGCTAATGCAGACCGCACGAACGGCAAACCTATCATCCTTCGTTCATCCATAGAAAGGTTTAAACACCCACGCTCTCCCTGAATTATATTTAGGAAGCGTTGATATCTATGATTGTGTCCCTGGCTATACCGGGACCAGCTAGTAGAAGGCAGAACGACCGCTTGCTTTCGTTCAGTTGCCTGTACAAAGCAAGTCTTCCTCGTGAATATGTTTTGGAATCGGATATTGAGCGGGCTATGACGGTCTTAGACCTTATGTCTTTTCAACATAAACTGTCCGCGGGAGCAAAACTGGCAATAAATCCTCAGGAGATGAAGAAGAAGGGAAATAAGTCACTCGTATTACCTTCAGATAATATAAGAAGACTCATACAAGTGCTGATATATAACAGAGCAGTCAACGTGGTGGAAGATCAAATTGACCGTGCTGAGCATTGAATGAGGTCACAGTAGTCAGAAGATCAGAATATACTCACCATCAGGATTAATTTAAAGCTTGGGCATTAGATGACAGGACCTCTTACCAGGGCATTCAGCTAACAAATGGATTAACGCCGCCCTCTCAAAGACCGTACGAATTAGGCATATGGACGACAAAACATCCTGTCATCCATGGATACTTAGCTATGTCGAGTCACTATGCACGCTTCAGTGTGTCGGCGAGTTAACCAGTTATCCAGCGTAGCCCCAACACGTTTTTGTAGGAGACGCCCACCTGCTTTCAGGGATGCATGCGCTTGAGGCAATCTCAGCTGCTTACTTTATTGGCGAAGTGACACAGCATAATCTAAGTGCGCAAGTACGAACCTTAAACATTTACGGCAAACATGGGTTTCACGAACGTATACACAGCGTAGTGCATCAGATTCAATAAATCAAACTGCTTTGACACTGCAGACCCGCGCATCGCACACCACCTCGCAAAAAGAGCCACGCCCCGCAAACCTGAGCATGATATCCTACGAAAGCAGCAACTAAATCCAAACGTCAGCTCCAAGGGGCGCGCGCGCCAGTCGCACCATCACCACAGACGCAGACGCTGCATCACAATCACAGGGCCTGAATATCCCGACATGGACATGTGGAAATTAGAAACGATTTATGTACTGTCTTGCAATTGACAATTGATAAAGGAAGGTGATGTTGATTGATTTTACAGTAAGTAAGTAAGTATCGCGTATCACATAGGCATTCCAATTCTCGAATTTCATACTGGTCATTTTGGCTATTTTTAGCCTAAGATATGTGTTTTAATTGAAAATGACCATCTTCATCTTAACTTCATCTGCTAATATATCAAGAACCAAGCAGACCTTTTCTCTATGATTATAAGTGTGATCTGGAAGTACTTTGAGATACCCAAAAGATGGTTAGCTATAAGGGGCCGTGCGTGACAGTCGCACCAGCAGGGCCTGAATCAATAGACATGTGGAAATTAGAAATGTTTTGCAATTGACAAGGAAGTTGATATTGATTGATACATATTACAGTAATGATAATAATGATAATGTTGACATCGAGCGCTACACTCTTTCATTCATTCAGCCTCGGCCCGCATTCCGCAGGCTAATCCTTCCTCCGCTCCAAAGCCACATTCACGCTTCAAGCATTGTTCAAGCAAGCAAGGGTATCAGATTCTAAAGTCGCAATTGCCCAAAACAAGAGTAAAAAAAAAATGGTATTCAAGTAACAAGTAGAGGGGAAAACGAAGGAACCTGAGGAGAGCGAAACCCCGTGTTTAAGGAAAAAAACCTCATACAAAGTTTAATATTAGTTACATAAGTGCCGAAAGTGGGACGGAGGTGAAGGAGCGTCTATAGGTGGGTGGTAAATGGTGGAAGGAGCGGATGGCATGGACTCGTGGCTCGTGGCTCGGAGGAAGGTGGTTGAGGGTGCAGACACGGTTGAACCAGAGTAGATAACAGGAAGAGCCACGGTTAAATTTCAGATTGGGTGAACATCGAACAGCGAACAGTGAACAAAGAGCACGAGGGAAACCGGAAACAAAAAGTGGTAAAGAATACATCGTCCAAGATGTCATCAAAAGGGCGTCGTGACAAGAAAGTAAAAATTTACATATGGAAGAACATGGGGTTTGAGGAGAGGAGCGAAGCGGTAGCGGAGCGAAGAGGTGGTAGAGGAGAGGAGAGGTAAGGAGAGGTGGAGACTCGAAGTAAGAGGAGGAGGGCGTGGTATGAGTATGGGGTACAGCAAAACTGGTGTCGTGGAGTGGTGTTCGGGGTGGAATCAGTGGCGGGTTAAGGCAAGGAAACACAACGGAGCGGAACGCAAAGAAAGGAAGGAAAGAAAGAAACCAGAAAACGACGCAAAACGACAGAAAGCAATTTAACACACAAAACTAACTCGTCCCTTGAGATTTCGAGATCGAGGGCAGACGGTGAAGCGACACACAAAAACCTTCAGCTCTCGCTGTCCGGCGGCGACATGACGATGGAATTACGCCGACTCCCCGTCCGTCTCGTCGCAGGACTCTCAGTGACATGTTCCCGCTCCCTCTCCCTTTCTCTCTCCCTCTCGCGCTCCCTTTCCCGTTCTCTCTCCCGTTCGCGTTCGCGTTCCCGCTCCCGCTCTCGCGCCGTCATCTCCCCACTAATCATAACAACCGGCACCCCCACATGCCCATGCGCCGAATTCTGCCGACTCAACGGCGTCGGCCTATCCATGCCACCCCTCGTCGGCGGCCCGTTCTGGTTCTCGCGATACACCTGCGGCGGACTCTGCATCGACCCACGGCTCGAACTCGACGTCGGAGGCGGCGGGGGCGGCGGGTCGAGGCGGGAGGCGCTGATTGACATACGGCGGGTGTCGAAAGGCGCTGGAGAGCCGTTGGTGTCCGATTCCGACGCGTGCTGCTGTTGGTGATGGTGCCGGTCCTGACCCCAGCCGGGGGACGAGAGCCGTCTGGATAGTTCGGGTCGTTCTGGCCTGAGCCGCGAGGAGGACGAGGACGCGTCGTGTGAGTGTGAAACAGGGGGGAATGTGTAAGGTTCAGCAGCTGCAGCCACAGGTCCGCAAGGAACACCATTCTGCGCCGGCTGCTTTACCTTCCCATGTATGCCACCAGCAACAGGAGGCACCGCGCCTCCTGCGGCACCGTCAGCAGTACTATGGCGCCACCTTAGAACCTCCTCCAAATCCTCCACGCGCCTCCTCAACGCCCCCATCTCCGCCCTCACCCCCGCCACCCTCTTCTCCACCAACACATCCACCGTCTCATTAATCCTCTCCTGCTGCTGCGCCAGACTCTGCATCAGCGAATGCGACTTCTGCAGCTGCTCGCCCAACCACGTCTTGAGCTGCTTCGAGTCGTTCAGCGCATCGTAGAACACCTCGAAAGGGGCTAGGAACGCCGATTTGTCGCCTGCGTAGCCTGGACGGTGCAGGGAGGTGGGCGTGGGTGGGACGAGGGTGGACGAAATGGGAACGGAGGTCGCCGTAGGTGATCGGTGTGGAATAATGCCAGGAACAGCTTGCGCAGAGGAGGTCATTGACACATTCACATTGACATTATTGGTGTTGTTGTTGTGTTGCATGGAGAGCCTCGTGGGTGTGGGTGGGACATTACCCGCGATACGACGGACATTGTCGGCGCCCCCCATAATAGTGGGCGGCAGCCGAGGAAGGGCCATCGTGAGTCGCGAGTAGCCGCCTGCGTGCGGTATGGGGGGTGCGCTTTGAATGGAAGGTTGGAACTGATCACGGCTGTGTGCCTCTCGCGGACTGATGATGATATCAGCGGGCTTCTTTTTACCTCCCAATTGCGCGGCGCGGCGCCGGGCGAAGCTGATCGGAGGCGGAGGCAAAGAATGAACAGATGGAGGTAGCTGTTGCTGTTGCTGTTGGGATTGCTGCTGCTGCTGCTGTTGTTGTTGATTCGAAATTTGCAAGGGTTGCTGGGAAGGAGGTAAAACATTTGGCAGAGGGCTTGGCGGACGTTGACCTTGTGGTTGTTGCTGTTGGGAAGTATTCAAGCGACGTGCGCCTGTCCCTGTGTTTGGGCTGCGGCGCGAGGTGCGTGGGGTCTGGCCAGGAACACCACCTCCTGTAGACGAGCCAGTAGACGGCGTCTTTGCATTGACATTGACTGCAGCAGACGACATGCGTTCCTCCACAGGGGTGGGTGGGGGTATGGGCGACATGACGCCAGCCACGCTGCCCCTCCGCTGTTCGATGAGAGCCTTCTGCTTTTGTTTCACGGTGATCATTGATCTGACTTGCTCCATGGCATTGGGATTATCACGCTGGATGGTGAATCCCATGACGACGGGGGAGATGGGGGTGGACGACGCCTGATCTGTGGAGGGTCGGACGTCGATATGGAGGGGATGGGGCGCGCCGCCGCTGACGGTGACACGGCGTTTTTTCAGGGGGGATGGCATGAGGCTGGAGGGGGGTGGTGCGCCTGCATGGTCGTGTCTGTCTCGGTCTGGGGGCAGGGGAGGGCTGTCTTTCGCTTTGGGGACATCGTCGTGCTCTTGTTTTACTCGAACGCGGTTCATAGAGGCACTAGACAGAGCATAAGCAAACGACAGCGGAAAATGTAAAAGAGCGTACTCGGAGTCTTCTGGGTCGTCATCGCGCGTGGTGGGGGTGATATCGTTGCGGTTTCGTTTCTTGCCAGCGAATTTTGCGTCCTCAGTGTCGTCGCTGTTGTCGCGGGAGGGCAGGTGTTTTCGGGGGATGTGGTTGTGGTGTATAGGGGGCAGGGCGTTGTTGGCCTGGATTGCGTTGTTGAGGGAGTGGTTGCTAAAGGCCTGTGCAAAGGAAGGCAGGGAGTTGACCGACATGGCGGGGACTGGCAACCCTCTCTGTGCAGCAGTTGGATGGTTGCAACCGGATGCTGTTAATTAAAAACAACGTCGAATTTCCATATCGAAATGCTCCCACCTGCCCTTATACTCGCAAATGAAACAGTTCCTGATCATCACCACTGCCCTCCGCTACCTCCTGCCCTTTTCTCCGTCCCTCACAGCTTTTCACTAGCTAATCCTGTCAGATCCTGCCACTCATGCATGGACATGTTTCAGCCGTCATTCCAGACCTAGACTCATCATCATCTTCCATCGATATCATACTGTAGCTGTGTTATCAGATAACTGTCCGCGAATAGCTCATAACATGCGGTATACAACATCACCCCGTAACTATAGTGATGAACAAATCCCCATCCTGTGCACCTACATCTTATCGGTCAAAAATAAAAGCGTTCATAATCAGTATCATCTAGCAGTGCAAGAACCTCGCATTCCCCCAAATCATTATCATCCTATGTACAGCTGCAGCCTTTTCATCCCAAGCAATGCCTCTCACTCGGTCCTTTTCTTCTTCTTTCGCACCGTCAGCACCGTCACATGGGCCGTCCCCTCATGAGCAGCGCTATTTTTATCGTCTCCTCCACCTCCTCCAAGCGCGACACCTGCCTCCCCCGCAGCACAAGAATTGACGGCTATGGGATTGCTCGTAGCGACGCTCCCATAGACGTATGAATGATACGTCTCCAGCGACGCGACCGGCTCAGGAAACGGGTTCGGCGACACCTCCGGCATCACCGCTCGTCGGTTCCCACTCCCCACCGCACGCGTACGTGGAGGAGGCGTCCTCGGCGGGACGAGCAGGTACGAAGAAGACGAACTCTCCCCGGGCTCTGGTGTTCTCGGTCTCCCACGCTCAACCAAACGTTTCTGGGGTTCGGATGCAGAGCTTGTGGGAATCACAGAGATGCCCTCACATAACCCCTTGATGGCCCCTTCCAGCGTTTCGGTAGCCTTCACCGACCGCTCCAACGTCGAAAACTCAACACCCGTGAGAAGCGATGTCATTATCCTCTTATTCACCTGCGAAGAAACCTGCCCCGCGTGCGGTGCAAGCGGCGAGATGGCCGAGTACATTGGTAATGTTGAGAAAGAAGGCGCCGGTGGCGGGCACGCTACGATGAGCGTGAAGAACCCGGTTATTGCACCCGCGACGCATTCTTGCCGGAATGACATCCGCTCCCAGAACTCGTCCGGGGTGACTTTGCCCATCTCGCCTTGTGGTCGGTGGTCCTCTTTGTCTTTGTCTTTGTCTTTACCGTCAGTGGCGCCTTGTTCATCCGTGCTGTCTTTCTTGTTCGGTTTTGGCGCCTGAGAGTCCTGGGAGTTGATGGTCCGCGTCCGCTTGCGCTGCGGCGACTTAACCCCATCCCCATCCGTAGTGTACGCGATCTCGTCCATGAAGCGCGATTTGGGGTCGTCATCAAAGTAGGGTATGTAGTGGCCGAGGTTCTTGACCGTCTCTTCCTGAGTGTCAGGTGGGCACGGTAGCGGGATGTCCGTTTGAGAGTAAGGATGGCCGTATATCCACCGCAGGGTGCTAGACTCAGGCAGAGGAGTGGTAGAGGAAGACGCGATCCGTAAAGCGTGTTCCGCTTCGTAGTCACTGTACCCCGGCAGAACATAATACATCTTCATCTTCGTCTCTTTCAAAGGTCCGTCTTCCTCCTTCGCCGCAGCCTCCTCCAAATCAGCCGCCACACGCGTCAGCGCCCTCTTCCACCACGCACAAAGCTTCACATCGCCCAACCACCTCTTCCCCTCCCACTCCGCCGACCCCGCAAACAAATACTGCCCCTGCGCCCTCGCAAACAACTGCACCCACAACCACCTCGCCCCCACCACCGGCCGCGTCCTCGGATCCACATAATACCCCAACAACCCGCGCACCAAGCACCCCGTGGGCGACGGCGCCCCCTCCCCGCCGCGGCCCGTCGAGTCCACCTTGCCTACGTACAGCACGGCGGTGGCGGTGGACGGGAGGTTGTACACGCATGCTTCGATCGCGGAGACGAGGACGCGCGGGGCGGAGGGGTGCGGCTGTGAGGAGAGGAGGAGGAGGATGTCTTGCAGGTAGGCGCGCGGGGGTTTGGGCTTGGCGAAGGGGAAGAGGGAGGTGGATTTGCGGGGGGAGGAGAGGAGGACGTGCAGGTGGAAGTGGCGGGTGCCGGGGAGGAGGGAGAGGGAGGCGAGGAGGTGGTCGCGGAGGGTGATCGACATGGCGTGGGAATTTGGAGGGTGGGAGGAGCGCGTCGACCTTTTCTTTCCTCGACCTTTCCGGATGGAGGTGAGGTTCCTTTGTGAAAGCTCTCTTTCTTGAAAGCGTGGTTGCAACGCGTTCTTTGTGATGTTCGATACTACATCGAGACTGTACCCGTCGAGTTAGTCGCCTGTGCACACTTGGTATATTTGCTAAACTTGACCTGTCAACTTTTTCTACTTGCAGAGAAGTGACTTATGTTTCTCTGTGTTATATATGCCCGCCAAGCTGTCTTTACTCTGTACTTGCAGAGAACTGACTATGCTGCGGTACTCGAGGGCTTTCCCTATTCCCTCAACGCCGAGCTTGATTCTCATAGCCTCGTCTGCCAACTTGACCTTTGCATTATCAGAACCAAGTACAAGGACATTGGATGAGGACATTGGAAACAAATCCCGCCGATTCAACGGAAGGCACCGAAGACAGGACAATCACATAAGGTGCTTCGACAAAGTATTGGTTACTGCGAACGCAATAGACTCCAGCGTGTTGGACGAGTCGTCGATTCAATGTATATGATGCTTGTAGGGCGATTCTCCCGTGTTCGCAGTAATGTTGGCCACCCACTCCCTTGCGATGTTCTCTGCTAGCTCCAACTCGATCTCGCCATCGACGCGTCTTCCTTCTTCCTCGACCTTTCCGGATGGAGGCAAAGTTCTTTTTTACTTTGAAAGCGTCCTCTCTGATGATGTCCAATACCACTGCTAGACTTAATCCGCGACTTGAGCTTTCTGTACTTGCAGTGAAATGACCTATGTCTGTCAACTTTGAAGACGATCGGTGTTTTATGTTTGCACTTTTATTGGAAAGAGCTCTTTGATGCCGCCAATCCCTCCCAACGCAATGATGCTGGGCTCACATACGCCTGGAGTCAAGCTGTCTAGTCCGTCGCGACCCGACCAGCCGCCTGTAGTCGCCTGTGCAGACTTGCGATGATGTTCAATTCCCCGCTAGACTTGACCTGTCAACTTTCTCTACTTGCAGAGAAACGACCTATCTCCCTGACATACGCCGCCTGCGACTAGCTGTCTTTACCCTCCCAAGTTCGTCTCAACCCGAGCAGTCGTCTGCCAGACGTGCGGTCATGTTCATATCACCGTTAGACTTTACCTGGCGACTTTCTCTACTTATAGAAATATGAGGTATGTCCGTCTGTCTTCACATGCGGCTGACGTCAAGCCGTCTCTACTCTCCAAAGCAGTCGCATTCGCATGTGCAGACTTGCGGCGGTGTTCAATACCATTATCATGATACACATGTCAACTTCTCTACTTGCAATGACCTATGTACCCCTGTGTTCACATCCGCCTGACGTCAAGCTGTCTCTACGCTCGAAAGTCCGTCTCAACCCGAGCAGTCGCCTCTCAGACTTGCGGTACCGGTTCCGTTGCAGGTCAGCTGCCGCCACCCATTCCTGCATTCGACCCGGTAGAAGAACACCCAGGGCGATACCGACATTGCATGCTCATGTCCGGCTCCAACCATAACAGGGGTTTGCAACCTTGCGGCCTCACTCGGACAATATCAGTAATCCGCAGTAGGTAGCCAACCGTGGCAGGCTACTTTTTCACTCGAATACACTTACCGCCTGTCGTACCGTCAGACCAACTCAGTGCCATGTGCACAGGGGGCTTATAACTGCTTGTGATTCGCTACTTACAAAATCAAGTAACCTGCAGAGACCCATTTCGTCGCCTTTTAATCCACCTAGATCAGCGGTATTCCATGAAAGGGGCTTGCGGCTTCCTGGAAGCAGCCGAGGGTGTATTTCCTCACTTCCACGCCGCATGTTCAACGAACATATAAATACTTCGATATATTCACAGGCACTGCGAAATATCCGAATCCTTTCAGACACGTGAAGGTGTACGGTACCGCTATTGGTCTGCTGTCATTGGTGCCTTTGTTCTAGCCCGCAAAAACCACTCAAGGCAGTCGCCGACACTTCATTTATACGCCCCGCGCTAACTTACATCGGGGGCTTGTAAATTTGAAAAACAAGTAATGGGTGGACAATGCCCAAATAACTTAACGACGACGTTTCATGTCCATTGTTCAGGCGTGAATACCGGATCTCAAATTCTAGTTCATTGTCAATGGAACATCCAGAATTTCGACGGATATTGCATAAAAATGGTTCAAGTGTCCCGATATTCCCAAATGGGTGTCGAGCTGACCAGCCCCATGCGCACTTGCGGTACCGTAGCAGGTCAGCTTCTCATTCGTTAAACCCTGTCGCCCATACATACCCACATTCGTCGACTAAAATGTCAATTATCTTCAATTACGACGCCACAGGCGCATGCACGGCTCTATTCCACGAATGGAACTCGCGAGGATCCTGAATATAAGTATATAAATGGGCGCCAGCATGTGCAGATTCATTCCAGAATCTATTCACACCAACGAGATCGACACAACCGGCGACTTCTTCCCAGCCGGACGCTTTACCTTCGTGAAGTCGATGTCGATGAACCCCAGGAACATTCCAATGGCTGTTTCTTCTCAGGCAGAAGGTGATCCAAACAATCATTCCCCTAGAATGTACGATCACAAGCTCCATAAGACAGTTCCTGTACACCATCTAATTAATATTACATTCTCCACGAATGGTTCCTTTGCTCTCGTCATTGGATATGTCAAGCTGATGCCACGGGTATATATTACAGATACAACAACTGGTTGCTTGGGAGATCTCAGTTCGAGAACAGCGGGTCTAACGATCCCGCGAATGGTGTGGATGATTACGTCGGGGGGACGTCGGGCATTGATGCGTGAAGGCGTGGGTGGCCATGTCAATATACAGAGGAAGTAGGACGGAAATCATTGTTAGAATTTCGCTGACGGCGGCTAACAAAAGTGGGTCAGCTCGGGCTTATTCCCATCACCGACGTGATAAAAATAGACGGCCAAGGAAATGTAAACGCACCGGTGAGATGATATATTCGTAGTCTGTCCTCGTTACCGTCTGCGTCTGCACGTTCACAGCTAGTGATGGACTGTCCATATATCGTGATTCTTTGTTCAGATCGCCCCCTGGACTGGAAGGTTCGTTGTTGGTCGTTACTGCTCGGAACGGTGTCAATTGCAGAAAGGTGCCATCTTGTGGGGCTGCTTGTTCGCGAAGAGAGCCTCGGCTATTCAGTCTGGTCAAAGCGTCAGTTTCTTCTCGGGCAATCGAAATATAGAGACCACTCAACGCTGCTAGCAGAGAGTTCACATAACCTGGAAATACCAATCAGCCATTCTGCACACTGCTCGGGGAAGAAGAAGTCCTCACATTTCCCTATTAGCCAAAAGAACCCCAGCCAAACATAGTTTGTTGGCATTGTAGCGAACTAGATAGTTAATCAATGTTGAATCAATGGGTATACACCGGTGGATTGAGGGCTACTGACTGTGACCACGCAGATGAACGCGATAACACTAAAGGCGCAATCAATACCAGATCTCGCAAGAACCTCATGACTGCACTCCCATACCTTGTGATCAGTCCAGTAGTTAAACTGTACACGATCAAGGTGGTGATGAGAGAGTCGGTGCTAGAGCGTTCATTCTTCAGTCATGGAGGTAATATCTATCGCGCGATCGTGCAACTAACCGTGCAAATCCAGTTCGACTCTTTGTCAGGTAGTAGCAGAGCGCGACAGCGATGATAATGTCGGCAGCTGCTGCGCTTCCCAGACCGGTGCTCGTCACCCACTGTTTTCGGTACCTATCAATTTCTAGAATATATCGCCGGGTCCGAAAGGCTTACTATGAGCCTCGGGAACCTGTCTGTATCCACCAAAATAAACCTGGGGTATGTCAGCTGAGCCATTTAACATACCGAGAAGAGCTTGACATACCCTTCGACTGTAAATACTGTGGGATGGAACCCTCAGCACGAGGATAAAGGAGCACGATTAGAGCATAATACGTACGGACTCCCAAACCTATCATAGTGAGCAATGAGCAAAGAATTCATGTTCATGTGAAAGAATATGTACCGAAGTGTATACATGATAGTATCACCTGCAGCAATTCAATATCATTCCATGAGGTACACTTGGAAGACCTACGATGATTCCGGTGATGATGATATTGCCAGACACTATTTTCTTGAGATTAGTCTGATCCGCCGCGGTGAACTCCGAAACGACGAACTTATCCAAACCCGTCGGGCAAAAAAGCTGGAGGGCGGTCAGTTGCACATAATGATGTCACAGTGATTTGATCTCACCATTCAACAATAAGACCTATCAATCCCTGATGATATCGATCATATGAGCCACCGGGAAATTGAGAATCAAGGGAACTCACATTGCAGTCGGTCTGGAGCTACAGCTGAAATGAGGCCTCTTTCTCGGACTCGGAGAAGCATGGAGAAACTCACATTCATACTCCTGTTCGCAGACCGTAAGTGGGAGGAGAAGTAAGTTTACGGCAGGATTTCTCACCATGTTGACTTATGCAGAGCTGCTTCATTTGAAAAGTTGGTGACCAGATATCTGGTGCTCAGGTTCAGTGGATCGTTCCAAGCCCCATTTTTCCATCATGGGAACTGACGTGTATATTGCGATGGTACATAGAAATAAATGAGCGGTGTCGAGGATCCATAGTACAAACACCTAGAAATTGAAGGTGATCAGATGCGGGATTATAGCGGGAAACAGAATTTAATGACAATGAGCTTGATTAGCCATGAATCGTTGGGATATTGTCTTCCGGATGAGTTAGCCAAAGGCTGCGCGTTGGAATCAATCGAGCAACATACTTGAAGTAGAGGAATCTACTGGGGTTCAGCAAAGCCAATTCGATGCAAAATACTAACACTCACGTTTGGAGCAATGTCACACCATACAGACTACCGCAGGAAGCAGATCAGTGACCACGCGCGGAATTAAGCAAGATTCGACATACACCGCGCTCGCGATGAGACCAATGAAAGCAGCGCCGTATGTTGTGTCTAAGGACCCCATATTCGACATACCGATGAGGAAAACCGAAAGAAATGACACAGTCGTGGAGAAGCGGCAGGAAAGTGGACGCGCCTGTCCAAAGCACCATCCTGATTTAAAGAAATAGTCAAGATGCTGGATATAGAGTCAGTGGTGGGAATAGCTGGAAATGTCTTGCCGGACTGAGAAGGCCTAACCCATGGAGAAGCCCTCGGTAGTTTTTACCTGCCAACGACAAGCACCCACAGTCAGTCAAATTCTCGGGGGTGTTGCGGCAATTCCCAGACTGCACTGAGTGTCGACGAGTTCGCTGGTGAGATTTTTTCACCACGTCAAAAGTCGTATCCACGAGTCCACTATCAATCAAAAATTCATCCATGATAAAATTCAGGTCTGAAGCGTTGTGTAACTTGCAGAATGACCAAGCCAACATACAGCACCTGTAAAAACTCGGTCAGGGACGTAGTCGCTCAATCCAGCTCCGCAGAACAACGGCATTCAATTGGCGCAAAAACCACCGCTTGCGGAAGAACGAATTGTTCACATCACCTGCGTTTAAATGATATCAATTCCCAGGAAGGAGATTGAAGCTGAGATTACGACCATGGCTGTTCAAAGCAGGAAGATCAAAGGCTCACGAAACCAATTAAATATACAACCCGAAATCAGGAATATTATGCGACAGACGAAAAGAGCAAACAGGTATGAAATTACGCAACGTAGGCAAATGTATCTCGCGTCTCGGCGACTCGCTCGATGTACTCCTTCTCCAGTAACGTATCAATCGCCTGTTGGAAAGAACCGAGGATTAAGCCAACAATCTCATCGATCAAGGAAAACCGCACCTTCTTGATGTCAGGAATCTTTGGAGCGAATCGCTGCGAGATCTGGGAGATAACTTCTTGAATGAGCGGCTGGTTTTTCATGGTCATTCTGGCTTTCATGATGCTACATAAAGAATCGGATAAAAAGACTGTGTAAAGCGGTGTATTGGCACACCTACCGCACGATAGTCGCTTGGATGACGTATTTCCTGTCCTCGTCAACAGTCATCAAGACGTCGGTCGATTCAGCCTTTGTTTCTGCTTTGATCGGTAAGTTGAGATTCACGCGGATTTTCTTCGACCTGAAGTCTACCCAAAGTTGTCAGCACCAATTACAACGAGAGTTACAAAACTTGACAAACCAGGTTTGAGGTCATACTGATCAGTTTCTTCATGCGCAAGGATTTTCGCCTTGACTAATAGCGCCAACACTTGAGTGAGGAGTTCCTTAGGGATCGAGGTTGCGGCCACGAGTTCAGATAGGGAAAGGGTGTCATTGCTGTTGTATTGCAGAAGCACAGCCATTTGAAAAGAGCTCGTCATCAGAATGTATTTCTGATTCAGGTAATTCGTACGCAATTCGTTTTTGGAGTAGTTCCAGAGCCAGGTGAGTTTCCGGCCAGAGTGTTTCATCTGATAATATTTCTGAAAGCGGTCGTATGTTGGAAGAATTTCGGCTGGGATAACAAATTCATGGCCAGGGGGTTTTAGAGGCCAGAAATTGGTGCCCAAAACCATGATGCTGAAACTGATGTCCATATCGTCGTGGTTCTGTTCCATCCGACTCTTGAATGAATCTGTCAGATCTTTACTCAAACTCATATCTGGAAAGTCATCTCAATAGCTGCTGCTGATATGATACGAAAACATAGAACTGGCCTGTGAACATGCGTTGCAGTTTGTTGGTATATTCAAAGCCACATGCCTCCTTCAATTTCGAGATCATGCTTGCTTCGCTTTCGTCAGAAGCAGAAACACCGTGAATGAGACGTTTCGATAGCTTCGTGGTGTAGAATGTTTGGAATACATCCTTGTCTTCGATATACTTGAACAAGATCATCTGAAACACTCTAGATCAGTGGATAGAAAATTGGGAATATATAGAGACAAACCACACGATTCAAGGCTACCTCCAAATCGTCTTCTTCAGCCAATTTGTTGTTCTTTCGCAACAACAGATCGGCATGTTTGGCAAGCAACTCTGGTGACTTCGAGTTTGAAGCGCCCGTGGCAGCATTTCTGTTGACAAACTCCCGACAAGCTTTGTCCAGACTCGCGACAAATCCTGCTTCGCCTCTGAAACTCCTTGTGACGGTTTCTGAGTTCTTCTGGTGAACCTCGAGCAACGCATCGACGTAGGCTTTGGGATCTAGGGCATCAACGTTTGCACCTGCCTCGCCTACCAGCTTTGAAACTGCAGCCAGACCAGCTTTCTTGACGTGCTCCTCAAACTTCTTCCGCAGCGGCTCCAAACCTTCCGGTATCCGCGACAGTAGCGAGTACATTCTTTGCAAGTCTTCATCCTTGTCGAAATCAAGCAGGCTTTGAAAGCTCTCCCACATGAGTACGGAATGTTCTCGGATGAGAACATGTTCACATTTGCTGATCAAAGACTTCCTCGTCTGGGTATTAAGGTAGCGTTCTACGCGATCTTCCTCCTCCCGCAAACGCTCCTCAGCCTTCTTCAAGTAATCTGACACACTGCTTGAAGCAAGGAAGGATTCAGATTCCTGCTTGTAGTATCTTTCTGTCCCATCGATGAAGGGCAATTCAAAATGCTCCTTGTAAATGTCCAAACACGCTTTGTTCGTGTCCGTATCATCGAGACCCAGCGAGACAAACGAATCCACCACTTTCTTCACGAGACCTTGATCAATAGTTTCGCCATTCCTTTGAGCCTCGATGAGACGAAGGATCGCGCTCGCCAACTTCGTCTTCTTCTGTTGTATGGGAATGAAGAGATTGTTTTTCCATTGGACCAGGGCAAGCTGTCAATGACAAGAGTCAGCATATTTTAAAGTCTGATCCAAGATAGAAGACGAAGCACCGTATATACCGGATAGACGCCCTTGCGGCCTTCGTCTCGTTCTCGCTTCACCCAATGTCGATTCAAATATGTAAAGAGTCGGTTGATGTAGTTCGCGCCAGTGGTGTACCGCGACCACTCAGCCGCATAGTAACGCAAAAGAGCCTCATCCTGTAACACCTCTGTTTCCTGTAGGTGGCTCATGATAGGTACCTCAATCAAGACTAGGACTCAGCGACTGACCTCTCGAAGACCTTTCAAGTGCGTCACAAAGTATTTTATGAGGTTATTGTACAGATCTGAGCCCATCAAATTGGCGCCGGCTGATAACAACATTAGCATCTCTTGAAAGCAAAACACAGTCGAACCCACTTCTATTGCTCATCCCGATTGCCTCTGATGCTGTACCGTGCATCTTAGAGGATGTACAGTAGTTGTATGCCACGGTATACAGCGACATGTACTGAGATGCATTGATGAGAACATGTTTGAAGATTGTGTGCGTGATTAGATTACCTTTGAATACGAGACGCCAGTTTGTAGTTTTGTCATGATGTGGTCCACGCCTTCCTCAAGAAACGCCCATGTCGTTGCCAGATCCGCAGAGGCAGGCGGCATGGGGAAGGCGGCAGACATAGTTGTAGAAGAATAAGAACAAGCTTGACCAAGTAGGCCAGGTTGCAGTAGTGATCGGGGCAAACAAGTGAGACCAAATGCGGACCAAGGGCCCGTCGCGTGTCCATTTTAATTATCGCGTCAACATGAGCTACCTTTTCATGTTGATCATGCGCTCTAAATACAATAATCTATAGCTTGACACCAGTATGTACTGACGCAATGCCACCCCATAGGTCCGTCCAAGCTCCTCCATCTACATCTTTTCCAGTCGCAAATCCTGCATCCCGAATCATTTGGGCAAACTCTGCCTGGGGAGGGAATTTGCGGATTGATTCTACAAGGTACTGATAGGAGTCCCGGTCACCCGCCAGAATCGTGCCAAGCAAAGGTATAACTGTGAATGAATACTGCTCGTACAATCTATGAAATAATGGTTAGATACTGAGATTGGATATGACGCATCAATACGAACGTGCTGAGCAGAGGATTGTTCACCCGACTGAACTCCAGACAGGCAAAGGTGCCCCCTGGTTTCAAGACACGATGTGCTTCTTTCAGGACAGCTGGTATCGACGTGCAATTGCGGATACCAAAGGCAATGGTGTAAAGGTCGTAGGTGTTGTTTTTGAATACGTCAGCGCCAAGATCTTGTGCGTTTGACTCGGTAAAGGATATCTGTGGGGCTAAGGTAAATCTTAGTGTTGTTGCATATGTATATTTCAGGATTCAACATGACTTACTGTTGTGATACATTGTCTGCTTGAACCTTCGAGAACCCTCTTTCAGCATCTGTGCATTGATGTCAACTACATCCACAGTAGTTTCCCTGTCGTAGTGGTGATCTTTTGCGTAATCCAAAATACGAAGCGCTATGTCACCCGTCCCACCCGCCACATCGATACACTTCATGGGTCCTTTTCTCCCCGGCCGCAAAGACGAGACAAACGAGTCTTTCCAGAGTCTATGCACACCGAAAGACGTTGCATCGTTCATAAGGTCATACTTTGAAGCCACAGAGTCAAACACATTCTTGACCAAGGATTCTTTTGCTTCCTCTGGGACTGTTTTGAAGCCAAACGAAGCCGTTCTACCCTGAGAGTCCAAGGATGGAGGTGGAGACTGTGGTATCTGGGAGTGTGTGAGCCTGACTGATATCGAGCGTGCCTTCAGTCGCGGTAGCGTTCTGCTGAAGCGCTGCATTTTGCTCAAGTTGAACCCGGGTTGAGAGCGCTGTAACGAGCCGATCCGAGTCCGAGAGCTGGAATTCGGCGTCCAAATATGGCCTTCAACCGATCACTTCCTTTTCTGGTAGCTAATATCACCGTTGAAACTCAAACTCAAAAAGCATTCATTCTTTAACGCCCAGTATGGTCCTCAGCACAGACATTGGGGAGAAGAAAATCATTGGTAACGCTATATTATCCACGCACGAACATACAATCTTATCTCACCGTACCGATCATAGACTTGACGGAGGAAGTTGAGGCAGAACAAAATTCTGAAGACTCGGGTTCAGAATCCGAGAGTTCTGCTTCCAGCTCAGATTCAGATTCGTCGTCGGACGACACCGAAGAAGAAATTACTCAAGAGTATCTTGACTCGCTTCTCGATAAAGCGAGGGAAAATGCTGTGAACAAGACGACATCACTCGCATCCGACGAAGCGGAGAAAGAGGAGGAAGTCATCACTCTCGCAGACGAAACACAAATGTAAGTAGCACTCGTTTGATTTCCAATTTGTCTTACTCGGAAATAAGCCCCCTACCTATGCTAGACCCAGGATACTTACCGCGGCCTTATATCCAACTGGGAGCCACACGATTCGACGGGCCATCTTCAGTACGAGATCCTGATGTTGAGCTTGCAGCAAATGCAGCTTCTTCACACTCGGTTCCTGCCCCACCTATCCCCCCTCCGGAGCTGACAAAATCGGGCAAACCTTTGACCAAGAAGCAAAAGAAGGAGGTATGCATCGCTTATGTCTCCTGTCCTCTCTGCTTTCTCACAATCGAATAGCTCAAACATATCACTTCTGGGCCTGACTGGTTTGATCTTCCAGCTCCGGCTGAAGCAGATCTTCCTCGTCTCTACCGTGAAGTGGAAGCGCTTCGATTGAGAAACCAGCTTGATTCGAAACGGTTCTACAAGAAGGATGAGGGTGAAGGGAAAGGCATCAAGGGTTTACCAAAATACTTCGCAGTACGTCTTTTTGATCATGGAAAAATACATCAATTTATACCTTTCAAAGATTGGTACTATCATTCCCTCTACAACTCCCTTTGGAACTGCAAGTGGCGATAACCTCACACGGGCTAACCGAAAACGGACACTTGTGGACGAGCTAGTTGACGACGCGGAAGCTAAACGGTATGCAAAGAAGAAATTCGAGGACCTCCAATCGGCGAGAGGTGCGAAAGGCAAAAACACATTGCGAGCAAAGCAGGCCTTGCGTAAGGGCAAGTGGTAGTTGATGGACATTTACCTGCTCCCTTGTACCCCCAAAAGAGGGAGATCATCTCTCAGGTTGAATTTATCACCTTGCTTCCAATCTATCAGGTGATTTAATTCGCCGCCGATGACACACTCAAGCCAAGCACCCCAGAACCGAGGAAAACAGAGCGTTTTGCGTTACGTTTGATCAACCCTTGGTTGGGTCATGACTGGAATGGCAAAAATCCGTGTGTAAAATGACATGGTCGAAAGAGCAATGAAAAAATGATGCTATCCCAGCCGAACGCTCTTGACCACCTTCGAGATACCTGACTTCTCGCCATCGTATCTTCCGCCCGACTCTGACAAACCACCTTTGTAGACAGCTTTCTGTGATGAGATCTTTTTCTGAGCTTTCTCGAACTTCTGTCGTTTCTTCACTCTGGGATTGCGAACACTTTTGGGGCGGTGGGGGGTAAGTCCCTTGTTTGAAAGAATTGCGCGAGTGAGGGAGCGTGGGCCAATGCCTTCTCCTTCCTCGAGAGGAACGCTGCGAAAAGAGGTGGGTAACGAACATAACAGGACTAGATAACGCATACCGAGTTCGTCCATGTGCCCCTTCATGCTCTGTCTTCTTCATCTCTTTTTTCTCCTTGGATCTCTTTTTCACGAGTTCGTAGTATTCGTCTGGGCTCTCGCCGCCGTCGGCTTCGTCCTCTTCCATCCTTGAACGTTTTTCTCCAACACGAGGCTCTGGGTCTTCATCGTTCAGAGCCTCCCCTGCCTGGTTTTTGAGTCGGGCTGCAGCCTCTTTCACTAACTTGGCATCTTTCTCGCTCTTTCTTCGATGGTAAGGAATATCGTCATCACCTCCAGACGCTTGGTTCCTCGCTCCTTGGCGTCGAGCGCTAGCACTTTCGATCTTGGACGTGTGGAATCGAAGAGTTTTCTTCCGCGCGCTTTTATCCGCAGCGTCCGCAGAATGGAGAACCGTTGATTCTCCGTAGTGGTTGGCATCATCTCCACCGTGATAGCGTGTCGACGGGCTCTTGGAAGAGACAAATTCTGGCTCGACGAGATCGAAGACTGGAGAGTTGACCTTGGATTTTTCTTCGACGACCTTCCTTTTCTTCTTTGCCGGTTTCTTGATACGGGGTTCAAGCTCCTCGGACGATAAGTCCGCGTCATTGAGCAGATCGGCAAGCTCATTTGGCTCCAATGTTTTGGGAGGATCGAGGCTCCATACATGTTCTCCGTCTGCCAAGATGTCATCGATGTCCATACCCATGTAGTCATCTTCATCACCATCCTCGTAGTCTTCTGAATCAGAACCTGCAAAGTCCAGGTCTTCCAACGTGGAAAGAGATTGCTTTAACGTGAGTAATCGTTGCAGAATAGGATGGGATTGAAGAAGAGCGGGTCGTTGGGCATATTTCGCAGTTGAACGTAAATGTAGATAGAAGGCCAACATCGTGCTATAGGATAACAGGGCCTCTATGATTACAAAAGTAAGACAATGTGTATGGGTGACAGGATGAAGACGCACGGTAGTGTAGATGGATCATCCCGAGATGAAGGGCGTCAGGTTCCTCGGATTCCAATCTAGGATGAATGAGCAAGATGTAGACTTTGGGTCGCTGGCTATGGCTTACTTTGCGATTCTTTCTCGTGACTTTTGTAAATTTCGCGCTGTCTCGTCCCAGTCGCGGGCCAATGCTAAAGACTCTGGACTAGTTTTTTCTAGGTGCCGGAGAAGACCTTTCTGGTCTGTCGGCAATGAAGGGATGATTGAAGGTGCTGCATCGATGATATCACTATTAAGAGCATTAGAAAGAGTTGAATCTGGGACAATTCACATACTCAATGTCATCTTGCCTTTCAAGTTCTGGATTGTCGTTCAAACCAAAGTCGTCGTCCTTCATTTCTTCTCGTAACTTGATTTGCAGTCGCTTCGCCTCCTGCTCTTCCAGTTCGTTCCCTTCCTCGTCATCAGACTCCAATTGGTCCGCATTGGACGAATAATATGCTGCCTTTCCGCGACCCCAGCTTTCCTCCTCTTCAAGTTCATCTTCCTCATCTTCCTCCTCTTTCTCTGCTGCCTTTCCTTTCGATTTCTTGACTTTTTTAGATTTCTTTGCAACGTCTGGAATGTCTTCAGACTTGCGCTCATCTTCTAAGCCCTCGGTTTCGAGAAATTCTTCTTCGTCGTCTGATTCATCGTCCAGCCCTTTGAGAGCAAAGACTTCGTCGTCGTCACCGTCCTCATCATAGTTTACACCACTCTCTCCTTCTAGTAGTATTTTGTCTCTTGAGGCATGGACTACAACGCATTTAGCGAAGCTAAAATCAAAGACATGAAGTACACACATTGATCCTCTTCGTCCATCGGAATGTCTGCAACTGTGTTCCATTTCTTTATTTTGCCGTCAGATTTCTTGAAAGATTTGGATGTAGAGCCACCTCCGCGTCCCTTTGAGGGTCGTCGCGGCATTGTTTGATAACTGAGCGGTGCGAGGCGTCGTATCAACGGTACCTTGTTAGATTCAGCAAAGATTTGGGAGCGATCCAAATTAGACGGCAAAATTCAAAAGGGCAGATATTTACATCACGTGGCGCGGATGAGTGGTCGAATGCGGATTAATACGGACCGGACGAACAACCTGGCATCTTAAAGGTTTTCATCTATTTCCACCAGAATATAGCGGACCCCTAATAGCCAGGACATGTTGGAGATGCCTAGAGCGAATGCATTCACCCTGACTATGAAGGCTTGGGTTCAAAGATGGGTCTCGCTGTATTACTTACTCGCTTACGACTCTGAATATGCTGCCCAATATGACTGTATTCCCAAGGAGCGGCCAAAGAAAGGAGGAATACAGAAGTACAGTCATCACCAAGTTTCATATCCGAGATGTCAAAATATTGTTCTTCAAGTGAAAAACACGAGGTATGTCAAGTAATATGAGATCGTTATCAATGCCTTTTCATGCCTTCTTTAAGTATCCTAGAGTACCCATCCGCGATTTCAAGCCAATGCCAGGTTATGGCAGCTGATGCAAGATCACGCAAGTAAAGCGCTAGCTCGACTCTATCAGTCGTGTTATGGAAGAACAAGAATGGTTCCTAAATTCTTGAGTCAGCCGTGCGCCAATAGCATGTAGTCGGAGGTTGAGAACGAACTATAAATGATGTACGTTCATCTCCACAATGCCAACAGAAGGTACATTCCCCCGTAACGTCGCACAAACTCATTTCCCGGGTTTCGATTTTGAACCCGACGCTGATGAGGATCTAGACACCGAGTAAGACGGCAGGAAAGATCCGTTCAAGCGGTCAGTCAGGCGTGATTCATGATATCGAATGGCCGCATGGACGCACCCTTCAGGTATTGTATTTTTCATGATAGTCAGCTTCCCTGAAGAGGCCGCAGACACCATCTGCCGCTCGATAGACTTGTTGATCTTTGCAGTTAAATCCTGCATGTTATCTTCGCGATGAGTCGTTTGGTTGACAGGAAAATGCAACAGTTACACCGACAAACCTTCTTCATGGCGGCTTGTTTCATCAACATAGGTTTCTTAGGCGCGATGGCTCTCTGTCCCTTTTTCATGTTCGCGGCGGCTTTCGCGGCATGTCGAGAGCTCGATGCCTTGTTCTGTAGGCCTTTTGTCTTTCCTTGAACCATGGTAAAAGCAAGTCGATGATTCTGTAGATGTTTTGCGGTCCAGTTCAAGAGACTCAAGGGAGTTTCTAGTCACAGTCGAGCTATAAGTAGTATGTGGTATTGAAATTGTAACTCGAAGATAGAGAAAAGTAAAGATGATCACGTGAACCTGTGAAAGCCAAATTCCCGCCATTCACCGAACCACGACCTCGTCAACGGAAAGAGTGTCATCCACCACTGCAGGCAACGGATGATAATCTCAACGTCCAGTATGTTGCGCATGCAGCGCGCTCTCAATGCCAGCAAGGTGAGTTAGCATCTTGACTTTCAGATATGAAAAGGTTCCCTAAACTTATTCATAGAGAGCCTACCACGATCTTTCAACTCTTCCAGGCAATAAACCTGTCGTGACATACGGACCTCCTGGCTACAGTGCAGTCGCTGGAAAGACAGTGACTGTTTTCGGATGTACGGGATTTCTGGGACGATACCTTGTCTCGAAACTTGGTGTGTCAATCTGCAGAGGTTTCTAGGCGACTGAAATTCAAACCGTCGTAGCAAAAACTGGTGTTCAAGTAATTGTTCCATATCGTGAAGAGGACGAAGCGCGACTATTCAAGCCTATGGGGGATCTTGGACAGATTGTCCGAATGGTGTGTCTTCCTCGTTGCTCTTTCCAACTGAAATTGAGAAATTGATCTCGGGAATCCGCTAGGAATGGGATATCCGGAGCGAAAACTCGATAGCTGAGTGTCTGCGTCATTCAGACATTGTTTATAACCTCGCTGGGAGAGAATTCGAGACCAAGTGCGTGTTCTTCCATGACATCCTGTTCTCCTTTGACTGGGGCTGTCATGTCCACTTAGGAACTTCAACTTTCAGTCGGTGAATGCCGTTGGAGCAGAGAGAATTGCCAAGATAGCTGCGGAATCCGGCGTTTCACAATTCCTCCATGTCTCTCACCTAAACGCCTCGCCTGACTCTCCGTCCAAATTCTACCAGGCCAAATTCGAAGGCGAAGAATTAGTGAAAGCAGCGTTCCCGACAACGACCATTGTTCGACCTGGTACCCTGTTTGGATATGAAGATAAACTTTTGACGAACATGGCAGGTACGAAACACTAAAATACATTTCATATCTTCCTAGGGGACTTATGATTTTCTGATGTTGAAGTTTGGCCAATCTGGTGGAAGCTCAACCACGGTCAGACCAAAATAAGACCTGCTCATGTGAGTCATTCCGTAGGTCATGCCGAAATCATTATAACCACCGCCCATTCATAGGTGATGGATGTTGCCCAAGCACTGGTGAACCTGGTGTCGCATCCGCAATTCTCTAGAACTCTCAGTCTCCCTGGGCCTTCCACGCTCACATACGAGTATCTTCTGGACCTCGTTTCGTCAGTGACACTCCAACCTCCTTCGCAAGCACCAGTCGTGCCAAAGGCGATTGCCACCCTCCTGGCCAAATTGAGTCAGAATGTGTGGTGGCCAGCGCTCAGTCCTGACGAGGTCACGAGAAGATACATAGATGATGTCGATGTTGCTGGTGATTGGGACGCTGTCGGCATCCAACCTTCAGAAATAGAGGCCCATGTCATAACATATCTTCGCCGCTACCGTTCTGCGTATGTGGATTTACCATTTATCCTGACTTGGGCCGGGAGCTGACTGGTTACTTTCGATCAGCGAGAACTTCGTACGACCTACAGTATTCCCACCTCGTCCAGAGCCCACCGCCGTAAGTCCGCTTACGAGAAATTCTGACGATACAAGAAATTGATGATGTTCTTCGGTAGGCCGGGGAGTTTTAGTCAGAATAGTCTCGGTGTCGTATTAATAGAAATGAAGATTGCTTGTTTACAAGATCGTTTGGGTGGTGCCTTATGCCTGAGAGTTCAGTAGGATTTGCGCAGCACATTACGGACGTGGTGGTTACTGGCGGAGCTCACACAAGAAAAGACACGCATGGACACGTCAGAATCAGGAGTGGTGGTTTCCGTCTATGGCAGTCATGAGAAAGCGATACAAAAACGCGTCAAGTAAAATAGAATAATATAAGTGGATGCCCCGTAACAACTCCAACCTCAGAAACCTGGGGGAACGAGAGCTTTTGGTTGGCCTTGCGGAGGTGAGCCGGGTTGTGATGGGTACATGGATGGAGCGAGCATCTGGAAAAGAAAAAGGATAATGAGAAAAAATGAAAGGCACCGAGACAAGATGTGAAACTGACCTGCTGTGCGCCCTGCTGTTGTTCGAGCATTTCCTTCTCTTGTGCCACGAATTTGGCTTCGTCCTCGAGAGTCAGAGCTAGTGGAAGGGCTACCAGCAATGCGGATGTCGTGAGGACCCAAACAATATTTCCAAAAATTTTGGACCCGCGTTTGACGAATGATGCGGTCCTTGAAAGTCGGGTGGAGATATTGTGCCGTGTCGCTGGCGGAACGATGTCCTTGAGAGCGGCGACGCGGTCAAAGAAAGACTCGTCTACGGATACATCTGACTCTACAGACGAGAGAGAGGCTTGAGAGGAGTTCCTGGAGGACGAGGAGGAGGCGTAGGGAGAGGCGCTCGTGTCTTTCTCTTCGACAATTTCTACTTTGACCATGATGTGTGAGGTGTGTGAGAGGGTGTGACCGAAAAAGGAGGGTGACGGGGTGTGACTGCTAGGAAATCGGTACCGATATGCAGGGACGTGACAGTCGGATCCGGGGATAAGTGCTGACGTAATTCTGTAACAGATTGTGTTGTCCCTGGAGAGTGCTTTGCTTATGCTTGGCTCCGTCCATTCATCGAATCATCCTATATATACCTGACTATCAAAGCTAATACTCTCCCCACCCGTCCCTCACTCATGCAGCACGACACCCACTATCAAAATCATGCTCACCAACAGGGTGCTTTATTACTTGCTTTCTGGCATTCTCACCACTGATCTTCCCTAGGTCTTGTCTTACCCACTCCTTCGATGCAGAATCAAATACACGAATTAGCAAAATCCCTGCCTCCGCCCAGGAAACAAAACACTGCTTGCGATGCTTGCAGGTCAGCTCAACCTCGCGTCCTCCGTTGTCACCTTCCCAACGTTCTCTCTTCTAGGTCGCGCAAAGTAAAATGCAATCGCCTCCAGGGAAATGACAAGGTAGCTTTCGTACTCGACGCCATACATCTCACTATTCACCGCAGCCTTCTCAATCTAGTGTCAGGTATTACCCTGATTTTCGAATTATCTTTTCTTGTTTCTGATCAGATCCCCAGCACTGTTTATCGAAGAACTATCCTTGCACGTGCGCTCATTTGCAGACTTGCTCCGATTCGACGCGCTCATCTGTTTCCATCAGACACTATGTGCAGCAGGCCACCAGCGAAAAGAAACGTGGTAGCGCTGTAAGTCGGAGACCAAGACATCTTAGCTCCGCAAGTCTAAAGTGTGTCGATTTATCTTTTCCGACATGACCGTCGGAACCGTCCTGGTGGCGGTGACCCTTGCCGTTGACGGTCTCAGTCGGTTGTTTTTATGATCTTTAACATCTCAGTCGCAGCGCCCCTTCCCCCACAACTCCAAGATAGTCAGTCAATATGACCATATATGTCACTGGCGGTTTAACTAACCGTCGGCCCTGAGATAGTGCATCCCCAATTCCGGAAACCCAAATTCCATCGTCCCCACCAGTGGTCATTCAGCGACCGATACCTCTTTTGGTGCGGTATGGTTTCTATCCCCCAATCACTCTTGCCACGAGTACAAGAGACGTTTTGCGTTTTGTGTTTGCACCGCCAGACCCTGCCAGGTCAGCTCTTCGGGTACTTTTATATTGTGATATGCTGATGCTCAATAGTGACCCAATAACATTTTCCGCGGGTCATGAACCTTCGCCCTACGACCCATGGGGAGAGTCAGCATCAAAATTAGCGGACGAGAACTTCAGAGCAGAGTACGTCCATCATCTAAAAAGTTAGAATTGTCTGCGCGATCATGTCCCCCCGAGGATTCCCATACTCCATATCCGGTGAGTAACTGTCTCGGCCTGCTTTCCAGCTCACCGTCTGACTTTCGTAGTCCTGCTTCGTCTTTCAGCACACTTGTTCATCTGACACAATTTTCATTTATCTCAGGTTCGCGCTTGACCTCGTGGAGGTTTTCTTCCAGATAGTACACACCCGCCTTCCCCTCCTTAATCCCGAGCAATTCCGCAATCGTCTCCATTTACAACCGTCAGCGCTCCCCTCTGACAACAGCCCACCATTGCACCCTGCCTTGGTAGCAACAGTCATTGCCTGGGGCACCAAATTCTCCGAGCATCCCTTACTTGTAGCAGATCGAAGGCGTCCAGGTGGCCAGAGTCTCCTTGCTAAAACTCTCATCGACCGTGCACGCGACCTTGCCGAAGCTCTGAAGGTCCACCGCGTCCCCTCATCTGACCATGTAGTGATTTCATTACTCATTGAGCCACTACAAAATCGTAAGTCATGTGTACATTATTTGAGCGCGCATCATTGATATCACCTCTTACGTAGAAAATCCGGATGACCCCAACGGTGAGCCCGTTATCAAACTGTACAAAGCAAACCTAATCAGTCACCTAGGATTCCACGGTTTCTGGTTGACTTCCGCCACGCGTCATCTACTTGATCTCGGCGTACGTGTAGCATTCCTTAATACCCACAATATCCACACTATCCTCTTCGCATCCACCACGAACTGCTGACACTGACGACGTGTATTATAGATCAATCACAAATCTGTGATGGCAAATATACAGGATCCAGAAAGCCGTGGGACCATGATTTTTGCCTGGTGGATGACATGTATCTGCGATGCATATGCTTCAGCGTACTATCGACGAAAACCTATTTTGGACGATGATGATTACGACATCGATTTTTATACGGTCGACCCTATAAATCCAGATATGACGGACCCACAGGGCCCTGTACCATCGCCGAGGGAGCAATTGGAGGTAGGAACATTAATACCTCGTTAAGCTAGCATATTCGGCTCAGCTGATAAATGACACCTTTATGCAGTTTCTAGTATGTCCTTGATCGCACCCGAGATGAAGATAAGACCCACATCTGACTAACTTGACAGGGGTACTATCGGGCCGCGCATTCACTGGCCCGGACAGCACGCCAGATGTCCCGACAACTCTGGCGACCTGCCACCGATTCTGATGGCATTTCATATGAAAACGTCTTTACTTTCTCTAAGGCGCTTGGAGAATGGAGAGACGAATACTTGAATCTCGTTGGTGTCCCAAGTAATTTCCAAGGAGAGTGGGACTTCGTATCCGTACGTTGTTTTCTGCTATGGTTCAATTATGCACAGTGACTCGAACATGGACACAGGCTGTCTCTTCATGCGCCAGCGATGCTACTTATCACGTTATGTGGATCATATTATTCAACGCATTGGATGACTTTGGAGTTAAGGAGTTGAACGCGGGTATCACGACTCCTGATACACTTGTACTGATTGATACAACCAAACGGAAAGTAGCGGACGAGGCTGTACATGGCGCATTACGCATCGCTGGTCTTGCTGGTGTTCTGACGTCAAATGGGTATCTGGTGAGTCATTTGCTGATGTTCGGTTCGTAAATGAGTCACGTCTAGTGACACTTTGTGGGTTAGCGGCTCGACCCAGCGGTGATGCATATCAGCTGCATCCTTGCTGGGACATTACTCGCGCGCCTTGGACGCCCCGAAGTCGCAAACTGTATTGCTGGTCTCAAGCAGTACAGCTATGCATACGAAGAAGCCGGGGATCAAGCGAATGACATGACTCGCCGCTACAACCTCGCTCGTGTCGGGGACATGGACGTCAATCATATGGCTTCTGTTGTTACGCGCGTCCCATCCGGGTCTCCTCCTTCTCAAAACAACGCGATGGTCGTTGACGACCAAATACACAGAACGAATGGTTCATCAAACGTACGTCATTGCACCATTGTTGCGAATTTGGAAGTTCACTTATGACAATGGATTTTTTGTTTTATGTAGGGTTTCACAGCGGCGGGCACCTTTACAAAACCAACCCTTTATGGACAATAAACCTTCGGACCTGAAACCAACTGGCATTGTTGCAACATTTATTTTATATGCTTGATACCTTGTTCTACAGCTTTCCTGCTTTCGATCTTGCATTCTTTCTTGTGTTTAAACTCCAATCTGCCAAGCAGAATCCCTTGTTTTCTCTTCGTCGGTGTCTTCACACCCCTTGTCTTGTTTAAAATCCGCGTTTCTCTCTCTAGTGATCGGATGGACGGCCTGTAGATGAAAATTGTATCAAGACCCTCGGAGGACCCATAGACTTTCTCTCTTGCACTCCCCAAGAGGAAAGGGAAAAATTGTACTACATATATTTATTACCCACATACATGTCGAACGAAATCTACATCGCAACAAAATATCATCCTCGTCTTACGAGAACTTTATCCATTTTTCTTGTAGCCAGGTGAAAACAGGCCGAGTAGTCCTTGGTGGACATCCGTAGACGAACGACCGCGCAACTTTCGGGTCGGATTTTAGCCTCCACTGCTGAACCGTACTCATCACAGACAACCGTTATCAAACGACGGGCGTAAAAAAACGCCGAGAAATTGATTGCAGATGGTGCATGCTGACGTGAAGATGCGATAGACTATATGGTACAATGTAAGTACTAGATCGAACAGATGGATACATGAAGGTACGACCTAGGAAAAGTCCGGTCGAAGCAATGAATAGGGGTATGCATGCGGGTGTGAAGGCGGCGAATCGAAGGACAAAGAAATGGGGAAAGGCGAAGCAGTAACATGGAAAAGTAGTGGAAGCGCAAACGAAAAGGCACGTGTGCAACGACGAAGGCAAAACGAAGGCGAGGGGACAAACATGCTCAAGGCCGGTCGTAAGGTATCCCACTTGCCGCACGAAAGAGGGCACATTTTATCTCTCCAAGGGTCTCTCGCTCCTCGTGTTTGATGATGCCCCTGCCCGCAGTATCAAGGTAGGTGATAAGCACGTTGATCGCATCCTCAGCCTCCGCTATCGTGGGATGCTGGCTGTGAGCAGCCGCAACGCCAGGGCCGTATAGAGGTTGGGCATAGGCTTGCACGGACACATTGTAAGCGGGCTGCTGAGACTGGGTCTGGACTTCGTCAGAGGATTGCTGCTGGTGCTGGTGTTGGTGCGTTGATTCCATATGCTGCTCTGGAGAATGTTCCTGCTGGTGGGAGGCATCCATCATGTGGCCATGAATTGGTTGAGCCTCATCATTTTGCGATTGGTCAGGCCACTGAGCGGGAGTAGTCATGACTTGATGGAGACTTTCAGACGTCGCTAGGCGCTGCAGAGGTACCTCGGGCTCTTGTGATCCACTTGGCTTGAGCTGCAACCCTTGAGTGTCAGACTCGGTTAAATGCATTCGCTGATCATAGGCGATGATGATTGGGGTATGGGGAACGATGGGTTGCACATCGCTCATACTCGTATTGTAGTTGGGAGGAAGGTTCCTGATAGCCCTGTGCCATTCGCCACGGCGGACGTCTTGACGATGCTTGAAATTTTCGATCCATCCTGAACTACCTTTGAACTTTTCTGGACCTATCGTCAATTTTTTCGCTATAGCGAGAGCCTGCGAACGAATGAGCTGGTCCGTAATATTAATGCCCTTATCGGTCCAATGTTGGAGGTGTTTCATCATCTCCTCTTCAATCTCAGGAAATTTTGAAGGTCTGAAAGGACGTAGTCAATTGATTTGAAAAAACAGCTGAGGACGGTAAATTTACCTGTGCTTTGCGGTCTGATCTAACTCGTCTTCCCCGCTAATACTCATCCATCTTTGTTTGTCCTTGAGAATTTTGCTGATCGTACTGCGTTCAACGCCAAATGCCACAGCGATATCTTCTTGCCTAGCATTGTGATGGTCTTCAGAATAAAGACAGATGTTCTTGCGATCAATGTCTCGTAGGCGATGTTTCTTGTGTTTCTCTTTGACAGGGGGTCGTGCAGCACCTGCCTTACTCGATTCAGCACGGACAGAGCCGTCGAGTCCACGAGATGAAGTGGTGAGAACAGAGGCTGCACTGAGTGCGGGAGAATGAACGCGTCCCTCGAAATTACTACCAGACCTAGTTCGTGAACGATCTCCATGTTCGTAGGGAGAGTAGGGTGAGGTCATCGAAGTAGGAGTACCAGGATGGTACGGTGATTGAAGGTGTACCGGACCCATGTGTGGGCTGGTGGCATGCAGCGAGGAGCGATCACTCTGGCGGTCAGAGGGCGACTCAACCCGTGGCATCACGTTGTCGTGAATAATCAGCGGAGGCTGGAGCTGAGACGATGACGCGTCTGAGTAATAGATATTATAGTGAGAAATGGGCTAAATACCAGGGAATCGTGTTCGCCTCTCGCCGGATAATTTGAGGAGAGAGAGGCGCGACGGCCGAGAAGACCCTGCTTGAGGGACGCCTGCCTTCGGGTGGGCCGAGTCGGGCCGATACTGGACTCAATCTGATTGAAGGGGGAGCCCATGCAGTCATTCGACGAGGAGTGGAATGGCACGGAAGACTGGTGATAATTCTGATGCTGTTCCAATTGCTGGTGAGGGCGAGGACCAGGCGAGGGGTCCGAAGGTGCAGGCGATGGATAATCCTGATGATCTTGACCGTGACTGCTGTGGACGGGGTACATTGGGGTGAGCTGTGCAGGGCTGAGCTGGGCTACCGACTGCTGCGTGTCAGTCATATACCAGAGGGAGTTGGTGTATACAGCGTGTGCTCGCTGAGTATGGTGGACATGTGCTGTGTTATGGCTAACACATCGAGAGTAGTCTGGGGGATGAGGAGAGGAGTGAGTTGGGAGGTCCATAACAGCAGACTCTGGGCATTGTCTGAGAAGGGTTC
Organism: Crassisporium funariophilum; assembly: GCA_014925845.1. Classification (NCBI taxonomy): domain Eukaryota; kingdom Fungi; phylum Basidiomycota; class Agaricomycetes; order Agaricales; family Crassisporiaceae; genus Crassisporium; species Crassisporium funariophilum. The sequence continues at coordinate 1,540,103 of JACGCL010000006.1, forward strand.
AGGTTTATAAGAACACTCACTTTTGGATTTCTTGCACAAATACTAAGCAGAAACGCGAAAAGCTTCAACGCGGGACGCTTGCCTATTTCGGTCAATCAAATCCGATTCCGCTTCCGGCCATCTTGTTCAAACTCAACCATGTCACTCCCGCTCCTTGTAATTTATTCCTTTGTATTTCACGGGTCGTTACCATCGCCTTCGAGTTCAAACCCTCCTGTTCTTACATCAATCTGCGGCGCTGTCGCCATCCCCTTGAGACCATTGTCATGGCTTTTTTATTTCTCGTTTACTCCCAAACGGCGCTTATCCTGCTTGTTCTCATTTTGGTCCGCCCTTATCGAGGCTTGCATCTCCAAATTGCGATACTCGCTCGAATTCTCAATCTAATATCAACTTCATAATTCATGATACCTCTCCACGGCACCAATAGCATACAGGTCGTGCCCAATCCATATCCACACGCGGCTCTGGTCTGGCAGTCTTCTTCTCCTTCCCCTTCCTCCATTGGGTGCCACAAAGAATCTCAGGGAACATCATAACTGCCACCTCTTGGACTATTGTTCTCATGTACTTACGAGTCGCAGTTCTGCCGTACCTGATCTCGGCGCGACGATCTCGTACAAATGTCTCCAACACTTCAGGCCTTAAGGCCCGGCCTATTGCACTCGTTAAACGGTCACTCCCCTAAAATACTGATTCCGCTCAGAGGGTGGGAACTCTAGAACGTACCTGCTATCCTATCAGCCCTCGGAAATTAAATCGTTCCCTCATGTTTTTTGGCCTGGGACAGACACGCCTATCAAACCATGTAATGCCCTCCTCAGGATGGGGCGTCACGAGTTCTCCATGTTCCCCTGCTGCGACGAACTATCTCCATCCGAGAAGCCTACTTAACCCTCCAGCAAACGTCCGAACTATTCCACTATGCCCTTGAACCCTCAGGACCTGAAAATTCCAAGCCTCGTTTTGCAAAGAACATCGATTATCAGTTTGTATGTTCTCCGCATCACAAGTTTATAAATGGAGTTGTCGATGGCAACCCAATATACACTTTGCTCTCTATTTCTCAATGTCGACGGGTTTTATTCGGCTCCGTTTCCGAACGCAGGCTCGCCCACCGAAGCCAACAACTCAAACATCCCTGATCTTGTCGCGCAATTCCACGATCCAACTTTTCCTGCAAACCAATTCTTCCTTTCTGGCTCGAAAAGCCTAATCGACGGCCATTCTATAGGTAATTTGAGCGGCAATCCAGGGACATGAATACTCCCACTGTTTCTATTCATATTATTGCTGGATACTTTGATGAGCTTAAGGTTTAGCATTGGAGAGGAAGGTCCCCAAAAGTCGTGCGTCACTTCCATTTTCTTCTTCGAAACGCGTTCCTTATACACGGTCAACTTCTGTCCACCACGCGTCAGCTTGTCATTTGATGGGGCATGATATGTCGCGGCTCACGTTTTCGAATGGAGTACAGTTTGACTAGAGACATCTTAATGAACATGATCTCCAAGACGTCGTTTAAACGGCCTCGTGTGGGGTCTGCATCTTGAATGAAGAATCCTTCTGGTGAGATGTTCAGTATTCGCGGAGTCACCTGAATCTTCACGGAGTCAGGAGCGAAGCACCTGCTCTGCGCCGCCACAGGAATATCAATTTAGTTCATCGAACTTTCTGTATGTTTTTCTGATGCTGTTGACAGGGATGAACGAGGTCCTTATCCTTTCCATCTGAGCCATGTGGAGACTTGGCATCGATTTCTAAAATCTCTTTAATGCCGGTCGCATTCGCGGAAGATTCTGTTTTTCTCTAACCTTTTCGTTGGCCTTCATCAACAGCCGCTGACTTGCAACCCGAAGGCGTCTGCGGGATGCCTTCCCATGCCGCTGGCACGTGCTCTTGTTGAGAGATATGAAGCCCAGAAACATACCGCCTCGTTGTCGATTGCGCAATGGTATCCGCGATGTGGGTTGGGTTAGGTCAAGTCAAGAATATCCATCCACGTGCGTTCATATCCATTCTTATGGAAATAAATGGACAAGGTCTCTGGGTTGCTCCTACCAAATCTGCGAATCGATTAGATCTGTCGGCGGAAATGGTATATTCTCATCTCATTCATGACAGAACTATGAAAACCATCAATCGGGACCCGGAGACATTTAAATTGGGTTGGATAGTCCAGTCAGGTCAATCGAGGTCGAATTGAAAGATCGTAGACTAGCTCTCGCAAGTTCGTAACGGAATAATCTTGGCTGGTAGGCTAATCGATTGGACGACTTTGACCTGGACTTTGATGTCGGCCACGACGTGTACGTGCATGCGGTTTTACCGAGGGTTCATAACTCGGTCTCTATCTTCCAAGCGCTCCGTTGATGCTACGAGGGAATTTCATTGAACGATAAGGGTACTCAGTGCTCGTTGGAATTTTGCACTCTGCCGCAAGCTAATTGGTGGGGTTTAACTTGAACCCATGCCTGACAGAAGAACGCAAAGACAGTCATCAACTACAGTGGCACGAGGACGTTAATCATCTTGGGTATCCTACAAATCCAAGGATTTCTCGCGGTGATGGTTTATCATTGTGGGAGAGCCCCTTGGCATGTGTCAGAGAATGGGAGGCCAGTGATTTTTTCTCAATTTTAGCCAGAAGTATTTACTAGAGTTTATTCCAATATATTTTGTAGAAACTCTGAAATAACATCTCGGCTATGAGAAAGGTCAGCTGGTAAAGCTCGCAGAAGCTTCCTAGTTATCAGTATATTTGACAGCTTAGGATAAAATTCTAGGTCGTTCAAGCTTTCCCGATGAACGGTCCAGACCATTTTGCCAAGGTATGGCAACGTGCTCATGGCACGGACACAGACCTCCAACGTGCCGCTCCGCCAACTCCCTCATTAAATGTGTCCCGCCTCTTACCCAAAGAGGACAAACGTAGACCAAAGGCGGCAAACCGGCGTTCCGGAACAGTCTTTGCGTCACTCAGGTACTTGCAGAAACTACCGCCGGTACGAATCTCGCGGACATTCAAAACTGTCTAAATATGGAGTGCTTTCCCAGCTTTTCCCACACTGAATCATGGATGATGGAGGGAATCACAACTTGATTGCAACAATCTTCTTCTGGCGAATACTAGATGCCTGTCCGGAGGTTTCAACACTCATGATAGTTGTACGGGGCTCAATTTTCCGCTGAGCATATTTCCGTGGCTCAAGGGTGTTCCGTCCAAGACCATCGGTGTCATTCGGGTAGGATGACTCCTCCTCCGGGACGTATCGGATAGGCTATGCTATGCAACAAGGACAAAGGGTCAATTTAAGACCTTATAAGCAGGCCGCTGTTTTTCAGTGACCGAACATATTACCTCAATCAAATCATGATCAGGACTTCTATCATTGAAATTGCTTCACGGGCGTCGAGGCTCCAAACCGCGGCTGCCCATTCATCGATGCGCCGGTCAGTGTTCCTGGTTGGAACATGTTCCCGACAGCTTTCCACCTCCTCACCACGATACAACTCCCTGACTTCGAAAGAACAACATAATGAAGCCATCGAGTCACATAAACGTATGTTATATTTGTCTTGGATTATTGCAACATTTCATTTCTGACCACTACTCTATAGAAGAACTTCCTGGTTCTTCTTCGCTGGAAACCTCACCACTGACAAAGCCCGATGCTGTCAGCACCGTGCCAGTCATGGTCCGCGGAGACTGGGTGTTATTTCATCCAGTATATTCTCCAGACGAACTTACGGCTGTTGAAGTACACTTTCATTAATCTTATATCTTCCAGCTATTGAACCTTCTCATGGGTATTCTTAGGTTTTGCATCGCGAGAGAAAGACTCTTGCAGACAAACTTGCCTACGGGCTTGTCAAATTTGCGCGGTCAGCCTTCGACTTTGTGTCAGGTTACAAACATGTGGATGGGCCTCCCGATCCCGGTATGACGGTCGCACAACTGCGCAAAGCAGGTTACCTTCTTGATGACAAGCAATGGCTAAACGTAGGCTTTTTCGAACTATTTGATGGCGGTGTCTTAAGATTTGATTTTGCAGCGCATACTGTTCTTGGAGAGTATTGCGGGCGTTCCGGGGATGGTGGCCGCGACCCTGCGCCACCTTACGAGCCTTCGACTGATGGTGTGTTTATAAGCTGTACAATTCTATGATCGAATGCTCATGTTTATCTTAGCGTCGCGACAGCGGATGGTTCGTTTCCTCGTTGTTGCCCTTTCAGTCTCGAATTGTTGACCAACCACTAGGATTCACACTTGCCTCGAAGAGGCCGAAAATGAACGGATGCATCTGATGTGTGTTATTCATTTCCAATCTTCGTTTCCTCGTTAAATCGGCTCGTTTTTGTAGGACGTTCATGACACTTCGACAACCCTCGATTCTATTCCGCGCCATGGTGTTGGGTGCACAAGGAGTGTTCTACAATCTCTTCTGTTTGTCCTTCTATGCTCTATTTGTGGATTTAGCTCATACCATCTATCAAGTTTTGTCTTACCTAATATCACCCAAGACCTGCCATCGCTTCGTCGGGCATTTGGAAGAAGAGGCCGTGGTCACGTAGTATGTCCATCGACGAAACGTGTGATTCTCCTCGAAACTGACTTCTGGGAATTTAGCACACGATGCATTGCAGACTTGGAAGCAGGCAGAATTCCCGAATGGTAATTCGTTTGCATTGCCGATGACGCACAGCCCTCATTAACTATTCTGCGATAGGTCAGATCTCCCTGCCCCAGAAATCTCCATTGATTACTGGCGCCTCAAGCCCGATGCCAAGCTCATCGACGTCATGTACGCGGTGCGCTCTGACGAGACGACCCATCGATTTGTGAATCACAGCCTAGCAAATCTCAATCCCGCAACTGACGTCAACCCATTCGCTCTCCGCGAACCTAACATGCATGTCAAGGGCTCCAAAATAGCGTATGTACTTCTCTTCCACGTTGGTTATGAAATTAAACGATTGGTTTCCAGCTTCGAGCGCTCGGAGTCAGAACAATACGTCAGGCAGTCGCATGAGATTATGCAAAAAAACACAGAACAATCACCCTCAAAAGCTAAAAACTAGATGCATCGCTCTCCTTAGCCTCCATCATTTTGCGCAATCTTTTCCTTATCGCTGTAAATGTTCGTTTTGTCATTTGGGACTCGGATTACTCACTACTCAGTTACTTACATATTTTATTTACCCACTATCATATAATACTTCTAGTCTGAAGACCTAGCATATCCATGCATGTATTTTTATACCATTGTTAGAATCGAGGCGACATTATTTAACTATCGGCGGTTGAATCCAGCATCAGTTCTATTTATGGAACTTATGACACTTGGCTTCCCTTCCTGCTACCCCACAATCGCCACCCGCATAGGACTCCGTGGGTTCCTCTCCCACGGCGGATGGCGTATAGCAAACATGACGCAAACCAATCGTCCATTGCTGAACAATTGGCAGCCGACTCTGCTGATGTCAACTGGAAGCCCGACATGGTCCAGCGACGGATATTCGTTGGCCCTATGCCGGAGAGGGTCATCTCTCAAACAGAGGCACAGCGCAAACGGACTAAACTAACAATCGGGAGTGTCTTCTCCTTGAGCTTGGACGCGGACAAGCCCCATAATCTTGACAAGACTGAAGAGGTTTCGCGGCTTCTCAAGGAGCATGCTTTTCGGTTTTTCCTCCACGAGGGGGGAAATCCCGAGGATTGGGGAGAGGAGGAAGAACAGAACGTCGTCGACGAGTTGCTGAAACGCTGGAAGACAAGCGAATGGGGTCAACTCTGGTTACGCCGACATCATCATCGCAAAGGTGACTCGCAGAACACGAGTACGAGTTGGTTCGGTACGAGCTTTGAGATTGGCACTCTGATGGGCGTCAACATTCTTCAAGGAAAGGAGCATATCAAAACCTTGTCGGTTCATCCACCATCCAAGGTATCGGAGGACGCTGGTAGTTACATCGTATCTCAGACTCGTGCTGCGACCGGTGCTGGCCAAGAACCTTTTGTAACTGTCGCCTCCATTCCTGTTCCCTCTACAAGCCGAAGCAAAGTAAAGTCAGACTCCATTAAGCCTGATCTTTCTGTCGACCAACAAGAGTTACCCACACCAGCCTCGTCGATGACAGGGCTTCTCCCACCCCAACCCCCCTTCCCAAGCTCAACAGGGGACAATGTTCCATTCGACAACCTAGGACAAGCGAATAGGGAAACCCCTGTCCGTCCGATAGGATATACGAAAGTGTCAGGTACTTCTACTCAGATGGGAGGTCAATCGTCAGCTATCGCCAAGGGAAAGGCCAAAGCAGTACATTATGCTGATTCCTACGACCAAGGGTCCACAACTTCACTGCCAGTCCCACCTGAACAAGTTCTACAAAGGACGCACAGCTCCGTTGATCCAAACACCAGTCTGGCTGCTTCTTTCATTCCCGTAACTCCAACAACGAGTCCGACCCCTAGTGACCTTCAATGGGGTGATGTTGTCCTTCGAGGTACCCGTCAATCTTTCTCAGTATACACCCAGTGGTATTGACTCGGTGGAGAGACAGAATGCTTGTCAGGGTTAGCTATACTAAAGCAGAAGGATTGGCTTATTTTGATGATACCGTGAATCGGACCACAAGAAACCTTCATTTTGAAGATTGGGGCGAGTTCATCGTTGTCTGGCGTAAGGATAGCATTGAGATATATGAAGACCATGTAAGTTCAAACTCGCTATCAATTTTCCTTATCCTGATGCACTTTCATGCAGAGTACGCCTGGAAAGGAATGGATCACCGGCCACAAAAGTCTTGCATATGTTATTCCCTTGAAGTCATCGAAGACGCGACTATCGTTGTACTCCTTTGTGGATCTGACGTTTTGTATAACATGTGCTCCCACCACTACGCGTTTAAACGCTGCAACATCCAGATGGATATTCAGTCGAGAGAAAGAAGGCACCAACATCTTCGTATTCAAGCTCAAGAGTCGCACCAGGGCCTATGATTGGACCTGGCAGCTATGGTATGGGTCAAATCCTATTGCGATGCAAATCTTTGATGTAATTTCATCACAGGCGTCAGATGGGTGGACGCATCCCTAGTTCAGTCGACATTTACAGTCCAAGGCTGAACACGAAAGTCAAGATCGATATTCCTGGTGCCGAGGGAATGCGCAGTAGTGGCCTTTACCGTTCATTCAGCAGAGAAAATGTGATCAGCCTCTGTATGGAGTCTCTTCACGAAGTTCCCGACTGGAAATACGTATTGGAAAGAGAAATCAAGCAAGGAAAGTCGTTGCAGCTCGCTTGGCGTGTCAATGCGAACTTGGATTGGGTGTGGCTGGAAGAAGATGTTCTCGGAAAGACAAGAGATTGGGCGGTTCTTTGTGGGTTGGCTTTCAAGCAGGTCTGTGTCCCATAAACTTTATGGGTAATCTGACAGGTTTCTGACGGCTGACTTTCCTGAAACAGGCCCCTAGGCCTCCTGTTTTGGAAATCCGTCTTTCAGAACATGCTCCAACACATATACATCTCAAGGATGGAAAACACATCGAGGAGCCACCCGCAATAGAAGGTTATCTGGATCGCATCCGACCCAATTCGCAAACGAAGCAACAAACCTATGTGTCAACCCATAACGGAAACATCTTCACTCTCAATACCCATACAGCATTTCCCCCGATGCCACCTGGGCTTGCTCCTTCCGACAGTGGCTTGCTGAGTGACCCTCAGGCTCTGCGGCAAGCAGAGATACGACGGGGCACCAATCAGATCATGACTGCGACAGGCGTGTGCGACTTCAGGACCATCATAGCTGTCAGACGGGCTTTTCAAACTGCGCCCACGCACATGCACGATCAGTCAGAGGCGACCACGGATGAGTCCTGGTTCAGCATATGGGAAAATCCAGAGCCCCAGACGTCGCATGATGAAGAGGACGAAGGAGGAGATCAGGCACTTGCCAAATCTGGTGATCGAGCACGACTGAGGATGAGACGGTCATTCGAACTGTTACTAAACACTGGCCATGTTGTCAGGTTTGAGGTAATTTCCGCTGTTTCTCTCGCTATCCCAAGTTCAATGCTGGAACTTCCCTTTTCTTACAGGCTTACTCATGCCGAGTGGCAATAGAATGGATTGAACGACTGCGGGCATTGATGTTCTACTGGAAGAGTCGACAACGGATTGATGCAAAGCAGGAGATAGAACTGGCTCAAGCACGTCGGCCTCGTCTGACTCCACAAACACGGGTATGCCAGGACGACCATGATGTGACACCTGAAGCACCAGCCGACCTGTCTGCTCCATATGCCGCGATCGATTCGTTATATAACTGGTGTATTTTGGAAGGATGCAGGCCAATAATCAAAGTTGGCAAAATCTATATCAAGAAAGGCCTCCACGGACAGTACAAGTGCGTTACTCCATACCTTCTTCATGAAAGACTTTTTGACAAGGGTCAAAGGCTCTTCCAACTGTATTTGGTTGCTGGACACCTCGTGCGCTTCCGCATAGGACCTCAGTCTTCCTTGTATACAGCCGTTCGCAAGAAGATAAACTTGCTAGACGCATATGTCTGCTCAGGCTACTTTGCAGCGCTAACTCTTCCAAGCGGAGAATACACCCCCAACGCGGTACCTACCGCGAAACGGTACCAAGATGGGCTGGAGACCGACGACCGAGACGAAGATATATTGTTCATGATTTGGTATCGCTCTCAACCCCAGATGAATAACGCCGACCAGGATCCTACGGTGACTCCTGTCAATTCGAAATCGGTTCCGACCCTGTCCGCAAAAAACAAGATGTTGGTTTTCAAGACCAGGAGTAACCTTGAACGCGACGCTTGGTGCTGGGCTTTAAATTCTGAGATCGAGAAGATTGTTAGAGCTCAGAAAGATCGGGAGGAGAAGTTGAGGGAAACTGGTAATTTGGTCAAATTAGGATGAATAATGGACAGAAAGACTGTCCACCAGTCAGTCGTACGAACACGATACCCGGGCTTCAAGGATGGTAGACGGCCCTCTTCATGTTTAATATCGGATAAAGGCATTAGTGATATGTAGTATAATTTACTTTCTCTTGGGCTTCTTTGCACTACCAAAGGGGTCAGCATGACCAGTAAATGTTCAGGACAACTCTTACCCGTATTTACTGCGAGAAGTGGCTCGGTTGACAACCCCACCGAAGTCCAGCGCTCCACGGACAAGTTTGTAACTGGTACGCAATGAACACGGATTCAGAATGTTCGGGGGAGGACTCACCCAACACCAGGAAGATCCTTCGTACGACCTCCCCTGACCAGTACCACACTATGCTCCTGCAAATTATGGCCTTCTCCCTGGATGTAGGCCATGAGAGACTTTCCGGTCGTGAGCTTCACCCTTGCAACTTTTCGTTTAGCAGAATTGGGCTTCTTCGGTGTCGCAATAATCAGGCGAGTAACGACACCCTTGCGCTGCGGGCAGTTCTCAAGCAGTGGTGATTTGGATTTCACCTGCTTTTTGGGAATCCTTTTCGCGCGAATTGATTGATTGACGGTGCGTAAGCTCGAGAGTGTTGGGTGAAAGGAACGAGTCTGAAGCATAGATACAAGAGGATGGTGGATTGAGGGCGCTCTGACCATTGAAGGAGCCCATAACGAGGGAATTCGAGCCAATGCTCGAATTCCAGAAAACATTTGACGGTTACAGCTGCCAAGTTGAAGCTGGACGGTGTTACTGTTACGGAAATATGCTATGTTTGCGACGCGTTGGCTAGACAAACAACCAGAGCGCGTCTTTGGCTCAGGAGCCTAAAGTGCACTTCCCACTTTGCTTCTCATAACCACATGCCAGTCGCTACTTCGTCGCGTCGAAAACCCAATGTTCGTCGACAGAACTCTTCAGACATTGAAGACTCTCGGCCTACTCAAGCTGATGGCGCAGAGGACGATGCTATTGATGAGACGCGACCCCAGGGCAGCAGGGCTCGCGTAAAAATGGAGAAAAAAGCGAACGGAAAGCAGAGAGCGGAACCAGAAAGAGACGACGAAGCTGCCGCTGAAGATGATGCTGAAGAGGACGATGATGAGGACAGAATTGATGTTGATAACTTCCCCGACCATCCTTTATCCAGAGTCGACTTGGTCAAAATCAATGGTATCTCTAAAGACTGGGAATCTATGCAAAGGCAGACTTGGGATAAATGGGACTCTATTAAGGATGTAGCTGCAGCTATGGCCGAAGCTGGAGAAGGTGGTAGCAATAAAGAGGTGAATTTGCACGCGTTTCCCACAACCTATCATGAACAACTTCAATTGTCAGAGTCTTGACGAATTGGATTTGATCATGCGCGAATTTCTCGACGTTGGCTCGGAAATGGAAGCGCATAGTAAAACTCTTGACCATATTCACCAGCAAATAGCACGAGGTGAAGAAGTGGTGAGTCTATCTTTGCGCCTCTTCATGTCAGCTGCGTACTAAAAATAGTGGAAAGAATAATGTCCTTGAATGCTATACAGCTGGCTTGCAAGAGCGATTGGAAGAACATGCTGGCAAGACGATGCGACAAAAATACGCCAAGAATCCTAAATATGTCGACTTTAGATCGAGTATTTGGGTATGTGGTGAAACTTCCTTCAATCTGCATGACTGACGTGCGACTCCAGGAGGTTGATCATCCGAATGATCCTATGCCACCTCTTACAGAGTTCATCCCGAGAGGTATCTACCTATCCTGAAGTTCCTTTGTTATATACTGACGAAGAACAGAGGACGGTGACGACTCGGACTCGGATGATGATCTTGAAATGGGTGGCGCGACACAAAACTTCAATTGTCCTTTGACCTTAACCCCCTTAGTCAACCCAGTTACCTCGTAAGACTTTCTCCTTCTTGCGGAATTCCATATCTCACTCTGCTTTTCTAGCCGTGTATGTCATCACAGTTTCTCAGCGGATGCAATCAAGGAGTACTGCAGGCCTCCTGGACAGCCACGCAAATGTCCAGCGGCTGGTTGCAACAAATCTTTCACTCTTACCGACTGTCAACCAGATGATGCTCTTGCCAAAAAGGTCAAAGCACATCAACGTCGTGCCGCAGCAGCAGCAGAAGACAGCGATGCCGAGGAGGTTATCGATTAGACGCGCCTTTTTTGCTAACCATTATGTTACATATCTTTATATTCAGCCATACCCGTCCGAATTTCCGTACGTATTGTACTTGCAAGCCGCTAACAAGCTTAATGTATTATACACTTTTGGGTTTAAAACCATCCATACTCAATTTTGCGAACATTACTTATGACAATCTCCATATATACCCACTCGGTGAATTGTGCCAGATTGAGTTGCTCGTCGATGGATCGTAATCATGAGAACGAATGACCGTGTATGCACAGGGATTTAATTAAGCTTTTTCCAGATCCAATCAAAGGCTGGAGATACCATCTCGAGGCCATGTAGGGCTGGGTGATCGCGGTCTCTCAAAGCAACTCGTACACGTTCAAGGGGACAAAGTGCGAAGGAATGCTCAGAATTTGGAGTGGGTGCAGTCGTTCGTCACGGGTCTCCACCGCTGTCAATATTCATCTGAAGCCTTGAACACAGAATCTAGGGTGTTTCATTCCGACCACGCAGCAGGCGCCAGAATGAAGCGAAGAGGACGGAGCTTCGAACCTGAGAATATTTCCCCAAATAACAAGTGGGTGCCAGGATGAACGGAGAAAGGTGGGGATGGGGTTGATGCATGACACGGTAACTTCCCAATGCCGTTCTAGAAAGAAGGTGTAACTATACATGTTTGGGCGAAGAAAGACGTCAACAATCAATCCGTGTCCATACTATTGTTTCTTTCCCTGTCTGCTTGTTCCTGTATAGCTCGAAGGAAAGGCCCCACACCTGTGCCGGCTTCTTCAGGAAGCCCGAGAGTTCTAACAAGGCCGCCGAGAAGTCCTGTCCTCAGCGCTTGGTCAAAGTTAGATACGGCTGCTCTGAATTGTGGAGAACTGTAGGAATGGGGGCAGATTGAGTTAAAGGCTAAAAATGCCAGTTTGAGATACGCACTGGACGATACGCTGGAGAACTTCGGCCGAAGGCGGAAGTGGGAGATCCGGGGGAAGATGAGGGAAAAGAGCGGAAATCAGCTCGGGATGGCTATTGAATAGAGGAGTCAAATTCGCCGGTGTCAAGATGTCGGTGAGGGATACATCTCAAAGGGAATGGTATTCAGTGTTCATGTAATTTCAATGTCACATGAGCGAAAGGCAAGCACCAACCTGATGGCGCAGCGGCTGCGTTCGTTCGGCCGCCCATCGAAGTCAGGATGTTTGACAGCGCTGTAAGCTGTTCTGGTGTCGCTTCAAAGTTGGAGGAGCCACCGGTACGAGCCGTTGACCTTCTCGGAATGAATACAAATACTTTGATCCTGGAAACGAGGAGAAACATACGAAGATGCCGCTGGCTGGGCAGCTGTCGAACTTGATGCTCGCTGTGTACTGGAGGTAATCGGAATGTTCCATACACAGTCATATTCGGGATCTTGAAGGAGACCGTTGACGTTTAATGCAAATTCTGTATCGCGGTCCGATGAGGCATCCTGTGATGAAGCCAGTTAAAGAGCGGTGGCCTGAAGTAACTGAACGTAACACTACCTGCATCCAGAACTGTATGCATATTTCAATATGCTGCCATTAATCAAGGTGAACGCGGAAGACTTACAAAGTGCCTTTGATTGGACGAAGAGAACTTGAGGACGTAGACTCTTCCAGGGGAGTGCGAGACTTTCACAAAAGATGCATCGGATGGGAACAGGATGAGATCCTGTACAAGAGATATTTCTCAATATTCGCTCATCAAATGTGCGTGATTAGAAAGCACCTCTTCAATTTCGTTGGTAGTCCGGTTCCTCCAGATAAAGTGCAGTAGCCCATCGTCGCCGTTCGTAAGGTATATGGCACCTTTGGTAGGGCTGGGCTCAACGACATTAGCGCCCTCTCTTCTGAAGGCTCTACCAGCCTTAAAGGAAAGCAGAATATCGGAGTTCTGTATAGACATAGCTGTGATGTGTGGATATGAATGAGATGGAAAGATGTACGACTAGAGCGCGACCTGGACGCGTCAGTGCAATGCCTCACTTCAAAGTCCGATCATAGTCTTGTGATCGCAGCATCCCATTCCCTGGTCTCTGAGTCCTTGATATCACCTTTTTCGACGTGTCTCGCTGCTAGCGGGATTGTGCAGAGTAGCTGCACGAATGCAATATGACGACTTTATCGATGAGCGTCCGACTTGGGGCGTGGTCTCGCCGCGTGAAGGTGGTGGCGACCTCGGTCTCGTCAGAGATACATTGAAAAAGGACCAAGTCATCAAGTAAGTCAAGTTCTTGATCTCACATAGCGTCCTGTATGAATATTGTTTAGGGAGATCCTGGCATGTCAGGAAGACCTCAAGGGTATGTCTCGTCTCAGGAATTCACTCAGATCGCAGTTCAAGATACCTGTTGCGTTCACCAGCTATGCTTGCCAAAGTACAGTCTGTGCAGAAGGAGGTTGATAAGCTCGCTTCGGGGAATGAAACTCTGCAGATGTACATCGATAATCTGACTGTGCAAATGGCAAAACGGCGATGATTTCTCAATATGTTACGAAGTTGAGTCTGTTAAATCTAAATCTATTTTCCCCCCAATGGGGTCCAAGTAGGCAAGGTCCCGCAAACATGATTCGAAAGAATGGCGTTTATCAATGGAAATTTCTGAGACCAGAAACATCGAACTTCGCTATCAAGTATCACCTTCAAACCGGAGAGTTTATACTTTCACCAACCTGCTTCGACGCACCTGTACCCCGTACTAACGCCATTTATATCACACGACCTGTCGAGGTTTGACGTCTTATTTTCTATCAGTCTAGAGAAGACGTAGATTCGTATCATATCGCATAAGTGACAATTGCAACAAGCAAACCTTCAGTTGGGCTGAGGAGACAGACATGCATCTCACTGGCTTCAATGTATCCGTTGATATATATTAAGCTCTCCTTATTATACTTTACATGTTGTAATGCTCGTGCTGGAGAAGATTTTGGTGTATGGTTTGCCATTAACCAATACTTGAAATCTCGAGCAGATAAATAGTCATAACGAGGGCAGGCTTCTAATGACTCCGCCCTGCTAGCCATTGCATTACAATGTCACTGTCAACGCGCTGTAAGATGAGGAGTTGTAACACAAACTAGAACAAACGTACAGATTATGCTGGCTTTTCATGGAACACTGTCAGTAAGGTCAGAATGTATACGCACTCAAAATGATGAGATGGGGATCATACAGAGTAGCACTGTAAACTATATGTCAAGAAAGATTTGAGCAAGTCATAGTTAAAACATACGGAGACAGGTCGATCTGAGATTTTGTCGAGTTGCCTATGATATCGAAGGAACTCAGTGACTATACAAGGTCGTTTGAGAGGAGCTCACAGATTCCGGATGAGTTCCTTGACTGCAGTGTGTCCGTCGAGGTCATTCTTGTTGCCAAGCTATAACGAATATTTCCATACATGTCAGATCAACGTCCTCAATTCATTGGTTGGATTCACGCACCACTAGTAGTGGGACACCCGTAAGAGTGGGTTGCCCCAATAGCTGATGCAACTCGAAGCGCGCAGTATTGAATTTATCGGTCTGAACAGATTTGGGGATCAGAATGTGAGGTTGTAGTGGCCAGATAAGACTTACGTCAGCTGAATCTACAACGTATCTGACTAGAGGTCAGTTTACCGACATTTTGAGGATGGGTGTCCTTACACAATAGCATCCACTCCGTTACAGTACCTCTCCCACATTGAACGGAATTTGGGTTGACCTAGATATCCATGAGCATGAGTATGACACCCAAGTTTATACCCCGGACAGGAGAGAAACATACCGGCCACATCCCATATCTTCATGGTAACGTTTCCCTTCCTGATCTTTCTGAAATTGAACGCAACGGTGGGAACGACATCTTCGCTCCACTGCAGAAAGTGTTAGAGCTTCGACCTGCTTATCCGGGGAATGCTTACCTGTCCAGAGGTTATGACATTCACAAACGATGTCTTTCCCGAAGCCTTCGATCGCGATAAGAAAGAGTCGGCGCCTAAGGCAGGCGACATGCACAAACCTGTAAACCCACAACGGCAATCTCAGCTTGTTTTGAGAAGAAGAGCCTAGATACGACAGTTAATATATGTCAGAGTACTTTGAGATAGAGCTCACCCGCTGAACCATTGGAATATTGAGGAGAAGAAGCCAGGCATTAGTGGTTGTGGTGGCAAACTTGAAAGTAGAATGCGCTCAGACCGACGATGATGCTTTGAGCGACGGCTCAGGCTGTACGCATCCCCAATTGGACAGCGATCGAGATCCACAATACCACCACGTGACCCTTTCGTGACGGTGATATTATTTTCTGCGACGTGCCTAACTCGATTCTTCAATTTCAACCAGTGGTGGCTTGGTGGTGGCCGTTCCAACTCTCATATCCTCCTTTTACGGTCAACATTCGCGAGCATCGAAAGCATTTTGGACTTTGGCCTGCCTGTTCTGACCTAGCTGCACACGAATATGAGTGTTTGGACCAATGCCCCGCGACTGACGTCGACACATTGCACAAATGCGGCGCGAGCTTTGGCAGGGGAGGCTTCATCAAGCCAAGCAGTGTCGCGCACTCGTCACTTCTCGAAAACTTGTGCGGTCCCTAGCAATCCGTCACCAGAATCGGTGGCGTTACTTTCCTCCACTGCATCTCTGTCTGAGAGACTCAGGGAGGCCTATGGGCAACACGAGACTCGTACCCCGTCGAAACCTCATATGCCGCCCCGAATTCAACTCCCAATCACAGACACAAGAATCACAGTCACAAGAATACACCGGAAATTTAGACCAGGGCCCACTCATCCTGACCTCGAGAAGGACTCATCCCACAAGTTCGTCACAACGAAGGCGCAGAGGAAAATGGCTAAGCGTGCAGCTTTGGTGACGAGATTGATCGTGTTAACCACTGAAGCCTCAAAGGAGAGGAAAGGGAAGGAGAGAGTAGTACAATCGACACGGGAGCCCGGTATTGAATCAAACCCACCTTCCAAAGAAGGTTTACGAACCGTTCCTCGAAAGACGAGTAGTGTGCCAATCAAGAAGTCAAGGCCAAAACACAAAATATTAGATTCCTCCAGGGGTGGCAACATTTCTCCGTCACCCGAATCCATGCCATCATCATCTTCGAATCCGCCACCAAAGGATATCTTGTCTGCAGTGCTTCCGTCATCAGAATCCTTACCATCGTCGTCTTCGAATCTGCAACAAAAGGATGAGTCGTCTACAGTACTTCCGTCATCCAAATCCTTACCATCGTCATCTTCGAATCTGCAACGAAAGGATAAGTCGTCTGCAGTACTTCCATCATCCAAATCCTTACCATCGTCGTCTTCGAATTTGCAACGAAAGGATAAGTCGTCTGCAGTACTTCCGTCATCCAAATCCTTACCATCGTCGTCTTCGAATTTGCAACGAAAGGATATCTCGTCTGCAGTACTTCCGTCATCCGAATCCTTACCATCATCTTCTTCAAATCCGCAACAAAAGGACATCTTATCTGCAGTCCTTGACTCTTCACTCGTCGCAGAGACTTGGCATAAAGAACCCTGGGCAAATACAGGTACTGTCTGCCTTCAAAGCAACTCTGAACGTGCAGGTGGAGCGAAGAAGGTGTTAAACTTGGCTGAAGAATATCAGGATCGTGCTCTGCCACCTCATATCTCGCAACAAGACCTCGTAAGGCAGGGCGAAATCAGCGATTCTCAAGGGAGTTTACTAGTTGGTGTGTTTGGCCAGTTTTACGAAATGCATGTCTTTCCCTGAATATTTTGTGCAGATCTGCCTCCTGTATCTCAACATCTGCCTGTTGCCACGCTTTCACATGGACTGGACCGTGTTTTGTTCAAGTATGTCGCTTATACTTCTTATATGGCCTCATAATAATGTGCCTCCTCACAGCCCTGGCGTTCACTGGCTGCAAGATCCTCGATCTCGTGTCTATAATTTCACTCCATGGCTAGAGAAGATCCCAAAAGTCAACCATTTTGCATTTGAACGTCTCTCGGGCTTCATTAAGAGTTCTCGGGATGAGGTTCGTTCACATTGGCACTCCAAGGATTCTGTGTCTTACACGCCGTTACAGGATCTCCGAGAATTGGCTAAGCGGGAGGGCAAGAAATATGCTGGGTCAACGTCGTCTCTATCGGGATTGTTGAGCCATGTCTATTTTCTCTTGTCTCAGTTCAAGGACGTGGATTTTTCGACTTTGAGTCAGCATTTCAAGAAAGAGGTTAGATCTCATTCGATACCAATCTTCATGCGGATTGATTAAGATTTTCGTAGGCTGTGGGTTTCACCGCAGGGCAACGGATGCCTGCGACTGTAGTGCTTAACTACAAAGATGGCGTTTATGCAATTGACTCGCATACATCTGAATTCGATGATCCTGACAAGAATGTTTTGACCTGGATGGTAATCATTGATTCTCCGAGTATGCAGCTTATGCTGACATAGGTGTTCAGGGGACCCTTCTGGAAAACTTTCTGACCAAACCACCGGAAGAGTTCAAGACGTTCATAACTATGGAATCAACGCCAATGACGACAGACGAAGAGCCCACCATGCGGGAGGCCTTCCGATTTGCAAAGGTGTGCTGGAGTTTCGCTTTAAATGCGTTAGTAAGCGCTAACAGACTCTCTCCAGTCGAAAGACTTTGTGATGCGTTCCCAACTTGATTGCCAAGATAACCGACTTCCCGGCACTGGTGTCTTCGATATCAAGACGCGTGCTTGTGTATCAATCCGTATGGACATATTGAATTACGAGGTTCGTTACTACGGGCATACTTGTCTGTTCTCGTTCTGATTTAACGACAGGAGAATGCCGGCTACATGATCAAGAACTTGCATGGTGTTTTGGAGAGCTTTGAAAGGGAGTACTATGATCTCATTCGTTCGGCCTTCCTGAAATACAGGTACTTCTTACTAGTACAAACATCTTTGAACATTTGACTAATCTTGGTATGGTCATCGGTCTCAAGTTTCCAAGCGCGGATAGGAAACATGGATGGTGTCATGGTAACATACCATAATACGGAACGAATCTTTGGCTTCCAGTATATCCCTCTGAAGGAGATGGATGAACGCCTGTTTGGCTCTACCGAAGGCGTCGGTGACAGAGTTTTCAGCAAATGCATCGGACTTCTTGAAGCCGTGGTTGCGGAAGCAACTGCTCTCTTCCCTGAACAAGTATATCTTTCACCTCCTCCTGATACGTCTATTGACCATCATGATTTCATTTTTTAGTCCGTCAAATGTACGTTTGAAACGATGAAGCCTGGCAACCACTTGTCTGTATTTGTTCAACCTGAGGAATGGGTTGGCAATGAGTGCCTCAGACCGCTCAAGAAGTTGGATGTCAGTGTACAACATTTCCTTGATGGGGCGTCTGTACGAGCAAGCGATGCTATGAGATCTACAAGCAATACTTGTAAGAGAAACCTCAATTATCCCTCAGCGTCATTCACCTGACATGGATTCATAACAGGGACAACGAAATACAAAATCGCAATATCAACTCTCGCTCGAAAAGACATCCTATCCGACTTGAAGAAAACGATGGCTCGCAAGAGACGCTCGCTCGTCCTTCCCTCTTCCGTATCCCTTGAAGAAGCCAAGGAATTTTGGGAGAACCTCAACTTCAACAAGAGAATGCCTGATAACATGGAAGGCAAGAAATACAGCCCCGAAGCGTTCAGCCTAGCAACGGGCTCTATAGAGAGATATCGCGAGATGGCGAGAAAAGGCCGGTTGTTTTCGGAGGAGCTGGCGAAGGCAGATGCGGGGAAGCCAAAGATTGTGTACGGCGAGGGATCCTATGAGGGGACGGAGTGACCTATCACGAAAAAGCTTGTGAGGACGCCGGAACAACAACTACAATGAGCCGATATCAGAGGCATCGTCGTCTGAGATATCGTTCTGTCACCCAATCACGAAATTTGACCCTACCACAACATCGTCCAATGCAATTGCACCTGGAAGGACATCCTCTTCATCAAATTTCTGAGACGTCTACCGAAGGGCGGCTCGACGCGACCCCAACGACATCCTCACCCTCATCTGGATTTACATCATTGCAATCTGAAGCCCAATCGGATACGGAACCATCGGATGGATAGAGGAGCGACGATGGGTTGATCGTTCCGTCAGGCCGTACATCACTTAATACGACGTTTGGCCGCCCTTTCGTCTTTACGAATCGAACAACAAACCCCCGTACATCATTTATTGTTAGCAGTAGGTTTTTGAGAATTTAGGCTAGCCGTATATCAGTTAATCCAAGCAGTCCTCATTCTATTCTCCTGCGTTCATGAAAAAATGGCCAACTGACTTGTCCAGAATGGCGAGAGTTGTAAAATACAAGAAGTCTAGGCTGGATGCTGAAGTGGCGGAGTCATATCTTGCTCCGGACCATTAAAAGCTGTTGATCTGCGTCCTCCTATAAGTGGTATGCCCAGAACTCCTCACGACGGCGTGACAGACGCGTCGACGACTTGCAGCCCATTGCGAACACATAGATTACCATGTTCCGTAGATATGAGCAGGTTGGGATACGTAGCGGTATCATTCGAATGTAAGAATAGACCCCGTCGACCTTGTGGATGTAATTGAACTCGTATGAAGATTGGGCCCCCAGTTCGCAGAGGGGCCAGCTGCGGACGAGAGTCCACGTAAAGTACCCTGCCTCTGGTAAATGAAGTCCTGGATATGATTTGTCCTTGGCCACTTGCTCGAGCTATTCAAGAAGTAGATTGACATTACCAGAGCATGAATTGGACCCAAGTGCAAGTAAGGGCTTGAGTTGGCGTATACCGTACCTTTAGAGCCTCTGGTTTTTGCAAGCCTCCAAGTAGTAAGTAGCATACTCTGGCAGGTCTCAAGCGTTGAATGAAGAGGCCTTTCAATACTTCAAATGGAAGGATGTTTCGAAGTCATTTGCCAAGTCATTGCTCGAAGTCTGGGTATATGGAACGCTGAAATTTACCCGAGTCCAAAGCAACTGTCGTAGTGTCACGGTCGCTGCGCCAGCGCCACTGCAGTGGCTCTTATGAACAGGGTCAAAAGCGTCCAATGTCCATGACATTTGGACATAAGTCATAAGAGCATGTTTGGAAATGAGCGGCTAGTGGGCGGTAAACGAGTATCATCCTAGTGCAGCCTGATACTTCTTGGCTACGAGGAACCTTTGTTGAAGCATGGCTCTGGTAGGGACAAGAGAATTCCGAGAGACAAGAGAGATATGGAGCGGGTGGCTTGGTCTTGTGCCATCCATGCCGTTGGAGAGTTGAACAGGCCGGCTTGGCGCTGGTTTCGACCGTTTTCTTGGAGTTTCTTGGCTGACATGCATGTGAAACGGAGAGGAAGGACTGAATGGAGCAGTGCTTTTGAGGCAGTGGTCGAGGAGGGTGGATGTGGGAGATCTGTGGGTCCACGATAAGGATTTCCAATCCAATTTGACACAACCCGAAAAGCTGTCTCTTCCCAGTCTTTCCCTCCATCACCTTTGGAAGAAACACAATCCGGCAAGTAGCAATCATCGCAACAGATCCAACCCTGAGTTCCGTTTCCGTCGAACCCTTTCTCGCTTCCACTAATCACTTTCAGCAGGCATCTGGAGATTGTCTGGAGAACCGTAATGTCATTAGAACCATCTCGGGTAAGCAATGTTTTTTTTATTTTTAACCCTGGATCTCTTCTCCTCCGCAATCCCACTTTGAAATGGGTGAACACCACCAACCACTGTCACAAAAGAGATCTTGGGCAAACTTCATCCCCAGACCTCGCAGCAGCTCAGGCAGACCGAGCACGAGTAACGGCTCCGAGTCTCGCAAGCTGTCCGATAGAGGCAGTTCCTGGCTGACCGGCGGAGGCGGTTTCAAGCGACCAGGCAGTAGCTCGGGAAGGTCAACCATCAATGACTCCGAGCCTGCCACACTGAACAACGGCTCCGAGTCTCGCAAGCTGTCCGATCGACGCAGTTCATGGCTGACCGGCGGAGGCACCAGCCTCGGTTTCAAGCGACCAGGCAGCAGCTCGGGACGGTCAACCACCAATGACTCCGAGCCTGCCACACTGAGTAACGGCACCGAGTCTCGCAAGCTGACCGAGAGACGTAGTCCCTGGCTGATCGGCGGAGGCGCCAGCCTCGGTTTCAAGCGACCAGGCAGCAGCTCGGGAAGGTCAACCACCAATGACTCCGAGCCTGCCACACTTCCCAACATTGACGCAACTGTTGCCACACAACCCAACAATCGCACGTCTGCTTCGCGACCATCCAGTAGCAGTGGCTGGTTAGGCGGTGGTTCCGGTCTGGGCTTCAAGAGACCGAGTAGCAGCTCAGGTACTGGCAACGGCTCTGGCGATCGCAGACCATCTAGCAGCAGTGGCTGGCTAGGCGGTGGTAGTGCGAGCCTTGGTTTCAAGAGACTAGGCAGTGTCAGTGGTTACAGGCTCAAGGAGGTTGTGTCTCCCGTCCTTGCTCCGCCCGTTGAAGCGAGAGAGTTGGCCCTCTCAGAGTCACCTACTTCCGAAACTGCTCCAATCCTAGAGACCACGCCTACCTTGGTCGCCGTGCCCACTCCTACCGTTCTCAGCCCACCGCGAGCTGGAGTTCCAATGTCCCGCGCATTCACATACGATCCCCCCTCTGTTTCACGTCCTTCGACACCTAAACTATGGCCTCCAAACTTTTTACTGACTTCATCTCCCAAGACATCCCAGGTCCTTGACCAACAAGCGTCACAGGTTCTAGACCAACAAGCTTCACAGGTCCTTGACCAACAAGCATCGCAACTCATTCTCGACGCCGTCGAGCGCACGAACTCCCAGCAATCAGCTCCCGCATCCTCGAAATCACCGGACACCAAGAGTAATGGGGGATTCGGCAAATCCTTCACATCCATGATGGGCGGACTTTCGTCTCTTTCCCTATCTCGGACGAGCACTCGGGAAAGCCATGATGACGAGAAAGACCGTGGCCGGTCCTTGTTGAAGATGAAACGTGTCAAATCTGCCTCACAGGCTCCTGCAGAAATTGAGCAAGAATCGTCGTCGCGCAGCGTATCGCGTGCCAG
The DNA here is from genome assembly GCA_014925845.1 of Crassisporium funariophilum. Taxonomy (NCBI): domain Eukaryota; kingdom Fungi; phylum Basidiomycota; class Agaricomycetes; order Agaricales; family Crassisporiaceae; genus Crassisporium; species Crassisporium funariophilum. The sequence goes on from JACGCL010000006.1 coordinate 1,562,279, forward strand.
GTCCCAATCTCCCTTTACCTTCCGTCGCTTCCGGCGCGATAGCTCCCCTACTCCTCAAGCAATACCTCTTAGTCACTCAGACGCAGAGTTGTCGGATGCCGCATCGTCAGTGTTCCCGCGTGGCACGGCGTATACGGATGATGACTCTGGCGACGAGACCGTCGGAACAGATGCGGAGACCGACGATGCGTCTTCCGCTGATGAAGATACCTTCGATGTCATCACAGAACGCAACACTGAGCGCAACGCCCTCATCCCGCCTGTCGGAGCTGATCCGGCTCTTGCAGCGTTGGAGATCGAGGATGCCGATCCAGTCGGTGAAGGCGTAAACGTCGTTGTGGCACCTGAGCCTTACTTCCCTACTTCTCTCAATACTTTGGGATCTATGAACCCAGGCAAAAGAAATCCTCGTAGACGCAAGTCGGTCAAAACTCATGAACCCTTGCCTTTCCACACCTCCAGACCCGTTTTCCAAAGAGATAGGTGCACAATCACAGTCACGCAAGGCGACCCCGAAGCGAAACTCGGCGCCAGAAGAAAGAGGCGATACGTCGTTGCAAGTGATCTTAGTGAGGAGAGTCGATATGCTGTAGAATGGGGCATCGGTACTGTGTTGAGAGATGGCGATGCGATGCAAATAGTGACTGTGGTTGAGAACGAAGCCAAAGGTCTGTCTCTTCTTCTCATTATGTGGTTTCTCTCTCAATTATATGACGTTCGAACTCTTTAAGTCGACCCAGCTATTCCCAACGCCACTGATCGTGCCCTGAAAGTGAGGAGTCAACAAGAGGTTTGTCTGCCAATTTCGTCCCCACGAATCCTGCTGATGTTTTCATTCTAAGCGCCAAGGAATGGCGTATATTCTCGTCCGCCAAGTGACTGGATTACTTCAACGCACAAAGCTGAATGTAACAGTTACTTGCCAGGCGTGGCATGCAAAGAACTCCAGACACATGTTACTTGGTAGATCCCGTCATTTTTGAACGAGACAGTATATTTTTCTGACTCTGCGTGTTCACCACAGATATTGTTGATCATGTCGAACCCACCATGCTCATTGTTGGATCTCGAGGACTGGGTCAATTGAATGGGTAATTCTTTTCCAGTTTCGACATGGTTAACATGGCTGACTCTCTCTTTTATCTCAAGCATTCTTCTTGGCTCTACTTCCCATTATCTCATCCAGAAGTGCTCCGTTCCTGTCATGGTTTGTCTATTTTATCCTTTCTCTCTTCTCGATGTCTCACCTTCTGTCCAGGTTGCTCGCCGCCGCCTTAAGCGACCCCCCAAGAAGTCCGCACATCTGTCTACCCAGCGCGCACACATCTCGCTCGCGGAAGCAGGCATCGATCGTGTCGCCGCCAAAGTCGATCAGGACGTTCAAGTCATGCGCGATGAGATCCAGAAAGATGACAATCGCCGTGATGGAGGACCAGGAAGCCGGGACGGTACACGCTTCGGCCGTGTCAATGAAGGCGATCCTAATGAAGAAGAAGATGCTGAAGACGAGAACGAGAATGAGAACGACGACGAACCATCTGGGGTCAAGGTCGCTGGTGGAAGTACTTGAATTAGAGAATGCTTCCGTTGAGAGCTGTTTTATAGGGCCACATTCGTCCATTTTTATTTATCCTCCTCTTTCCTAGTCACCTTTTTATTTCTTCTGCATAGGCTAATTCGGGCTTTGGTTATATCTTTATTGTCCATCTCCTCTCAGAACAATATACTTGGTGGTATGATACATAGAACAAATATACGTGCTTGTAGCAACAATACACACAGGCTGCCAATTTCCTGAAGACTCACACCGATTGCGGTAAATTGAGATTCGCATTAGTCTTCATATCATGCATTGCGTGCAACAAAGGGACGAGGTCAACGTGCGGTACATTGTCTTCTTGCGCATGTTACAAGCACGCCGTGGTACTCATTGTACAATTAACTAATTCAATGGAGGTGATCCTTCGCCCAGGCAACTACAGATGAGAATTTTTGGAAGCCGGGACAGTACCAAAGAGTTCCTCCAGGAACGCCTCGCTATTGGGTGGGCGTCCGAGGAAGTCCTGTATTATAGAAAAAATGATTATAACATATGACTATATCATGCGACTGCGTTAGTTCTCACCTTCAATGAATCAAGCTCCTCTCTGCTTCCACCAGCGCGAAGAATCTTGTCACGATACAGTTTGCCTCGGGCCGGGTCAAGAGGGTCGGATTTGAAGACAGTGGCTGATGACATCTTCAGATGTCGGATCATGAATAAAGAAGATCTTGATCTCACCATACATGTCCGCAGCGAAGACGAGAGAGTATGTGTACCTTTAGAATAACAAATTCACAGAAATGCCCAAGAGATCAGGAAAGAACATACCCGTAGTAACCAGCATCATAACCACCAGTGATATGCCCGAACGTAGCCTGTCCAGGACATTCCTTCTCGTATTTCACAAGAGAAACCGTTTCTCGGAGGGTGTTCCATAGTTTTGTGTAGTCTTCGCTCTCTGCAAAGGGTCAGGTCAGTCCTCCATGTGTAAAGGGAAATTCAGCAGAGTCGCACCTTGATCAGTGTGCACTTTCAAATCGAATTTGGCAAAGAACAACTGTCGCAGATAGAACAGACCGATGTTCACGTAGCGACTGGTAAGATCCGGCATTGAACATCACGTTCTGGAGTACGTGAGGCGTAGGGGGGAGGTGACTTACCTTTTGATGATTTTCTCGATTAGTTCCGGGGAAAGCGGCTTCTTTGTTTCATAATGACTTGACATTCGTTCTAGAACCTTGGGTTCCCAGCACCTGGAGGAAATCAATAACTAAACAACAACACTGATTATCTGGGGAACATACCAATTTTCCAACATCTGAGATGGTGCTTCCACGAAGTCGCGTGCCACACTGCTTCTGATTAGTATACTTCACCAATAAATGTAGATGTAACGCACCTTGTGCCGTGGAAACGGGCAAACTTGGTCTTACTCAACAAGCCATGGAATACATGTCCCATCTCGTGGAAGAAGGTTACTACATCGTCGTGTCTCATGAGAGCAGGTTTGTCCGGGGTAGGTTTCGCCAGATTCGCAACCATAGCGGCCAGTGGATAGTGTCGTGTGCCGTCAGGGCGGTCATACCCGGGAAGGACTGGCCATACAGCCGCATGAGAGTACTTCGCAGCTGTCAAACGGAATACTGAGTTTCGGATATATTGATTGAGACCTAAAGGGTCCGCATACCGCGAGGGAAAAGATCGAGGTAGCAGTACCCAACGAAACCAGACTCGTCTTTGGCATCCTTATCCCAGACTTCGAAAGACTGCACCTCTTGAAGAATGAGAGATGGTTAGTTCGGCGAGTTTCTTAACCAAAAGAGGTGAAAAAGTTAAACATACCAGGGTGCCAGGTCGATGCATCTTTGATCTCCTTGAATTGCACTCCAAGAAGGTTTTGATAAATCTCCAGAATAGTGGGCACAACAACGGACACTGGGAAATATTCCTTGACAAGCATGTCGTCCAAGTCGAGGGTTTTCTCGACATAGACGCGATCATAGTATCGGTAATCCCAGATATAGAAGTGGCCATCGAAAGGGAGGCCCTTTTCCTCATGTTCTTGCTTTTTCAACGCAAGGAGAGTCTCTCGGTCCTTAATACCAACTGGTCGCAGTTTGTCCTCGAGATCATCGAGGAACTGGCAGGAAAAATTGAGCACCGGAATCATGCAGCAACTCGAAAGCAATTTACATCTGCGACGCCTTTTCCTGACTTGATCATCTTGACTTCAGTAATATAATCAGCCCTAAAACAGTAGTCAGTTCAAGCCCATCGGGTACGTGACAACCGTAGTACCATGTCTTGTAGCCAAGCAGGCTAGCGATCCGACGGCGCAATTGTAAAGCTCTATCAAGCAGTGGGACATTAATGGCAAGTCGTGCTTCGTGACCTTCTTGAGCTCTCTGGCGTGTTGTAGGGTTTTCAGCAAATTTGAACTAATGCATCGAAGTTGAGGTGAGTTATAGAAGAATAGTCGCAATCTGTTTGATACTCACTACAGGAAAGATGTCTGGCGTTTTGTATGTCACGTCAAGTAGTTCCTTGTCTCCTTCAGTGCGCTTGGTGTATCCCGAGATTACGTCCTTTGGGACGCCCTTGAGTTCCTCTTCGGTGAAAGATATAACTCCCTAGCAACATTGTAAACAACATAACACATTCTATACTCCTGTGCTTACATCTTCTTCATTGAAGTTTTTCTGAACCGGATGTCAATACACTGTCCAGGAAACAACCGGATCCCATCTGACGTACACTGAATTCCAGGCAAACTTGAGACAGCTCTTTCTTCAAAGTTGTGAGTTCGGTCCTTTTCTCCTCGGAAAGTGCGAGACCGGCTCTAGTACCGTCCAAGATCTGATATCGTGATCAATTATCCAGACTATCTCTGACGAAATAGCCGTTCGCACCATCTTCTCAACCAGACGCTGTTCCTCTGCCGACAGTTTGTCCCAACGACCTGAGTCCTTGATGTTTTTCTCTGCAGCGACCTTGGCGTTATAGACATCTAGGCGCATGGAGGACTCGACTCCGAAATCGCGGACCAGAGATTCCGCTTCATTGGAGGCATCGCGAAGTTCCTTTGTTGGCGACACGTTTTGATAGAAAGCAAGAGGCTCTGTTATCGCGTCGATCTTGGTGTCCGCCTCTGCTAGAACTAACTGGATGGCAACGAACGTGAATCTCTCATCCGTTGATCGTAGCCTGAAAACCTACAAATACCTAAGGTGAAACACGAAGATAAGTGTCTACCTGTGGGTTCGTGGGCAAGCCACTCACTGATTCGAAAGTGCAGTCCTTTGGGCTCAAAGCTCCAATCTTGTCCTGAATTGCGCGATCATTCTCAATGGCCTCCTTAGTCAACCGAGTGATATCCTCCGCAGTATGATTCCAGGTTGGGGGTGCTTGTGGTGGCGTAAGCGACATCGTAGAGCTAGCCGATGAGAGAGCAAAGAAAGAATTGGAAGCTGAACCAGAGAACAATCTGTATGCAGCATTATAGCGTGTTCGAGCATTAGAGTACCGTGCTCGGATATCTCCACTATAAGAGACGTGACTTGATATCGATCGCCAACTCACAGCAGCCAGGCCTATTGTAAGTGCTCCACCCCACCCAAGTATTGTCTTCCGCCGAACTATGCTCGGAAGGTGTTGCGTACCAGCGCGAAGGGCCATTTACTAGCCTTTTTATGTGTGCACTGTGGGTTGCACAGAGCAAATATTTTGGTTCCGGATTTGACGCGCTGGGACAGTTATGAGCTGGCGATCTTATCTTATCTTCGTTTCGTATACAGAGATGGAGCTTGCTCTCTCTCCGTCAAGTCGAAAGATTTAGGTAAATGTCTGAGCGGAGTTATCTGCCAGCTGCTGTGGTCCATACAACAGCTTCGACCTAACCGCTGTATTCCATCTGAGTCGGCCATTTTTCAAAACTCGATTTCATCAGAGCAGCCACACAGCTCAGAACCTTCAAGGCGCTTGGCTAACTTCTCCGCACGACTAGAACTGCTGGACTTTTAGCTCACACTATTCCAAGGATGGTCGTGAATGCATGGCCTACATGACGCGAGCGGCGATTTCTGCACAATGTCGTTGAGACTTCTCGGACCTTCTCGGACCCCTGCTTGCGTAAGTATGCGTCGACGTCGATAACACCTGCCAAATCACGAGAGGACTTGGCTGCCGGATAGCTCTTTCAAGGCTCTCACATTGGCGACTTTTGTTTCTCATCTTGACACATCCTCTGACAATAACATATGCTTCAGAATAACAGAGGAACGTCGGCCACAATGTTCCCTTCATGCTTGTTACTTGCAGTTGGGCGAGACGGCACGACTTGGAAGCCGCTTTTGCATCTCCACACATGCCGACCTCAATAACTCTGCAAACTTCTAAGTACTTCTTCGCTCTTGCGTGGCGCATGAACGGGCACAATCTTTTCTGGGGACAGGCAACTTTGCAATTTCGGACTTTCCATCCGTGGACCTGGGTCCCGAACATCCGAATTCTTTGTCGGTTCTTGTGCTCTTCTCTTTGGGTCAGAAGAAGCAGGAAAAACCCATGCGCACCTTAGTAGGATCTCCAAGCGCACCAACCCGTCATCTTATCAGATTACACCAAAAGGTTGGCTGGGCATCAATCATCTTATCAGATAGCCATATGCTACTTCATTCCCCCCCACTGAATGAGCAAAAGGGTGCAGATACGTCTATCATAAAAGGCTGTCGACCTGCTTGTGGAAACTTATTAACACATTTCTTCCCTACCAACGAATATTCGCGCAAAATGTTCACCACGCAACGCACTATCCTCCGTGCATATGGCCCCACCGACCTTCCTCTGCTCCTCGATCTCCTCAACAACCCCCTGGTCCAAAACACCCTAATCTCCGACCCCATAGTTCCCAGGAACCACCGCTTCGTAACTAAGATTGAGGAAATTGCCAACGAGGCCCTCCTCTACGTGATCATCGAGGCAACCGATAAATCCTCAGGTCCGCAATTTATTGGCGCTGCCTCAATCACTGCCGCCAACGTCAAGAACCGCGACGTCATGCTGGGTATTGGACTTGTACCGGATGTATGGAACCAAGGCTATGGGACGGAGGTGACCCGCTTTTTGGTGGACTATGCATTCAAGAACCTTGCTGTGCATCGCGTGTCGCTAGGTGTCTTTGACAACAACCCCGGTGCAGTCAAGTTGTACAAGAAAGTGTAAGCTTTCTCATAGAATGCTCGCTAGAGACGGTACTAATGATCGACTTACAGTGGCTTCGTGGAGGAGGGGAGGAAACGGAAAGCCAACTTCTTCAATGGAGAATGGCAAGACAGCATATACATGGGCATTTTGGAAGAGGAGTGGTTTGCGAAACTAAAAGAAGAGGCAGCCGCAACATCAAAAGAATCATAGCAATCTTGAAGATATTTGAACTGTACTGATCCACGACACTTATACCACATTACACTTCATGTTCCGTGCATCATTCATTTGCGTTACAGGCTACATATACCAGTGCTTACAAGCGTCTAAAGAGCCCTACTGTACATATACAGGAGCATTGTCGCGGATGTATCACTTATGACCGTCCTTCGTTAACTGCACCCGTTAGCTCAGCCTGCCTCTCCAGGGCGCGTGGCGCATCCAAGGTCTCCATCATGACTTCCACAAGTTGGATCTTATCCGCACGAGCGAACGAAGCATCATCAAGGAGAGCACTAAGCTCAGACTTGTCGTTGACTGTATAGCTAGCCGTTTCATATTTCTCGTCATCGTTGAGACTGTCCAAGAGGCTCGTCCACTTCCAGTTAGCGATGTTGTTATATTTACTATATAGATTGTAAATGAATGACAACGCTGGTTGATATTGGAAAGTGCATACCGATGTTTACCGTGGATGTACTTTTCAATTGTATATCCTCTGTTGTTAAGGACGAAGATGATGGGCTTCAGACCTTTTCTGATCATGGGAGAGATTTCTTGGACAGTAAGTTGACTGCGAGTGAGTGAGTGAGAAGGCAGAAGACCGAGACGACATCATAACCTACAGGCTACCATCGCCAACGAACAAGATTACCCGTGGCATCCCAACATCTCTGGCAGCTAACGCGGCTCCGAGACAACTGCCTGTGTATTAAACGAGGATGAGCAAATTTCTTCCAGAGGCAGGTTTAAAGAACTCACCAACGGACCAACCGATACTTCCCCATAAGATCTGACTGACCAACACCGCGCCAGATGGCAAAGGCACATCTAGGATGCCAAAATTCGAGGTGCCTGTACCGAGCAAGTATCAGATGAAGTGCTACTTATCGACGAGGTGAAGCCAACATAGACGTACCGGTCTCCGTAACAATGACGTCCTTGGGTTTGAAGAAATATCCGACTCGTGGCCAGAACCACAAATGAGAGATTATAGAAGAATCTTCTTGAGGCAACTGCGCGACGAACTCCGGGACCTGTATCTTGCTCGCCTGTGAGTGGAAACGTTGGAGTTTGTCTGTCAGTTTCGGTAGAAGAAGCTTCATTCCAATGTCGTCAAATCTCGCATATTGAACTTGAGAGTAATTAGAGTGAAGCTGGAGATAACATATGAGTGAGCCAGAAATATAGACTAGTCAAGATGAAGCCAAACCTCGATCAGGCGCTTTGTGGGAATATTGTAGGAGAAATTTCCCGTGTTGAAATCGCTACCAAGCGAACCGATGGACAGAATAAGCTTCGCACTTTCCACTTTTTCTTTGATATCGGGGTGTGTCAACGATCCAACATAGATCTAGTAAGATGATGTAAGTATATCGGGCAAAGGAATATCAAGGTCTGAAGTACCCCTCCATAGCGATTGTAGTTCTCGTCAACAGCCGTTTTCCCCATAGGTGTGGCATAGACAGGGAACCCAGTCGCTTTCAAAAACTGGACGACCTCATTACGGACACCATGCCTAATGACACAGGCATCGACCAAAACGACAACATCGCCTTCCGCTTCCGAAACTCGCTCGTTTATAAGAGCAACAACGAAATCCTCTGTCTGAGGATGATTGGTAGGCGGGTCCCGGGATAATGGTATACTGAGACGTTCAGAAGAAATCTCTGGATACACCATATCGGTAGGCAAGGTCAGGTAGACGGGTCTTGCCTTAGTTTGATGTGATCAACGTGTGCAATTTTTCTGAAGGATGATCGCAAACCTTCGTGATGCACGTTGTTATAGCTTGATCTATGAGGCTAGCAGCATCACTTGTGTTCAAGAGCTCGGCTTGAAAGATGGTAAATTGTGAGGCCGCCTTTTTATATGCGTCGTACCTTGTTGAGTATCAGTAAAGAAAATTTATGACAGAAGGAACGCCTACCTGCCATCACCAAGAGTATGGTGCAGCAAAGGTCTATTCTTCTGTTGGACAGTGCTGGGAACGCCGACGATATGGAGGACGGGGACCATTTCCGAGAAGGCTGATAATCATTATTATTGAGCAATTGGAAACCAAGCAATACCATCATACCTCCCGCTATACCGTTGATGGCAGACAATTCACCAACGCCAAACCTGCGATATCTTTTATGATTTGACTCCTGATGAAAGGGAAATGGTCTTACGTAGTAAGAACGACACCAATGGATTTCTCATTGATTCTAGCATAACCGTCCGCAGCGTAAGCGGCATTCAGCTCGTTACTTTGAATGAGATTAGAAAAATTGCGACGGAATTCAAGGGAAGTGACATACCAATTCCCAACCCAATCAATCTGAGGATGATCTTCGACCAAATCCTATTGTCCCATTTCGCGTCAGCGATATAAATACCTCGCCGGTTGACTACCTTACCAAAAAGCCGAGATTGAAGTCCCCGGGTAGCCCAAACATTGACTAAAACATGATGTCATGAGCCATTGACCACAGAGCATCAAACATAAGAGACATACCGTAACGCCCAACTGTGCAAGTCGAGAGAGCAGGTAGTTGCCTACTGAAATCTTCTTTGCGCCAGCCTTAGGTTGATGAGTCTGCAACTGCAAATGAAGGCGGTCTATTTCAGCCTTGAGAGCATCTGTTTCTCCTGACATTGTGTTTGAAGTGACTGGAGCGATAAGGGAAGTGGTATGAGATGGGGAGGAAGAAACCGTTTCATGTTATATAGTCGCCGAAAAAAGTCTGTGATGAGACTGAGTCTCTAGGCCGACCTCGGTTCTCAAACCTATGTCATGTTTTTGTCTTCTGCCTTGTCATGTTCAGATAAAGAACAGAGTGCTCCAATGTCGCGTGAAGGAATCTAGATCACTTGCACGTGCTGGAATTAGCTCACGTGACGGACGCGTTTCGAACACGCCCAATTCTCGCGATGATGGTGGTTGTTCTTCGAAATGCCTCATTCCAATCCGACTCACTGATACATCTTCACGGCAAACAATCTCATCCAGTCCACGATCTAGTACAGAATTACCTTGGCTCAAAAGTCCTGATCTATCTGCCACAGCTTGGCACACATATCGTGATATACTCTACCCGGACGCGTTCAATTGACTTATCGTGATATCAATTGTCAATCCTACTTCTGAGATCGCTCGCTTGTAATGACTGACACACTATCGTCTAATTCTGAAGTGTATTCTGACTCTGAAGCCTCAACCTCAACTTCTACCTCAGAATCAGGATCTGAAATGAGCAAAGATGCACCACCTCCCAAATTCCCTGGAGTAATAGCGAACTGGTGGCTAAATGATAATTTGGGATCAGGATACTCAGGTGAGCTCGAAATAATTATAATGCTTGTACAAACGGCTATATCTGTTCCTCATCAGGGTCAATATTTCGAGCCACCCATGTCCACACTCATCAGGTTGTCGCGTTGAAGGTGCAATACGTGAACCACGAATGCCCCACAAACCGGTACGAGCGTCATCTTTACCCATCACTCCAAGGAGGGGTAGGAATGCCGAAGCTTTATGCGGGGGGTATACAGGGTGATTGGGACTACCTTGCTATCGACTTGCTTGGTCCAAGCCTCGACAACATCTACAGGCGCAGCGGGAAAGAAACGATGGATCTGAGGAGTGTATGCTCAATCGCTATCCAAGTGGTAATTACACTTTTTCTACTCCTCCTAACAACCGGCTTGACGCATGTGCACCATAGATAATGCGCCTGCAGTTCATGCACGGCCGTGGGGTCCTGCATCGCGATATTCAGCTTGGAAATTGCGTTATTGGGTTACCGCCGAATGAAAAAATAGTCTATATGATTGATTTTGGGTTTTCCAAACGATACATCGATCCTTACACTGGTCGGCACATTCCTGATAGCAAGCTGAAGCGGGATTTTATCGGAAACTATTGGTTCAGGTATGTATCCCTCTTCGCATGGCACTCACAATATTCAACTTTTCTTCAGCTCTGTAAACGTGCATTGTCGTGGAAAGGGTGCGGGCCAGTCTCTGCCTTATCATTTGCTTGAAGTGTACTCAGCATAAGCAGTTCCATCACGGCGAGACGACCTCGAAGCTGCAGCACTGATGTTCATTCATCTTCTAACGCCACGGGGGCTTAGCTGGACAAGAAATGGTGTCCCAAAGACAGATGATGCCCACCATCACCTGAAGGCTGCTAAGAGAAAAGCCACCGCAGAATCTTTGTGCAAAGGGCTCCCTGCAGAATTTGAAGACTTTCTAAGCTACACTCGGCGGCTGAATTTTAAGGACTGTCCGGATTATTCGTTATGGATTGAAAAGTTCCGTGATCTAGCGAAGGATGAAGGGTTCAAGGATGTTGACGATTTCATATGGCCAGCGCCTGTGCTTACAGTGAGTCATGCAATTCTGGAATGTTTTCGATGCATCAAGATCCTGAATCCGGATGTCCAGACTCCACCGGTAAAATCTATGAACACGCCTCTTCGAACACGAGCGCCAGCCGTTCCTAAGGACGAAATGGCAGGCATTCTCAACGACCTCACAAATCTCAAGCTCGGAGCTCAGCCGATACTTGGAGACCGGACAAATGTGCAAAGCGCCATGCGCAAAGCTAAAGAAGATGCTAAAATCAATTCAACCCAGCTCGCAAGCAAAAAGAAAACGAGTACGATAGTCGTCAGCAGTGGTTCTGAGGGAGGCGAATCAGCTCCCTTACGATTTCAGTATCCCAAAGCTATACGATTGGCAGAGCTAGGAAAGCGGGCGACTGGCGCGACAGATAACGAGTCTCTTGCGAAGCTGGTGAAGGAGTTTGTTGATGTGTTGCAGATGAACAGTTCGAGGACGTTGACTAAAGAAGCTTTCAATTTTTTGGATGTGTTGTATAAGCAGTTGGATGACCCTTCGGTGTTTGTTAAACCTACGCGGTTCGTCTTTCGTCGTCTGTTCCGCGGGTCACGTACTGAAGTGACGATGACAGGACATCACGACAACGTTCTTTCAACGAGCAAGTGCCGGAGAAAGAGCCCGCACACGTCAAGCTAGGAGTCGTCGCACGTCTGAGGAGGGAGGTAACTCAGAGTCAAACTAACAAGGCGCTGGCGGCGATGGTTGCTGACTTTGCCAAAGTTACCAACAAAAGTACAGGACGAACGGTTACAAAGGTAAGTGACATTCCCTCTACTTTCATTTCGGTTCTGAACATCGTGTTAGGACGGATTTGCATTCCTAGAGGGACTGTCGGAGAGGTTAACAGCCTTGAAGTGAACGAACGAGTCAGTCTCGATTATACGCAAGGTAGCATGCTCGTCGCTGCCACAACTTCTACTTGTTGCATTTTATCTTGTTTGATTTGTACATACGATGCGGGGGACGGTGATTTTATTTGTCAAGATTATGGACAGTAGATGTACAATAAAATAATCAAGAGTCAATATGTAAGTACAAGTAAAGTAAGATCTTGAATGTATAGAGTACTCTGGTCCTCGATTACGGTATGATAACGTCGAGTAGGACCAGGTAGGACCCACAGACAAATCCGATCAACGTCGGTGAGTATTCTCAGCAGCCCCAATGCTCCCCATAATGGAGAAAGGGCTTCATTCGGCACTATCTGGGCATCGTCATTCGCAGAATTTCTGGAGCTCTGGGTTATGCCACGAGTTGGCATGGGATCACTCGCATGGCGACGGCTGCCTCCAGGGTTGAAAATCGACATGATTACAGATACATAAGAAGAATGGAGCAATCTCAAAGCCGACTCAGGAGAGATAGACTTGGGGCTAGGGCGGACCCAGAAGACCGATCATTGACCTTGTCAATCCAGCTCATGTAGGAAACGTTTCTACGATTCTGTTTCACCTGCGATTGCGAACACGACCACATAGCATTGCACCCTTCTCCTTGTTGTGTTCATGTGAATAAGGAGGAAGCGGAGACGAGTGTGTAGCATCAGTGTAGGGCCGAGAATTGGCTGGAACGGAGGCAGATGTCAAGAGCCAGTTAGAATTGCCCCATATAAAAATCTTTTTCGTCGGCAACGTCCGATCGACCCCATAAAACGAGCAGGCATCAAATTACTCTGCTCTCCCCCCGCGTCCCTTTGTCTGCCCTCCTCTCCTACTCCCTACCGCCATAGACTTCTAGGTTCAATGGCCCCCAAGAACGATCATGAGCCCGTCACGGTCGTCCAACAGGGCGTATACCCAGTCCCGGACATCCCAATGAAGGATTTGCTGGACGCAATTCCGTACGTTGCTGGCCTTTTCATCCTGAAGTTCTTTCATTCATGTGAGCTTTCATAGCGCTCATTGCTTCAAACGGTCGGCGTTGAAATCCTCTGTCTACGTGTGAGTCCTGAGTTTTGAATGTGTGCGACGTGTCCTAAAAGCGCTCGGCGTGTTCAGCGTTTGGGACCTGTTCGTTATTGCTTGCCTGTACCAAGGCACTCTTTACCTCGACGCCCTTATCGCACCGGAGACGTTGTCATTGCCCAACCCATACCTATACACCGCCGCACGAGTCTCCTTATGGGCCTTGTACGGATTTTGCGCGGGACTTTTCGCGACAGGAATTTGGGTTATTGGACACGAATGCGGGCATCAAGCCTTCTCGGACTCGAAGACCATCAATAACACTGTCGGATGGGTTCTTCATTCTGCGTGCGTTTGTTTATTTTTAGACACCTACTTTTTTGGGGGGATGCATGCTGACATGTGATTGGTTGTCCTTTTTAGTCTCGGTGTGCCGTTCCATGCGTGGCGCATTACTCATGCCAAGCATCACGCATCGACTGGACATATGACCCAGGACCAAGTGTTCGTTCCTTCGACCCGCTCAGACCTTGGCTTGCCACCTTTCAATCCCGCGCAAGGAGATATACTGGGCTCGCGCGTAACGGAGGAGGTCAAGAAGGAATTATGGGAGGCTATCGGCGATTCCCCGATCGGCGCTGCTCTAGGCGCAGGTTCTTATCTTGTGGGTGCCATTTCATTCCTCTCACTGTCCAGTGATTTACTTGATATCTTTCCAGCTTGGCGGATGGCCTGCATATATCTTGACAAACGCCTCTGGTCAGCGCAGATATCCTAAGGGCACTAGCCGTAAGTAGCAACTGTCTATGGTTGACTGGACACTGTTGACGAAAACATGTAGATTTCACCCCGGACGCTGTCATGTTCTCTCCTCATCATCACAGTCAGATCATTGCATCTAACATTGGTGTCTTCATCTGGCTTTTCGCGATCGCAGCAAGTATCTACTACAAAGGCTTCCTCGACGTTTTCAAGGCTTACTTGGTACCTTATCTATGGTATGCTCTCTGTCAATAAACGGAGCTATATAATGATTCTATATCTTTTCAGGGCTAACCACTGGTTGGTTCTGATCACTTTCCTGCAACATACCGACCCTTTGCTGCCTCATTACCGTGCTCCCGAGTTCAACTTCCAGCGCGGTGCTCTTGCTACACTGGACCGTAATCTTCTCGGAGACCTCGGTAGCGTCATGGGTTGGATCGGCTCACACGCAACGAACGGCATCTCTGAGACTCACGTCCTCCACCATGTTTGCAGCAAAATCCCTCATTACAATGCGTGAGTACAACTTTACATGACCTTTCCAAATAGTACCCTAATTCTTCTTCCTCCTAGCTGGGAAGCAAGCACAGCTCTGAAGAAGAGACTCGCCAGCCTCAATGTCCCCATCGAAGGTGCACCTGCAGGTTGGGCCGAGGTATATCGCGTCTACAAGGAATGCAAGTTCGTCGAGGATGAAGGAGATGTTGTCTTCTTCAAGAACGCCCATGGTATTGCTAAAATGAGGCCTTCCATGCCCGAATCGGCAGCTAGTGATTCTGGCATCGAGATCGATAAATAGAGATTGATACCATCTTGCTTTGCGCTCTGACGAGCACAACATTAGAATTAGAGAACGAGGAGTAATAATCCATAAAATAATGAAGAATCTTTCTATAACATCGTCCACGTTTGGTCCGAGAGGATCTATCGTAAACTGTCTTTCACAGACTCTTTCCAGAGATCAGCGAACTCCTCAATATCACGTCCACTGCTCATGTTGACGGCTTCGAATGGTATCATATTGTGTTGGTGGGTAGGAGCATTCGAGGCAGCAGCGGGATGGGACGGTGAATCGATTACTCTGAACTGCGGAAGGCTATTTTCCCCATCCGACGGAATAAGGGCGCCGAGTTCCTCGTAGGAAAAGAGCAGAGGGTCTGTCTTGGGTGCATAAGGATTGAAGTCGAGGATATGGCCTTTGGAGAGATCGCGTGTCAGGAGGAAGTCAAATACGTCTTCGACAAGATAATTAGCACACGGGCGAAGTGGTAATGAAAGTATCTGAGCTAACAGTCTTCGTTAATGGTCCACTTTGGCTTGATGTTATGTTGCCAGAAGTTTTTTACAGCAGTGACAACATTGCTCTGTGTGCTTGAATCATTCCAGAAGTCGTAGAAATTGGTGTCTCGTTGAGAGATTCCTGCTCATTGAAATCAATGTATGTTTTAGACCTCAACAGCTTCATGACCAGATAACCTGGAAGATACTCACCAATAAGATGATTTCCGCGCACAAAACATCTAAGCTCGCGGCTTCGGTCGATTGAATACCATTTCCGCAATACCAGCTCAAGCTCGTAGGTGGGTGATGTATCGTCAAGTTGGCACCCTTCAAAAACACTTTCTGTACTCAGATCGTGATTGATGAAGTCAGACGACTTGAGTAAGAGGTAGACATCGGCAGGGGAGGTGCATTTTAAAGGGGATGAAGCAGGGAGAAGCCATGATGCGTCCTGTAGGTTTAAGTTCGAACAAGATCATTACAGAAGAAGGACGGACGGGGCATACCTTCGGTGAAGAGAAATTGAGCTTCGGAAAGACAGCCTCATATTCTCCTACGCAATCTCGAATGCGTTTGTCGAGCTCAGGAAACGAGTATTGTTTCGGAGGCTCCTCTCCGTCTTCAACGTCATCATCGTCGTCCGACAACGTACTTTCAGCGGGTCTATTATCTGGAATCAGGAACAAGCCTTCCAATTGCTAGGTCGCAAACCAACGCGTCTTCCGAGCCTTCTGGGACGAACACTCCATCCGCGTCGAGGTATTCCCGGAATTCATCTGATAGAGGCCGGATGATCGTGCTTTTAATGGTGTGGCGTGCAAATGCTGGGTACCAGGAAGAAAATTGGAAGGCAAGGATGTATGAGGAACTCAAGGCGGGGAAGAGCTTTGGTTCAGCCATGAGGTCTGGTCAAGAACAGATCTGACTCGGAGGAGAAGATAAGATAATTTTCCTGACGCGCCGTACGCATTTGGAATTTGAGTACTTTTAGACATGGGTATATACATTGCGTTATATGTGAAAACATGCAAAAGAAGAGCCATGTAGGTACAGTATAGAGTGTGGGCTGTTTGTGCATAGTCTTTCTTACAGGCATACGCAGATGAACGCAGGGGTATCATTGAGATGACTTCTCGTTATTTTTGAATTGAATATACCACTAGAAAGTAAGTTTGGTCAGACATAAAAAAAATGCAATGTGGATGAATAAAAGACGTACATCGACCATGCGCTTCACACCTTCCTCAACACCCACTTCGGGTTCGTAGCCCAGTACTCTCCTGGCCTTTTCGATGTTATGCCATCTCGTAGCACAACTGAAGGTTACTTTGAACTTGGTGAAAGTAACATCTTTCCCTGTCAACCACCCATACCACTCTGAGCCAACTGCAGCTGCTAATCCAATCGGTTTGGGCAACGTGATGGTGCCACGGGGTGTCCGCTTTCCAGGGTAGTGCTGGTCCAGGTGGTTATAGATGAGGCGGCCGAAATCCCAGAAATAACAAGGCTCTCCGTTCGTGATGAAGAAGACTTGACCAGCAACTTGAAGAGGGTGGATATCGGGGTTGTGCAGCTTCGCTCGCGTAATGGCGAAGTCAGAAAGTTGGTTAAAGCGTGTCCTCATTACCGGGCGGTTGATTGCTTCAGTACTCGGATCGTTGAATTTCGCTTCAATCTTTTCTGCGTTCGGGGGAGGAGTGACATATGTTCCAAGAGGTCGGGCCTCGCAAGTGGGTATCCGATGGTGACCGGTTGTGAGGTCGATAGGGAGGACCGCGTAGTCAATCAAGGAAAGTTCAGCATCGGTCAGTGCGGGAACATCGTCTGCTGAAGTGAAATCTCCAAGTGCGGACAAAGGAGGCGCCGGAGGTGGGGTTTCGAGCTTGTCCGCTGCAAGAAGATGAGCGCGAGCAACATTTCCTACGTAAGTCCAGTCAAACAGGTTATTATTGTCGCCAATTTGGAAATGTGTTTGGCCACGATCATAGACTTGTGAAAACCCGCTCATAACTTGACGATCCCCAGGACTGTTTCAACAGTAAGAATCTTGTCAAGGCGGTGAGTACATATCACTGACCCAAAGATTCCGGCGGGCCTCAGTGCTACCGTCAATAGGCCACCTTTGCCGTTTGCTTCTAGAACAGCCACCTCTGCTTGCGCTTTGGTGTCATTGTAGGCATCCAAAGGGACGTCGGGGAATGGAGCTCGTTCATCAATATCGATGACGTCCTCCCCGTTGAACACAACACCTGCAGAGCTCGTGAAGACCAACTTGCGGACGCCTGTCGCTACTGCAGCTGCAATAACGGCCTTGGTTCCCTCAACGTTGACCTTGTGGAAAATAGCCGGGTTGTTCAGAGTAGCATGCGGTGATGCGGTGTGGATGATACATGTCGCACCGCTCTAAATTGAGAGTTGGCCAATTGGTCGAGGATTATAAGGTGGTAGATTATGACGAACTTTACGAAGCGCAGAGGCTACAGAATCCTGATCACTGATATCTCCGGAGTAAAATGAAACATCATCATAGCGCGAGACGATGTCGAAGACCGAGACAATATCTCCTCGGTCTAGAAGTTGTTGCACGATATGTCGACCAAGGAAACCGTTCCCACCAATAACTAGGTAAACTTCACGGCCTGTAGTTTTTGACATTTTGATTGTCTTTTTGAATGTTGGAAGAATGACAGTCGTTGAGTAACAACGTCGACAAGCTTAAAGACGAAGGTGTAGGTGTTTGCTGGCCACAAAGTTAGGCGACACGCTTTCCCGAAAGATCGAACGACATGATTTTACGACTTCCGAATAGAGAAATAGATCAAACGCGACCCACGTGCAACTACACGTGACTCACACACATCGTCGCGCCCTGCTGTTGCGTTAGTTGACCAGAACCACAGATGGACCTACCAAACGCAATGAGACAATACAGCGACGAGGAGAAGAGACAGCTCATTGCCAATCTTGATATAGAAGGTGCGTTGATGCCCGATGTTCCGGATGACCATGCTCATAAATGTTCTAGTTGCACATCGCACTCGCCAATTCAAGTCATGGCTTACGGACAGGCTCGAGAACTTTGCGATCCATCAAGAAGGACAGGTCTCACGTATACCAAAGCAAGTCCGTGGCATGACAATGCGGGAGTTTGGAGAGAAATACGAGGGGAATGTCCAATCGGCTCTGAGAGGGTTTCAAAGGGAGAGACTGGTGGCAGCGGGTGGGGACGCTACATTGGGAGAAATCGATAAGAGCGTGCGGAAAAGGAAATGGGTAGCAAGCCAGGAAACAGAGGAAGCATCTGGGTCTAGTCAACCCCAGGATTTTGATCCTCAGCGAGCTTTGAAGACTGGTTGGCCTTATTTTTGACGAGTTATAATCCTGGAGCTAACATTTTTACTTTGACAGCCCGGACACAACCATCATCACCCAAGAAAATTCCTGGCTCATCAACAGGGCCGGGCACTGCTCAACGATCGCAATTTATGGCAGCAGCCAACAAGACACCAGGCGCGGTATGTATCCTTCCTGGATGATTTTAGATATTGTTTCTCATTGTTATTCCAACCAATTAGACAAGAACGATGGGCCGCGTACCCACAACTCCTAGTCCTCAGAAGCGCCGACCTCCGTTCAACAACACAACCTCAACATATAACCCTCGTCCACCATCACGTCCGACCTCGCCGCTCAAGCATCAAGCATCGAATTCAAATATTGGTCAGCACAGCCGTGTCCCTTCAAGTTCGAGCTTCAACCCCAATCTCCCTCCGAAAACACCAGCATATCCCGCAGGAAAATACAATGGCTCTCATACAGCAACGATGCGGCTACCAAGGAAGGACGAAAACATGCTCAGTGTGAATGGCTCACCTCTCGCTAATCCTTACGAGTTTGGGCTGGGCTGGTTCCATGGCATAGAAAGGGCTCAAATGGACATGGAAGATGACGAATCACAGGAAGAACACGACACACAAAGGACTGGCATTGCTGGAACTCGCACCCTCAAACGTTCCAAGAGTAGTATTGTCATCAGGAGAGACCCGTCAGTGGCTTTCCCAGCGACCCTCAATGGGTTACATTCACGAACAGATTCCCAAACAAGCTTCTACACTGCATCGTCTCGAGAAACGTCCTCATCACATTCCCGAGAAAACTCACAATCCACCCAAGCTTTCACACCGCATCCACCAGCAAATCTACCTGCTTTCCGTTTTCCTTCATCCCGCCCAAACATGAATGAAGCCACACCTCGTCCCCAACACGTACGGTCATTCTCAGCTTTGGTGGCAATACCAACAAAGGATGGTCATCTCTTGGAATTTGATCCTTTGCAAACATCGCCTGGAGCCCTTGATGCATTGGAAGGTATCACTGACAGTGCGAAGAAACAAGCAAGAGTAGAGATGGGTCGATTGGTTCAAGCTGCTGTGGACAAGTGGAAGATCAGATAGACTGAGCTTATTAACGCATCTTGTCTGCATATCGTTCCTGTTTGTTTTTTGTAATTTCTGGACGCATTTTGGCTCTTCTTACATATTATTTATTGTACCTTTCGAGTTCGTTCCGATATCTGCATTTGTGGGAATTGCGCTCTTCAAGTGTATCCGTTGCTACTTGTATATACACAATAACTTCCTCAACTAAGTCAGGCCATAATGTACTTGTGATGTTTTCAAGCGTCTAGCAGAACTTCAAGATGTGCTGCTCGCCATTGATGGCCATCACGATTCCGTACAGTGACAAGCATCGGAGGTGCCTTGGAATTTAGCTTCTGATTGGGATGTAGTCTAGCAGGCATGATTTCAGATAATGCGACAACGATGAGGCGAATCATACCTTAAAGTACGTTGCTCTAACTCGAGCAAGTGGGTTACAGGAATTGCACCAATCCCAAAACCGGCTCCCCTTGCAAGAGAAAAATGGCCGGTGGTCACATATCCAATGATGGAATCTGAAGGAGGAACAGTTTCTGCCAACTAATAAAGTGTCAAAGCAAGATTCTTGAAGTGAGCAGAGGGTCATGTCAACGAACCTCGGTCTCCTCTGAAGTATCGTCGTGGTCCAGAGCTATCTCGCCTAACTTACGTCGTTGGAGTGCCCTCTCCCATTTTCTGGACGCGTCATCCGATAAGGAATGGATTATGGCTAAATCCTGTGGTGCACCTCTTGAGCACATCGTAACTTTAACATTGATTAAAGCCCCTTTCATTAAATTCGCGGCTTTGATCCCACTCCCAAGGGCGTCTTGACCTCTCTTGGTGCGCAGTCTGTCAATCTCTGAGAGCAGGGTTGCACCATGGTTGAATACGGAGGAGACACTGGCAAGAATCCTGGGTACTTCGGAGCCACGAAGCAACCACGGTCGTACATCATGGGCACTTTGCTCGAATCCAGCTTCCACGTCGCGCTGTGTTGTGACAAAAGCGGGAGAATCTCCCTCGTCTCGTTGTCGAATATCTTTCGCTATCCCAAGCACAACCTCCCAATCTGCCCTCCATGGGCTTCTTGTCCCCAATTTGACGTAATTTACCCGCTTCGCAGGGGGTTTCCTGTCCCAATCGCGCTTGTCAGAGGATTCCTTGTCCCTGGCATGTGTATCATACGCTGCTGTGAAGGGATAGTCACGCGGGAAGTACACAGCTCCAGCCTCGTATGCCTGCGTTTGGCATTCGCGTTGTCCTCCTACGCGAGTGTTTGTGAATACCAAGGAATTAAAGAAAGCCATCGACCATCCCGCAGGAACTATCAATGTCCAGCCATGAAGTGCTTGAGTACTGTCAGAACCATGGGTCCCTATTGAACGTTGTATCATGAGGATCGGGATGCGATTGTCTTGACGCAACGCATTCAGAGGGGTTCCGGGTATTTCGTTCTACGAGACACGTTATTTGATTAGACACATGCATACAAATGATGAGTACACTTGCTCTTGAGCGACGCTCATCGATATCTTTCTTTTTGAAGCGAGGTTTCGACAACCCATTACGAATGTCTTCATCCCAGATGTCACTAATAGCGAGATGTGAAGAAGGAAAAGTGACATTCGTTGAAGGAACGTGACTGGAATTCCCGGGTTGGGGCTTGGCGTTCTTAGGCGGAAAGCTTCATCGGAATGAGCAAGATGTGGCAGGGGTTTAACGAAACGTGTACTCACTTCAACCTTGGATCTTGAACTGTGAAACCGATAACCATACCGCGCGGTATGGAACCAGCACATTGTAAGTTTGTTAACGATGACCAAAACTAGTAATTTCCGTAAGTGAGCGAACAGATAGATTGTTGCATTTCAAAAGAAGAAATGAACCTTCAAAAAATCATCCCGGCCTTCTGAAGGAACTGGCGACACTGCTCCCTTTATAACTTGACTTGACTTAGGACCAATGATTTCGAATATGTTTACATGACCCTTTAAATCTGCAATTTCCACGTTGGCCTCTTGGTCTTGCCTGTGAGGTGCCCCGAGTTTGGCCAGGGTAAGCGACGCAACTTCTGTCAGAGTGTTGAAAACGTCATCATGCATCGAGGGATGGAACCGCAACCAGACGGTACGACTGCCCATCGAGGTTGACTCCTTTTGACTAGGCAACAGCGTTTGCTCCTTTTCTTTGCCCTTGTCATGTTTGGTGGAAGCAGCTTTGCCTTTAGAAGAAGCCGCCGATGATTGCTCAGATGGCCGGTGTGTGTTCAAAGGCTGCCAGATGATAGTCACAGGGCCAATTAGATCAAATGGATAAGAGTTGGTCTTGTAAAAGTGGGTTTCATGTGTTCGGGATCCTCCTAAAGAACTAGATACTTTAAAGCTAAATAAAAGGCGATAGGATGTCAATAATATCGGCGCACCGTTTTGAGCCTGGTCCGGGTCCTTGAGGATCGCAGCATAGTTCTAACATCGCAATCAATGTTCTTTCATGACCTTTGATTTCAAGCACAGAATAATACGACGCATCGTGCAGAATGGAACCATGCACAGAAGCTCGGTGAGAAGGACGGTAGGCTTTCTCTGTCGGACGTATGGCCTGGTGTTTTGACACAATAAAATAAACCTGGGTTCTGCATAGTAAGAGCAGTAACTGACCAGACGATAGCCCCACAAGTTTTCCATGTGCATTCGCTTCGCGTGCCAGATGTGTGTTTCTAGCCACGTCTTATCTCCTACAGACTTCTGTGAATTCAGAAGTACCTCGAGCCACCAAGTGCTCACGTTGCCGCTTTCGAAAAGATTCCGTCCGAGTTACGCGCTTGTCCTTTCCCCGTTTCGGCATCGCGCGTCCTAGAGCTCTTTTTCGAACGGGATCCATCTAGGGAAGTTTGTGAGAGAAATTATATGAGGAAGGATGTAGCACACCTCTGATCTCGCTTTTTCACGGAGTCTTAGAGGAACACGGCGGACATCATGGCTAGCAGCCCTTCGTCGAAGGTGTCGAGGAAGCGTCTGCCAGGCTCTATGCGTCGATCCAGCACTGATGGTGCTTGTGAGCAGCAAAGTCTCGCCAGATATGGGTTAGCTTACCTCGTCGTTTTCATAGTTTTATGCATCGCGTCGATTTCGAATGCGCGTGCCTGCCATGATAATTTAGGAGATATGAGCTTTGGGAATGATTTTTGCTTACCTCAATGAACTTCTCGACGTCAATTGCATTGGGTAGGCATCCCTTGCCTAGGCACTGTTGTAAGACCTTTTCAGCTACATTTCAAGGATGGTAAGGACGAACTGTTGCCAGCCATTGCGCTCAATGAACCCTTTCTAGAGGGTCCCACTTGAGGCGTGGTCTGAACGGCTATGGTACGCGCAGCGGACATCTTCATCTTCTTCTTTTCCCTCCCAGTCATCTCTTCAGCACCTTCTCCATTCTTCCGCTTCTGTGCCATTTCTGATTGTTGCCGACACAAGGGAGCGATATATTACCGAGACGTTGACGCTGACCGCCCAAGAATTTACAGAGACATTGATATGAACGAAAGGGTTCACTAGAAATCAAAGCTATGAAATTCAATGAATTCAGTACGATCGCGTTAGTCACGTGCCTTCGGGACGGAGGTAATCGTGGTGAGGCTTGCTTAAGCTTTATTACAGGTATAAAGCGTTTTTTCAACGACAATCGTGGCGACCTCAGTCAGTTAGGCCCCTCTGCCGCGTATATCCACAATGGCTTCGCTTGTACGTCTGACAGGACTTTCGAGACTGCATTCCCGCTTGCAGTCTCGTAACTTCGTTTCGTCAACCACAATGCGGAATGACGCCACGTCAAACCTTGGGACAGTTCAGGTCCAGAAGAAACCAATTGGTGGTTTCCGGGGAGGGTGCATGTCATCTTCTAGCTATATCTTCCTCTTGCTGATCTTGAATATGCTCCAATAGCATTGTTGGCTTTCTCTTCGGTTTCTCATTAGCATCATCCTTCGCTGCATATCATTTGCTGGAAGAATATCAACAAGCTTCGGCTGCGTTACAGGCTAGTGTTGAGGAACTGAAGGTCAGCACAGAGAAGGTCCGTGATCGCAGCAACCCCGAGAATACCGATTTATGATTTCTTATCTTACAGGTCTCTGCACATGTTAGACGGATAGAAGCTGTGGAGAAGGATTTGAAGGCGTTGGCTGATGCTTCCGCTTCTAAAGACGATGTCTCTAAAGTGCGTTCAGAGGTGAAGAAACTCTATGATGGTCTCCACGTTGGTGAGTCCCAGCTTATTCCATTATCTGAACATTGAGCTAACGACCAGATTAGAATTCTTGGATCTCCGGACACATGTGTGGGGTATCCGTACGTGCATTTATTCTCCCAGGAGTTCCACTTAACTGACAATGTGACAGAGCAAGACCTCCATAAACTTTCGAAAAAAGAGTCCACAGAAATACGCATATGATAATTGAACTGTTATTGCAATTGCCCTCCGAAACCGTATTGGTCCCAACAAGCTGTAGTGGTGACAATTTCCGTTGACAGCCTTGCTGACCAGCCCGACCCGATTTCCGTCAGAATGCGCGTGCTTCCAATTTTTCAAGATACAGCATTGCCACCGACATGGAGACGACGGGTTCCTTCGATCCATTACCGATAACAAGAATAAATTAACTTCCAGTTGACTTTAGAGTTCAAGGTGTGTCCTTCTACTTATTTCAGTTGCACAACTTCTATAATATTTGGACTTTTTTGACTTTTTGAGTGTTTTCGATTAGTGAAGATTCAGAGTCAGTCCTCATACCTTGAGCATGAATTTGAGTCGTGGATGAGAAAGAAACAATTAGATTCTTCCGGAGTCGTCTCCGAGGAATACTTTATCTATACATACCTATTAGAGTTCCTTCATACTTATGGTCTGGGAAGTCTGTGCATGCCGACATTATTGTACGGAAGATTTTCGGAGGGGGGGCAATTCGGTGACAATTGCATCATTTTGCTCCTTTGTAATTGAACACCATCATCCCTAGCGACAGGCAACCATCGTCAATAATTGTGTTTTTAACGAATTTTGTGTTCTCACTGCAAAACCAAGGTAACGGCAGCTGAGGCCAATGACCACAGGCAAAGGGTACCTGGTACTTCGGGCCACTCGCTTGAAATTGTCGCCCTAGAAACAGTGGGTAGCTTCTACATCGAACATCTGAAAGACCGACGTTGAGTCCTCCAAGCTCTGGACTCTATAAAAGCGATGTTTTCGTTTGAGTCTCTTCTTCATTCCACTACCTTCTTTGCCACCCCAAGACAGGTTCTTGTTCGGATTTTTTCTTCTTCGGTGAGTTCATATCTCGTCGAAGTGCACCTCGCTTTGAAGTTCGATAATTGAGGGATGCTTATCACAGGTCGCAGGCGTGCAATTTCCAATTTTCAGCCATATTCTTCGGGATTTCCTCTACGCTCGCTTTTTCTTACAAGAGAATCTTTTAAAATGTTGCACCAGTTCACCACATCCCTGATCCTTGCTTGCTGTCTTGCTTCCGCTCTTTCTGCTCCCATCAGACGTGAAGTGCCACAGGGTGAGTTCTTGAAGGTTCCTGTCGATCTCCAAGGCAATTAGATGCTGAATATGTATACATATAGAGCATTCACACGAGCCGTTCTTAACATCTGTCCGAGCTAGTCTCGCATCGAACAATCCTGATGGCATTGTCGATCCCGTGTTCGGTCTCCTAGGAAATGCTGCCGCAGCTGCAGGAGCGGGCAAAATTGCTGTAGGGAGATCTTGTTTATCCCAGCCCACCATTGCTGACATCAATGGCAGGATGCCACTTGCCTGCAGCAAGCTACCGCCGATCAGGCGTTCACCAACGCGAAGGTGGCAGGTGATGTCCAAGGCCAAGTTGACGCACTGATCTTCCGAGCATTGGAGCGCAACTCGGGCAGTGTTGGTCTTGCCACGGATGCATGCACGAGCATCCAGGCAGTGAACCCTGAGATTGCCGCTATCCAGCAACATCAGGTAACATGGTATGATTTTTCTCTGAATATCAAGTGCTAAGAATTGCTCTTTCTCCTTCATTCAAGGATCCAGCCTCCACTAATGCCGCTGCAATCAATAAAAGCATAACGCTTGAGCTTGCCAAGCAAATTGCTGCCGTGGGCGGTAATCCTCAAGACGCGTTGAAGGCGGGAACATTTGCACCTGGAATCATTGGTGATCCGACGGCCAAAGGAAACACCTGCAATGTTGCAGATGACCTCGATGGCTGCATATTCACGCAGAACCTTCTAGTGCCCGATGCCACCGCAGACGAAATCGACGCTGCAGCAGCAGGCGGGAATGCTGACAATGGAAATGCCGACAACGGTAACGCGGATGCTGGGTAAGTTAACAAGTCAATCTGACCTTCGACGGTATTTTTGTTGAATTATGGCTTTTGGATCATCAGCAACGGAGACGATGCTCAAACTTGCCCTCCGTGTAGGATTCGAATTCTGTTCTTCGAAAGTTTGCGGACTGATACTTCCCTTTTCTTAAGCTGCAACTGTTACTGTTACAGTCGGTGGCCCTGCGGCCACACCTACTGCTGCCCCAGCTGACAATGGGTAAGCGTGTTAAGAACAGGTTTGCTCGTTGTTAGCCCTCAATCTCACGCATCTCAATAGAGCTAACACACCCGCTCCCGCTCCCGCTCCTGCTGCAGGTAACGTCCAGACCTTTACTGGAGCCTGTGAGTTCTCTCGATTTCTGTGCAGCTTAGTCATTTCTGAAACTACATCAGTGGGTGGTGCTGCCGCACCTGCTGTCACTGTAGGGGGTCGCGGATTCTTGGTGGACGGATCCGATTCCTTCCTGAATCAGGCTGCCGCTATTGGACGCTCGTGTGATATTCAGCATAACGCGTGCGCCAACATCGCAAACTCAGCTGCTGGAAAGGCTCAAGGGCTTTCTGTTGGTCAATGCGACCAACAAAATACCCAATGCAAAGCTGCGGCTTAGACACGCCCTCACCGAGGGTCCATGCGGCTTCTTGACTGGAGTCAAGAAGGCAGACAGGTTCCTGTGGACTTGTGGACATAATTAGCTTATATTCTCCCATGCAGTAGTTGATCCCCTGTCTATTTTCAATTTGTAGCATTAACCCTTCTTCGTGTGGCATTATCAATCCAAGAGTAGTTGTTTATCTTCATGGACTTGCCTAAATGTGTGCGACAAACGTGCCAGTGAACGAGGCTGCCAATCGACTGTCACCGCCAAGAACTAGTCTCCGTTGTTGACCAACAATCACAAAATCCGATGATGAGTCCGATCGGTGAAGGTTAGCCAAGAACTCCATTTCTCCTCATTATTTCAACTAAGTATTAGCAAAGCCATTTCAGCAGTCGAGCCAAGGCCCGGCCCTTTTGACTTGGAGTAGTCTTGAGATATGTAACCTCTTCTTCGTCAATATTAATATTGACTACGCCTTGTATGGGGTGATGCACGTGCTGCAGGGTTGAGTTGAAATCATCAACGTCGGTGCGAAGGTCAAGCTCAGGTAGGGGTGACTTGAATTGATTCCATCCCGCTGAGCTCCCTTCATTGAGCATGAGTTGCCTTTCGTGACTGGAGCTTCTGAAAAGTCGTGGAAGCGCTCTTCCGACTCTGAGACCACGCGGTAGTCGTGCCTTGCGTCTACGCTATCAGTGTAGAGCGCATGCGCCATCTGCTCGACCGATATCTACCACTCTCCTAGATAACTGCCACACGTGGTCGAAATCACGAACGATCTGTACTGTCCGACTCGATACCCAGAAATGGAATCCCTTGCGACAGCTACATGTGCTCCAACTGTAAACGTTCCTGACGACAAATCCTTCAAATCCTGTACTTATAAGATACGTTTGCAATGTTTTACAGGCCATCTTGTGGACCAGTATCTGTCGGGCAGTCTCGACAATTGAAGCCACCATGGTCAAGTTATATGGGTTTTTCTTCTTGACGACCTACCTCTCTGCCGTATCAACGGTGTTATCCATCACAGTCACCGACATTCAGGGTAATTCATGGCAGAGTCCTCTCGTCGGCCAAACTGTTCACAATGTCACTGGTTTGGTCACTGCCAAAGTAAGCGCTACTGGCCATTACGATTATTATAGCTAACCTGACCTTGGCTGAAAGGCATCTAATGGATTTTATATCGCCGGAACCAAGACCCCTGACATCCGACTTTCAAACGGCCTGATGATCTTCTCGAGTACAGCTGCTGTCTTAAACTCGGTTGTGGTCGGAGACTTCGTTTCCTTGAGCGGCCGTGTGGTTGAATTCCGTTCGGCGACATCACCTAACAACCTTTTTGTGACCGAAATTGACACACCAACCAACATCACCGTCTTATCAGCCAATAACACGGTCATTCCTATAATCCTTGGGAAGGACAGAAGCCCGCCAACACAGCTGTTCTCAGCTCTTGACGTTGGCCCAGATGGTTTCCTTTCTGTCCCAAACAATGCTAGCCGGATTGAGGCCGTGAACGCGACACTTCAGCCTGAAATGTATGGCATGGACTTTTGGGAGAGTCTTGAAGGGCAACTCGTGACAATCCCTAAGCCTATCGCCACCGCTTTCCAAAATAGATTTGGCGAATTTTGGGTCTATGGTGATTGGAAGATCACTGGCAAGAATAGCCGTGGGGGCATCAGCATCACTTTTGGTACGGCGTCTGGTCACTGATAAACTTGGCACATAATTTGAATGTATTGGATCCTCTGTCATTATAGGTCCGGATGGTATACCAGATGGAAATCCTGAGACTGTCATTATTGGAACTCCACTCGATAAAACCAAGAATCCCCTGACTGCTGTAGGAATGGGCTTCTCGGATATCACTGGCGTAGTGGTCTACCAGTAAGCACGCTGCAGAGAATATTTTGTTTACCTGCCTCAATTTTGTTCTTCAAGGTTTGGGTTCTTTTATGTGCTTCCCTTAACGGCACCAAAAGTCATTTCTACTCCAGACCCCACAGTCCCACCTGCCTCTTTCAAGTCGAAACCTAACAATGAATGTGTCATAACCTTCGGTGACTACAATGTGAGCCTTCTTGTACCCCTTTTCTCTTTCCCTTCTCATTGGCTCCTGACTTCAGGTCGAGAACATGGCGCCGACATCAAGCCACTTACCGACAGTTGCTGGGCATATCAGTAATCTCCTCTTCACTCCCGATATCATGTTCGTACAGGAAATCCAGGACAATTCTGGACCCACAGACGATGGCACAGTCTCTGCTAATGTTACTTTGTCGACATTGGTCAATGCAATTGCTCTAGCCAGTAATGTGACCTATCAATTTGCTTCGATTGACCCTGTGGACGGCCAAGACGGAGGCCAGCCCGGAGGAAACATCAGAACTGCTTTCCTGTGAGAATTATGTTTATGCCAATGGATCATGGGTTATAACAAGTATTATAGCTACCGCCCTGAGAAACTTAAGCTCGTTTCCGGAGCCCCAGCTGGTGGTTCCCTCGACCCTACTCTAGTCGTTGGTCGTTTCCTGAAGCCCAAGTTAAGGTATGTATCACAAATGGTAGCCATTGCTGTCTTGCTCACTACATACTCCAGTTTCAACCCAGGTCGTATTGACCCCCTTAACCCAGCTTGGAACTCAACTCGCAAGCCCCTCGTCGCCCAGTGGCAAACCAAAAGCGGGAAGGACCTCTTCACCATCAATCTACACCTCAGCTCGAAAGGAGGCAGCAGCTCCACCCAGGGCGACGCTAGACCACCAGTCAACTTGCCAGTCGACGTTCGAACAAGTCAAGTCAGCTCTGTTGCAGTGAGATCACTTCTTAATCTTCTTGTAACATAACATGACTGAACTGTATCAATAGTCTTTTGTCAAATCACTTTTAAGCAAGGATCCAACAGCTTCCGTCATTGTTGCCGGAGATTTCAATGAATTCATCCAGACCCGCTCGGTTTATAAACCGCTGACTGCTATGCTCACAGACATCGACGAAGTTGCTGATATTCCTGAAGTAGAGAGGTATAGTTACGTTTTCGATCAAAACTCCCAGCAGCTAGACCACGTCCTCGTTTCCAACGCAATCAAGCGCCGCAAGGTGGAGTTTGAGCACATCCACGTCAACAATTGGTCCCCTACATTGAGCGCCCGCGTCAGCGACCATGACCCGTCTGTAGGACGTATTCGCATTTGTTGATATAAACATATACCCGCTACATACCAATATTTATGTGTCCCAGACAACGTCTAGTCTTTTCGGAATGACAAGTAAGAAATGCACCAAGTCGAAACAGAGGGATTATTCAACAATCGAAGAAATATCTATGTACAACAATGTTGGTATGTGAAGCAATGAGAAAAAATACACAATGCACCCAAGAAGGTTCTTATTTCATAGATCCATGGTCGGAGTACTGCAAAAATTCCAATGAGATTGTTCCTAATCTTCAACGAGCATCAAACCCTACTCTTTTTCGATGCCAATTATCTGCTTCGTCGTCATCGTAGACAACCTTACTAGTGGTATTGTCGTTTTCGGTTGTCCGGGTGACTCCGATGTTGATGATGGGCTTGCTGTCCACGACGTCAAACCTAACGTTGGAATTGATGCGACCGGGTCCGCTGGAGGAGAAGGAGGTCGAGTTTGTTCTTCGAGAAGTGACGTCCTCCTCATTGACGCCCTGTCCTTGATGGATCTCGCGCGAGTTCAGCCTTCAAAACAAAGAGGTTAAGGTAATTCTAGGAGCAAATTCTGTCGCAGCTTACATGGCCAACAGACTGTTAATGAACACTGGTAGAAATACAGTAAGCAGAGCCTCAAGTGTGAAGTGGAACTAGGATGAACCTTTGCTGGCGACGAGATGGAAAGGCATCCACACGGGCCTTGTCGGCATCGACACAAACTAAGTTCAGGATCAGTAGGAAGATATGCACATTCGAAAACCAATCCCTACCGTCACGAAGAAGCCGAGCTGGATGGCGGTCGCCAACGACCCTCGTGCAATGGTGTATGCCACGAAATTCTCGTATATACCCTCCACCCTGGTAACTCGAATGTAAAAGGGCTGACTGCTGAGATAGAAAAAGTGAACGTACGGTTTCACCAGTGGATTTTGAGAGGGATTAAGGTAGAAACAAAGAGCCTTGAATATCGCTAGCCCAGATAGAAAGGTAACACCTTGCGAAGACGCCATTATTGCCTGGAAAGGGGTGAGCATTTCAACTGAGAATTTCTCCGTCAATACTGGCCTTCGCTTGTAAGGTAGCAAGGGAGGCAAATGTCGAGTCTCTTGCACTACAAGAAGGATAATCATCATTCGAGGACCTTCGAAGAGAAGATAGAACAAACAGCTTTGCAGTTACGACTTTGGGCGATATATTGATCAATGTACCTGTTATCCGTTGTAAAACACTCACTTAGACCAAGTGCTATTTAGATCGGAATGTTAGCAATAGAAGAAGTCATTCTTATGATATAAGTACCAAAAGCAGCTGTAGAAAGCATAGCCTTTCAAGGTGTCAATATTGACGTATATAAGAGGGAGAAATGTGACTGGGTTCTTACAATCATAGTCGCAATAGCAACATTCTTGCTAGCTATGTCCAATCCAACAAGCACTTCAACAAGCTGAGTATGGCAAGAAAATTTTCAAGCTTACCCAACCAGATGCGGTATGAGTAGTATCTGTGGGCTAGATTTGAAAAGGATAAAATGGTGAGTAATATGTCGACTCACGTTTGGACGATAAAGATTGCAAGAACCTTGCAACAAGCAGGTGTCAACGGCAGATGCCAGAGCAGAGTCTTATACGTACAGAAAGGCCAATCTCAGCCTGTTCGGGCAAGGAAATAATCGGCACGATGTTCAGAATATTCTGTGGAAACGACGTACGCAGTATGTACTGGAATCATTCAATCAAGTGGAGAGATAAGGTGGAAATAATCAATTGACTCACGACGTCGCATTGATCAACCCCGTGGTAAGGGGGAAAAGAAGAATAAGGTAGTGATACAGACTAGATGTTAATAAATGCGTCAAAATGCGTCAATAATGTCTGTGGTACGAAAGAGTAAGGCTTTGGCTTACGCATGAGAAACTGTCGAAGACATCTTAGGAGTAATCTGCAAACCAGGCAATATTACTCACTTAAAGCGGAATTGACTGTATCGAGTAAGCTTCATATCGCTTGTATCAGACGTAAAGGCAAAGACGCTTTCGACATTGGAACATACCAAAGACAACCAACCTTTGATAGATGGGTTAGCTTTTTCCGAAGTAGGCCTTCATATGAGATTCATTTTACTTACAGTGGTTTTGATGGCCCAACGGTCCAGTGGGTATCGGGAATAATAGACATAGGTTTCTTGATCAAGGTTCAGTCAGGTTGGTCTTCAAGTCTCTCAAAGTTTTTCTTTCTGCGTACGAAAGAAGGTGAACCCATAAGCCACCATGGCTAAAACATATCCTGAAACAGACCGTCAAGTTCAGACTGACAGCTTGAAATGGATCGCACATACCAACAAACAGGACACCAAAAGTTTCTTCTAACTCCTTGACAGTCAGACTGACTGGGGTTCCAGACATGGCGTAGGATCGTTGAGAAGGCAAGGAGAAAGCAGGGTATAAGAGATGCAAACCACCTCTGCGGCTCCGGGGTTGTTATATCAATAGCATCCTTGGTCCCATCAGGTGATGCCGGTAATGTCCACCAATTATGACCTTGCGTTCCAGGTTTCGTACATATCTCCTTCTGGAGAACCCCCAGACCCTGAGGGTTGAAAGACGCCCCTAAGAAGGACAGGCCGTAGAGAAGCGACCAGTGGAAATTGAGATTTCATATTCCTCTGGCACCCCGATCTACGAGACGTGGCAACCGGGAACGTCTTTGTTCACCAGACACTGGCACCTTACTGGCACCTAAGAAATTGCCCAACGTTCAATGGTTTAGGGAGGCGATCCTCCCCAGAACTGTTGCCAATTGTCTCGAAGGAGATTTGTGCGGCATCTAAAGTGATATTGATGATCGACCCGAATGATTTAGGTCAAGGGGCAGAAAGACAAGGCCGAGCCCGAGGAACCCTACCCAGAAGACGCCCAAAACCAGCTGTGCCTACATCATCCGGTAAATCATGACACTACGACCCCGTCGAATCCATGGCGGCGTGCTCCAAACGGCAGTAGTGTACTGCGATTGTAAGGTCTATCATAGGGCCCACCCCCCACAGGACGATAAATTGACACAAAAGATGAACGACGAGGTCGGAAGTGTTCAGTGTCGTCAGTAATTTTGTACAGTGGGCTCTTTGCGAGTCCGCGAAACCTCTTGCAATTGAATTACATGACTTGCACATAACTGATCAGGGATGGCACAAGATATGGTCAGGCATTGTCAAGACGGTCGAGTGGACTGTGGACTACATCGGTCCCGAAAATGAAAGGTAAGCTAGCTATTTCATTCGGAGAAAAGAACAGATCAGCCTATACTTTCGTGTCTGTTTTTTTTTGTTTACTGTAACCGACTGGTAATCCCTGTTCTCCTAACCTTTTGACTTCTTCACCAAAATTAGTTCCACGGAGTATATAAACATCTGCGGCGAACGTTTGGGGTTTCTTCTCACCCTAGTGTCTTCGCTCTGATCAGGTTCGTAGACGCAAGACGGCGTCATGTTTACACTGACATCTTCTTAGTCGTAAAATGGCCACAGTTTTAAGTCTTCCTGCTCCAAGCGCTAATCAAGCCTTTTGCGACGTCTCTGCACTCGAAGCGGGCCTCATCGACCTCCCTGACGAGATGTTCATCACCGAGGCCACCCCTGGGAACGTCACGACTGCCCCCTCACTCTCCTTTCTCCTCAGTCACTCTGAAAACGGCCAGAAATTTGTATTTGACCTTGGGATCCGCAAAGATTGGGAGAATTACCCACCTCAAATTGTTTCCTGGATTGAGAATACGTACAAAGTTGACGTTGCGCAAAATGTCGTTGAATCTCTCGCAAAAGGTGGCACATCCCCAACCGACATCGCATACGTCTGCTTATCCCATTGCCATTGGGATCACACTGGGGATACCCATCCGTTTACGACAAGCACATTCGTCGTTGGCGGTGCCTGTCAGCGATTCTTCCAACCTGGATATCCCCAAGATCCCGAGGGACGCTTTGCATCTGACCTTCTTCCCCAAGGACGTACGAGGTTCCTGGACACCACCGATTGGAAGCCCATTGGGCCCTTCCCGCGTGCGCTTGATTTCTACGGTGATGGCAGCCTCTACATCATCGACGCACCCGGCCACCTTTCTGGGCATGTCAACGCCTTGGTGCGAACGTCGTCGAACGGCGCTTGGATTTACCTCGCCGGTGACAGTGCGCATCATTGGAACCTTATCACAGGCGATTCCAATATTTCCGTAGGTCATGGAGGTCATGTCCATGGTTGTGCGCATGAAGACAAGGATGCCGCAGAGGAGCATATCAAGCATATCAAATCACTTTGGAAGATGCCTGGTGTGCAAGTCCTGTTGGCTCATGATGAGCCTTGGTACGCGAAGAATAAAGGCGGTTCACAATTCTGGCCTGGAAAGATACAGCCTCTGACAGACATCTGAAGACACACTTTGATCAGGAATCATATCAATGTATGAACGAAGATTCCCTCTTCATCAAGTTACGTTGGTCTTATATCTTCTGGACCTTCATCTTGAATACAATTGTATCGGCCTTGTTATTGTTGTGACCAATCCAACACTTTTGATGCGTGCTTTTAGGAAACCTCATCTATATGTAAATTGCCCGACGGACATCCAGGCGAATATGACTCCATGCACCCTGTTTTCGAAACGCCGTGTTACTCGTCGTATGGTACAAGAAAGTGACCTCACATCCGACAGTGCGCATTCTTGAAATCCGTTGGTAGAATCCAATGGAATGTACCGGGACTCGCACTTTTGTGCACACCAACAAAGCAAACGCAAGGAGGAAAGCCCAGTACACATTTTGATGTGATGCAAACGAAGCAATTCTATTTCCTATGCCGCGCCGACAATGTTTTAAGTTTCCGCGTCTTCTAAAGCAGAATACCATTGTGAATGCACACGCGAGAGCTTTTCTGCTTCCGCCACCAAATACGGTGTAGAACGAAAAGTCGAGGATTTCAAGTCATTTTCCGAGAAAGCAAGGTAGGTCTTTTGGCGCCCGCGATTGGCTTATCTTTGAATCCATTCAGCATGGCTGATTCACTACGAGGGTCATGGAAGGGTGTCGCCTTTTCTCTGCTCTTTGATGAATTTCAGTAAAAAGCTCGATAGATACTTTCTTCATGGCTAACGTCCTTCAGTCGGAAATGATTCATGCCAGGCCAAATTCAGCCATGAATTATTGTAGAATCGCTTGCGAGATCCGTTCTACGACTGCTTATCGCACTGCCATTGGAACGATATAGGGTACACTCCCGATGTGTTCGCTGGAGAAGAATGCTAGTCTCCTTCACCCCACCCAGATTACCGAGAAGACCCCAAAGTGTCGTTTGCATCCACCCTTTTTCCGTCGTCCAGGGATCTCTCGCCTCTTGCTTTCGGAGGCTCTGGAAATCACCCCTGGATGGTACGATGGGCAACGAGGGCACTTCGGAAGAGCACGAACCCAATGCCGATGATGACGACGATGAAGGCGAAGAGAAGGAGGAAGATCAAACTCGGCTTGGAGACGTGGGTTCCATTTCCACGGCGACAGCAGTTTGCACATTGCCAATAGTCGTGGCCATCTCATAGGACATCTAAATGCAGGACGTCGTCAGTGCAGAATGATGAGTGGATTTGCTTTGCTGGTGATGACACGCATATTTTCCCTATCACTGGAAAATCAGACATCAAGCTTGATGAGTTGTCCTCGACCCCCATCTTTCACGCAAAAGGACAACATGAGAGCACAGGTCCTTATATAGATTAGTCTGTAGCGTGTTCGGAAATCATCGGGCTACGACGCGCCCTGGTATGAGAAGAACAAAGACGGGTCAGCTTGGAAAACTGCAGGACACATCAGCAAGGGTCTCACGTCGTCATTGGCTGTATGTAACACATTTGAATGATTCAATTGATGGAAATCAGTTACTTAAAGTGTGATTGTCGAACCCACGCATATATATAGCAAGGTCGATTCTAGGATATTAACATGTAGCGAACACAGGTGCAACATACGTCTAATTTTCTATGGCAGCAAGATTAATCCTTCCTAGCATTCGCTTTGACGAGTTCTCGACGAGCGCGGACACCCTCTCGCAGACGTTCGAGCACTGGTACTGTTACTTGCCATGAGATACATGCGTCAGTGACAGATTGGCCGTATTTGAGTCCAGTATGTCCGTGTATTGGAATATCTTGTCGGCCTTCGACAAGGTTGCTTTCCAGCATGACACCCATGATGTTAGATGAAGTATCTTCGGATTCCATCTGTCTTGCCTGAGGTACTTCAGTGAATGTCATACGAACACAAAAGGCACCTGAGGCTTACAATGTCGACAGCGACTTCAACTTGCTTATGGTGTTGCTTAGAGCTATTGCCATGACTGCAGTCAATCTAAAGGGAATTGTGAGCGCTACGTAACATATTTCTCATGATTATTACCATTATCTTTTGAGACAATCCTGCCTTAGCCAACTGCTTACTAGCCTCGCGTACATGCTCAGCGGCGTAATTGGGTCCTTGAGCGCCACCACGGAGGATGACGTGGACGTCGGGATTTCCCTTTCAGAATGAATCAGATAAATCGATGATCTCAAGAGCCCACGTAAAGCTTACCGTCGTCTCGACGATCGCGCTCAGGCCCTCCTTACCGACACTGAGGAACACATGTCCGCTTTTTGCGGCGCGGCACGCATCAACCGCGACTGAGATGCTTCCATCGGTTGAATTTTTGAAACCTGTCGGCATCGACAAGGCAGATGTAAGCTCTCGATGAACTTGAGATTCCGTTGTACGAGCCCCGATTGCGCCCCAAGATACTAGATCCGCGGTGTATTGCGGGGATATAGTATCCAAGAATTCGCAACCAGCGGGCAACCCAAGTTTCGCGATGTCAAGAAGTAGAGTACGCGCGATCCGCAGGCCCTTGTTGATCTGAAAACTTCCGTTAAGGTCAGGATCGTTAATGAGACCCTTCCAGCCAACGGTAGTGCGAGGTTTCTCGAAGTAAACACGCATTACGATGAGAAGGTCCTCTTTGGCCGTCTCTTCATATTCCTTCAGAAGTTTAGCGTATTCCATAGCGGCTTCGACATTGTGTACAGAGCAGGGCCTATTGACACCAACGAATGAATGAAGAACGGCTTATGGAAGGCGAATGTTCATACCCAACAACTACAAGCAGTCGATCATCGTCGCCTCTGAGAATACATTCTATGGCATGTCGACCTTCTAAGACGGTTTGTGCAGCAAGAAGGGTTCTAGATATAGACAGGGTCAGCTAACTTCCAGTGTATGTTGGGGGGCTAGTCACAAAGGTAGATCTTCCTGGAGAATTTGTGGTGGAATCAAAGGCCTCGTAGACTTTACGCGGCTGTTCTCGAGACGAGCAAGGGCGTCTTTGAATGACATAGGCATGTTAAGGTCAGTCACTTGGAATAAAGGTTGTTATGAGAGTCTGGATAACACGAAAGTTCTACTCACTGTTATATTACCGATGGATAAGTGTTCTAGGTAACGATCATGAATGGGAGAAGAGCTGAGATTGGGCTCTTGAATTTCGCGTATACTGTCAGCTTTCACCAAGCTTTCAATGCGGCTTCTCTGGATGGGCCAGAGTGAATATCTCAGTTGCGATATGGAGTGACTCAGTGTTGGCGTAGAGCAAGAAAAATCTTTCACGTGACAACCAAGACACCAAGACATGCTTGGCATTCGGCGGTCATTCCCAGGGGGCTATCGTCCGAATAAGACGGTCGACCCCGTCGGAAGTGATGATGTGCCCGTAAAGGGATCGTCACATACAAGCAACATACAAGTCTTACTGCTATACTGCTGCGTAGATCGCATGCAAGACGTGCAGAAGAAGACGTAGTGATTTTTTCAAACTGTGATTATCAAAATAAGATGATGCAGTACAAGTCGGCTATGACTTATTTGACATTGTCAATGTCCCAATTCATTGCCCAGGGTGTGCTCCTTCACTCATAGGAAATCTACAGACAGTGTGGAAGTCATCTCCTTATACACCATGCCGAAGTGGACCCAAGTAAGTATAGATCCCGGGGCAGCTTCTTATAAAGATGTTTCTAACCAAGAACAAGGAACAATTGATGTCTATCGAGAGTTGCAACAGACTGGCGCAAAGAATATCTCAGTAGGGAGTTCTACTGCCCCATCAGCAAATTCGCGATTGACTTTCGCGCTTCTTCCATGTGCGCGCTTTCTAAGCTGAATAGATAGTTTCAGTGTTAATAAATGGGGGCACGGCGGTAGACATCAAGTTAGCCGATAAGCCCGAGTGCCAGTATGCATCACAAACTCAAAGAGTCGCGTCCGCTGCGGGACATTGGCTGGGTGCTTATTGAGTGAATAGTATTTTAATTGAGGCAATCAGCTATTCTGTATCCAGGAACCTTAACATAATAATAGGATTATTTGTATACTTATAAATCATGCCGACCGCTGTGAGAAGTCCATATGTATGTGTTGCTCGACACGCTCGCTCATTTTCTTCCGAAGAATTTCTTGGGAATGCTTTGCGGGGTTGGCCTCCTTGGTGTTGTTAGGTATTGTTACAAAGTTTACGCTCAAACATGTCTGCCCTTTCTCCATTTGAACCTGTGCTTCCAGTCGCCGGTTATCCTAGCTACTGTGTTTGATATCTGAATAGAAATTTCATGTCCTCTTGTATGGTGTATGTGAATTCTTGCAAGATTACTCAAGGCTTGAGCCCTTTGAAGTGATGTACATTGTGCAGGCATGCCAGTTAGGGAGACGCGACGACCGCGACCCAATGCCATTGATGAATCATTGACTTACTGCTTTGGGCGTCAAAAAACAGTTTTTTCGATATGCCTCCATGCTGTCTTCCATGGGCACATGTGCGGAATTTTGAACATCTGAACAAACTTTTTGAATGCACAAAGTCTCCGGAACAGATCTATTCACCCTCAATGACCCACAGAAGTCAGGTAGTGCTCAAGTACCTCAAGGAATGTTATCTCTGCTTTTTATACTTATATGCATTTTCACAATACATTCTGCCTCAACGTTCTCTTAAATAGGGCCGTCAGCGCATGCAAAAGTCCCAAAAAGTGAATTACATGCCGAGGGGCAGGAAAAAAGCAAAGAAAGAAATTCTTGTATCTATGTTACATAGTACTTTATACTTTTCTTGTCTTCACGGTGTCCTAATCCCTCCGCCGCCGCGGGCCAAGTTGCTGCGTGCAGACTTATCTTCGGTGTCGTCGGTGAAGTCAAGAGTGATGTGACGGTCCCTTGCTGGTCCCTTGACCGGGCACATAGCCACTTCCCACGGGGTCGACCTTGTCAGTTGTTTTCAGGTCTTGTTCGGACGATAGTCCGCTGGTCATTCCTCTACATTACAATGGACTTCTCTAACTTCAACGGCGCCGAGCAAGCTCATATGACTAAGGTCATCGAAAAGCGGCAGGTAAGAGGAGGTTTCAGTTGGTGTTGTTGGTTTCTTACTGAAATGAGGACAGATGCAAGACTTTCTCAAAATGTACTCCAACCTCGTCGAGAAATGCTTCAATACATGCTGCAATGATTTCACGAGCAAGGCTTTGTCTACCAAAGAAGTAGTCTTTTACTCTTTGCCTTGTGTGATGACCACGTTGACACCAACCTCAGGAATCATGCATCATGAACTGTACGGAGAAATTCATCAAGCACTCGGAAAGAGTTGGTGCCCGCTTTGCAGAGCAGAATGCTGGTACGTACATGTTTTACTGACAACTTCTCAATCTAAGTTTCTGTAACAGAGGCGATGAACACGCAAAATCAGTCATGACGCGTGGACACTGCAGTCTCGAGTACATTCCACACCACTCAAAAGCAATATGTACTTTACTCAAATCCCCTAATACATACTCAGCTCTCGATGAGGCGAGTTTACTTGAATGCCGCCCGACTAGGACAAGACGCTTATCCTGTCAAGTTTTCGACGGGCATCCACCGCCCAACCCAAAATCATGCTTTATAGCTCCATGCGCTTGAACCTATTGCATTTCGCTCGCGGTTTCTTATCGCGACCCCTGTGACCGTGTCGAACTCGGGTTCATTTACCAGTCAGTTTTGCCACGGACGACTTGGACGTCAGTATCTGCAACTGGGTCGAAAGAGATTTTCTCCGAACGTATCGAAGTACATCACAAGTTGCTTATATTCATACTTCGCATTGCACAATCACTGCGAGGTCGGCAAGGAAGAATGATGCTCTACTGCTAACCAGGTCAAGTCGGGAAATACTACAATATCGGGCTGGCGAATGAAGAATGCTCCGAAATCGACATCATCTGTTAATGTTGTTGTTCTTCGACTCGGTGGGATAGCGTAAGGATGACGGA
Source organism: Crassisporium funariophilum (assembly GCA_014925845.1). NCBI lineage: Eukaryota > Fungi > Basidiomycota > Agaricomycetes > Agaricales > Crassisporiaceae > Crassisporium > Crassisporium funariophilum. Next base: position 1,602,536 of record JACGCL010000006.1, read on the forward strand.
GGATCCCCGTCCTGAAGTATAGGTGCATGGAGCACAATGATCAGAGACACGAAAAACAGCGTCCCATGATCCTCTGTTTTTAGGGAACCTGTTCAACTGCCTCAATAGGGGTGCAATGATTGCTCTGGCACCCAGCAAACCTCGCTTGTTGAGGGCTGCTTGAGCTTTTTGGAGATCTGTCTTTTGTGCGTGTTGATAGAAAGTTTCGTTGACCTGACCGGCGTACCTCTTCTCTTTGATTCCTGCTGAGTGCAACAGCCAAGTACAACAAAGGAACGCCATTCATTATATTGCCTCGATGTATAACTTGGAGGAAGCATTAAGATGTAAGTCAAAAAGGCATGACAGCTTCATCTATCTCGTTCGGAGTGGATCATCAGACAAACATGTGTTAGTACTAACGCCCCGAAGAAACTTGGCTGGTTTCAGGTCGCAGTTGTCGATCAATGTGTGCTGGTTGGATGGGTCGTACTACGAAGTGAAGAAACATCTTCAACCTTGACCTCCCTGACTAAATTAATTGGGGCATGGAGCCGTTTGTGAAAAATCTACTGGATGAAAGGTTTGAGTGGATAGCCAAAGGTCAAATCTGGAAATGCCTGGTTGAGCTGTGGGAGACGAATAGGACAGTCTGCTTTTTACTAGCACGATTCCTGGTGTTTCAGACTGGCAGGGCAGTTGGGTGTTTTCTTAAAGGTGGCTAATTAGATTTGGGTGTTCGAATGATTTCGTTGCCGTATTCCTTCGAATATGCATCGAATTTAACATGAATATGTAGGAGTTCGTCTGGAACATGGGTTTCCAAAAGCTTGTATTGTGTCGACGACTAGGTCAATCCCTGAGGGATATCAGATTCTCAAGTATAACCGATAGACTTCATATTGACTTTGGTACGATGCGAGTACATTCCTTACTAAATAGTAGCCCATTCTCATTGCATTCTCATTGAGTTTTCTATCATCCTCCGGTTTGTCCTCCGGCTTGAGTTACGTACAGTCACTAGTCACTGGTCACTTCTTGCAGGTCCCAGTACATGATGTAAGGCAACCTGCAAGGAGTGACTTACATCAGCGCACCGTTCATCTACAACAACCATATCTTTTACTTCTGCTCAAGAAAACGATGGCCACAGTAGCGCATTATATCTATTCACATTATGATCCAGAGGATCGTGAAGAATTGGAACGAGAGACGGGACAGGTACCCGAAGAAGTTGACTCCGCAGAAGCGTGGCAGAAAGAGGCATCACACATCGCACATCGTCAGCGTGCACCACCACCCCAGTTTGTGCCAGCGACTTTTGCATACGATGATTGGGGTTCCCGTCAAGAGAGCTCCTCAACACCATTGGAGACCTTGACAAGCACTCAAGGAAACAATCTTTCAGGGTGGTACCGATCCTTGACGAATGTAAGCACTAGTGGTGGCGCTTCGGGCTCCAGAGCTAAAGCAAGTCTTCCTCGCGCTGCGTCACTCTTATCGAAAGAACCATACGCTCCTATTCACAAAGCATCAGAGCCACTGAATAAAAACAACTGGTTCATCATGAAGGCTATCAAGTCGGAGCCTACATCCTCTGCCTATTCTGCTCCCAGTCTCGCCGATATCCTTGCCCGAGATCCACCGCCGTTGCCAACGGAGGGAAGGTATACACCACCAGTCTGGCTTGAGATAGGACCTTCCAACAAGGGCTTTGGGATGCTGCAACGTTCCGGTTGGAACGAAGGAGAAGCCCTTGGCCCCAGCATCATTCGTCGAAAACCAATTAAGGACATTCATCCCGATCAAGAAATCATGCCCATAACCACCAAGGGCAAAGGCAGAGCTCGTTTGAACCCTCCCAGGATGATTGTCCGCCCAAAATTAATGGAGGTGAAGATGGAAGATTTCGATGACGTGAGTGAGTTGCGCAGCGTCGATGTCATAGATCTTACCCTGTCGGATCCGGACACGGATTCTGATTCGAGCGTAAGAGCTGAAGACCGAAAGTCGCAATGCGATGATGCTTCTCAGCCAGAAGAAATCAAGAGTACTCCAAATGGCCATACGAGTCCTGTCGACATCGCTACTCATGGAGGAACAGCTCTTCTCACACCCATTGCTACCGTGCTCAAATCCGATAAATTGGGCATCGGTCTGAAGGCCAAAACTTGGGGTCCCTACAAGGCCTCGCAGAAACGCGTTACACATAACGCAGCGGCAATGGCCGCCCACGTTAAATCTGCGGAAGAAAGCCGGAAACGCAAGCAAGAACACGGGGGCGGCCATAAAGGGTTCGAGAAACGGCGGAGGAGAGAAGAAGACAGCCGTAAGGCACTACTGGCGTACCTAAAAGGTTGATGACTATTCTACTATGTACATAGTATTACATACAGCTGTATCAAGGAAATGTAGACTTGTTCGCTGTGAATACATTCCGTTCCATCTGAATATAAAGTTACAATTAGAATAAAGATCCATGAAGGACATGTGCGAAAGCAGATATGCAGGACTAACAGCGACAAGTTTGAGCAGAGACCCACGGAAACGTCTCGAGGTCGTAATCATGAAAGTAAATGGAAAACATCTATGAGTATCAAACGATGAAAAGGTACATAAAGAATATTCGGGAAGGACTTGGGAAGAGCTGCAATCTAAGACATCGCAGGTTCACCCCATACACCTTTGGCAGGCTCGCACTTGACCGAAGCAACGTACATTCGCAACCACTGCACCATCTCTTTGCTGATTTGGTTACACCTCGTTACATCTATCATCAGCAGCCGCTGAGGGCCGCCGAGGAGCGCAGAATGAGCGTTACGATCCTGTCGGTTTTTGATGCGTGCGTGATCCGCTGCGGCTGCAGAGGCTGTCGACACTATTGATGCGACGCTTGTATGGAAGCGTTGATACACTTGAGTGGCGGGGAGGCGGGATTCGACGAAAGTGCGGAGCGAATCCCAATCGAAGGACATACATCCATCGAGCGTCATAAATTCAAGTCGAGGACAAACCCAGGGATGGGTCGAGGAGAGGGCCTGTAGACGCTACATTAGACAACAAAGAAAGAAAAGCAAAGCCTTGCTACTCACCTTCAAAGAATGATGTGATATGTCCTCAATGTCCACGAGCTCTAACGTGACTAGTGACGGGAGTTTACGAAGAAGATTCATAAACTTCAGCTCGCCGAATAAGCAAGCCTCGATGCGCAGGTACTTGAGTGGAAGCCTTGTCAAGGCTTGTGCATAGAGTAGATGGAGCACAGGATTCACGTTTTCTAGGAAGGATAATTCCAGAGACTCGAGATTGGGAAACGATATGTGGCTCATGATCTCTCGTGTGTGCGCAATGCCTGCGTAGTAGAATGACGCTTTTTTCAATCGAGCAAGATGAATTTTGCTTGTTACTGGCGAGTCCATCTCGTCCTGCACCCTTCCCGAGCAGGGGCTCGAGTCAACGTCGGACATATTTCGCAAGGCAAGCTCTTCCAGTTCTGGACATTGACGGAGGATGTCAAGCAGGGTTGTTGCAGAAGGGGTGAAGGAATTGAAGTAACCGCCCAGTTTCAATACACGTAAACGAGCCATCAATTTCAAGTCCCACCCGAAATTGAAAGACGTGAGGGAACACGAACGCAACTGCGGCGTGCGTCCGTTGAATAGCGGCAGCGGAGGAGTCGAATAGTGGTCATCCTGCATAGAGTGAGACACCTGGATCGTGAGGTGTTCGAGCAAGGGTGCATCCTCTTGGCATCGAAGAAGCGCTGCATACGCGTGAGGACGATTGGGTACGCTGAGGTTGAAGGATCTGGTGCGCCACAAATGTGGCCGGAATATATCCATTGCGAGTATGACTTGCTCAGTGATGCTGCTTGTGTATTCGATACGTGGTCCAAAGTTCACTGTGATGTCCAATGGGCATGATTTCGATCTTGAAAGTCGCCGCCGTGCCTTGGCGAGGGAATCATGCGGGCTTACCGAAATCTTCGCCCACAACGTTGGTGTGTTTAACGCCACTTCCGCCCAATACCGACTGTCCAGCAGGTTAGACCGGTGTCGTCGGAGGATAAAATTTATAAGTACCCACCATACTAGCATCAGTGTCGGCACCATAACCGGGTTTTCATCGCCCATTTCCAAAACGCCAATGCTGAATATACTTGATAGAAGTTCGCTCGGAAGTCGTAGAACGGGAGACTGCAGCCTCACAGTGTGCTCTAGCTTGGTCTCCAGCTCGGCACGCTCCCTCAACAAGGCAGCCATTTTGGTGTCAATTATGCTTATGGCGTCCCTAAGATAGGCGATGGACATGAAAGCGGGGGAACGAGGGACGTAAAAGTCATCCGGAGTGTTATAGACTCGTGTCTTGATGGGTGAAATCGGGGGATAACCTTTGAGGGATGATCTACGACGTCTTGGGCTCGTGAACGCACTGGCAGGTATTCGAGAGTAAGTCGACATGGAGGGGGTGCGAGTGTCGAGCTGGGGCGGAGGACGTTCCCGTATTGGGTGATTGTTATTCCAATACAGTTTTATGCCTTAAATATACAGGGCAGGACCATGCAGATAGTTTTCGGCTCCAGGTAACCTGATCGAGTATGCGCGACAAAAGGCCACCGACCTGACGTCCTGATGCATGTCGGAAATGGCAATGAGAGATGCGGCAGATTTAATAGGGAAAGACTTCTTACCGTGAGCCCTTGGGTCAAGAAAAAGAACAGCCGCAAGCGAGGGTAAAATACGACATCTGCGAGGACATGCGTTGGCTTATAACGATTTGAGCGATCGCTAACTGATAAAGACGTACCTGCCCAAAGAGCTCCCCTGTGTTCCGCATAAGCACGAGGCATAAAGCATGCCGATGGGTTTCTCGCAGCTGGACAAGGGATCCAGGAAAACCTGATGGGTGACCTGCAACGTGGGATTTTGTAATGAACATCTGGAACACGAGGAGGACAACGAGGCAGGCTCAGCACAACGCTGCAAGATTATTTGGACGACCAACGTCCACTTTCGTCTTCCAACCCGTTTTCTCGGGCCACTCTCCCCCAAAATCTTGATCACGCAATAAACCGAACATTACTGCTCCCAATTCCATTTGGATGATTGTCAAAGATCCATGGCTTCCTATGCTTCACTAAGACATTTCAAAGGCTTTGCCGGCCTGCGTGGACTCTCATTGGACATGAATAATTCTAATATTGGCAATGATTGACTCCATGGTGAATGATTCCTCTATCTCAACTGCTACTCACGCGAGCGTGGTTTTCATCTGTGTAGCGATAATAGGAAAACTGACATAAAACCTACATGGATGGAAAATGACACGCAATCACAGGGGAAGGAACAAACGCTAGAGTGAGGATGGATTTTCTCATCAACGAGAACGCACTCACGAAGATGTCTAGGAAGATTGTCAAGACGCTGCCTGTCCATCATCCATCAGCCACGAAAGTTGCACAGCCATAACCTGCCGACTTACCTGCCAACCAACCTCCGTTCATGATCAGATAGTCCTTATCCATGCTCTTCGCGCATATCGACAACGAGTAGGTCGTGTTTCCGAAAATTGCAAAAAAGAATAATGCAGGAGACAAGCCTTCACATCGTGTTTTGAAATTTTTGGCTATATTCCAAGTCAGCGATTGGGATGAAGGTGATGAGGGGCCCTCTACATATTTGCGGAACGCGTGCACCGAGCTGTCCCCGGAAATGAATCAGATAACGGAGGAAAGAGAGCAAAAACTTGCTAACGAATAGCAAGGCACTCGACCAGCCTAAAACTTGGATGTACCACCATTTGTTTCCTTCTTGGGCAGGTTTGACGAAATCACTTTTATCCTGATCGTTTGTTATCCACCAAGCAGCAACACCCACCACAACGACAAATGCAAGTGCACATGCATATCGTATAATCAGCGTTTCTGCTGGAATGTAGTTGTTCATGTTTCTGTTTTCGGCGTTCAAGAGAGCACTACGCTCCGAGTCCTCGTTATCAGTGGTAGGCGCTGTTAGTTGGCATCCTCGCTTCCAACGGTAATAACAGATTTGGCACAGTAAGGTGAGATCGCAAGCCGTGTACTTCCGAGAACATAGGTCAACATTTAATTGTCGGGAGAAATGCAACGTTGATATACTCACATAAAGAGCGAGAATGATAAGAGTTGGAAGGAGCCCAGCCAATAGTGCGCCCGCCAAGTTTGTAAGATCTCCCAGAAGCCATATGACGACAAAAAGGACGCTAAGACCTTCACCCGATTGAAGCGAGTAGTTTTCATAGACCTGCGGAGAATATACGACAATCCTGCAGGACAAAAGAGTCAGGTGTGACCATCCCCCTGACCCCCTCGTGTAAATACCAGCATGCTATTGAAATCCATCCAAGCTAGTGAAGTTAATTAATCCAATGGCATTTGTGGTCGTAGTAGATGAACATACGACGCTGCTCGAGGTATCCCCAGTGAGCATTCTGAAAATAAACTAGGAGAGAGGTTGATTTGGAGAGCGAAAACAAGAATCATCTATTTTTCCTATCAACCGAGGGCGGCCATTTCGTGCGAGTTGGAGTGGTGTACATAGCCAATGAAGTGCCGCGGCATGCTCGGCATTTGGATGGGATTGCGTGACAGGCGCAGTGACACGTCTCGGCACGGTGCGCGTCCTATATTTCTCCAGCGACTCGAAACGTCGACTTACTCCAGCCATTATTCAACATGAACAACGGTCAAGAAGCTTTCCGTCGGCTGGCAAACCAACTCAGGTCAGTAGGTGGTAGTGGTGGAGGAGGCCCCTTACCAGGAGGTGGTAAAGGATTATTTGCAGGGAGTGGACTTCTCATCGCTCTCGTTGCTGGAGGTTTTGCGTTGAACGCTAGCTTATTCAATGGTGGGATGCGTTCTTCGGAGTATCTTGAACTGATGCTCACATGAAATACTCAATAGTTGACGGTGGTCACCGAGCAATCAAGTATAGCAGGTGGGACATTGCGCGATGCTGTCAGTTTGTACTCGCTCATTCCATATCCAAAGGTTGCACGGCATCAAAGAGGAAATTTACAACGAAGGAACCCATTTTGTTGTAAGCCGGAACTGTTTTAAGGATAACGGCGCGTCTAAGTGATATGATTAGGTGCCTTGGTTCGAATCACCCATCGTGTTCGATATTCGGGCTAAACCTCGAAATATAGCGAGTCTGACTGGCACAAAAGGTATCACATCCATCATGTAGATGTTCATAATATTGACCAGAGTTCATTATAAGACCTGCAGATGGTCAACATTACTTGCCGTGTCCTTTCTAGACCCAGTACCTCAGCTTTACCTACTATCTACCGCGAGCTCGGTAAAGATTATGATGAACGAGTCTTACCATCTATTGTCAACGAGGTACTCAAAAGTGTTGTCGCTCAATTCAACGCAAGTCAGCTCATCACGCAACGAGAAAACGTACGTGCGAAATACCCCTTGCATGGTCGCGAATTTTGACCAAAAACAGGTATCTCGTCTTGTGCGAGAGAATCTAACAGCGCGCGCTACTCGCTTCAACCTTGTCCTAGAAGACGTGTCGATCACCCACGTTGCTTTCTCTAGTGAGTTCACGCACGCCGTCGAAGCTAAGCAGGTCGCGCAACAGACGGCCCTGCGTGCCGCATACCTTGTGGATCAAGCTATCCAAGAGAAACAAGTGAGTGTGTAGACCAATCGAGTCTTTCGAGTCTAATAAATCTTTCAAGTCTATTATTGTTCGCGCGCAGGGAGAGGCCCAGAGCGCCGAATTGGTTGGAGAATCTTTACGCAAAAACAAGGGATTCCTTGAACTTCGTCGACTTGAAGCTGCTCGTGACATTGCCCAGGTTCTATCTCAGTCACAAAATAAAATCATGTTGGATTCCCAGAGCTTACTTCTCAATGGTACGTTTATCCTTCGAATCTCTCTTGTTATGCGTCTCAGACGGTCAATGCAGTTGCGGGAAGTGACGCCAAGGATCTCCTGAAGGTTCAGTCGAAGTGAAATTGTCATCTACATAGCATGCTATTTCTCGATGAACCAAGTTGTTGACAAAGCCACATCCTTCTCGTATTTGGCACAGTTGCCTGAAGGAAAAGTACTTTTGTGTCGGGACGCCTGCTGACAATTGGACATGTAATTTCAGGAAGTAAACTTTACGTCCGAAGCGGAACCACGAAATATCAGTCCAGTTGATTTGCTCACGATAGTGCCAAAGCACAGAGTCTCAGCACTCATTTCGATAAAGTAAGACTCTGGCGATTGTACAAACGCTCACAACCCCCCTGCGAAAGTGGTCTTTTGCGGGAGAGTAGTGTGTGGCTAACATGGTTGACCCGCATGCCTAGTTTCAGCCATGAACGACGTACAGTCCGTCATCTTTGAGAGATTCGAAAGTGTTTCTCACATAGCACTGTCGAGTCTCCAAGCAAGTTGATCCTATGTTCGCAAGAAGTCTCGAAGATGCTGAATTGGAAACTTACAAGATGTATCATAATTGTACCGTCGATTTCCGTGTGTGTGAGCCGTCGCTTTATCTCAGTATGTAAATTGGATAAGTTTCCAGCAAGTAAGGTCGTCGGATATGTCTTGCCGGTCCTGTCAACGCCTACTTGTTTCTTGACATACCGACTCTAGTTCTGCATCAATCGCCAGGTATGAAAACGAGTGCGGGTACTGTTGAGATTGCTTCTATGATTGCACTTCTGAGACGCCTTGCGGGCCAACTGGTCTTTTACTGCGGCAGCTGAGTCGAAGAGCACCGAAAATCGCCAGTCACGGCCAAGCTGAATTTCAACTAAGCCAGGGAAGGTACAACAAAGAGATCCGAGACGTTGGGATATGAACAAGTCCCAGTGGCCCAATGTGTGGCCTCCTTGCGCTCACAACTAGTCTCAAGCCAGGAAAACAACCACTAGTACAGTTCTGTTCATCCAAGGACTTAACAAGAGTGTCAACATTCGCAGTATGGATGGCTGCATATTTTGTAGACGCACAGATCATAGGTCTACACCAACACAGAGATGGATCTTGCGTCAATCAGAGGCATCTGTCTCTTCTAAGCGTTTCCGTTTTTTCTTCTTCTGCTTCTTATTCGACTCTGCAACGGGTTCTGGTGCAACGACGCCTCCCATCACTTCGAGGTGTTTGCTAGACCGTGAGGACGACAGAAGATCAACGGGTTTTTTCGGGCGAGGAGCTTGGTCATCTTCCTCCGCCTCAGCTTCATCGACCTTTGAACATGGTCTCAACCGCTTCTTTTTTTTCTCCTTCCTTCGTATACGGTCAGCTTTGATCTCCTCCTTTGTTTGTGAGAGTCTTTCATGGTTTGAACTGGAACTCGGTGACGGTTCCTCAGTGTTATCTTGCCCTGGGTGTCTCGCCTGCTTGTGTCTCTTTCCTGAAGCCGCAAGGTTTCTCTCCTTCTCCTTTTCCTCTTTCCGCCGCCTTTTTCGTTCCCTTCGTTCAACGTCCTTCTCAGATTCGTCCTTGGATTTCCCCTTTTCCTTTTTCTGTCGTTTTTTCGACGGATTGGAGGCCTCGACGTCGACAATCAAGCCTTCTTCAACGGTTTGGTTTGTTTTAACCACGCTGAAACTTTGATTATCAGAGCCTTGAGTAGCAGGAGCGTCAGATACCAGTGAAGCGAGGCGTTTTTCGTCTTCAGCGATAGTATCGGGGCCAAGTACAGGCCCACGGAAAAACCTCGAGTATAGTCCACTTCTTGCAGCGTCCCGCTTAGCCAAGGCCATCAACGAGAGGCGAGAGGTCTGAGATCCCCAGGGGTTGTCAGGTGTAGCGGTACCTGAATCTACAGACGTTCCATCGACAGGTCGGCGCGTGGAGAGGATCCCAGTGGATGTGCGCTTCATTGTATTATTTCCGGCATTAGAATCGTCCTTGTTTTCGTAAGTAACATATCTGCAAGATTAGGTGATAGAGAGCATACCGATACTGCACCACTGTCATTTTCATCGTCACTGAAGCATTTTACTTGGATGGACTTCGCAGCTGCAGAGAATAGGCTTAAATATTGAGGAACAAACCATGCTAGATTTAGTTTGGCCTTGATTCCTAAAAGTGCAGTACTCACTGATCCCAGAATGGGAAAGCTTCATCACGATCTTTGCCCAATCCTGCCAGAGTTTTCTTCTGGGGTATAGCAAGCGGTCGGCTGATTGCTCCTTGACGAAGTCCGGTACCTACTCCGCTCCATCCTTGGGCTACTAGGTATGAGTGGCCATCTAGAGGCATTTGATCATATACTGGGTATGTAGGTCAACGGATGCCCAAGTCGATATCCGTCGGCAAGACTCTATGGCCACGCAATGACAAGACTTATTAGGAGGTTGTCAAAGAGGCAAGGTTTTGCACCGCACAGAATCAGACAGAATCTGGTGGGGTAGTCACCTGACCATCTCACTTTCGATCTCATCCCATTCAACCTGGGGAAGCCGGCGGACGTACTTATCTTTTCCGAATCTTTTGGATTTGTATTATATTCGTATGGGAGGTCGCTATCGTACAACTCGTAGTAATGTGAGAAGAAGGAATTGATCCAAAAAGAAAGAAAATGTGACTGTACTTGACGGAAAACGACAAGAAACAAGAGATGTGGGGGTGATACTGCTTTTAGTTGTAACCAATGGATGTAAACATCTAACGAAGCAATATATACAATGCAACGTGATAAGTTTGCACGGCACTCCCAGCCTTGGTCAGGAGGATTTCTTCGACGATATCCGAGGTCGTGGGGGGTGAGAATGGGCGGATACTTTGGATACGTTGTACAAGGTCTAAAATATGCTAAAAGCATTAAGCTCGTGCACTCCTCCATGCACTCTGCATGGCAATACGTCTGGCCTGTGAAGCAACAAAGCTCTAAAATCAGTAAACGGAACCATCCAAACAGTTTATTAGCCCACCTGATCAAGAGATATCGAATCTTCCCTCAGCTCAACCTTTTGTCTCCCATCATCTTCCTCCTCCTCTTCTTCATCAAACACAGATTTTGCAGCTCCCACTCTCATTCCCCCAAAGGCCGCTTTCCCACCAGCCAACGAGAAGGGTGTAGAAGCTACAGCAGTCCCAAACACACTCGCCGTTTTCGGTGCCCCAAATGCTGCAAAATCCGTGACGACCTTCCTTGGCGGCGACGAAGGCGCTACGGTCTTCGGTGAGGAAGGCGTCTTGGCTGGGGATGAATGGGAAGAGTAGGAGCTGTAGCTGGCGTATGAGCTGCGGTTTAAACTGTGTCGGGCTTGAAGATATTTGTCCGTGAATCGTGTACCATGTACCTAGAATGAGGAAGTTAGTACTTGAGGTACGCAGCAAGCTGATGATTGAGATCATACTCTTTTGAGTAACGGCCGTGCTTCCTCCAAAGATGGGGCTTGCGTGAAAACCGCGACATTATGCTTAGCGTCCTCCGATTCCTTGTATATACTTTCAATGACAACCTTCTTGGTGCTCTCGTTTCTAAGCAATAGCTTTTCGTGCAATTCGCGAGCAACGTCGTCAACACTTTCGTTGTTGCCGAGAATGCGTTGTGCAACGGCATGCCCCACTTCCCGCACCAGGCGCTCCATGTCCAAGTTCTCAAGGACACTGCCAACAATGGCGTGGGTGAGCAGGTCTGCTGTCAAGAGCGGGAGCATGAGACCAGAGGTGATGGTCGTGATAGCTTCGTAGAAATCGGTCGCATACTGCGTCGTGCTTGGTAAGTAGGATTCGTAGATAAAGTCGTAGATTGGATGCATACCGAATACCCGCTTAGAGCAGGCTCGCAGGCCACAAAGAACTAGCGGTATTATTAGGATATTTTGTGCATGTTTGATCAAGGACCAAACTTGCTAAAGTAATTCCGCGACTAGCCATCAAGCGAGCCAATTGCAAAGGATCGTGCCCATCAGGAGAGCCATCGTCGAAACCTGCAAAACATCAAGATGTTACGTTGTGTACAGCCAAAGGCATTGAGGTCGTATCTTGACGCACCATCTCCATACTCTCCAATACCATGAGGAGGTGCGTCGGCGATTAAAACCACCATCTTGCTCGCGTACTCTCTCCAATCCATATTGAGTGCCTCCGCCAATGCAGCAGTGACAGCTTCAGGACCGTCCCCGCCCCCTGAAGCGTACAAACCCGATAAATGCTTGTGCACTTGGCTGATATCGGATGAAAAGCCAAAGTTCTTGGTCACATAGGTGTGGTCTTGTGGTGGATGATCGCGAAATGCGACAAGGCCAACTCGGAGGTCCTCTTGACTCTGTAGTTTCCCCGATTCAAAAATATGGGCACAGATGGACTCGATGTTCTTTGTAGCAGATGATATGTAGGTCCCCTGACTACCTGTACAATCTTGAACGAAAACTAGGTCTCTGGGAGAAAGTAAGACTAATCAGCGATCTGACATCCGAATACTTGGGAAAAGGAGGAAACATGCAGTTGCTTTCGACCTGGATCACCAGTAGTCGGTTGCGCGTTGGACGCGGTTCGGTCTTGAAAAGGTGGTTGCAGACCGTAGCCTAATCCCGAATCCATACTCATATCTTCATCCATGGCTGCTCTTCAGTTCAGTAAGATATGAAGACTTGTTCCAATACGCGATGGCTTGAGATGGGTGTTTATAAGATGTACGAACGGATGCTCAAGTGAAGTGCGTAGTTCAGTAGATCGATGGTTATGACTGCCAGTTACAAGCCAGTCTCGCCACAAATGTCCAACAGCAGAAGTCCAGCCACGAGTGAACAATGCAGCTTCAGATTCGGATCTTACACGTCGGCTTTCGGACCACCTTCTCACGGAACCAAACATATCTATATGCTCTAATATAATCATTACACCTCTACTTCTTCGATCCAACTAGCCATGTAGCCCATGGCGTGGTCCAAGCAGGTAATCCTCCACCTCCGGGCCGTAGAAGCGTCCGCAATAGCACTACTAATCCAGCAGCACATCCACCCACTATCGCTGTGAGTGTAAAATACATTCTCAAACGAGCAGCCGCAGTCATCGCCCGGTCAGCTCCTCCTGGTATTGATGATAGCCTATCTCGTTATTTTGAGTCAGTCATCATCGAATCATGATTGGAAAGAGCATCTTCGACGCACGGCTTCATTGCAATGCTGCATATCGCATGGAACACGTCGGCGGTCTGCCCTGTTTTCACACTGACAGCAACAGGTACCTGCAAACCTAAACGTCTGCAATACACATCTGGTTGCACCTCATGTCGCTGAAAATGGCATGAGGCGTGGCTTTCGGAGCGTGGAATGCGTACACATACCTGCAAAGCCAAGTCCAGGTCTGACTTGGTGGCGACAAACAGTGTCGGTATATGATCTAGGCTATATTGTTGCTGATCCGAGCATTAGGCAGATTTTCCAAATCTAGCAACGTAGACTTACTCGTAAATTGCTGATGTATGAGAAAGAGTTTGTGTCACTTGAATCATGAATGTAGGCGATGACATCCGGTATATCCGTTTTCTTTTGGTTTCGCAATGTCTCCGCTTCGTAACGTGATCCGAACTCCTGCAGCTAAACAAAACATGAGATCGATCAACCCAAAGCAAGAGCAACACGCACCACAAGGTACTTTTCAGAGCCATCAATATCCACAGAATTCACCACACTAATCATCTTGCTCGTAGGCTCATACGAGGGGTTGAAGGATTTCCCAGCGAACGCCCTCAGCAATGAGGTCTTCCCAGATCCAGCTGCACCACAGACATAACACAAGAAGACATTCCTCATCACCTTTCCTTTCCGTCGATCAATCTTACGTGGCCTCGTTACTTGCAGAGCACTTGTTCTCGGTTCATTGGGGTATCCGAGATAGGCCAGGTAGGCTAGGGTTGTTTTGTGGTCAAGAAGTGTGGTCATGCTTTAAATAGTGAACACATGTTGCGGCAGAACGAACCGAAATTGAGACTGACCTCCATTGCGCTAACCAGCCTTGCAGGGTGACTGCTCCCGATCCGTCTGATAATGTTGTGTCAGGAAAATTTTGTGCTGCCCATGGATTGCCGGGTGAAGTGTTGAAAACTTCGTTCAGTTCTGACGTTTTAAGTGCTCCATCTTGGTCCTGTAAGAAAACATTCGTTTGCAAGCCGGTTAGTTGTGAAAGCTATGATGACTCGCACCTTGTCAAAAATTTCGAAGATGTCAGTAAAAAACTGGTATCCTAACGGGCTGAGCTCGACAGAACAATCCGAAGGGACGTCGAACCTACGAAGATCAGGTCAGCACCGCATGGTTATCTAGTGTAGACAGAAGACGCACTTCGGCAGCAGAAATGATTCCATCAACCGCAAATCTTCTGCGTAACCGAATTTCCTCAACACTGTCCATGTCGTTTCAAGTCGTCCGCGTTGAATGAAAATAGTATGAAGGTAAAGGAAACCTGCTTCTGTCAGGCCATCATCCCGTACACCACCCTCTGCATGCTCTTGAACCATAGCTTTGATACCCTCCAGCTCTTGTAATTGCAGAGGTGCATCGAAGCATTTTCGCTACATCGCCTTCCTTTAGCGGTGACTGGCAGTATCAACCGAAACAGACCCACTTGAAATTCATTGAGCTCCGAAGCGTCCAGAATACCGTCCTTGTTCGCATCGCATAGTTTGAAAATTCTTTTCAGCGCGGCGATACATGCGGGTTTTAGCACCTAGAAGACGGTCAGGCAGACGAGACACGGTTCGGCGAAGGACGGACATGGTCACGCGAATCATATAGAGGAGCTGTTGGATGCAGAACGGCTTTTTGTGCAAAATAGAAAACCTCAGATACGTTCAGAGGGAGTTTCGCTGAACATTCAACACATGTTTCGACCTCCTGCATGACCAAGGATTTTAGAATCACGAAGAATACTGTATTGGTTGGAATATGCTATTCACCTTGAACTCATTCATAATAGGTACTATTTCATCTTCCAAGGCCTCGTTCGTCACTTCGCCGCCCCGCAGGTCGATCTTGTTTCCTACCAGAATAACTGGTACCTTGATACACACACATGAGCCGTCTGAAGATAATGAATAGAAATCATCACAAAGCACATTGACTCCTAATTGACGAAAATGTGGCAGCCAATATGTGGGTATTCGATCAAACGACCCGGGATTGTCAATAGAGTATACGACGCAAATAACATGTGCTTTCCGGATTTCTGACTCTAAGTGGATGCGGTCTTGCGGCGCAGCTGTCAAGTAACGATTCAGAGTCGAGGTAAATGGGTCGATAATGGCATTTCGAACCTCCAGAGTCGACGATGTACGTTGTGACATTCTCTGGGGTGACTTCTGGCGGGATGGTTACTTCCGGGACGATATGTTGGACCTAGACGCATGACTATAATTTAATGATACTTGAATCACGACCGCAACGCAGCGCCTCACATGCGCGACAAAAGACTCCTTGATGAGAGAGGTGACAATTGTGCTCTTCCCCACACCCTCTGTAACATAATGAATCAATGAGTGATTTCGGCGCACGCACTAAGGTTGCTCACCGTCTCCGACTAGCAGAATGCGAACATCTCTTCGCATAGCCCAAAGTAGCCGTCTGGAAGATATGCAAAACGAGGGTGCTCCGGAAAGTTGTTGGGAGGGATGTAAAGTAGCAGTAAGTAATTGAATAACAAGGTTGCTTCTGCCTTTCTGCCGCGTCAATCTTCCGAGAACTGAAATGTGTAACACGTGATCTTCTTTTTGAACACCTTCAGGGTCATGCACAGTCAACGTTGCCTATCTACATGTTTGACACTTGACTCAATCACGGACCCGGAAATTCGTTGACTATATAACCCCTCAATACACTCAGCTGTCTATACAAAAAACTACACACTACACATCACTTCTTTCCAGAACCCCAGCGTAGATTAACCTTCGGGCCGACTGAAAGCGTATTCTTGAATCATCCGACGAGGCAACACGCGTGCGTACAGCTGATTCCATTCATATAAGAACTAAGAAATAACTGGGAAGATAAGTGAATAAAGCCCACCCACCATGAACCTGACTCTTCTACCAAGCGATATCGTTATCCTTGTCCTCGAAATACTTGGACCGTCTGAGCTTGCAGCTTTATCTTTGACATGTAGAACGATGCATTTCATCGTGAGTTATGCCCTTTCTCTCTACGTTTTGGTCGAAATTTCAATTTTGGCTGAGGCTAGGTGACAGAAATCGGATGGACAAGCTACCTCCGGGCCCACCCTCGTCCATCATGCAGCCTCTCCCAGACAAGATTTGTCTGGTCACCCCGAATCCGCGTTCGATATGATGTCATGTCGGACGCTGCCTGGGATCGTTCAGATTTCATTGCACGACCACTTTCCCGAATGTGGCCTGGAAAACTCCAACCCATTCTTGCAATCAGCGCCTCTCGACTCATCGTGGCTGCTGGAAGCAATCTGTACTGCTACACTTTTGGTCAGGGGAATGATACATTGGCTCCCTCGGTGATCTTCGAAGGACAAATATCATTATTGCGATCTCAAGAACTAATTCGCAACATCACTGGTATCACATTTGTTGACGATGGATGCCTGGACAGGTCACTCCACGTCGCATTTCAAGATGGTGCCATTGAACATGTGGTGTTGACACAAATCCCTACCCTCAATGGTCAATCCTTGTCCATAACCATCTCACGGACGAACCTAAATCCCATGCCCAGTGGCGACTTTGTTGAAAGTCTATCATCGGAGGCAAATTCTATTCTTTCTTTATCCGCCAACGGTTACGTGAGATTGGGAGACCATCGCTCAGAACACGTCGACTCGATGGATTCTGTCATAGAGCTTAAGTCTCGGAGCTGGGTTTCCCATTTGTGTCTGCAATCCTCCACTCCTTATGCGGCGTTTGGCACGGCATCCACAACCCCATTAAATGTATACCCAATCATAGATGGTCAGCTCTCCTCGCGACCTCTTGCAATTCTGCATACTAGGAAAGGCGCTGAAATGCCCGTAAGTCAGCGTCCTTCATCCGCTGTTTACGGTGTCACTCGCGGTCCCTTGAATTCCCCCTGGGGCTCGTCTCCACAAATCCTAGTCTCCGGATGGTTTGATGGTCAAGTCAGATGCTATGACCTACGGTCATCGTCAAGGAGCACTGCAGAGTCAAGTTACACCGCTACAGCAGGGCCAGCAGCTCTGCGTCCCGTTCTCTCTCTTGCTGACCGCTGGTCGTACGAACCGATTTACTCAGTTTCCTGTGGTGGCGGTTCAGCCAGTCACATAGCCGCTGGCACTGCGAGACACAGTGTCGTTTCCTTTTGGGACGTTCGGTCACCAACTACCGGTTGGAGTGTCCACGCGCCTGGTAACGATTCGTCCCCGGTTTACTCTGTTGTCCTCGAAAGCTCAAGACTGTTTGGCGTGACGCAGAGTCGGCCTTTTGTTTATGATTTTGTGAGTCTATCTTGACCTTCGGTTATTAATGTGATCTTTACTCTTCGCTCAGGGTCCTGGAGTCACCATGGACACATATCCGCCCATACCTCAAGCCTCCCGAGGAATAGATAATCTCAAACAGAAGAAAGGCTCAAATCGTCTTACATACCACGTATTAAGATACGCACATAATAGCTCAGGCCTTTGCAACGAACATTGAGGGTCTTTCGTCAATTCCCCCTGATTCGCCAGTCCTATAATCGTCGAGTAGAGTGATCCTTTATATTTTCATTATAGAAAATTGTTAATGTTCAATGCTAAGAATTACAGGTTAGAAACAGCAGTTATAGTTGTAAGTAGGAGCCGGTGCAATGAATGAAACATCGAAAGGAACAAAGCAAGGTATAAGAACATTGGTCGTAGGCCCAAATTGAGGAGATAAGGAAGAAACATGAAAAGAGAATGTCCGTCACTCAATGGAGTGAAAACAGCCTAAATAAATAACAAAATTCGCTAAGCGAGTGAAACCGTCGTTATGAGGTGGCCTGGGGTTGAGATTGTGAACGAGTTGCCCAACTAAAGAGCTGTCGCATATCACTAGTAGGGGCTGCTTCGGTGGTGTGTTTGGGTTCCACCAAAAGACTGGTAGGAACGATAAGTATGGAATGACTAGACCAAACCAAAAGGAAAAGACTAACCTCCGACGATAGAGATCTTGAAGGTCACCATGATGCTTGGAATTCTCAAACGCGACGTTAAGGTATGCTTGTACTTCTGGAATGGCTTTCAAATTGTATGGAACTTGGAATCGTTGCATGTCTGAGAAGGACATATGAGCCTGGGGTCTGCACTTTGGACGAGACGACTGTGTTACCTTGTACGATCCTGGCTAGTTTATGGTATTTGTTGAAGTTGAGCAATTTCTTACTAGGGTCCCCGGGTGATGCCCGATGCGAAGGATTCCCTTCCCGGCAGAACGTAACATCAGTTAGGTACAAACCTAGCACAAAACGGTCAGCAGCGATCCTAAAAAAAATAGCATGATTCATACCCAAAAATGGCACAGCAGGAGGAGCCGTGTTACGTAGTTTGCTACGATACTCGTGGTAATTTCGGCTGTGATCAGCCAGTCTTCTCAGAGCCTCGAGCTGAACCTTGTACTTTTGTGGAAGTCCCTGAGAAGGCGAAAAATGTTCAGAGATGAAGTACGGCCGTGAGGTCATTCGATGCTCACAAGCCAAGTTTGATGGAGCCGGGAAATAGTCGACGAGTCTAGGGCTGCAAGTATTGACCGCGACGTGCTATAGTTGTTGAGTCCTGTGCAACGCTGGGGAAGGAAATTGAGTGTCAAAAAATGAACAGGCAGTACTAGGTAGCTCACATCAGCAACCTTGACGAAGAATTTGACCAGGTTGGTGCGTTTCTTGATGTCTGGCTCGTTCAGAATACTTTCCGCCACCCAACCCGTGATCACGGTACTCAGAGAGCTCACAGCCCTCACATTGACAGGATGAGCGGCACCCTCCTGGCCAGTTTCCAGAATCTCTTCTGGGAGGATTGCGCAATAAAGGTTGCATTCCATGATAGTCAACTGCCGAGATAGTTCCAGAGCGTCGAAGTCGGTAACAGAAATGTTGGCGAAATCCTTCTTCCTGAGAGACACAAGCAGCGTTTTCGTCATTGTTGGGCGAGGTATTTCACTCGTCGGTGTGATGGCACTTGGAGGATTGATGGACATTCCAGGATCACGGCTGCGATCAGCCTTTAGGCTGATTGTAAGTTCAGATGATTGTCTACGCATGTTTAGGAGGTCTAATATCCGCTGAGCTGGACCCGGGAAGAGAATGGCTAGTCCATCGCGAGTAAACGTCGTCAACGCAGGCAGAGCAACATCGTCGATCACCGGTCGCCAGTAAAGCTCGACCCACATCTTGATAAAATTCGACACGCGAAGTCGTACCGGAATGCCCTTTCGTTGCTGCCAAAGATGGACATCTGCATCTGTGATTCCTTGCGGGGGAAGCAGATTATACCGCGAGATAATAGCATCCACAAGGTCTGAAGGAGATGAGAATAACCGGAAAGTCAAGAAGAAAACAGCAGCGAAAGCGGGATCGACGATGCTATCGTGTGGAGTCATCTTTTCAACTAGGACATCCATGGTTGCACCAACAAGATGACCCTCGCCGTTATAAGCAACGTCATCGAGTGAGTAATCATGACCAAACATCCACGCAGAAGGATCTTGGTTGTATTCAGGGATAGGTTCGAGAGGCACATGAGGAAGCTCCCCATGAACGATCTTCTCTTCCAGGGACCTGCCCGTAGTATGACCTCGGGCACTTCCTTCCCATGTTGTACCATCTTCGTCAGTTTGAGAAAACGAAGTCGGAGAAGGTAAATCCGGTTCAACTGATGAGTAAGAAACGACGATAGGGGTGACTTTCCCCTCATCTAGAGAAGTGCCATGTGTTTCGTCCGAAGGTACCCAGGATGATTTCGACAAACTGCTGTTCTCAGACCCGGATGAAATTTCCCGTCCTCGAATTGCCGGTGAAGGCGTCTGTGCCTGAATAGTGAGGTCTTCATCCTCCATCCCATTGAGATGGTAACCGTTCTTGGCTCCACCCATACTGACGGATTTCGCGATGGGTGTAGGTTTGGCGGGTGTAAACGGCTGTGCCATGACGTTGCCAACGTTGGGCAAATTGACTATAAAGGGTCTGTCACTAACAGAGCGGGTTAGACAAATCTTTACGGCTGCAACGCAGTCTGCACCAGCTTTCAACGCCCCTGTGGCAGATCGCAGCAAGATTTGTTTTTCAGCCTCTTCCGACATGGTCGGGGGAAGTGAGAGGGTCAGAAGTCGTACCGACTCTGCCAACGAACTCGTAACGTTGTATAAGCCCTCTTTGGCAGACTTCAGATTGCCAACTCTGTTCCCAGGAATATCTGGGTGTTGCATGACTGCCTCTACAATTGTGAGGAGTTTACAAACCATCTCCACGATCTCCTTCACCAGGTCGTACAGCACGCCTGTACTTGATGCATGAGATGTTCGAGAATGCGAATGTGCGTGACCAATGAAAGCTGCAATAGTGGAAAGGTAATGATCATGTGTAAACCGCAGGGCCTCCATGACCTGTGCTGCAGTAGATGGTCCACAAGGAAAGGGCGGTGGGGAAGGAGACATAGATTCTTGCGAGGAGAAAGAGGACGCAGACTCAAGACTGCTGATGGAGGGCCCCGCTTTGTGTTTACTGGCAACGCGATCTCGCAGAAGATATTGTTCCTGCCTCGCACGAGCGAGCGATTTCGCCAGACTGCCAGGGCTTGTAGCGGGATCGGGCCGTTCCCTTGAACGAGGTCCAACAATACGCATGCCGGGTCTGACCACCGTACCATCTGGGTTCCGGCCACGATGCTGCGTAGGAGTCCGTGTGGGTGAATCATAATCGCCAACTTGGTCGTGATCGTTGTACGCTTGATTGCCTTCCGTGCCTGGTGTGGCAGTCCGAGGAAGATCCTGTTCTTCAGGCAGTTCTATCCCGCATTTGACGGCAACAGCCAGAAAAGCTCGCACATGAGAGAAAACCTGTCCTCCGAGCCGGAGCATGTTCTCCACTTCAAGGTCCTGTGCATCTCCTTCCAGGTTTCCTTCGGATGCCCTTCTGGCTTGGGCAACAAGGGAGGCCAGAACTCTCAATATTCGCCTGCGCTCATTAGTTAGCACAGAGAAACGCTGCAAAATCAGAGCTTCGCGGTCCAGAGTTCCCGTAGCAGTTAAAATGGACCGGACACATGAAATTATACAGGCGGTGGCTGGTTGAAAATGCGTAACGCGATTTGCACGTACGGCATTCTGTAGAAGGGAAAGACCATGTAATAGTGGTACCATTAGAGGTGGGCAATATGGGTCCATATCGTCGTCTAATGACTCGGAGTCCGAATGACTACGTTCGTGGCCTTGATGTAAAGTGTGGCTTTTGGAAGACGTGGTAACCCATGATGTTGCAGAGGCGGAAGATGGATTGTATGCATGTCCGCGTTTACTCTACCTTACATTAATTCCAGATCGGTGAGGTTTGAAAGTGAATATGGCTCACTAATTGTACGCCCAAGGGTTCTTCTTCCGTCAAAGAAGTTATCTCTGCGTTGACATAGTTGCTGGGGAACCAACCTCTGCGACCTTCGAGTTCACCATCCCACCAACCACTCGCATCGCGATTCAGTACATGGATAACCTGGCCGGCTAGGAAGGAAAGGCATGTATTGTCTCGATGCTGGGCATAATCGTGCATCGCAAGAACGTATTCCGGTCCCAGGCGGACGGTTTCGTCAAAAGCAGGGCTCGCAGAACGTGAGCGTGACCCCTGCCTAGAAGATGGTATTGTAAGGGAAGTGGTAGACGCGTTCGTCGAAGAAGATGTTGGGGAGATTATAGACAATGAAGACGAGGTAGATGCATTAGAAATGCTGCGTCCTCGTCGTCCAGCATTGCTAGGTCCTGGCGAACGTGAAGAGGGAGAGATGCTCCGCTTGCGGAATTGTGCCTTGGCTGACGATGGACCAGCAGTCATGCCAACGGTGGTGGTATCAATTGCAAGGCGAGAATACATTGCTTAGATGGTTATGAAGCTCCGGTTTGATATATCTGGAGGAAATCATGCGAAGTGAATAGAAACTCAAAAGTGGGTTGCAAGAGTATTCTGGAATTATTGTTTCTTTGACGTACCAAGTGGTATGAATGGTTTCCACGTTCCGCACCTGCTGCAGAAGAGAGTCGCAATGGTATTATGCCTGAGGAAGTGTTTGTGATCGGTGAGATAAATCGAGTAGGATTTAAGATGACGGACCAGGCCAGTACAACAATGAGTATTGAAACAGTTTCGAGAAGGAAAGTCGAGTCCAACAGCCAGGGCGATTGACGTATAATGGAGTAGTGGCGACCGCAATTTGAATTATGGAATATGGCGAAAGGAATACAGGAAATGTTCGCGTGAAACTTGAGTAGACCCGGTGGTTTGGGGTTACACTCAATACGGACAGTATACAGATATACAGCGATGGTATCTGGGGATGAAGAAGAGTGAAAAAGCAAGCTCGAGCGCTCCTCTAATGGCTCGCAACAGCGAGGACCAGTTCTATCAAATCTCACAGACCAGAACCTGCGACAAATCAAACGGTGACATAACATCGCCAAACATGACTTTGGTATCACGCAAGGTCCTGCCTGAACTGGTTCTCAGTCCAATGTTTAAGACGGTATTCTGCAAGGCTCTAGATATTATGCGCTTATATCTATATCGAACTTGTGCCATGACATCTGTTTTCGCGATAGCAATGATCACGGAAAGAAAGCCTGACCCTAATTTACTACTTATCAGGTGGTGATGTCGAACATCGCCCTCAAATGGCACCTACTGTTGCAGACGCCGAAGATCACCGAGGACTCGTGTCTGACACTTGGACCTCGAAGCCAGCTTGCTCGAATCAGTACAAGATATACCAGCCTTGTCAACGAGGCTCACTCTATTTTCACTCCAATTCCCAACCTTTGTCACGGTGCTTGGATCGTCCCGCGTTCCGGACCGCTAGCGCCAGAGCTTGTCATTTTTACTACCCAGCTCATTATCTGGTTTTATGAGATGGACATCTAGAATTCAATGCGCAAGCAGCCGAGCAGCGTCTGTCTGAAGATTTGTCCGATACAGCCATTTATCGACGCATGCCTGTTGCACTCAGCCACCAAAAAGTCTCTAGGGCCTTCAAACTGTTATTCAGCAATGCTTGTGCTGACGGCAAGCATCTACTTCGGCTTCTCACCGAACGTATTCGTTCTGTTCTTTTCACAGTCGTTGTCTACAATCTGGGAATTTAATTTACCTACAAAAATCCGTAGTTGACATTGTAACCCAACAGAGAGGCTCCGGGTCAATTTATCATAAAGATCAGCCTCATGAAAAAGGATAAGTTCAATGAAATCCGACCCTGAAATATGTTCTAACACGAACACTGCTCTCTTCAAAGTCGGTTGCTTGGGTTCGTACTCCCGGAACGTCCACATCATCTACCATGTGGTGGGCGGCTACTTGGCTAGGTTATCAAAATCTTGCGGTAGATCCCGATCATGTACCTTCCACCATCCGTGCGCAGTGCTATCCCAAAAGAACTGATTTTATTAATGGCCCTTTTCATCAACTTGTTCCCTCAATTCTGACCTATCTCACCGCACCGAGGCTCTTCTCGCTTCGTCTTCACTGTGTCCACGCGTTCAGCCTGGGAGGCCAGTGGTGGCGCAGTGTGACGCTAATAAACAATTCAAAGAGTCTCGATCATGATGACACTAGCCGACCTATATAACTTTTATCATGTCTCTACTCATGCACACACGAATCTGGGTCCCCTTTTCGACCCCAAAGAAACCATGAGTTTCTCGGCTCCATCTTCGTCATCCTTCTGTCATACAGAGCTGCAGCGATCGCTCAAAGAACAGAAATTTGGGATCAAGGCTTTCTCTATGGTCTGTTCAGCTTCTGCCCATCAAGCAACGGCATCGGTTTCGCTCCTCGAAGGTCAAATAATCATCGTCCAATTGACGACCCAAGGGTTTTCTGTATGATACCATTCTCAGTCGAATTTTTGACCGCTCATTTTGGTAATTAGGTGGTGAATTCCACTCGCGAATCCAAAATTTACGAGACTGTGGAAGATTTGTTGCAATCGGCTAGCCCATTGTACACCAAAAAACGCCAAGAAGCGTTATTTGCAGCACTGGCAAGGCTCTCGTGATGTCGTTCGGTGAACCTCGGTGAGTTCGATCTCGTTCTTCTCGAAGTCGCCGCAAGTTAGTCAATCAATAAAAAGCCCAGATGTCCAGCAAGGTGGATATATATGCTTAGATCTAGACGGGCTAGTATTACTATAACACAGAATCTACCATATCTACATTTCTATCTGACTTATGATTTCCCTCCTCCCCATTCTCTTCCTCGTCATTCTCTTCCTCGTCCTCGTTGGGATGGACTGTATCTTGTGGGAGGGATTCTTCCCCCACTGACCCCAACTTTCCACTTTCAGCTCTGTTTTGTAAAGCCTTCTCGTAGTCTCGTCGCGTAAAAACATACCCTTCCTCAGCCAAGCGTACATTTTGTATGGTTTCTCCGATCCACAGCCTCTCTTCTTCAGCTCGAATGCAGTTTGCCCACCATTTATCCATGCTGCTGCATATTCCTCGAGAATCCAGCTCATGTAACTCACTCTGCTCGCTAAGAACGTGCAGCAAAAATCCTGCATTGAGGCGCTCCAGCCCCATCTCCGACAAACATTTCAGAATGCGGGAAATGCGAAGATAATTGTGGGAGGATCCTTGTTCAGAAATGTCGGTCGGTGAATCGTCGGACATAAATCAGACAGATAAATGTAATAGAAGTGTACTCACGGACGAGGTTGCGGTAACGAGCTGCGAAATTCCGAGGTGGAAGTACACGATCTACAAGTCCTGTCTCTGCCGAGACAAGACGCATCCCGTAGAAATCAAGCATCAGCCTGTAGGATTCGATGACGCGTTCCACGATGATGGGGTCAACTTTCATCGCTTCTATCTCATGGGTCTGAAGAGGCTGGGACTCATAGTTCATCCCATATTCTCTGATTGGGAATCTAAGCGGAACGAGTGTTATGTATCGTCAGAATGAACGCTTTCTTTCGACCTACAACCATTGAATGAAGCCGTGCTTGTATTCCAGTTTGTCATAATCGCCAAACCATCTAACAGGCAGGATCAGATTAGTACCTGGACAAAAGGTCGCATTATGAATCATCTACTGCTCATGAATCTCCTCAATAGTACGTTTGTCCGGCCTGCAACGGCGATTATTCGAGTAAAATTCGAGGTTTGCTCTACTGGTAGGATCGTCATCGTCAACACCCGGATATCCATCTAGAAAGTCTTGGACATCGCGAGGAATTGACATCGATCTTGTTGCTATATTTCGGAGTATAGTTGGCAAGAAACTGTGTCGATAGATTTTGAAAGTAGATCGATGTGTGAGGGTGTACTTACTTGAGTATCCGCTTATTACGCTGAGAACTGAGAGGCATAAGCAACGCTTATGCTTAAAGCATGATGAGGAATATCCTCGGGAAAGTGAACAGTCACGTGCAGCCCCTCTGGGTTTTCATGCCGCAAACATGAAAAGGGAACGCGTAACTTGAAGTTACGCGTTTCCTCGGGTGCTGCTGCAGAGAATATGCGTCAAGTAGCAACTTCCATTCAGCCTGAGGTGGAATTTCATATAGTGACATCAAATTCCGACTCTTTTTTTTGTAGATGGGCCTTCGAGCCCTCAAGGAATCATTGCAAAATCATTGTCATCCTTGATGTGGCTAGAATTCTGGCAACCATTCAAAACCGTTCAAAAATGCGATTCGACCGGACATGCCTCTTCAATGCTACATGAGCATGTCTAAACTATCATAGTAAAGAGAAAAGACAATGTTGATGGACGTGAACGAGTCGAAGGCATGCAGTGCAGATTCGCTGTGAATTCAATTCCTAACACCCTCAAGCAATCGCGGTCCCGCGTTACAAGGTTTTTGGCAGTGTGTGATAGCGCAAAGGTAGGGCCATAAGCGTTACAAGTACATATCAAACACTGCTGAGGCTGCACACCCAATGCACTCCTGCCTACACCTGCTCAGACTGTGGACATCAGGACGCCTTCTGCGTTGTATGCAATCGTTAAAAAAACATGCGCCCCTTATTTTCCTGACCATGATATCATGTACGTGCCCTGGTACTACATATACCGCAGTGAATGTATATTGCTTATGTTCCAATATCCGACCATGGGAATGATAAGATGCAATCGCCAACCTGAAATATTGATTCCCTTATCACCACATGTTGTTGACCCTATGCGTATGGCTTAAATACATACCCGCAGAACATGTAACCCATCGTTGATGGACGCAAGCTCACACGAAACACTTGTGATTCAGAAGCGAGAGTATTATGAGATCATCTGACCATCCGTCCGACTTGATGATCTATGCAAGCATGTGCCTTGGTAACCTAGTAGTATGATCCCCGGACAGAAAGAACCAATGATGATACCTGGATACAAGCTGAAGGAAGGTATTGAGTTATGCATCGTCCATCAAAACACAGATATGCCCTTTGTTTTGGTGCTGAAGATCTATCTTCTGTGTTCACCTCCCGGCCACATGGCAAAATCAAGGTACAAAGAGATGCCGTTGGTTTCACTGGTGGTTGGTTCTGTGGACGAATTGACCGGAGGGACTTCAACCGGTGGTTCTGCTGGACCTTGGCTGAGAAGGATGAATTGTTGACATGAATATTTATCGCAAACACTCGCTGTGATTTAGCCAGGCTGTCAGGCGGATAGAGCCAGGTAGTTGTTTTTAGAGAGAAACAGCTTCAGGAATTTGTCAGGAATGTCAAGTGAATCGCCATCGACAGATTGGAGCATCATATCCTCGGAGTACTGTCTCAACAATCAATCAACTGGCCATGGCTCAAGCAAAAACGTAATGGGAGCCTTGGCTACGCACTTGATCCATCATGGTCATGATTATCACGAACGTCACCCCGCTCCTTTGGCAGGAACGAGTGCCCGGTTTGTGGGGAGAGTTGGGGAGTGCAGTGGCGCCGACGCTGCCGAGTCTGGGGTAACATCAGCTCCCGAACTTTGGGTTGCATTACGCGGTGCGCCTTCTGTCCCGTTGGCGGGACGGATCGGTCAAAGACTCAAACGGACGAATATTGGCACTTGCAGAAATGGAACGTGAAATCAGGGCTACACTTACGTCACAGTCCGAAATGCATGATAAAGTGGCACGTCCGTGGAATGGAACCGCGGAAATGCAATGGAACGCGGAAGAGTAAGTACTGCGTTGGTAGCAGTAGCTCTACACGCGTGCTGTAAAGCACAGGTCGCGTGCACTGCACATAGTGAGTGCAACGCGCACCCCAACGCGCATAGCTCCGGACTCGCAGACGTAAACCCGCATCGAACCTCGTATACTGTCCATTCTCAGGCAGGAGCATGTGGCATAGAAAGTTGAGGGATCCCGGCGCAGATCAAGTGATCCAACGCTATCAGGATGATTGCGGCGGTAGAAGTCTCTCAAATGGTGGATTTCAGGAAAGGATGGTGTGTCTTGAAATCAAAGTCCGCGCTTTCTGTCGCCAACTGTAAGGCCAACAGACGTGATTGGTCAATTGTTGCCCTAGGATCATTTTTCTGACCTTCGGGAAGCTGAATCGTGACTTTGTATCAAACTCACCTCTCTTCCTAGACATTGATCTCCTCGGGCAAATAAAATGCTTTCTTCTAGGCGCATCAGCCTATGATAACGCAAGTAATGGCCTTTGCCACTTTCCGAGCCTTCATAGCGCAGATCATCTTGATCTCAGGCGTAATTATGTTCAGGTTCGCTCGGAAATTCGAAGCACCAGAATAAAATCAGATGAAAAGACCAGTGGTTCATCATCACCCGTATTCGGATTCAAGGAACATTCACAGCATCTCGACGACCTGTCTCTGATTATCGAACATCGGCCTGGTCCGTCGGGTCATCGGATAAGATGGGATAACTGAATACACGCGTAGGTGCCCACCCACGCGCAGGATGGGTTGAGAGATTTACATATTCAAGTGCAGGTGCTCAGGGAAAGCGTGCATCGCCGTTCATTTCCCTCAAGATAAGCAATTGTTGTCCAGTCAGGGCAAAGGGCGCATGGGTGCAACGTCGTGAAAACACGAAGCACATTGCCTGATTGGTCTGATTATTATCTTTCAGAGACGTCTGTTTTCGAAACTTCGAGAAAGACACTATTACTCACTCAGGAGCAGTGGATTGTCTATGTAGTGTGTATGGCAGACATCATGTATTTCATTCAATTTGCTGTGTCAATAATACTTCCAGTTCACCATGGAAATTAGCTTCTACGTATCAGCATCCACCAACGGCCATCAGCCATCGCCTTTCATTTCCATAAATAATGTCCTCGTACCTCACTAGCAGAGCGCAAATTTCAGGAATAAACTCGTGACACCAAGGGGGGTTGAGCGTTCTGACCACACCATTATCAAATTCAACGAGAGCGATTTACGTTACACCAACGTTACACTAAATATACGCCAACGTGCGCTATGCATAAGACCCTTCCTCCCTGGGCCTAGCAAAGTTCTTGTTAGATTTCTTAGCTTATCATTCATCGGGCATTGCATTCCTAAACCCAGTGTGAACGGCAAAGCATGCGCATGGATGCTTAGCCCATGGGTAATCAAGCAAGGGGATACATGGCGGTTTCGGTCTCGCATGAGCGCTTTACCCTTTAGCCAATCGCATCCCGCACTCGGACCAACCCGAGGCGCGAGAGCCAGAAACCCATAAGCCAATCGCCATTCGCGACTATACCCCCCGAAACGCCAGGGCGATCGCCCATAAAGGCAACCCGGAGCGTGGGTGTAGGTAACCTGACGGCCTGCCAATGGGTAGCAGGGAGTGCGTCCGAGGGCGCCAGATAAGGAGGTGCAACCCAGGCAGCCGTTAAGCACACGCGATGTCGATGATGCATGCGCACGCGTCCGAGAACCGGATCTGTGGAATAGACAATGATTAGAGAGCGAATGCTGCCGGTGGTGCGTCGCGCACTCCCATTGTAGAAATAGCGTTCGGGCGCGCTAGTGCTCGCCTCGTCGTTCTTTTTTCCCAGTTCTCGGAAGCGATGGGGATGGGGGGTGTGGGGATGTCAGCCTGTGGAAAACTGAGGAACGGGTCGTCCCAACACCAAGGGTGTGGGAGAACCTGGGGAAGAACAGAGTTTCCCAAGAGGCCCATTCCCACGACGCTGGTAAGTTCCTCAGGTTCGTGTTCGTGTTTCCCCCGGACATAATTCACGCTACCCAATCAACCGACTTTGTTTCCCTTAAGAATCGTCTTTTGGGCTTCTGCTTCTGCCTTCTTTCTGCCTTCTTCCGGATCGCAAGTAATGGATGGGCAAAGGTGCGTTTAAAGGCTAATTCCGCCAAGCAGTGATTGGCGAAATGGGAACCAAATCAACGATGAAAGTCGCGTATTGCCTGAGTGGGGTGGGAATGGATGTGCGCCATGCTCGGGCTGTGATTGAAGTGCATGTATTATTTGCGAGAAAGGTGAGAGATAAGAGTGTGAATGAAAGATTGAATGGGTGTGGATAGATAAGATTACATGTCCAGAACAGCATACCTGAGTGAGAGTGCGCCACGCTCCAAATTGGGCCCGGGGTTGGGGAAACACCTGAACCAACCTGTGATGCAACGTCGTGTACCTGATAAATGAGAGAATGAACGAAGCTCGACGTAGGCTATCATACAAGAATCCATACCATTTCCCTTTAATAGCGCGACAAGAAGCATTCACCGGTGCTTTCTGCTCACGAAACCCCGGAGAATCAGGCCACTCCTATGCATGAATTGTTAACTGACACTTACCACGGCCCATTTCATTCTATTCTGTCCTGCATCCACCCCTTCCATAGCGCAACAGCAGACCAATCCGACATACCTCCAGTCCCAAGTCACCGGCGAATTCTGCTCACGAATCTCCGGATAATTTGGTCGTTCGTTCAGCATCCACCGTCAGGCCCAACATAGCTCATAACATAACACACTGACAATGCTCATGCTTGTCGAGCTCCACGGACCGGGTGGAATAACTGACACTTTGCGCCGACATTGACAGAGAGCATTTACTCCAAGTTTACCCCGCAATAAAACCTCCCGTAAGTAAGCCGTACATAACCATTAAGCACGCCACGTCGGTCGGCTGCGCGGGGGGTACTTCGGCACTGGTGGCACGCATCTGTTGTGGGGCAGACAAGGCACCATTCATTGTCGAACCGAATTGGCAAGGAAGGGAAGGGTAGTGCGGGGAAGGGCCCGAATGTGGGGTATGGTGCTTCCGTGAAGATTAAACGCCCACCGGATCAGTCGAGCGGGTCACTAAGACTCCAATTAGTTGGTGTATGTGGCACAGGCTAAGCAGGAGTTGCCGAGTAAGTAACCGCATCGCTCCTTGTTCTGCGGATTCACGTTCGTTCACGGGTTAGCGTAGGTGTTAGCGCTGCAGAGAAGCGATTGCAATGGATGATAGACGCTGCACTGTTGTGTTGGTGTTGCATGCAGGCATATGCATGGAAGCCCGGAGAAGGCAATCGCGTCCCGTGGTGCACTTTCACTTGAATGAACGACATCACAAGGTCAAGCAGCACCGCATTTAGTTAGCACAGCAGTAGACGCTGCGAGACGCGGAGTCTGCGTGAGTCAGTCGAGTGTTCAGATGGCAGGTGTGGACGTGTCGGATGCGTCCGTCAACGCCTTTACCGGCCCATGCACAGCTTGACAGGTGCATCAAACACAATACCAGCGCAATGCGTTATATGGGCGCGCAGACTCGTGGTCTCCCACTAATTAGAGATTTTGAATGGGAGATTAAAATGTGGACAAGGGCAGTGGGTCCCGCATAAGGGTCCCAGTGTGGGGGTGATGTGGGGAAAGGCATGTCTTTGTTCTTTGCAACAATTGGCCTTTCACAACAAAGAAGACCAAGAAGGTCAATTGAAGCGAGGGTCCGGAAGAGGTGAGTGGTACTCCGACTCTGGTGATGAACAAAAACGATGCTGGAATTGGACTCCCTTTGTGTGCGTGAAATACATCGGAAATGACAATAATATGTATGGATTTTGAATGAAGGCAGTGGATGAGCGAGGGCGTCCGAATGGGTTCGACGGTGTCCGTATATGGATTATCATTGTGAATTATGAAGATAAAGGTCATACTGAAAGGAGTGAATGAACTTGCTAGGGCAAACGGGTGAACGGAGGTGGACGGCAGCTTGGCACGCACCGCTTTCACGCTTTCAGCTGTAGACGTCTGTTCTGGATAGACTCGAACTCAAACAATAGCACACGGGACATCATCCAAGAACAACTTTGACTTTTCCGGTGTGCGAGGAGCTGAGATGTGCGTGCTAGCAACTATGCTATGTGCTATCTTCACTATCTAACTATCTACGAAAGTACTTACGTCTGTCCGTCCGGAGACGTCGAGTTTCGTCGATGACACCTATCCCCTGGATCCCCGGATTGTAATACGTTGATCACGATCGGGTGATCACACAAATCAAGGAGGAGACGAGTCATGACACGGAAAAGGGGATGGGCGTCCCTCCGTGCCCGTTGCCGTGGGGGGAAGAGGATCCGTAATCAACGATCAACAATCAACAATCGAGAGACTCAACGAGTATAGAGTAATGGTGCCTGCCTCCAATAGAAAGAAACGCCATGTGAGCGCGCGTCACCTAGGAGCCAGCTGGCAACAAGCCCCGGTCGAAGGCTGAGAGTCCTGATTAATTGAGTTCAGTGTGGTATTTATAACCCATATCGAGTGTGGGGTACTGTATGCCGGTCGACGGTGGCCAGGTACGAGCACATTAATAATAGCGTGGATGGAGAGGAAATAGACGACAACGAGCCCGGGGGAGAGGATACCATAGGAACAAACAGGGGCGCGCGTGGTATGGTCCGCCCATTCTGGGTGCGGGTGCATATGCACGCGTTGGAATTATTGGAGACAGACGGAGGTGCTGCGGCGCGCATGTACCACGTCCGGTCGCGGGTGGGTGGACATTGGCAGGGGGTATGGTAGAGGGAGATAGGCACATGCAAATGCACCGGATGACGCGCGAGACCGGACGAGTCCGACGCAAATGAGCAGTCCGTTCGTTGCATGTACGTTTTACGAGCAGATGACGAGTGGAGATTAGTTTCGAAATTAAGTGGGCAGTGACGTATACGGCCGCTGGGCCATGACCCACGGTCGTTGTGGGATTTAGATTTTGTCATAGTTGACCTCAGTGGCACGACGTGTATGGACAGAAAGATGGTTGACTGCCGGGACGAGTGCTTACTCACGGGCTCAGCAGAGAGAGGCTGACGTCGATGTGATCGGTTTCTGGGGAAAGCCGTGACCGTGATAGATGGATCAAGAAACGGACAGTCCAAAATTAGCGGAGGCAAGGGAAAGATGTGGGATGGATGCTACATATAGAGGTTGTGATAGAGATGGGCGGTCGCTGACCAGTGAGCGGCGAGTGTTGAATTGAAATGAAACTGATGCATGTAAACGGGAGATGCGGGGAATCATGGACATCATGGAACAGCAGACGAGGAGAGAGCGATACAGGTGATGGATTAGCAGGCGTTCAAAGTAGGACCCGGCACAGATGGATGTAAAAGCCAAGTACCAAGCTTAAGAGAAGCCACGCGAGAGCGGGAGATATACGGTTGATTGAACGGATGAGGAGAAACATCAGCATCGATTTTACCTCGGCAAGAAAGTTGAATTGCCGGAGAGACGGAAGGCAGAGATGGCAAAGAGGCGAGTCGGAGCCCGCAACAAAACGTGAGGATGGATCATATGTGCATGATGGGATACGGTTGCGATAAGAGGAGGGTGGGTGGTGGACGGTCGTGTGGGCAACAGAGGGTTGGGTGGCGTGTCGGAGACGGAGACGAGTTGGGATAGTTGAATAAACACGAGAAACAAATATCACGCTATGGATGGACCGCGCTGCACTCGTTTACGTTTGATGCAGACCCGGGCACGGAGAAATGGGCATAGGCGGGCGGGCAGGCAGGTGGGAGGACGGACCGTGATTGTGGGAGTGTGGTAACGCGGAAAGATGACGGGGAAATGCGGGATTTGCCGATGAGGTAAGAGTCGGACTTGATTCGGACTGGAGATGGAGGGCGGGGGGGTTTTACAAATGGGGAGGGCCGCGGTTCCTCGGCTGGCGAGAAAGGGATAGAGCCGGCAACCGGTACGAATGGTCTGTGGCGTATATTGGACGGAAATGGGATGTTAAGTCAATTCCCGATGCGGACAGATCTCGATCTGAGGTCAGTTGATTCTTGGCTGGGTTGTTTATAACAAGACTCGTTTTACTCCCTCTCATCTTTCCCCAACCTGCCACCACTCATGGATTTCGACTCTGCTTGGTGTCCCGCCTGCGACAGGCAAATCCAACCCAAGCGCTATACCATCTCCGTTCCAGCCACAACCACCCTCCCACCCCCGCCCCCGCCCTCCTCCCCCCGCAGGACAAAGCCTAACCTCAGACAGAAGCCCGGCTTCGTCAATGGCACCGGCAGACTCAGACACAACGGCACCATCAAACCAGTTCAGCCGCCCCAGCCTCAGCCACCGCTAAAGACCCGCACCGTCATCGACCAGGGCCCCATCCCCCTCTACTGCTCAGACGAGTGCCAGTTGGCCGATATCGCCGCCACCCGCCGCGGTCCACCTATCGATCCAGCCCGCGAAGAACCCTCCACCGATTCCAGCAATCGCCCCAACTTCTCAACAGCAGGCAGTGAGACAGAGAGCGATGCTTCATCAGCCCCATCCACTTCATCCCCGCCACCCACTTCCTCCATCGCAAGACTAGCTGCCATGTACAATTTCCCTCCCCTCCCGCCTCCCCCACCCACTTTCGAGGACTCGAGCTCTTCCGAGTCGGACTATATCCCCCGCCCATACACCAGCGGTGTTATGATGGCCGGAAAGCTCATCTCCTCGCTCTGCCCCCCACCCGCAAAGGTCCATGTGGGCCCACATCGCCCCCCTCCAGAGCCACGAAAGGTCATCCCGGGTTGGACCGACGGCAGCAACGCCTGGCGATCAACCGTGTACAGCTTTAGCACACCGCAAGCTAACCAGTCTCCATTCCACCGGGACGGGACCACATCAAAGGCGTACGGCTCGTTCGCCGCCACCTCGCATCGCGCTAACCGTGGTCTCAACTCTTCGTGCACTCTCTCAAGTGCACCGGCCGGGCCATCACAACGCTCTACCTCCGACGACATGATCGCAAAGTTCTCCCAGTCGTTCACTCACAGCCGTTCGGAATCCAGAGCCTCGCTGCATCAGCATTCCACTGCCACACCTTGCTCGCCTGCCTCGACGCTTTCTCTGCCTCAATCACCCAAGCGCGAGCGATCGCTGCTCCAGCCGGGTGCGGAGGGAAAGCTCCTGGTGCCCAACGTCAAGATGAAGGTCCACAGCGGTTCAAGTGCCTCGCTTTCTAGCGCATGGAGTGGTCCCACCTCAGCCAGCTCGAGGAGAAGCGTACGCAGCCCACTCTCTGTCACCAGTGACAGCGAGGAGGAGGCTCAATTGGAAGCTGCTTCGTCCTTACCTGGATATACCAAGCGACCCGTCGTTGAGAGTGAGCCCCACCCTGTACTCATTTCTTTCTCCTTCTAATTATTATACAGCACGTTCTTGGTCGTATGACAATTTCAAGACGTATCCCATCATGCAGCTCCCACCGAAGAAGGTGAAAAAAATGGAGACGCAAATCATCGATGGAGAGGAGAGGGAAGTTGAAGTCGAGGTCGAGGTCGTCGAAGAGCGCAAGCGACTCTTCCTCTTCGCGCCTACGCGCATCTCGCGATGAACACAACGTCTGCATCTGTTCTCTCGCCTGGGTCTGTTCGTCTCAGCATCGACCGCTTCATCCTCATCGCATTTTCTCTCGGGACCTCATCATTGTTTTATTCCTTATTTCTGCTGCTGTTGTGCTCATTGCTTTCCATCGTTGTCCACCCCACCCCCTCCCCCCATCCACCCCCGCATGCATCGCCCATGTTACCCGCAATCCGCATCGACGATACCCACTCATCGCATGTCCCTTCACGATTCCCTTCTTCCTGTTTATTACTTCTTTTATCGAATGCCGAGACGCAGGCCCAGGCGGAGTTGACGACGCACAAGACAAGACAACGATCTACGACACCCAACGAACGACACCCCATTTGCATCTTTCCATCCTGTTCCAGCATTCCATACCAACCCAGCATACCGCATACCGCATTCCACTTAATACCCCTTCTGGTTTATCCTTATCGTCATCAACAAACACCAACACCAACACAACACCTCCTCTTGTTATGTCATCGTCCCGCCTCCATCTCAGCTTACTTTGCCTCCGCCCCCACGTTGTTTCGCGTGCACGCGGCGAAGATTCCCCGTGATATCACCGCGCCGCGCTCCAACGGCACTGGTCGGCAGGAGCATTGCATTGCATTGCAGTGGATGGGACGAACCCCAAAAGCACCCAGCGTTTTCTCTTTGGATCTCTTCTTCTCAACGGTGAAATATTGTGTATATTCGGGCCTCGCGTTTCTCTTCCGGTCTCCCTTCTTTTCCTCTCTGTGTGTTTCGTGTATGTACTTTTATTGGGTATTTCTTTTTCTACTTCCTTCCTTGTACCACCACCCCCCCCCCCTCGTCGCTTTCGAAACACTTAGTTGTACCCTAATCATCACACTACTTTACGAATTGTTGCATACTTCTCTTTCGTTGTACATACTTGGCTCGGCTCCTCTCCCTGGTTTTTCGCAATCTGTTCTGTTTGTTGGGCTACTGTTGGAGATATTGAATTACATCAAATCAAACAAATTTGAACAAGCTCTCTTCGGTGTGATTCTCGTGATTTCGTGAAGTTCGACTTCGAGTTTCAGCTTCCTTCTGAGTGACCGGACCTTGTTGACTTGAGAATCACGCGAAGTTCTTTCAGGGTGACTGCTATCGTTCTTTCTGGGTGCATGTTCCAGACTCGAACCAACCAAACGATCGACGAACGAACGAGAAGTTCAACTTGGGAATCAAACAAAACACTCGATCGCACGCAATGTAATTGATGCAGTGATGCTCAAAGGGAGCCTCCTTTCCGGTCTTTTCAGGTCTTTTCAGGTCGATCCATTCCATTGGATACATCAACATTCCATTACATAGGGACTTATAGGGAACTTGTAATCACCATCCCATCCCCCTCCCATCTGCATCTGCGCTCGTGATTGGCTCCTGGGCGTGCTCGTGATGTCAAAGGGTGAATTCTTTGTTCCTATACCATTCACTTTCCTTCATTCATTCATTTGTTCATTCGTTCAATTGCATTGCATCATTCCTGTCCCATCGTATCCTATCCTATCGCACACAAACTACTTACCCCGCAGTGACGAAAGGGCAAGGAGCATTCATACCCCAGTACCCTAAAGTCCGAGTCGACCGCCCATGCATTGCTCTGATACAATAGAATAGAATAGAATTAACATAGTAGCTTATGAATAGAATGCACCCTCCCGGCAATTCCTGCTTTTGGGGTTCTCCCTTTCTTTCTTTCTTGCTTGAGAGTCCGCTAGTCCATGAATGGGAGTCGCGTTCTTTGCTTTCATTGGCGTTCCCCGCAGCGCCCGCGCGCGTGGTGGGAGGCGTGGATAGATAAAAGTCTAATAATGCACATGTATATGAATGAATGAATGAATGAATGAATGAATTTATTCATGTATGTATGTCTGAGGAGATGCCTATCTCGCTTCCATAGCACTGCGATTAAGATTGAGCACTAAATCTGCATGAATGGACGGCGACTTGAAACTCGTGAAACTCTGCAACTCGCGTTGTGTTGCGGTGCGGTGCAGTGTGTCAGGTTGTGTCAAGGGAAGTGTCAGGTTGTGTCAAGGGAAGTGTAAAACCCAATATACGTGCATTCGATGCTTCCCCTTGTCTCGGTGTTGTATGTATGCTCCTTTCTACTTAGTAGTTAGTGCTTGCTACTTGCTACTTAGGACTTACTACATGCTGGGCGGAGGACCTTCTAATTAGTGAGAGATCTTGTTCCCCAGTTCTTACTCTTATTCTTATTAGGTAAAGCGATCACCGAGACGAGCTGAGACGAGTAGCGCGCGCAGCATCGCGTGGAAGCATAGCGAAGCATTCAGCGTTTCCCCGCATCGCGGCATCGCGGGTTCGACGCGATGTAGAAGGAAAGAAAGAACAAACAAACGTTTAACGGAACACGCTCGCGTCGCCTCGCGCGCGAAGATCGTATTCGCTTTGCGGGAGATCTCATTCTCGAAAGTGATTGCACCCATGAAGTGAAGCGAAGCGTAAAGGAGTACTTACTACATTACTACATACGCGTGCCTTCGATGCCCCCCCGGATCCTTGTCTCGAGTTGGTCTCGAGCATGCTAAGAACCAAACCACTAAAAAAACACTGATTGGCCTTGTCCCTTCACCTGCTAATCTCTGCTAATGATAATTAGTGGCTGAGGTTCCCAGATTTTTTTTAAGGCCGTAAGGACTAGCTCTGAAAATCGCGAACGGCAAACCCGTCTCGGTCTCGCGAGCAGTGAGACGAAGGGGGCCGTCGGGCCAAGCACTGGATTGACTGGATACTAATTATACCGATGATAGATGTAATGTAATGACAGTATCCGGGCATTCTGGGGATCCTGGCTCTCGGGACAGCTTGGGACCCAAGAGAACCTAGGTAATGGCGGTTAATGTTGCGTTGATGGGGACGAGTGTTAAGAGAACAGGACGCGGGGCATCCGTGTCGGATCACGCGCTCGGAAGCACTTTAGCAGACCTTTAGCGTACTCTGGAATTGGTTTATCGTTTATCGATTATTGCGATCGCCCATAAGAAAGAGCCTACGCAAGAGAGAGCGTGATGCAATGATAATATGCGATGCTTCCGGGGCGGAGATGTGTGGGTTAATGATAATGATAATGATAGATGAGCGATTTTTGGGGTTGGCCGCTGGGTTGAATTGTGCGGGCTTGTTGGTACCAAGAGGTGCTAAGATATTCGATAAGATGCGGTACTGATGCGGTGTTTGTGCGTCAACCACACACCGGGCGCGCGTTTTGTCCTAGGAGTCTCAAGACGAGATTGGGCTTCTCATCGAATGGTACAGCGCTGCGCACTATGTCTTACGTGCTATCTCTGGTGTTCTGCTCTGGAGAATGAATGAATACATGCGCCTCCATTACTATCTGTCAACGTCCCTTGACCTTAATCTGCGAGTCCATCTCGATATGCACTTTGTCAACTGAATCTTGTATGTCAAAAAACGGCGATAACATCCACGATCTCCTCGTATCAGTATCAGCTCGTATCCCGCCTCATCCTGGCGGACCTGCAGCCTGCCCAGCTTTCCGTATATGTACTTGGACGGGCGGCAACGTTCGATATGCATCACATGCATGAGTACAATTCGGGTCTAGTTAGTTTGGTATGTTCAAATTCCCTTGTAACAACGTTCGTGCAGGCTCTAACGACTATCACTGATTTGCGTAACATGTTCTGTTCTGACACTTTAGGTCGGTCGTTCTGACGTTCTCTGCACACTTCTTTGATAATGACATGGGGATTCCGGACCGCATCCGCTGCCTCTTGTCGTGATTCTCGAAACGGCACTCCCTTTCGGCCTGACGCTCCGACTGTATTGTGTCATTGTGTCATTGAGCTGCCTGCTAGGTTTTGTACGTACACGAGTCGCAATGTTTCCTTGAATGGCTTTTTAATGTGTTGCATTCGGCATCTTCGCGCCTCGCAAAACAAAGTGGATTCCTTTTTCGAGAACGGCATGTCGTCGAGAACTGTCGAGAACTCGGATGTCGATGCGACTCGCGCGCATCGATGACTGCACATGAGTCATTACTTATGCAATGCAAATGCAATGTGCATGGTGTGCAATACGGAGCAACTTCCAACTGGAACTGGGGACGGATGGCCGGCGGAACGCGCCGAAGAGCAAGCACACTTTCATGGAATTTCGGGAGAAGCCATTGCGGTTCTGGATCCCACAAGTTTCAACAGAGCATGCAACTCCCTAGCAAATGGGTACATTTGTTACATCTTGTGCTACGACGATCTGCAGTGATTTCCTTCACAAGAAGCCAGCCGCTGGCCTTGGTACTCTCGGCGGCCGCAGCTTTCGGACTCGAAGGTGACCAACAAGGTATTTGAGAGGTCTAGAGAGGCACATTCGCCAATACAATTCAGATACTAGCATTGGTCGAGGAATTCCGACTCGGAGGAAGCGTGACCTTCTTGAACTCCTAGGGAAAGCGCCTGGGACCCCAATGCCGACGCACCTTGATACAGGGAAGGCGGATCTCCAGAATGAGCGAGTGTGGGGGCGCTAAGCCTCGCCTGAGCGACGGCGCCAAGGAACGGAGCAACCAAACGGGTTAGCGCGATCACGTTTTGTTACCATGGCGCGTGTTAGGTCCTGCAGGCTCCTGCAGGAGTGCCTCAACCCTCTCTGCATGCTCAGGTTCAAATATTGCATCGGAGATTCACAGCTCAAGGAGATTGTTGAATATGTGCGGTTCCCGGCGGGGCCTGCGGCAATGGCGAGAAAGGGGGTGCATAATGCTGAATAAATTGGGGTGCGCCGTCCCTCAGATATAATCCTGAATATTCAATGTTGTTTTGCGCCAGCCCTTCGGCTCCGTGCGTCTCTCTCGTGGGACTGTCAGGGTCTGTCTTTCGAATATTGACCTTGATCAGTTGTGTGATCAGGTAGAGTTGCAATAGTTGTGGGGTTGGCAATCCATGAGACAGGAGAGCCACATCTAGTAAAAACTGCAGAATGCCGATGCATGATGATGCTGCGGGTGTCTCCCTCATATTCGCAAAGTTCCATGCTCTTGCGCCACACCACTCCCCGTGTGAGTATGTCACCACGAAATGGCTGCAGCGGAACTTGCTCATAACATTACTATCCCAAACCAAGTGCACATCTCAACACCGCAAGGCCCTGTCAAGTTGAACGCGTCTCAATTGGATGATTTCTCACCGTCAAAGATGAGGTCAGCGTTGGCAGCATTACATTGTGGCGTCGAGACTTACAGCCTCCTTGCAATTGCTTATTTTTTGTTACATAGGGTCCGAGATGCTTGGGAAACAAAATACGCCTCCTGGAGTACGTCGTAGAATGTCGAGCAGTTAGGCGCATTTGGTGTTCAGATGCCATGAATCCGTTGCGGCAAACGGATCAGGTGTACATACGTCCCTTTGGTATACATCTGTTATTTGCGGAGAAATATCGAAATAACGACATGGCTTCAACAACAGAAACGTCCTTGACAGTCTGAAGCCCCATAAGACCTAGATGTTTCCGCGGTGCTCACCATCTGATTTCCGGAAGGATACTGAACACGCAATTCATTACTTGAAGTCGACCAAGGCATTCCGTACTTGTAGACGAATATATGACGACAACTCCCAACGTCTTTTGAGGCAACTTCAATCGACTGGAACCTCAGATCCTCATTATATGCAGTGAGATTTTTCAGCAGCTACTCTGTACTGCCATGTGTCAGCTTCACTGCCCTGTGCTATTCTCCGAAGTTACTGACATCACATCGTTCAAACATATCTACCTCCGCGCCCAAGGATCATTATCCCAGCGTGCAGCTCGGGATGATATAAATACGCGGACAACTACCGCGGCCGCGTTGTCAAGACTCTCTGCCGTGCGCATAAGCAGCGTTTCTACGAGGTCAGCGGACGGAAAATCTCTTCATATGGATTCCTGAGCCCAGTCGAGAATGTCTACCTTTGACAGATCCTCGGCAGTTGTGCGTGTAGCACGGCGATAGTAATACTCCTTGCTTTATTTCGACACACAACTCAAACACAACATTGAATCTGGGCTCATTGATCAACCGCTGTATTGCCCAGACATGGACAGATCGTCCACAACATTCTACGCGTTATGGACTCTCAAGCGCACGAAGGTAGAGAGCATATATCCGGACCCCACTTGATCCATCATTGACGGCACACTGAACTATCGTTGAACGCTCTCAATTCTGTCACCGTGTGTACCAACAAGGGTAAGGTTTCTGTTTGAGGGTGTCGCACAATTTACCTGAGCGCGCTTATGGTCCTCGGTGTGCTGAAGCTTGTGATTCTAGGGTCTTCTAGTGGGGAAGTGGCACGACATTGTCATCATACTACAAGAAGTGCACTTCTTGTAGTATGATGGACTCCCCATTGCTTCAAGTACCCTAGAATATATCATGGCACATGCAGTATGATTTTTCCACCCAGGGAAATTGACGGCGCAAAGACTCGAAGGGTCATTCTTCTTTCAACATATGTCATATGGGATGCAGCTAAATCCCTTTCCCGAAACTCAATCAAGGTCACCCATTCTCGATTGGCACTATCACCGCAACATTACCTTACCGTCGGAACAGCCTGGAACCAACAACGTCGATATGTCAGGCAACTCTAATAATATGAGTTCGACCTATTTGAGGAAGAAGCTTCGATTGGTCGGCCGGCTTATAATCGAGTGTCCAAGATGCGACTGGATGCCATAATTCCACGGACAAATCAATTCGTTCTTGCCATGTTTTCTATGCATACATTGTTTAAGTGTGCCATGACCTTTTTGAAGAGGTCCTTCAGGTCCTACGTCACAGGCGCCACATAAAGCTCCGGCTATCTTCATCCAAATTCGCTGCGACCTCGATGACCTATCATTGACTGTGTCGTGGAGCGATTCGGCTTTGACATAGTATGTGATTCGTTTGTTTATGACGCGAAATAGGTCGTCTCGCCAACATTGAGTTACTCAAAGACAGATCAAATGAATTAATTACTTTGCAGCTGAGGTAATTGACGGGGAGGTCAGACTGTCGCAAAAACGTCACCCAAAGAAATCACAAGGCGAGCACCAAAGCAGGAAACGTAAAGGGGAGGTTTGCGGGGTGGAAATGAAATCACGCATGACAACGATTGACTCAAATTGACCGGTGACCGCCTTTGTATTGGACGTGGTCGAAACGTTGCTGGGGTACGACGCGAGGCATGAGCATGAGGCAAAAATGCTTCCCGAATAGTAAGTTATCATCGGGAACCCTTTGGCGGATGAATGCGTCCCCGACATGAGGTGTTTGTTGTAAGTACAAAGAATCAGAGAGATCAGTTGAGCCTGAACGACCCATGACTGCCTTGACGATTGAACAGGAGATATGTCCGGAACATAAGACAGAGCTTGAACATGAGTTTCGGGCATCCGGGATGCGAGTAACCAAGACAATGTAGTACGCACAGTTTGTACGTGGGTTGGATATGTAGTACAAGGTCGAGCGCGGTGCGTTTGCAATACATGCGACACGAGGACAGACCCCTAGCCCGAATTGTACATGCACATGAGGAACGACCAGAAGTGAGGTCAAGTATCCGGAACGGCGTGAATCGATCGTATACTTGTGAAAAGCTGGCGCAAGGAACACTATCCGAAGGGCGCGTACGGATCCTGACACAGGCCATCGTATTTTCGGATCGATCTCTATTCTCTAGAATTGTGAAGACGGCCCGCGTTACACCAGCGAAACACATGAATTCTCTTGATGAAACATTCGAGTTGGTAGTTCAAACCCGGCACGATCCAGGGACCGTAAGTTATCATACGGTCTTCTGAGAGAGCTTGAGAGCTGGTAGCGACTGGGTACCGAGTCACCGAGAAACATTCGCACAGTTGGCGACGAAAACTGCGCCTGTCGATAACGGATGGCGGTTATCCGACCCAAGATGATTGTTTCCATAGGATGTGATGGATAACCGGACCTTGGACACAATTATATCAGGACGTTTCAAGGTCCATATGCATTCATTTATCGGCCATGGATCACTGTGGGAGATGTGGGAGATTTCCAACCATGCACCTTGCATATCGATGAAGATATGTATGCTCAAGCTGGAGACGGTGCTCCATGGGTCAGAATTCCAACCCCAAGTTGACAACACCAAATACGCCACGTCCAGGACCGAAAGCTCCGCCCTATAAATGGAAGATATAGAAAGCAAGCCCGAGTCCCAAGAGTGTTCCGCAAGGACTGCAAATTTTCGACGCATGAGTTGATCCTTCCAGCCGAAGTTCAAAAGGCGGTTGTTGTGGTTAGCATCAAGAGATTGACCTACTCCAGCCATCTCCAGTCACTGCCTGCGTATTGCATGTACCCTTGTGGATCATCTCCACATGGCGCTTCCGGCGTTGGCAAATCCACCATTTTTATGTGGCTGGCGGATCATTATGCCTCACCGTATACTTCCACAGATTAGGGACATCGCTCACTGGCTAGCTTCACCATTACTGTGTCTCTCGGGTGTTGCCTGGTTCCCCTTTGCTGGTAGCGCAATCGCTCCATCCTAGATGAGCGCCTGGTCCCCCAAATACTGTTTTCGGTCGAACCTGTTTCACAGAACCAAGCTTGTTGTTGACTTTGTGCAAAGAGGATCCAGCTTGTCGGGAGAGCATACGTCCTATCGTTACTGACACCGGGGTTAGACCTTGTGCAAGCTAGCCACCGACCGCACAAGTTGCGAGGATGACCACATGACTACATTGATTCTGACAATTTGCTTTCCGTCTTTGGTCTCTCTCGCAATGGTGCTACCTTCAACTGATCACAGCTATCACCGACCCTTTTGACTTTTACGTGGAGCAGCCTCAATACAAGCTTTATCTCCTCACTGGGACGTTACTTAAAATAGGGAACGCCGTCTTTCTTTCGAAGGTGACGCAGAAAACGTGTAACCTACATTGATATTGAGCGCCTTCAATTCGGCCCTCGTTTAACAAGTTTGCTTCGCATGTTTTAACGGAGCCATTTCTTGTCAAAGGCTAACGCATCAGAATCAGAATGACTGGTTTTGTAACTCACCACTCTAAAATAATCGCTGCCTGCGGGAGGGTGATTTTCGTGTTCTGCTCATGAAATAAGCATGAACAGCTGTTCGTGATATGGTATGTGCGGTGTTAGACAGTGTTAGACCAACAAAGCAGACTACTTCGAATAAGAAATAAAATGGGAGATGTGCACTTCGACAAAGTATGTGCCGCGTGCTCAGCGATAAAGAGCGGTACTACCACTACACCCAAGTCCTCCGCTTGAACCCGACTTTGCAGAGGTACAAGATAGAGGTGCAGATCGCTAATGATTCCGCAACATGACGGACCATGATAACAGAGGGTTTTCATCAATGGCGGAGATCCATCCTGTTAGGCGTTCCAGGGAGACGTTAGAAGCAAGCAACATCGGTCTTTGAGGGGACGTTAAGTTCCTTTATCATCACATACGTTCTACGAGGCTTGAGAGAGCGGCGGTGAACCTATCGGCGGTGCGGGCGCCGATGCGTCTATGTTTTACATAGATAAACTGAACCAACGGACTGTCAGAGACATCAAGATGTCATCGGAAATCAGAGGTACTTACAGTGGTCAGGAGGACACCTGTCAAGATAGAAAGTGAGCAGAGATGGACCTCATAAAAGTCTACCCTGCACCGAGGCAGGTACTCAAGCCTTCCATACCGGCGGTTGATACGCGTGCCCGCATGACAAGTCTGTATTGAGGACGGTGCCAATCTTCGAGTGTATTGATTGGTCCCTCAAGTCAGGTTTGGCTTTTCAATGCCTACCAATCGTATCTATTCTGCAGTATTTTCAAAGTCAGATTACTCGTCGAGCATTGCTTGTACACCTCCCTGCACTCATTGACGAGTCGCCACCGTCGCCGTACGGTCATCTCCGAATATTTGGGGTGTATGTCAGAACTTTGTTCCCAACGATGTGAAAAC
Organism: Crassisporium funariophilum; assembly: GCA_014925845.1. Classification (NCBI taxonomy): domain Eukaryota; kingdom Fungi; phylum Basidiomycota; class Agaricomycetes; order Agaricales; family Crassisporiaceae; genus Crassisporium; species Crassisporium funariophilum. The sequence continues at coordinate 1,647,442 of JACGCL010000006.1, forward strand.
CTATTATACAAAAAGTGTCAGATGCGGCATGGGAGATGCAAGCAGGAGAACGGTTGTTGAACTTGAACCATCCCAGTCTGCATGTAGAGACTCTGAGTGGCCGCCGAGAAATAAACCAAGCACTGGATTCCAGGGTCGAGCCTCAGAAAAGATAGAGTTTCTTTGGACCGGCGGCCATTGGTGACAGGTATACGGTAAGATTCTTCTGAGCTATTCCTGTAGCTTGGTTGAACTCAATAACATAGTAGTTGACGGGGTACTCCAAGGAGATAGATTCAATAATGTTTAGACAAGTAGTTGAGGATTAACTGTAAAGCACATGAATCGTGAGTAGTTAGTTGGTTTCGAGAACTATCATGAACGCGCACTTAGTTCTACATATGAGATGAGCTTGGCGGTGGTACAGTCTGATAACGTCATTTCGATGGCGTAGGTGGTATTGGAGGTATTGGATCAACTAATGGATTCTCCTCTCTGGCCTGTTGCAACAACTTGTCAAGACCCTTGTTTTCCACTGCTTGCTAAATGACCGGGAAGTGGAGTTGAAATATGGGATAACCAATGGATATACACATTCTTACCTGAACACAACCCTTGTAAGACTCCCATATCTTCCCGCACTTCTGCTGAAACTCATCAGCTTTTTTCTTCGAGTACGCCGCACGCGCCTCAGTCGACGAAGACACGGCTACTGCTGGTTCCAAATAGCCTTCAAACCATGAGTTAAAGCAAGAGTCGTATTCTTGTTTCAGTGGGGTGCATTCTGGTGACAAGCTTTGGGACATTGACGCGGCAAGTGATGAAGAGAGAGACGCGCATTCCGTGCCGTGCTTTGGCGCTATTTGCTCCCGGCCAGTCGCGTATGTTACGCGTATCACGTGGCTACTTTCACCTCAGTGAACCTCCTGCGGAATTACACAACCTAACTGGCATAGCCAACCTGCCGTCGACAACTCGTTCTATATCAGTTCTAATCTTAATTGTCGTTTCCGACCTTAGCTGCCCAAAACACTGTACAAGGAAGCGCTCGCATCATGGACGTCGTGAAGGCCGTGGAGACATATGTGAGCAAGTTGGTATCTACACCTTCAGCCATGAAGGTGTTGCTTCTGGATAGCCATACAGTGAGCATATATCTGCCTTCATGCCGGAGTAAAACGTCTGATACTTAGATCTACAGACACCCATTGTCTCTCTGTCTGCCACTCAATCAACACTGCTATCACAGCAGGTCTATCTGACTGACCGGATAGACAACAAGAAGCGAGACCGAATGCCGCACATGAAATGTGTTTGTTTCCTACAAAACAGCCAAGCGAGCTTAGAAGCTCTAGAAGAGGAACTGAAAGAGCCCAAATACGGAGAGTATTATCTGTGTCAGTCGGTGAATCTATTGGGTGTACGTCGCCTCCTTGACGTCATGCTCATGGCCACATGCAGACTTCAGCAACATTCTGAGTAAGACCACCATTGAACGGCTAGCACAAGTGGATGAATACGAGCTTGTACGCGAGGTCCAGGTGCGATGCTCGTAATTGCGATGCTTATGTGTTCTAATGCAATATGCACAGGAGTACTTCGCAGACTATGCACCACTTTTGCCGTGTCTCTTCTCGCTCAATCATACACCGTCATCGTCAAAGCCTATCTACGGGTCGACGATTAACTCATGGGATCCGAAAGCTCTCGACTTGTCTATGCAAGGGATTACCGCTGTCTTGCTCAGTCTGAAGAAGAAGCCAGTAATCCGTTATGAAAGGATGAGTCCCATGGCCAAGAAGCTTGGAGTGGAGATTCAAGTACGCACTAATCGCCATTGACCTTGCCCTTGAAGCTAACTCTGTTCTGACAGCATCGAATACAATCGGAAGCAGCCCTGTTCGATTTCCGCCTTACGCAGGTTCCTCCACTGCTTCTCATCCTTGACCGTCGAAACGATCCTGTTACCCCTCTACTGTCGCAATGGACGTATCAGGCGATGGTGCACGAGCTACTTGGGATTCAGAATGGTCGTGTGGACCTGAGTAAAGTTCCTGAGAATCGGCCTGAATTGTCTGTAGGTCGATTTGCACACAATTTATTGTCTCGCAGCTCACATAATTGAACAGGAAATTACATTAACAACGACGACGGACCCGTTCTTCCAATCACATTACTTGGAGACATTTGGGGACCTCGGGACATCACTGAAGAATTATGTTCAAGACTACCAATCCCGTTCACAAGCCCAATCACCATCTTCAATAAACTCTATCACGGACATGAAGCGTTTTGTCGAGGAATATCCAGAGTTCCGGAAATTGGGTGGAAATGTCAGCAAGCATGTGGCTCTCGTTGGAGAGCTAAGTAGACTTGTGAGTAGAGACAAATTGCTTGAAGTGGGTGAAGTGGAACAAGGTTTGGCCACCAGCGCCGGCTGTGATTTCAAGGTGAGATGATGCATCGCAGTTCCACCTATTCACAGACAACTAATCTAAGATACGTTGTAGGCTGTTCAAGCGATCGTTACCGACAATGGTGTTCCACCATGGAACAAGCTTCGCGTCGTGATGTTGTTTGCATTGCGATACCAGAAAACGCAAACGGCAAACATCGCTTCTTTGATCAGCCTGATGCTGGCGAATGGTGTCTCGCGGGAAGATGCAAGAGTAGGTCCTACTTCAGTGTCAATTTGAATTCTGACTGATACTATCAAAGCTTGTTTACGTTCTACTCAACGTTGCAGGCGCAGATCAACGGCAGGACGATCTTTTCTCAACGGAATCATTGCTCGCGAAAGGCCGTTCGGCGCTAAAAGGTCTCAAGGTGATTAGGTTGACAGCGACGCCTATGATGTATTCTGACCTTTTGGCAACGTAGGGCGTAGAGAACGTTTACACACAACACACACCTCACCTTTCCCAAACCCTAGAAAATCTCTTCAAAGGAAGGCTAAAGGACACAAGTTACCCCTTCCTTGAAGGTGCAGGAGTGAATGCGGGGCTTCAAAGGTTAGTCTCGTCCTCTATCACTTCATGTAGCAACATAACTCAGTAAATCCCACTCCCACAGGCCGCAGGATGTCATTATCTTCATGATCGGAGGGGCCACATACGAAGAAGCGCGAACGGTCACATTGTTCAACCAAGATCCTGTAGCTGCGTCCAACGGTGGTATCGCCAATCCAGCAGGTATGCGGCTACTGCTGGGTGGAACATGCGTACATAACTCCTCAACGTATGTCTTTTCACGAAATTTTCGTTTCCACCGCTTACATTGCAAACAGATACATCGAAATGCTACGGTCTGCGGCAGAGAATTTCCCTGCGTCAGTCTACGATCCTCCACCAGAGTCAGCCACCAACGCGCCAATACTCAATCTCAACCTCGGCGGTGTGAACGTAAGCCTCGGCGGGCCAGCTGGCAGCGGTGTATACCGGTCAGCTGGGGAAGGCGTTGGTGTCCAAGCTGATGGTATTCGAGACGGAGTAATGAACCTTCTCGGGAAGGTGAAGCAAGGTGTTGATCGAATCGCTATACCTTGAGTATCCTTCTTTCTATGACGGTCTCTCTACATTTCTTTGTATCCCAGTAATTATAATGGACTCTTCGGATATTTATCTGCGTGGCCCCGGGGTAAAACTCGGACCTTCAGTGGTCGTCCACGTGCGGAGGACGCGAAGGTGACACGTCAATCCAGTCACGCGATCGCCACCCATGTCCTGCATCACTCTCCCGTTTCCTGGCTTGTCATAAACGCACACCGCACCCTTTCTCTCCCGTTCTCTGCTTTTTGTTTTTCGCCTCTCCTAGGCTACCACGCCCGGACTAGGTACTTTATATAATGGCTAAAGGTCTCTTTGGCAGTCTGAAGGGTGTGGATGCTTTTGGCAAGGTATGTGTGTTGATGATATGGGAACCTATTTAGAACGTGGCATAATCTGAATTCGTACTAGACAACGGAAGATGTGAAGGTCAAAACTCGTACTGGGGCTCTCTGTGGGTGTTGCTTGATAGTGTGCAATGTTTGTGGGAACTCAACGGTGGACGATATGTGTAGTGACCCTAATCGCGGCGGCGATTATCCTCTCGGTTACCATGATTGAATTCCTCGACTACCGGAGAGTAAATATCGACACCTCAATCGTCGTCGACAAGAGCAGAGGAGAGAAACTCACAGTCAACATGAACGTCACCTTCCCGCGAGTACCCTGCTATCGTGCGTAACCCATATCCCAAATTCCCAATACCCCCAAGCCTAACCCTTGTATTCATTCATGGCAGTGGTCAGTCTGGACGTGATGGACATCAGCGGCGAACTGCAACGCGACCTCTCGCACAACATCCTCAAAACCCGGCTCGATAGCAAGGGCGACATGATCCAGAACTCGCACAGCGCGGAGCTCCGGAATGACTTGGATAAGATGAATGATGCGAAGAAGGACGGGTATTGCGGGTCGTGCTATGGGGGCGTGGAGCCTGAGAGCGGGTGCTGTAATACTTGCGAGGAAGTGCGGCAGTCGTATGTGAATCGGGGATGGAGTTTCGCCAATCCAGATGCTATTGAACAGGTTCGTTTATCTTGGTCTAGTCTTGGACAGTCGTCTCATTTCTTTCCTGTTATGTCTAGTGTAAGAGCGAAGGATGGGCGGACAAACTGAAGGAACAAGCAGATGAGGGGTGTAACATCTCCGGACGGATCCGCGTAAACAAAGTTATTGGGAATATCCATCTATCCCCCGGTCGGTCCTTCCAGACGAGTTCGCGGAATCTCTACGAGCTCGTGCCCTATCTCCGCGACGACAAAAACCGTCATGACTTCTCGCACACAATACATCACTTCGCCTTCGAAGGTGAGTTCATCAACCTGGCCTGACCTGACTGTCTTTAATGAATGTTTGGTGCGATAGGCGATGATGAGTACGATTACTGGAAGGCCGAAGCTGGTAGGGACATGAAGAAACGCATGGGTCTCACCGAAAATCCTCTAGACGGAGCCATTCAACGAGTACGTCTCTCGAGCCCACTTCCCTATCTCCTCAGCTAACGACTTTTTAAATAGACAAGCAAAGCGCAATACATGTTCCAATACTTCCTCAAAGTCGTCTCCACCCAATTCCGCACCCTCGACGGGAAAATCGTAAGCCCATCCCCCTCCCTTCTGCCGTATTAGCTCAACTCAACTCAACTGCTGCCCGTGTGGATAGGTGAACACACATCAATACAGCACGACACACTTCGAACGCGACCTCACAGAGGGCGTGAACGGCGATACCCCCAGCGGCCTGCACGTCCAACACGGCGTCAGCGGGCTGCCCGGTGCATTCTTCAATTTCGAGATCTCGCCCATTCTGGTGGTGCATGCGGAGACACGGCAGTCGTTTGCGCATTTCCTGACATCGTCAGTACCCTTCCTTCCTTGACCTCCTTCCGTTTTTGGGCGCATGCTGATGCTAACGGTGTTTGTGTGAACAGAACGTGTGCGATTGTTGGAGGAGTGCTCACGGTCGCGTCTCTGGTAGACAGCATCCTGTTCGCTACCGGTCGGGCGCTGAAGAACAAAGGAGGCTCGGCGGGGGGGAATGGGTATGGCGGAAAGCTGATGTGAGAAGAGAGTGTACAGTGCAGGTGTACATCTCGTTTGTATCATACATACCACCAATATACGAGGGTTTGGACATATCGAGGGGTACGTGTTGGATGAGTGAGTGAGTGTTGTGGGTCGTTCTTTGTGAGGTTTTGGTTTGGTTTACGCTCGGGCTTGAGGAGGACAAAAGTGCAGCTGACGGAGTGGTCGATGTGATCTTCGTTAGTAAAAAAATATAGGGCGAGTGGGAATGACAAAGATAATGGCTACGCACTGAACGATGAATTTGTTGATCTGGGATAACGAATGCGAAGAGAACTGAAAGCTTCGTCGTGCAACAAGTGTTCGTGTTCAGAGGAACTTGTATCATAGATCCACTAATATACGAGGGTTCCATGCATGTTGCGGGATACGTCGTTTTTTGAGTGATCTTCCCGGTTGTGATTTGGTTGTGATTCTACTTGTCTTGTGAAGGAAGGCAGAACTGCAGCTCTGAGTTCGATGTGATATGACGAGTCGTAAGGACTAGGAGGTAAGTAAGACGATGAAGATCGTTGCTGCAGACTGAGGACACTAAGTTATTCGAGGCATGTTCTTGATCTGGAGAAAGAAGGTGTGGCGCATCGTCCTGCAAACAGCAACGTCCACCAACAACGCAAGCCCAAAAATACCTCAATCATTTCACGTATACATTTCAATCTTCTCTACACTTCATACCCCCCGGATAAGCACCAACTCCCCCTCCGTCAAACAAAGCACCACCCTCTCCCTTTCCCTCTCCCCCTTCCCTCCCTTCCCCTCCTTCCCGCCCTGCCCTACACGCACACACCCAACACCCAACAACCCCCCACCATCATCCACCTTAACCACCGCCTGCCTGGCCCACTTGTCTTTGATCCCGGCGGGGGCGCGGTAGATGTATACGTTCGCGCCGCGCCCTCGGGCTGAGCCGCCTTCGAATGCTAGGACGCTGGAGCCGGGGGTTGGGGTGGTGGAAGAAGGGGGAGAGGCGGAAGAGGGGGAGGAGAATGGGGAGGAGGGAGGAGGGAGGTGGTACGTGAATCGGGTGTCTTGTTTTGATGCAAGGACGAATGAGAGCGCGGGGTAGGTGGAGGTGTGCGTCCATTTCGGGGTTGGCTTTTCGTTTCCATCGGAGGAGGCGGAGGAGGGAGAAGTGGAGAGGGAGAGGGAGAAGACGGCGCCGTCGAGGTCGTGTTTGATGACTAGCGAGACGTCGTCGTCTGGCGTCGAGCCTGGGAGAGGTGTAGATAAGAGCTGGATAATCTCATCCTCTTCAAATATTTCCTCCTTCACGTCCAAGTCCTCGCCACCCCCCGCAGAACCAACCCAAGTCCCCACCACCCTCCTCCCAACACACGCATCCACCTCCTCATCCATCTCCCCCTCCGCCAAACTCGGCACGCCCCTCCCCAGCCCCAACCCACTCGCGTCCTCCCCACTCGCGACCGCCGCGGTCCACTTCTCCATCGACTCGCGGATATGATACAGCTCCGACGGGTCGAGTGTTTCTGGCACGTCCACGTCTTCCTCCGCTTCGGCTTGGGCTTGGGTGATGAATTCGGGGATGTGGTCGAGTGTGCCGGTGAACGCGGAGGTGATTTTAGAGGAGGAGGAGGAGGAGGAGGAGGGTGGGGGAGAGGCAAAGACGTGCATCCACCGCGTGCCGTCGTGTTTCTTCTCCATGTGCAGCGTCAACACCCCGCACTTCCCATCGCCCTCGCGATCCCACGTCCAGAAGCTCGAGGTGGTGTTGATGCTATCCCACAGCGCCTTCGCCGAGTAATGCGGGATGGGCATGCCGGGATCTGCGCCTTCCTCCGCGGGCACGACGTGGATCGTGAGTGTCTGGACGGTGAAGAGGACTTTTATTTGCTTAGTCTGGGTGCTGGATGGGAGGGGAAAGGCGACGGTGACAGAGTCGGATGTCTGAGTCCACGAGTAGGGGGGCGGTTTGGGTGGTCTATCCACATCCATCGGTTGCGCGGCGTCGAGGTTCTCGTCCGCACGCGGGATGGGGGCGATCTCGTCTGCGGTGGGCTCGTACGCCTTTTTAGTGGGTCTAGCAAGTGTCGGATCTCGATAGCGCGAACCACCCATCAGGAGGTACGCGTCGAGGCGGGCGACAAAGGTGGTGAAGACAGGGACGTCCTCGCCTCTGCGGTGCCACAGCACATCCAGCGCCCTCGGCTGGTGTAGGCCAGGTCGGAGGGACAGAAGGTCAATTTTACAAGCCCATACATCGAATCGGATCGTCTTCTCTTCGTTGGGCGGGTAATACCTAGACGAGAGGAGCACGACAGCAGTGGTCGGCGACGCTCTTCGGAGGTGATGGATCCGGAACGGCGCTTGGGCGGGAGCAGTGGGGAGGGTGAACACCCCGACGGGCTCGGAGGGCTCGGTGCTGTCTTTGATGGGGAGGACGTAGAGGAGCCCGGCGCCGTCTGCGGCTAGGACGGCTGTAGTGCCCAGAAATGCGGCGGAGGGGTACTCGCGCTGGACGGTAGGCGCGGATGCCGAGGAATCAATCGGCGTAGGCAATTGGTACAACACACGAAACGAAGGCGATGCAACGTCCTACTTTGACTCTCTTCAGTCAACGACACAGTAAACCTACAAAAGCGTACTCACGGCTAGCCCGACGAGACACACATGGTACTCGCGATCCACATACACCGCGAGCGCCGCATCGGATTCGGAATCGGAGTGAACAGCGAGGTGGTTGTGCGAGATCCGGCTCTGCATCTCGGGGAAGGAGAGCGGGGCTCGGCTGGAGGCGGTGGATTGCGTGGGGCGGAGGGCGAGGGAGAAGCGGGAGACGGCGTCATCTTGCGGGAGGAGCTCGAGTTTGTATCCTTCGAATTTCGCGTTGAGCAGTCTTTTCTCTACTTGCATCGTGTCGTGAATGGTTTGAAGCTGAAGCTGAAGCAGAATGACGTAGATTATCTTGGATTGGATTGGATTCAGCGAAAACCGCGCTCACGTGCGCATCAACACATTCGGAAATGCATGACATAAGCCATTCACTGTTGTTCACCACAGTCAATCATTGCTGTGCCACCAAACTAAACTCTCCCGACACTCTGTCGATTGTCGATCATGACAACCACGACATCAAACCCAACCGCAATGCTCGCAGATTCCCTAGCCCAATTCTCCAAATCCGCTTACACCGCCGTACGTCGCCTCTCCCTCTCGCTCTCCCTCTCGCCACCGGAGACTAATCTGCCTATTGGTATTCCAATACAGTTCACCGAGATCGAGAACCAAGCGCGTCTCGAAGTCACACGCGCTGTGGCTGAGGCCCGGGAAGCGCGCACGGAGCGGGAGAAAGCCGGCCGGGAGCTGCATGCTGCCACTCTCGAGGCGCAGGGGTGGAAGCAGGAGGCTGCGGCCAATAAAGCTGCTGTGAGTGATCGGTCTTATGCTGTGCTGTGTAGAGCGCCAATGTGTTGATCCATTCCCGGTTGTAGGTGGCACAAGCTGAGTTGACGGTACGCTTACGCGCCTCGTTGTTTGTGAGTTTGGCTACTAATTAAGATATGAATGGGGTAGATTGCGCACCAAGCTGAGACGCTCGCTGCTCAGCTCGAAACGGTCGCCCAGCTTCGCCGGGAGGTCATACAATGGAAAGACCAGTCCCGAAACTGGCAAGAACACTTCCTCCGCGTCGAGCAAGAACGATGTGCGCAGTCCTCCCGCATAGACGAGCTCGTCGTCGAAAAGCTACAGGTAATCTCCTTCCCCACTCACCATTCATCCCACTCATCCTTCTCCTTCCTCAGTACATCCACCCCAACTCACCCACCCGACCCTCCCTATACACCCCCAAAACAAAATACATCACCTCCGCCACGCACACACACACCATCACCTCCGCCCCCTCCTCCACCACCACCAAACGCAACTCCATCCCCTCGCCCACGCAACCGCCCTCCTATAAATCCGCCGTCCCCATGCGCGAACGGGACTCGTCCGCCGACACACCGCCCATCACCACGAGCAGCGCACCAACTACAACGAAAAAGCCCCTCAAAACAAGCGCCCGGAGTCAGAGGGACAGGGATAGGGAGGACCCGTTCGTCACGGACACGGCGCACGCCTCGGCGAGCGCAGCTAAGAGACCACGAAAAGGGCCCAAACCCACCCCCACCGCCAACGCGCACGCGAGTGGGAGCGAGCACAAACAAGCGCCGCACCCTCACGCACCGACACCGGCCTCTGCGCCTCGCACCACCGTGATCCGCCGCGTCCGGGCTGTGATCAACGTCAAACAAGAATCGTCCGACAACGACGACGGCTCGGCCGACCTCTCCACTGGGGTTGACGCTGGTGGGTTACAGACGAAGGAAGAGTCGTTGGGTATGGCGGTGGATGATTTCCTCACAACTACGAATGGAACAAAGCGCACGTCGAGGAGGAGGAGTAGGAGGGTCGTGGAAGATGAAGATGAGGACGACGAAGACGACAACGAGATCGACTCGGGGTCAGACGACGGCCATGCTCGAGGCGGAGGTCCGAGCTGGGAGACCCGCCTCCCACTCTTGCGGCACAGGAACAAAACAGTGAATTACCGTGAAGAGGAGGCGGAAGAGGAAGATGAGGAGGAGGACGAGTTGATGATGGGCGCTGGGGTACGTTTCTTTCTTTTCTTCTTTCACACTGGTGTTGGGGCTGACGATGGGTCCAGGATAATCTTGGGGAGGTTAGACATCTTAGTGCTGGGGCGCCGATGAAGAAGAAACGGAAGATCGGGGCACGGTAGTGCCCTCTCTTTGTCTTTCTCTCTTCCTCTCTCTTTCTCTCTCTCTTTCTCTCTCTTTCTCTTCCTCTCTCGTTCTCTTCTCGTTCGTTCGTTCGTTCGTTCGTACGTTCGTTTGCTCGTTCGTTCGTTCGCGGGGATCTCTGGATTAAAAGTCATCTCGCTATTCGGAAGGAATCTGCTGTTGCTGTTGTTATCTTTATTTTACTCTCATTTTGTATTTTTATGACTGGGGACTGGGGACCTGTAATATCACGGAAGTGATTTATGCGCTGCGATGTTCTGTGCTGTGCGAGGTTGGGAGACACTGAGATGGGACGCTGCCTTCGTCGCAGTTCTCGTAAGGACGCTGGTCCTTTAACCGCCTGCCCACCGGAACATCACTTCAAAGATCTTATACTCCAGTCTATCTACCATTGACATGTTTGGCTGGAGGTGCTCGCATTGAGTGAACTACATGACCTTCTCCCGACGCATATACATTCCTGCTGTAACCCAGCAACCATGGCGGGCATGGCCACAACGTCCACCCAAAAGCAAACTTAACAATCCAGATGGATCATGGTCATGTCAGGATGCATTTGATTTGAGGTACGGATATGTACAATACTTATGCTCACTAAAAAAAAAAGAGAGTGGATATAGACGCACGCACGCACGGGAAAACCGACGAGGGAAGCAAACAGTATCAGAAAGGAAGGAAAAGGCGCAACGTGTACCTACTATATAGATAAGGACAACTTGAATTGACCGACCCGAACGAAGGATGTGAAACAAATATAGTGGTAGTGACTCGGAGTATAGACAAACACACACAGACACACAGAGACAGAGGAGAGGAGAGGAGAGAGAGACGGAGAGGGGGAAGGAAGTACTCGTACAATGCACGTTGTGATTACAAAGTCCTGAATTTATCGTTCCAAACTGGCGGATGTATATACCACAGGCGACAAGACAAGGCCCATGGTCTTGTCTTGTTTCCTCCTGCGGTATAGTCACCAGCGCGGTATTACAGGTGTCGTGAGTATTGGATGGGGGGCAGTTCATGCCTTGATCTCAGGTATCTTTATCTCAACTTGCGGGGTCGTCGCGGGCGACTCTGCTGATTCCGGTGACTTTGTCGCGTCTCCGTTGACCAGTTTTGACGGTGTTGAAGTCGAGTCTACGCAGCGCGAATCAGGGTTAGCACCCACGCAACCCAACCCAAAGAAAAGCAAAACTCACCTGTCGACGTCTTTTTCTCGTCGTGCGTCGTCGCATCCCCATCAGCATCACTATCACCATCCGCATCCATCTTCACATCCCCCCCATTCGCCAACGCCGCCGCCTCCCCCTTCTCATACTCATCCAACTGCTTCTTCAAATTCTTCGTCGGATCCGGACTCTCCGACCTGCCCAACCCCAGACTCTGAGTAAAGAACGACGCCGTCCCAGCCTCCTCCTCACTATCATCATCCTCGCTGTCCTCGCTCCCAAACATCAGCTGCCCACTGTCATTCACGATATCCCCGCCCGGCTGGTGCGAGATGCCGTTCCACGTGTTGGTGCTGACGGTCAGCCCGTACCGGCGGATGAAGTCGGCGCTGAACCCGCCGGGATTTGAGGAGGAGGATTGGGAGCTCGAGTTGCTCTCGCCTGTGGAAGCGTGTAGCCGCTCGCGCGCTTCTTGCGCCTCCCTCCGTGCACGGAAGGACAGCAGCCGGCTTTGCGCGTAGAGTTGGGGGAGGGAGCTGGGTGTTCTGTAGCCGTAGTTCTCCTTGACGCGGTCCGTTACCCAGGCGTACCAGTCTTCCTTTGAGCGGCCGTGTGTGATGGCGACGATGAGGACGGTCATGTTGTCGCAGCCGATACCGGCACCTGATGTTGTGTCTGGCGCAAGACAGTGCTCGCACATCAGCGAGCCGATCTCGGTCAGTTCAGTGCCTGTTGAGATGTGATACCGGACGAAATCGACAACTTGTTGTGAGGTAAGACAGTCCCAGATACCTAGATCCAAGGAATGTCAACCAAGGTGCTAGATGGTGATGAGTACCCAGGAGTTTACTGACCATCACATGCCAGTACCAAGAACTCGTCGTCTTCTGTGATTTGGTGGCAAGTCACGTCAGGGTTCGCAGTGATAATTTGAGCTTCAGGACCCAAGGCGTAGTTCTTTTTGAATTCGAAATCGCCGAGAGCGCGTGACAGTGCAAGGTTGCCTAAAGATGTCCGTCAGTAAAATAGATGTGCCGTACCAGACGGAAGAAACATACCGTTCACGCGACCATATTCAATGTATCCACCAGCAGCAGCTACCCGTGTCCTTTCAACTGAGAGAGAGAGAGAAAGTCAATACAGGGCCTCCCGACGCCACATATCAGATGTATTCACTTTCACTTGTTGGTTTATGATCAAAGCTCAGGTATTTCACCTCGCCTTTGATACCTATTACCGACCTTGAGTCACCAGCATTTGCCTACACTGCGTAAACCAGAGTAAAGATGGATTGGAGCGACAATGACGTACAACATAGATCTTATTATCGTGGGTTATTAGTGCGGCAACGGCGGTGCAACCAGACGGATCTCTTGTATGCGCAGGATCTAAAAGGCATGATCCTGTTAGAAGTGAATAGGGAGGGACAGAAGGTTATCTCACCGGCAAGGAGGTCTTCGTCTGTTCCCAAGAAAGCCTTTTTGAGTGCACTTTCGTATTCTTCCTGGTTATAGTCCTCTTCGGCCACTAGACGTTTATGCACGTTTTGACCAGCAAACCTTGCCACCGTTGATCCTAAAGAGCGACATAGAATATAATGCCAGAGACACTTCGCAGATAAAGAGACGCACCACCGTGACCATCATACACGGCGAAAAATGTGTTGGTTTTGCCATTCGGCCCTTGCAGGTCCAAGATGGCAGCATGGGCATCCTCCATCGCTAGATCCAACAGTCAGGAATCGGGTGTCTCGAGTAGTACACAGCACCTGTAGTACCGTCGATGCTAAACAGCACTCACTGATTCGCCACCCTTGCATCTCACAGAGGCCGTAGAAGTAGGCGTCATTACCACCAGATTCGAAGGTTTTCTTGGTGGCTGGGCAAGATACACTCCGTCAAAAAATGCCTTTAAGGATGATCGGACGGGAACGCACAAGGAGTAGAGAGAGTTTGACCCTAGAATGAAAATTGAATGAGCAAAAATGCAATGGTTGGATGCTATAATCAACGATAACTGACCATCGTACAGATGCCCCGTGGTGGTTAAGAGAGGTTGGAGAAGGCAAGGATTATTCCTTGTCGTTAATGTGGAGGTATCTGTGCGGAAGTTGGAAGAGAACAAGAAAAGAGGAGTGAAGAAGAAGAAGGTCGTGTGGATTGGTGGAATGCCCTAAGCCGCGCAGATGCACAGCCGCTTGCACCCAATTGCATCACAATATCGATCCTGTTTGCCCTTGTTGTTTTCAACTCCATTTTCATCATTCTCTGACTCGCCCAGGTGTCCATACAAGATCAGTTCCTGAGCGGCAGGTTATCTTGCAACAGAGCGCGGTCGTCTTCGCGTGTTATCTTGCAGGATTAGTTCATCCGTGGTCTTTGGACCCACAAACTTCACTCATGGATCTGCTTCGAGCTGATAACGGTATGATGATCGATGTTATGATCAAAACGAGGCGGACATGAGGTACATCAATAGACTAGTATACAAAGTGCAGTAGATAAAAACGGTAAACATAACCAAGTCGTGTCAGTCATCTGCGATCGCTGTCGAGACGACTAAGAAGCAGTGTCGCGCCGAGCATCGCGGGTCTCTTTCTGTATTTGCTCGCTGTATCTCCTTGGGTTGGGGTTGTCGAAGATATCGTTGATCTCCTCAAGCGTCAAACCCTTCGTCTCGACCACGAAGAAGTAGATGATGATGACCTCAAACACATCCCAGATCAAGAAGATCAGGTAAACTGCGGAAATCGATCTCATCATCAGAGGGGAAACAGAAATAAAGACACCGCGGCGTCCGCACCTTTCCATCCGAGTTTTTGTAGCGCGACGGGAAGACTGGAAGTAGGGTTCAGTTAACATTAGCTCAATCAGAGCTTAAAGCCACGTACCCGAATGTGTTGATCAGCGTCGCCACTTGAGATACAATGCCCAAGAAAGCAAGACCCTTGGCTCTCGCCTCGTAACTTAACACTTCAGCGGGGTAAAGCGCTTGCCTGAAATAGAGATCATCAGCTCTTCTGCTTCCAAAAGGTACAAGGAGAGTCTCGATACGCACATAGGTGTCCATCCGAATGAAAAGACCACCATGAAAAGATAGATGAACGTGATACCCGCATTCGCTCTCGCCACACTCCCGAACTCGCTGAGTAGCGCAGTCACAATCAATAATATAGCTGCGATAGCGCTCGTGGACAATAGGAGGATCCTTCGTCGACCGAATCGATCAATAATGGCAGATCCCTGGAATCAGTGGATGGCGCATGAGTAAAAGCTGGAGAAAACATTTTCAGGAACTGGTCTTACAGATAACGCTTAACAAAAGAAGCAGGAGGATCAATGTAACTCTAGGATATGAAAGTCAATCTGCTCACCGCCAATACTATTTTTAGCACTCGAATCAGCAAAATGCTATAAGATGAGGACGACATGATGACATACTATGAAGTTACGCTGTTCACAAAGTTTAGCGTGAGTATACGATCTTGGTTCGTGATACCTGCGTTCTTGAGGAGGATGGGGAGGAAATAGGTGATGAGTCCATTGCCGCTTAGTTGGCCTGAGTAAATAATCCATTGAGTATGAGTGCGATGCTGACGAGGGGAAATTCCATCTCACCGAATATTCCTGTAAACGTAAAGATTAGCGAAATGTCTCCTGAGTGGGCCGATACGCTGCTTACCGATAAGAATGACCATATAAGCTCTGTATCTGTCCGCACGATTCCTGAACAGGGGCCGGAAGTCCCACCAGGTCTCTGCCGATACAAAAATGTTGCATATCAAAGGTCCCTGATAGTAAAAAGGGGGTACGCACTGTCACCACCGCCAATTGTAATCTTCTCCTCGATCTCCTTCATCTCAATATTGACCAAGGGAGAATTTATGTCGTTTGTGCTGCTATGTAGCCGTGCGAGAATTACACGAGCTTGGTCGCCTTTCCCAACGCTGTACAACCAACGTGGACTGTTGACCAATATTCATCAAAGCTTGATCAGCTAAATTTATCTTCTGCGTGGCACGAGATACGCACGATTCGGGACAGAAGAAGATGAAAATCACATTGATACCAGCCGGAACGACCTAGGAACACAGTAAGACGCACGCGCCGATGATGGCTAGGCAAGGGACCCACTTGGATATACAAAGGCAGACGCCAAGACATTTCACTTTGGAATCTTCCTGTCGCGACCATCATACCAGTTGCTGTCATCTGGCCGACGTAATAGCTACGGTCGACTGTCTCAATGATTGTTCATGGGTGATATCAGTGAACGACTCACAAGGAATTCAGGAAACCCATGTAAAATCCACGTGAATGAGCCGGCGCCATTTCTGCAAGGTACGATTTTGCAGAGGCGCCTGCACAAGACGCGCCAAGACCTATGAAGGGTTTTCATGTCAGTCAGTGAGTTGGTAAGACATAGCACAGAAATTAACTAACCTGTCAGGAATCGTCCTCCTAGGAAAGGTCCCTTGGACTTCGCGTTGGCAGTGAGAATGGCACCGACGCTGTAGTAATATCAGTTCCTGCTCAACAACGTATGCCGATACGGAAAACATACATAAGAATGGCATTTCCGAACCACATCGAGAAGCGACGACCGAACCTATCGGGGAAGTACGCTGTGGAAATTGCGTTTGAGAGCGCATCGCGAAGAAGGCTATGTGTGTTGACTTACAAGCCGGAATTACACCACTGCACGAAATATAGTAAGTAAATAGAAAGTGAGTCCATGAATTAAGCGTTACTCACACAATCGAACCACTGCGTTTCCGGATAATTAATCATCCGTTAATAAAAAAACATCGTCGCGATAACATAAAGACCTACACGGTGAAGATTCCAAAAACGATGCTAATTGAATGGTTTATAATTAGTCCTTGCTCATGTGGTCAGTCTTCTAAAGCCCACTAACCTCGTCTTACTGCCCACTCCATCCATACCAAAGTATTGCTGATATTGTTTCATGCTGTTGATACCGCCCATAACCTATGTGACCCTGCAGCATGAGCAAAGCAAGTCGTGCATGTCTTCAATCACGTACAGTTCCATCAAATCCACTGTCACCTGAGCAGCAACAGACGACCAGAGTGATGAGATACATCTAAAATTCGCCAAGAGGGTCAGCTAAGACAATCGCGCATGTCGGAGACGGTGAGGAAACATACCTGAATGGCACCCCATGCCCACCGACTCACACCAGGATCAATCTCTAGCGCTTCTTTCAGCGCCATCTGCCTCTCCAGAGGTGTCTGCGCCACGAGCTCGTGGTGCTCAATATGCTCCTTGCTTTCGACAACATCCTTCTCGTTCGAGGAGCGTGTCTCGTCAGATTTCTTTCGGTCCATCCTGATCGTAGTAACGGAGGTGCCGAAGAGAGGAACAAGCACTTCCTCTAGAATGAGGAAGGAGCTTATAACTTCTAATACTTCTAAAATGCCAAGAAATTACGCGCGACTTCTAATAATAGGGTTTGATCCTCCTGGCCAAGGCCCGAGAAGCCAGGAAGCGGTTGATATTGAAATGTGCAAGAGTACGACTCTTCATGGGCCTGAGTGGCTATGGGATCTTGTGGGAGCGTTATTTCATTGTTACCTTGATTAAAGGCCCCGGAAGGGGCATAGAAACCCGCAAACGGGGACTGGAGTTGGGGTAATTGCTGTACATCTATCCGAATCTAACGAAACGAAGTATCAGATGATTAAAATAGTCACTCCAGAAGTATGAACTTCCCCATGGTGCATGTCACAAGAACTGAAGTTTTGCCCGAGATCTGCCCGCAAGGCGCAATGACGATGGTTGGGGAACCTAAATGGCCCTAACAATTTGGATGCAGACTCAAAAGCGACTATTCAGCGAGATGGTTGCGCAGCGTTACAGAGATTTCTGTTAGCTTGTCGTCCCTAGATGTTAACCAGTAGGCGAGAATGTCCACAAGGCTCTGAAGATGTAGAGCAAGGTTAACCGCGAAACTCTCAGGACATGTCAAGTGGGGATCCCGGCCCGTGGAGGCCCGCTTCATCATTGATATTTATGACCATGACCTACCATCTCCTACCGTGACCAGATGTCAAAGCGTGCCAAGGGAGTCATGGCGTCGAAAATGGGGTAAAACGAAACAACTCGTTGTATTTCAAAGAATGCGGAGAAACACCTGCAGGTCAGCGATTGCCGATGGAGGAAGTAACCACAGAACTCAGTATGAATGGGTTGCTCCAGGATGCTCCTGAAGAGATGTGACCGAAACTGTTCATCAAAAAATATGCGAAGGCACTGTGAGCTTCGGTAAGAAATTATGCAAATGCATGGCTTACAATCAAGCAATATGACGAATGGGATATCTCAGTTCGCGAATCATGCTATCATTCACGGGATCTGGCTACCGCTTCCGCAGGTACCACTAACCGAGAATGCCGCTTCAAGTTTTTAGCACTACGCACAATTCAAGGCGCAGAGAGCTTTGATTCACGATTCTGAGGGTCCACAGATAACTCGAGTAATAATGCTAGGCATGGAAGAGCACACCATTGCATTGTTTGCCTGATCGAAATTGGCGGGTGAGTAGATTTCTTCTGCATGAATGGAGATCACCTCCGCATTTCGTTTATTATATGCACTGTGCCTGTTGATGTCCCACCAGTCACGACACCTAATCCCCTCGGCAGACCCACAGTCCCGTAGTACGACTTTATGAGTTCCGTGCTGGCACGTTCACGTGGTGCGAATTGGTTTTTCGACACGATTAAAAGGTTTACACGGACCGAAGCCGCTCACCGATACAATGGGAAGCTATTGGAGAAAGTTAAGTCTGGAGTTTCCCATCCTGTCGATTGGCTATTTTCCGCGGCCTCGAGTCTCCTCCCAAGATAGATAGTCCCATGCCTGGTTTGGAAAATACTGACGCTCATTTTATGTGCATCCACATATGTGGCCGAAGGCAAGTGGTCAATCATTACTTGATTTTGCCTGTTGAAGGATCAGTTTATTTATTTCGGGTACTCTCTGGTCCACTTACAGCCTACTGATGCCAGGGATGACCCTCCTCAATAGTCTCCGGGATACCCCGACTTTACGTTTGATTGATACTATCGAGGAATATGCAAAGTGAGTTTTTCGAGAATAGATTGGTGTGAAACCACAATGAAAACCAGTGTTCAGGGAAAGACAATAAACCACGATGGCATGTTGTTCTGACGGAACCGAACGTTCAGGTCGACCAGGCCATCTAATCTGCTTCCTATGGCTTGCGTTATCGATGGGAGAGTGTTGCTCAAGAGATAGCAGAAATGGCTATTCTTGATCTCGGGATTTCCTTATCCATGACCGGTAAAAGTATCCTTCGAAAGATCTTGGATACAGGAGAGCTCCTAGTGCGCAGATAAAATGCACCCTAGATGTGCTCAGCACACGGAGCATGCCCAAGATGAAATGGAAGGCAGGAATGCGATCAAGGCAACCTCCGACGCTGTGGTCTCAAGCTAGGTAACCTCCAAACCCGGATTCCAGTGAAAAGGACTCTAAGCAGCCAAGTGACTAATAACTGATAATTGGATTATCTTCAGGTGGTTGAGAAGAGATGAGAAGAGAAGGGAAGGTACCGCGGCACGGAATCGGCAGGACTTTGACAGGTCGATCGAAGCGGGCGGCCCAAGTCCTTGGCATCCGAGTTCGGATGTTTTACAATCACAACAATCACCGACAATGCGCGTCAACATTTGTTGCAAGTGGATTCATTCTTTACTCCTTGACCTCATCTCTCATTTTTCATTCTTTTCTGTTCTCTAGCAAATCCTACTGTCTCTCAAGATATCTTGGCTAGTCTCACACTCACGTAACTTATCGACTCTCTGGCAGGATCAATTGCGTAAACCCTATCTCTCCTGTGAGTACTCTATGGTGCCTCACATGATAACTATCGGCGACAGAACTCAAAAAAATTGTTCTGCCGCAGAATCCCAGCGTTCCCACCTAGAAGTGTATATAAAGCCCCGTAGGAAGCAGGGCCCCATAATCTAGCTACAGAAACACCTAGACTCGGCGTACCGCACATCATGGTCAACCCTCCCGTTTCACAGGCTTTCCCGTCTACTGAGGTACATAACATTTCCATAGTATGCAGGATCCGCCGCTCACTCCCTTCTCTATTTTAGTCTAAATTTATTACATCCCGACCTCCACTGTCACGAACTCGGACCCGCACATCCTCTATCTTCTCAACCTGTTCCGGAATCTCATTCAAGTCGGCATTCGAGGTATCCAAAGGGCCGACGACTGTGTTCGTCAGCCAACGCCCAGAAAAACACGAAGCTTATGGCTCATTCATACCTTTGCGCTCAGCAACGTCGTCTTTGAAAAGCTTCGTCTCCGACCCTTCCTCTTACGTTTCCCAGTTCCCTCCGAAACGTAGAAGAACAACGTCATACAATATACGAACATCTTTGGCGTCATCTTGGGAGGATCCGGATGCACCTCCTTCTCCAGGCGTACCCTATATTACTCGAACCCTGCCTTCATCTCCTATCTTCCCATCGTCTCCATCGTCTTCAAGACATTCCCTGAACACGAGGTCCGACCTTCATCCAATCCTCGCGAAACTAGAACGAAAATCGCGACTGTGTACAAAGACTGTACATTGTTCGACCTGCAGAAAGACAGGCACGGACTTTCCTCGGTGTGGTAAATGTGGAGAGATGTGGTGCTCAAGGTCGTGCCGACTGGTGGGAGGGAAGCGGCATGCGTGCGCAACATAGACATTCGTTTCGCTATGGAGTCTTCTTTCTTCATGTTCTTAAACATGGTACCATCTACTCTTCGAATTTATCTAGCTCTGTAACATATTTTTATCTTTGTATACTTGCTCCTAGATTACTCCATTTTTTCCACCCTGTATCTAAAGGCAATTGCTTATTTCGTCATTCAAACATAGATTTTCCACATGACAATCAAAACTTGATTTTCTTTCCCTGGCTAGGCACGATTCCAACACTTTCCTTCTCTTTCATTCTTCGTTTGGCTTCCCATGATGGATGCAGCGGTCGGTCTACCGCTTTATCGGCCCTTGGTGCCGACGATTTGAATGTACCCGCCGATCCACCAGCCGAGTGGGTGCCCCATCCTGCATCAACAGGTGGTTGGTGTGGGAGATTGCTCTTCGGGTGTCTAGCTGCCGCGCGCGAAGCGTCTGGTGTAGTTTTGGACCTATTTATTTGGATTGCGTTCGAGCCACTGTTGAGTGCCTTCGTGTGACCTTTGTTCTTGCGAGTGGCTTGAGCAGCTACTTCTTCAGCTTCTTTCTTTTTGTGATTCGCATTTCGGCCGAATTTCTTTTCCCAGATACTGATGGCACACGAGCAAAGTCAAAACGGTGAGTCTAGATTGGAGAACAGGGCAAATATACTCACAGTCGTCGTGCTCTTTGACCGCGTCTATTCTTCCTGATGTCCGTATCGGCGGCTTTGTCTTCCGTCTCGCTCCAATCTGAATCATCTGAGCCCCCCCGAACGAAGCCCACGGAAAGCGAGGGCAAGAATGTTGATTCCTTCACCGATGCAGACGCTTTGATGGCCTTGGCAGGAGGTTTCTGGAGTGGGGCTTTCGATGGCCTGACCTTCAATTCGTCATCGTCGTGCTCTGAAGTTTGATCTGAGGCCCCATCGTCATCGTCGTCCTTTCCAAGCTTTTCATTTACCAAAGATCCAGACTCCCATCCATCACCGGACTCTTCGTCTTCTCCTACACTTCCAGATTCCCATCCGGCATCACCATCGTTCATGTCCAAGTTTGTCTCCTCCTCTCCATTGTCAGGCACAGTCTTGGTATTCGCAGCTTGCTTCTTCGATTGAAGAGCGCCCATATCATTTTCCCTACGAATTTTGGAAGGTCTTTCCACAGGCTGTTCTGATGTCACATGGGCATCGGTGTCCAGGTCACGGTGTTTGAGTGCGGGGTTGAGAAGGACTTTGAGGGATTCCAACGACGCTACAACTTGAGCGGCGAGAATTTTTGAACTTAAGAGGCGATTTTGAATTTTTGCAAGGGTTGTCCCTGGTTCAGCAGGGGTGAGGAGAACTTCGTTAGCCAAAGTGGCCTTGACATCCTCATTTTCGCGCAGGGTGTGGTCCTTAAGCACTTTTGTTTTGAGAGCAGTGTTTCCTATAACATCGTGGTCGACTCCCTGTTTACAAATCATAAGTAATCGATTATTCGAGCAGGCAGCCCAACTGACCTTGAGAGATGTCAATTCCGCCTCGTATTCTCCAACCGTCTTGGAATCATCGCCCTTTTTACTAATGGGGACTGTGGTCAACGAGAATTCAGAAGTCTATAATGACAGCTCACTTGAGGTCCTTCAATTTCTTCACCACCGTCTGTATTGCGAATACTTTTGCTCTTTTCGATGCTTTGTGAACTTCCTTGATTTCATGATGCTGGATTTCTCTTTATTCACGTTGAGAGTAGGGAACCAGTAGAGCTTTACGCACAAGCTTTCGTCCTACTCGTATACTCATATCCTAGGTCAAGAGTTTCATTTCGGCGCGTTAGCTGAATAGGTATGTGTTTTAAGGAATTCTTACCTCTTCTGGCGGCTCATATCTCTTTCTCTTCACTCCGCGTGAGACATCGTTGTCCATTACAAGGGAAGTAATCGTGTTGGCTTTCCAGATATAGAGAATGATTCCAGTGGTAGTGAGACGGGAAAACAAAAAGCACAAGGTCGACTGGCACAGTCACAAGCAAACCCACAGATCTCGTTGGTTGGTGATCGATACCATATACGGAAATCATTATGTTAGCGAAAGCACAGTTTACAAGCGTCTACATCGAGCTACATCGCCGTCCAACATCTGATTTTAAAACCCGTTTGTCTCTCCTTCAATCTTAGAAACTGATTTCTTGAAGCAAAATGGCGGAAGATGTCCCAGAAGCAAAGCTCTTCGGGGCGTTTGAACGTCTAGGAGATCTCATCAACTTGCAACAATCGATCCTTGAGTTGGATCTCTACGAAGAGCCAAGCTTGGGAGCGGAGGAATATCTAACTCTCCAGAAGTTTAATGCCATTGTATGTTCCATTCCCACCCAGGTGTGACCCAAAACTTGCCTTCGACCACAGCTTGCCGAATATCAAGAGCAATCATATTTACTTGATCCATACCTCGAGCAATTGGTCGAACCCATTGTTGAAAAACTGAAAACGCACGCGAAGCAGTCTATCGCACATCCTGATCGTAGTGGCTCATCGATCCGAGTCGAGCGTACCGCATTGCTTTTGTACGACTACGTCAAATGTCGAGGATTTAAGACGATCAGTTAGTCTCCCGTTAGGTCGGATTTGAGCGCATGGGTTAAGGGACTACAGTCAGGTTCTTCCCGCACGAAATTGCCGATCTCTCAATTGCGCTGGACTTTTTGCAGCTCCAGGATGGCCTTGTGCAAGAACTCTCGCAGTGGGCTTTGCGATATGTGGTCCTACTCTGGTTGTATCTCATCTGCATGATTCCATTTGATTTGGCACAATTTGATGAGACCGAGAACGCGGGCCGCACAGCTGCTGCGATCGAAAAGGTAGCTAAGAGTTATCTCGGAAAGGCCGGTCTTGAGCGCGAAGGTGCAGCTTTGTTGTTGTCGCGCTTGTACATGAGGTATGTTGGCTCCAATTATCGCGAAGCTTAACCAACGTTTCCAGGAAGGACACGGGCTCAGGCTTTCATGACTTCATCCAATGGTCACAAGCATTCCTCCGAGAAAGCACTGACGTGATTACCGTAAGTGTCTCTGTAACAGATCACCATGTAGATGTGACGACAATGGACCTCATAGGCTATGGGGATCCTACAAGTCCTTTGTGAGGTTGTAAGATCAGGATCTGTAGAGCAGGTTCAGACTGAACGTGCAGAACTCCTTTCTATATCACACATCATCCAAGAAACACCCGTGCTCGTAAACAACAGCCTTCTACGGAAATGGAAAACAAAGCTAATCTCGAGGATTGCCCTGCGCGTGCTGCCAACAAGCTCAAGAACAACAAGGAGGAAAGGTGGTTTCATGTTCAATTTCACACAATCAGTGTTGTTGCTCACACATCATAAGCTCGTACTCTGACCGCTGATCACTTCATTCCCGACGTCGAGGATAGCAAAGATGATATCGAGATTCCAGGCGATGTAGAAGAGATCCTTGAGCACATGTTTGAAGCACTCCAAGACAAGGTTCTTTGTTCTGTCTCCGTTCTTTCAAGGCAAATCTGAAGACGAAGCGGGTAGGACACGATCGTCAGGTGGTCTGCTGCAAAAGGCGTTGCACGAATCGCCGAACGCCTTCCCAACGATTTCTGTGGCCAGGTCTTGGAAACAGTCATGGGATTGTTCGCAATCCATTCCATCGCGGCTGCTAGCTTGTACGACCTTCCTGCAATTGCAGAAAGCACATGGCACGGAGCATGTCTGGCGTGTGCAGAGTTAGCCCGGCGAAGCCTCGTGGAACCCGAGCACCTGCCTCAATTGATTAGCTGGTTATCGAAAGTGAGTTGAACGACTGGTCTCATTTGAATGAAATTCTTGCTCAACACGTTTCCCCAGGCATTGTACTTTGATCTACGGAAAGGTGCCCACTCAATTGGTTCAAACGTCCGCGACGCTGCTTCATATGTTCTGTGGGCTCTTGCGAGGACACAGAATCATTCAGCCTTGATACCGCATGCAACTAATTTAGCGCAAAGGCTTGCTGCTGTTGCTTTATATGATCGAGAAATTCATATCCGGCGTGCGGCGAGCGCAGCCTACCAGGAACATGTAGGGAGGACAGTGAGTGGGGAATGTACTTCTCTTGACTGGCCTGTGGGTAAACTGTCTCTTCAGAATCTATTTCCGCACGGAATCGACGTACTCGGAAAGATGGACTTCTACGCAGTCAGCATTCGCAAGAATGCCTTCTTGGTTGCTGCACCCCAGGTGGCAGAGTAAGCAGCGGAAAACATAATCGCGTACAGTTCTGGTCTGACGTATTTCGCAGGCATGCCGAGTATCGGAATTGTCTCTTCGATCATATCGTGGATGTTGTCCTGCGCCATTGGGATATTTCCATGAGAGAACTCGGATCGCAGTCCTTGCGCCTGATTTGCCTCCATGATATGTCTGGCCTTGCTCCTCGAGCCATTGGGAGATGTGTAAGCCATTTCTGCCATAACAGTGAATCTATCTGATAGGCAGTAGGTTCGCCTTCTTGACTCACTTGACACAGCTGATGTCCATGGTGGACTGTTGGCCTTATCCGAGATTGCCATTGCGTATCGTGAAACCATAGAAGACCCTTCCGTATTGGAAGGTCAACTACGGGATGTGCGTTAACTGTAGTCGTGGGTGTCATATGTGTGCCTGAATCTGTGCATTTATTTAGGTCTTCAAGCACCTAAAACGTGTCCCAGAGAGTAGTTTAACGACGACACGGAATGAGCTTGTTGCTTCTGCCTCTTGCCGACTGATAGCAAACTCTATAACGGCGACAGAAATCAATTTGGGAGCGGACACCAGCGTTCCTATATGGAGGAAGATAATCGATGTCGGTGTGAAGCATAGGGCATCCTCTGTACAGGAAGCAGCCGCCGATGCCATGGCTGCAATCAGTAACCTCGCAGACAGCTCTGAGGATGTGTCCAGATGAGTCATCTATCTACCCGTTTCTTGCTCAAGCCCTCGTCTGATACTGGAATTCAAGCTGATCAAAGAGCTGAGAGGCGGCCTGCCCATATTACAACAGAGTCTCGCAAGGATTCTAAGTGTGATAAATTATGACAAGCACCCCGATACACTCCCGCAGGCAATCGCACACCTACTTGATGGTGCGAAAGCAACGGTGCGTGGATAAAACAATGCCTTTCTGAGTAAAGCCCACGCGCTTCCTAGTCCAAAGCAAACATCGAGACTCGGCGGAGTTGTTTTCAGGCAATGCCACGCATAATGACCCTTGTGTCGCCTCATCTAATCAAACGTTTGTGGATTTGCATTTTTCAGGGTGTTCACTTGCCTCATCATTTCTGAAGACATGTCAAGTGACACTGTGAACGCGTTGGTAGACGCCCTGTTGGGTGGACTGGACGATTACACAATTGATGAACGGGGCGATGTTGGTTCATGGGTCAGGATAGTCTGTGTCCAAGGGCTCACTTCCATTTCCGAGCTACTTTTCCATCTTGCACCCTCGATTCCGGATCTTGAGAGTTATTTCCCGCCACACAAATATCATGCTATCGCAGCAGGTATACTCAAGCAGGGGGTGGAAAGGTTAGACAACGTACGACAAGAGGCTGGGATATGCTTCATGAAGCTATTGGGTACCTCCCTGTCCATCGATCAGGGAGAACGGTGGCGTTTACCTGGCTATTCAATGCTAGTGGAACTGTTTACGAGGTCTGTCTATCTGAATTAACAGTTGCTGATTATGATTGACGCCTCTCTAAGTGGATCTGACCAAAGCGGTTGGAACGATGGGAATTGGCTCTTCCCGCGTGCTTTCCGACTGTTAGAGATATCCGAGTATCGGAAGTCAATTCTATCAGGAATTGTCATAAGCATAGGGAGTAAAACGGACAGCATCGTGAGTGTATTGCTTCATTACTTACTTTCTCTAATGAATAATACTTCACAATAGCAAAGGCCTGTGGGTAACAGCCTTGTACAGTTCGCAAAGCGTCTGCCTCTCGCACCTTGCTCAACGACAGGCTATAGTCTGCTGGAGCTCGTTGTTGATCTGATCGGCCATGCCAAGGCTCATATGACCTCAAACGCCGTTGTCCTTCCTGTCTTCCAAACGTTCAACTTGTTACTTGAAGCCGATGTTCTAAGGCAACTTCCGAACGAACAGCTAGGCATGCAAAGGTAGTTCGGATGACCGAAATGTTGAAGTCCATTTCTAATCCATATACAGTCTCAAAACATTACTGCACATGTCGTCACAAAATGTTGATCGAATGAAGAGTGTTCATAGGATACATGAGGCCATGAAGATGTGAGTGTCTTTAATATTAATCTGGCGATGTTAATCGATGTCAATAACCATGCAACTGGACTCATCTTCAGCGTCGTCAATCTTCTCACATTTGAGCAACCCAGAAAGGAAAAGGCATCATTACTGTGCAATTTCCTCGCACATCCTTTCCCAAGGGTAAGCGAAATCTGGCATTCCGGCTCAAGTCATATTGAAAGCCTGCCTGCAGGTACGCGCCGACACCGCAGAATATCTCTATAACTTGCTTCAAAGTGCGGATCTTGGTTTCGAGACGGACGAAATAGAAGAAATTTTGCTCGACACCGAATGGTATGTTCAACGAATAAGTAGGACTCGACGTACGAATTCACACAACTTTGAAGGTCGACAGTCGATGTGATCTTGGCTCAGGCGGCGGCAAATGACGTCGTCCGCTTGTTCAATCCTGAAAGTGATGAAGAACTCAAGTGAAATACCCGGACACATTGACTCAAGTGAACAGAATGTATATATACCACATATGTTGTTGTACTACATTCTGGAATATTAAGACAAACCATTAACATTGTCAGTGGGTCCACAAGTCCATCTGCAAACTTGTGGCTGCAGAGGTTATCATCGTGGGAAACGCGCCAAAATCGGCTATTATGATCCACCAGTGCTTTCCACTAACAGCCTCTTCTCCTGGTGCACAGAGAGGCGTACCGGTTCTACTCTCAAATTACCTCTGATCGCCTTCATCTCGCGCAAACGCACTTTAAGGAGGACCATTGAGGCCGTATACCAGTTAATCAGGAGCACATATACACTCGGGATTACACCATGGCAAACGCTCGTCTTAGTGATAGAGAATTGGCAAACATCAACGCTGCTGCAGTCACCAAGGAATATCGCATAAAGCCTCATCTTGGTGCGAATTAAATGCATATACACACTCCGGGGATCCTTAACTTGTCCTTTCTCAGATTATCGTACTGTATCAGCCATCAACGGGTGAATAGCGTCATCATGTTCTCTTACTGATCCAGCTTGCTCACCTCAATCGTCAGGCCACTTGTGGTCTTGGATAATGTGAAGGTATGTGATATTGAAGACCACGAATTCATGACACGCTCCTGACCTATCTTCGATAGTTCCCGTCGTACAACGAAATTGTGCAGCTTACCCTGCCCGATGGATCCAAGCGTGGAGGTCAAGTCCTGGAAGTGCAAGGCAAGAAAGCAATCGTACAGGTGTTTGAGGGAACCACCGGTGTCGATGTAAAGGCTACACATGTTGAATTTACGGGAAGTAGTATGAAACTTCCGGTTGCAGAGGACATGTTGGGTCGTATCTTCAACGGCTCCGGGAATCCGATCGACAATGGCCCCAAAGTTTTTGCGGAAGATTACCTTGATATTAATGGCATGTATCTTCATTCTCTAGCCCAAGTATTTCTGACGTTAAAAACTTTCATTTAGGCTCGCCTATTAACCCATTCTCCAGAATCTATCCTGAAGAAATGATTCAAACGGGTATCTCCACAATCGACACCATGAATTCAATCGCTCGTGGTCAAAAGATCCCCATCTTCTCGGCTGCTGGTCTCCCGCATAACGAGGTACCGAACCGTCTTACGAGATATCTCCAAGTTACTCATTCGAGTCAAAATCTAGATCGCTGCACAAATTGTGCGACAGGCAGGTCTTGTGAAGCGACCCACGAAGGACGTACATGATGGCCATGAAGACAATTTCTCGGTGGTTTTTGCTGCTATGGGTGTAAACATGGAAACCGCCCGTTTCTTCAAAGAAGATTTCGAATCGAACGGTAGTCTCGATCGTGTTACACTTTTCCTCAATTTGGCCAATGATCCTACGATTGAACGTATTATCACGCCTCGCCTTGCGCTGACAACTGCGGAGTACTACGCGTACCAGCTGGAAAAACACGTCTTGGTCATCTTGACGGATATGTCGTCCTATGCGGACGCTTTGCGTGAGGTTCGTTCTCGCTTTCATTTTCCCTTGACGCCGCTGAGACCGGGGTGCGATCCTAGGTTTCTGCCGCCCGAGAAGAAGTGCCAGGACGGCGTGGTTATCCAGGTTACATGTACACGGATTTGTCGACAATCTATGAGCGCGCTGGAAGAGTCCAGGGGAGGAATGGCTCCATTACGCAGATCCCAATTCTAACGATGCCTAATGACGGCAAGTTGCGGCACTGCAGGAAGTTAATCCATTCATCGCTGACACCTTATCACTTTTAGATATCACTCACCCAATCCCTGATTTGACCGGGTACATCACCGAAGGCCAAATCTTTGTCGACAGGCAATTACACAACAGGCAGATTTACCCACCGATCAACGTTCTTCCATCATTGTCACGTCTCATGAAGAGTGCTATTGGAGAGAAATTGACAAGGAAAGATCATGGTGATGTGTCGAATCAGCTGGTGCGTCCAGGTTCTGCCTATCAGGGCGGTATGAAGTAAATGTCAAGTACTAATGTCGTATCTCCTTATCTCCCTAGTATGCCAAGTATGCCATCGGTCGAGATGCAGCTGCGATGAAGGCTGTGGTCGGAGAGGAGGCTCTATCGGCAGAAGACAAACTGGCTCTAGAATTCCTCGACAAGTTTGAGCATCAGTTCGTCGGACAAGGTGAATTTCTCCATGTCTGATGATTGTCGTCTTGCACGGGTCAATGACACATTATTTGGTATTTTTCGCAGGGGCATACGAATCACGGACCGTTTTCGAGTCTCTTGATCTGGCCTGGTCACTTTTGCGCATCTTCCCTAAGGAACAGCTCAACCGAATCAATCCCAAAATTATCGCAGAATTTTACGGCCGAAAGCCAACGAAGAAAGCACCATCCGGTGCCGAAGCTGACAGTGACGAAGATGGCAATGGGGAAGAGAACTTGATTCAGATATGATTAATGACAGGTGATGACATCGTTCTTCAGAGACCTTTTAGTAGCACAACAATGTAACTAGTCTCCTTTCGCATCTTCTCTTTCAATAAATAAGTAATTCGTGACCGCCCTTTCATTTCGCTCATAACTGGCAACTGTCATGGAACGTGGGATGAAATCATCCCGAAAGATTTACAAGCGACATGAAAAGGTTCGGAAGCGAAGGGTCACACGGAATCTCCTAGATGGGCTTTGCGGGGCTCGCCGGCTATAGCAGTGTGCTCGTCGTTTCCCCTCGAGTATGTGAAGGAAGCCAGAGTATATGGGAAGAGCCCATGCGGCGGGACGGGGTTTGATAGGCCAAGGTAGACATAGGGATGAGAAATGGATTACGCCGCTCCTTAATACGTTGACTGCACCCTAATGTTGCAGTTGTTCTATTGAAAACGCCTCCTTAGCATGAGTGGCAAGGAAAGCCAATTTAGGCTGAGAGGCATGATCGTTTACGACTTGCGATATGAAAGATGTCGCCCATTTTGTAAGTGCAGAAATGAATCGCAGAGCCAAGTGTATGATTCATTGTTGACTTAACGAGAGCTCGGGCAGAAGTCCAGGGTGGAGGTTGCCAGGGAGAGAATAGCTTCGGAACGCGTCGCCCATTGCGGCGTGGACTCAATACGAGCGATGAGGAGCTGCACAGCCTGCGAGTGAGCAATGTGGTGTGAAATCCAGAGGTGGATTCGAACTACAAAGCCCTTGTGGCGTTGAGGAAGATGCAACGGCGGAGGAGAATTGTGGAGATTTCGTTGTGCTGTTCTCATCGATATGCGGCAACCATGTCCATGCGTCCGGTTGAACCATGAAGATGAGGCAACCGGGAGCGTTTACAGCCCTCGATTGGACGCCGCATCCGTGTTGTACAGGCATTTGGACAGGGTGGAGATTATAAATTTAATCTCGGACACAAAGCACCTGAACAACCACGGGAGATATAGAACACGAAGGTTGAGGAACCAAAAGTGCTTGCCCTTTAAAGCGACATGAGAGAGAAGGTACCTCGGGGAGTCGGGAATGGCATCATTGATAATAATTCGAAGAGAGAATAACCTCGGTAAGGTTATCTGCGGTGGCGTGCTTGCCAGGCCCCTGCAATTACGCACCGAAAGCTCGCCGGATCGGGATATAATACCAAATCCATACATACTTCCTTGGGTTTATTGATTTCCAGACCACTTCCCAACTAGTACGGTGCGTGGTAGGGATCAGTCCTTGTCCTCGAGACATGCAGCTGCCAGGCTGCAAATTAAGCGACGTTGGACCGTAGCCAAGAGATAAGGGCGGTTCACCGTGAAATGTACCTTTGAGCCCTCTTGTTTAGAGTTTTGTGAAGGATGGAGTGGCTGACGGGAGAATCCGATGATGTGGGTTTACGAGAACTGTCGTGGCAAGAATAAACAAGGCGATGGATTTCCTAGTGGCAGTTTATCTGGGAATGAGAAAGGAAGCAGGCTTGTGCAAGCCAGTTGACGTTTCTCCGAAGCACGGATAGTTGGACGCAAAATATATTTCATTTTTATGGGCTAGAAGGCCGGCTGCTAGTGGATGAAAGCACATGGAATGATGGGCGCGACATCGACGGAGAGGGAAAATGATGAAATGAGGTGGAAATGACGGTTTGCGAGAAGAAAGGCTCGGAGCTACCACGCTCATCTCCGTAGACGAATGCGAGAGGGAGATTGTGGAAAACCGGAAAAGGGAAGGAGAGGGGTGATATGGACCCTTTGGCGGCTGAAAGCCTCAAGGCTTGTTGTTAAATTCGAACTATCATTTGATCTCAGACATAATTCTCCTTGAAGGTGCTGGATTGGGGCCGAAGTGAGAATTGGAATTGGGGATATCTCGGTTAAAGAACATATCTTAACTTGTGTGAGTTTGAAGATCAGGCATGTCACGGCATGGGACTTGTCGCGAACCGTGTGCTGCCACCCCCACTAAACCACAATTCACCTTGATGGCCACAAAACGGCCACACGCCTTGTCTTGGGTCCAAGAATGGCCATCCACCATGCGTTCCTCCTCGCCCCTACCCCTTGACTACTTATATACCCCCGTTAATCCCCTAAGCACATTCTTTTTCTCCGCCCATGGACGACCTTGCTCATCACCGTCTCACAAAGCGAAAGGCTGACCAGGATGATTGTCAGGACTCTTCTCCCACAGACCCAGTTGTCTCTGATAGGCGTCTTTCAGAACCTTCATGTGTTCCCGGCCCTTCCTCCAACGCTCCTCGACAGCCTTGGTTGGCCTCGGAAACAAACGATAATCTATGGAACTCTCCCACCTCTCCCCAGGTCCCAAACCCCTTGAATTCCAACTTTTCTCATGGCACCGCAAAACGTCCTCGTATTGACACTCATGACTCTACTCTCCGCGCCCATGGCAAGCGCATCAGTGGCAGGTCTCCCACTAAGATGGTTCCACCACGAATGGCCGCCGTGCGCCACGGGAGCGACATTGAAGACATTGGTATTGTGTCCACAGCAGATCCTGGTCCTTCAACTGGTTCCTTACTGCGTGAGCGACCCAAACTACGACTTCTCTCACCTCGGACGATGGAGAAGCTTTCAACGACACCTCCCATTGATCTCAGCTCGCCACATCTACCTGCAATGACCCCTCTCATCAACCGCCAAACGTTGAAGGAGCTGGAGTTGGACACCATCTTTCGTAACCCTCAACTCCGTGCGTACCCGTTATTGATCTTTGTCAACCACTGACTCATTCAGTATGGCGTATGAAGGCCACGACCTTTTGTTCGATTCAGGTTTGCAATTCCGACCGCGGCGGAAACGTGAAGCATCAGAAAAATATTGGAACGCTGTGTGGGAGGAAATTCAGACCGGATGTACCTGCGTCACTCTTGACTCGCTGGGGAAGCCTCAGCCAACAATCTGCATCTGTTCGCAATTTCCTTCAACCCCAGCAAATCCCGTCATCTTCCAAAAGCCTGCCAATCTGTATACAGTTCGAATGCCATCGCGGATTCCAGGACTCCTATGGGAATTCCGGGAAGTGCTGTTACTTGTCGTTCAACCCCTTGCCACAATTCTTGGTGTCTACGTCAACGCAAATCAAGTCAAGGAGCAAATACAGGAGCACACCGCTCATGCGACATATCTGCGATCGGTTTTTGACCCTGTGCTAATCGAGCAGGAGCTAAAGCACAACGTTTTTGATCCATCAGGTCTGTTTGCTGCCATCGGCGACACACTCAAAAATCACTGTGCTCCAATGCGGGATCGCGCCGTAGAAGAGATGGTTCAAGCTGCACAACGTCCTGGTGTCGAGGCTTTCAAAGCTGTAAGGATGTGTCTGGAGTTACTCGAGCTCATGAAACTAGTACGCTAAATCGTAACTGAATCTTGTGCCGTTCTCTAATCTCTCGTTGTCAGGATATCGCAAATCATCAGTTGACACAGCTTCGTCCTTTCTTGATACGACAATCGGCACAGTTTGAATCAAAGGGCTTCAAAAAGACCTTTGGTGCAGATTCCTCTCTCCACAATACTCGGCAATGGCTGCATAGTAGTCATGAGTCTCTTCTCGCACGCAAAAATTCCATCCTTCATCCATCAAATCCTTCTGATTACCTTGATTACCCCACTATGACTAAAAATCAACAGGTTTATCTCTGTGCGCTGAAAGGAGTTGTCGATATGGTTTTCGATGCATCACCCGTTTCGCAGCCTCCTTCGCCGTCAACTACACCCCCTTCTTCACCCATCTGCTCTCCTTCCGCGACGTCAGCGGTTCCTACAATTCCCGAAACTCTCTATCTCGACAAATCGCGCCTGTCACTCCTGGCTTCAGAGGCCGCCGACACCACCACGCTCTACATGTTCATGCTTCTCTTCCGTCAACTCGTATATTCCGAATCATCTGATGCAGTCTCGGCTCCAGAGCCACCCAAACTTGATCAGGGGTATATGATGCGTCTTAAGCAGGAAATTTGTGATATCGGGCCCTCACGCTTGGGAGCGTGTTTTTCGACGAATCCAGCGATTGAACCTGTCACGCCTGTGTCACCTCAAGTATCGAAGGAGATAGAGCGCAGAAGGAACAGCAAGCAGTGCATTGTCTTGCAAATTGCGAAAAGGGCATATGATATCCGACACACTGACTCTTCAGAAACTCCCCCATCGTCCCCCATGTGTGACGCGCCAGATCAGCGCATCCTAAGCGTGGCACAGCATTGGGCGGAATGTAACATGCAGAATGGCTCGCCGCTCAGTGTGCTGCTGCACAACCGCTTGCGCGAGGTTGTTTTCGACGCCGTCGTTTCATTAGCTTATCCTGGGCGCGATTCTGCCACAGGGAAGACTCTCAGCGTGGATTTCTTTTCAAACGGCCATCTCCCACCCTCGCTTGGCGAGGCGCGTGTTGGTACACATGCGACTGGCATGGAGTCGCTGACTGACGAGATCAAGCGTCTGGCGGAGAAGATCTCTCGGTTAGCGCTCATTCACCTCAATGCGTATCTCCCATTGTACGAAACCGAGGGCTTTTTGGAGTCCCGGCCGACCTGTACGCGGTGATAATTGTTCTTGCACATTCTCGCCACTGGCACGCACGCACGCCGCACACCTCAGGGACCTACTTTATGCACAGCCTGCACAGCCACGTTCCATACATACTCGCATACTCACCATTCATTCTTCCTCTGAGCATAGCATTTAGTTCCTGAAGTACGATACCCCCGACAATATGGACACGCCGTTGACACATGTCGCTTGCATATTTACATTACATTATTGAAGACCAAATAAATTCATAAGATCCTTTACATTCACTCCGTGTACATCTGCATCCACGACGTTTGCAAGAGCTTTTGAGATAAATCCGATTGTCCGAAAGAACACGCCAGAAAGGTCGGCATCAAGAAGAACTAGACTTACAGCGGTCTATCTGCACCCACGCGCGTCAAGTTGTACCACAATACCGCCACGCTTTTACAGATTGGAGAAACTAACAATCAGTCTATCGTGGTAAACATGATCCGAACGTCTGTTACATGAAATGTCTGCCACACATGATGAAAAGAAACAAGCTCAATTTCCCCCGCGCGTCCGGCGAGATCAGAAGGTCCACAACAAAGAAACATGTCGATTGCTATCTCGGACAGAACATAGATTCTGTATGAAGGCGGAAGCGGACTGTGTAAATTAAAATAGTCGCAAAAGTGAATGCATTGGGAATGGAGGTATATTTGATATAAATGCGAATGCTGCGGAATGAGGTAATTGTTTCCATTGTATGACTAGGAAGTGCGTAAGTTAACTTAGGCCCATCATCCATCCGTTAATCCTGAACAAAATAAATGAGAAGACACACGTTGATTACTTTATGGAATGGCACATATCCCGGGGGCTGCGGCCGCCGACTTGATCGCCCAACAACGCCAGTGAGGATTCGAAGGGTGGATCCGGGTGGAGGCGAGATTAAACTTGCCTTTCATGAGCATCGTGGAAGAAAACGCCTTCATGATGCAGAGGTTGAGTGCACCAATTGACTAATAGCGATCGAACCCTTCCCTATCAGTGTCATAAGTTTTCGGGCATCCTTACGACACGGTTGCTTTGTTGTTAGCTTGTCGAGAGTCAAGGGGAATTAGGGCTTGTGATTCTTATTCCCAGACCCCCGAACGTGTTGCCCCGTTCCTGGTATGAAGTGATGACAATGAACGGAGGAGGATTCTGGGGTTCGAGTGGAACGGCAGATTGTGCAGAAAGGAGCTTTCTCGTACGCATGCTTGTCGGACGAGCGGTACGGTGGACAGTGTGCATCATATTTTTAAGGCACTTTGTAAGCCTGTAGCAGCCGAATGAATAACTATTGCCGTAGATGTGTAAAGTCAAGTAATGACTTTGCAAGGATATACATGTAAGGTTGTCTATGGCATCCGAGCATGGTAGCAACAACTCACTTGCTGTCGATTGGGGTTGTGGGTCATTGCTTCCTGCTGCCTGCAGTGAGACCACCGTAGAGGTAGTCATTTCTCCGACGCGAGTATCATTTCCTGATCCACTCAAGTCTTGAATTCGATCAATTTCAAATCTACGATCTGGAGCCCGGAATACGGTCACAGACCGTCGAATTGTAACAATTGCCTCGACCATGAGTTGGGGAGGGGCGTTGGGTTTGGCATAGACGTGTGCGTAGCTGCTCCCGCGAAGCATTCCAACCGTTCTCTATATTTATCTGGCAGCTCTGGTGAGTCTATTGTTATACGACGCTTATCTGGAATACAAACATAGACTGCCAAGGTCACGCTCACCTCACCGCCGGAACCGCATGCCCTGACAAAATGGAGAAAGGATAAACGACTTCAGATCCCTGAGCTTGGGGAAGTTTCTTCGACTTGGTTAGATAGAGTCGCGGTAAGGGCATGACAGCATCTGAGCGTCTATCTTCGAAGATTTCCTCTTAGAGTGAGGGATTGAACTTTGTACAAACACGCCTGCTTACTTTGTCTAGATGTCAGTATGACGGAACCATGGAGAGTCTAGGAAAGGTCGATCTCCATATGATCGCGGTATAGAAGTTATCCTCGTGTCTGATTCAATGTCCGCGATTACGATTGGTGGCTGAAAGTATTCGTGCTGCACAGCACTGTCCTGCGTTACCCTTCATGAACTGACATGAATCGGAAGCACGCTGACGGTAGTGGTGTAATACAGAGCATCTACAATCCCTTGGGGTTATAATGTTTACAGCGTTGGGAAGGTACTCACCTAATAAAACCGTCCATCGTGTACCATACAGTGTATGTTACCTTCCGCGGCGCTCGTGGCCATGGCGTCGCGGTTCCTGCCTCAAGGACTTCTGGAAGGGTATTGGTGTAATCGGAGTTGGGGATATAGGATCGAGATGTCCTCTAGTGCGAACCTTCCCAGCCTTGCATTTTGACGACAGTCAGGAATCGCATTGCCGAATTCCACCGTGAGTGTGATATACAAACTCAACGGGAGAAACGGATCGAATGCATCCAGATCAGGCTTGACGGTCAAGTTGAACTCACTTTTGGTAGTAAATGTACATACGCAAGCCAATCATGCGTCGTTCTGTAGCTCAACTGCTAAGACCACACGCCAACGGAGAAACTCACCCATACCATTCAGCCCCTCTTCTTAACTGCATGAGTTGATCGAGCGAATCCTTCACAGACATGGGTGAGAACTTGTCAGCCTGGAAGGAGATTCGATTTCGGTTTCCTGGGCTGTGTTATGCAACTGAATTTCCATAAGCACGAAAAGAAGAGCCCTGGAATTTGCATGCACGTCGGCTGTAAAGTAGACCAGAAAAAAATCCGATATATCCTGTGCGCGCAAACTGAGGTTTATTCCGCCTTTTTAGCGGTCAAAGAAACCACAACCTTTAGGAACGGAGGCCGACTTCCCGGTGGAAGGTGAGCGAGTGTGCACAACTCAAGCCTCCAACAATCCACTGACCTGCCATCAAGGGAAGCATGTGAGACTCATAAGTACCGCAAACGTCGGACGATAGTTACCATAAGCTACGTGCGTCTATCGGCAAGGGAACAGGGCGTAAGTAAGCAACTCTCCAAGACCAGTTTGACATATACCATAGTTCCTTCTTTATATATAGATGCTTTTCCAATAGCTTTCCGCATGCTTGCCTCAGGCGGGAACCAAGATCTGATCTCCAAGGGAGTTTCTAGTCTTATTCGGA
This sequence comes from Crassisporium funariophilum, assembly GCA_014925845.1. Taxonomy (NCBI): domain Eukaryota; kingdom Fungi; phylum Basidiomycota; class Agaricomycetes; order Agaricales; family Crassisporiaceae; genus Crassisporium; species Crassisporium funariophilum. The sequence goes on from JACGCL010000006.1 coordinate 1,684,611, forward strand.
GACGAATTAAACACAGGGTCGAAGTTTACTTGAATAAATCCAACATGTGGTTGGCGGAAAAAACATGCTCATGTACAGTCTGATACTGTCTCGCGATTTTAGTTCTATTGGGATGCAAAAACCTCCCGCGACTTCCCTCATAGTACGCAGGATTTCATAAGGAGGAAGAACCCGCACGGGATGATTAGATTCAGAAAGAAATGGAACGAGTAAGTGGGAGTTCGAGCAAGAAGTACACGAACTGAGGCACCAACCCTTACCAAAGTGACCGCGCACGTGCCTCCTTATGTAACGTGGTTTATAGACGCCCGAACCTAACATTGTGCTCAATGTTGGCTCAACGCTCTGCTCAGTCTTCAATGTATGCAACGCGAACCAGGAAACTTGCTTCCTTCAGAAGAAAACAAATGACCCGGTGGCTGAAGATGGTTCCCAGACGGTTGACTGCTTTGGTAGCGAGTTTTATGCGGCCCGTACACCCTGCCATGACTTGCATAACGATCTCACGCTGATCAAGAATACCTCCTAGACGCCAACACCCAGAACTGCCTTGCCTCTAAGAGTGTCCATTGTACGCTTCAATGGCCCTCGTGATCACCAATATCTACCTGCCCCACATTGACAAGGAGCAGGCAGCGAAGCTCTGGACCGTCGAATGCCACGGTCACCGCGTAGCAAAAGTAACCCGATTTGGTCAATCCACAGGGACATCACCCCATGCAGACGTTGAAGACCATTTCGTGACAGTTGACGGGAACGGTGGGCTGCTACTGCCATCGTAAGCATTCACCCATCGCTTTTAGGACACTACATCCAGACTGACATGCAATTTCAACCACGAGATTTTGTCATTCACACATACATCTTGACAAATGTTTCGTTCTCGATCAATGCGGGGATCTCGTAAAAGGGTACATTACCAGCCTTCCTGATTCTTTCTATCGAGGGGAATTTGACGTTACACGCAGTGACTTTGCAGAAGCCATGCTATTGACCAAAAAGGCCAAAACCCAATTTTCCAACCGAGCTGATGATCTATACGCCCGAGGAGCTCGAGTCATCCGAGAAAGTTTGGAGAATGGGGTAACAGCTATGCGTGCACACGTCGAGGTCGACACTTCGGTTGGATTTGCTTGCCTGGAGGCAGCCCAGAAACTGCAAAGCGAGTATAACGCGCGATGTGATGTCCAAATCGCAGGTGAATTGTGTCACTGCAAGAATGACCAGGGCATTCCCATTCTTGTTTGATTATCAGCGGCTGATTAATCTTCCGACATGTAGTTTTTGCCCAAGAACCGCTGTTTGCGTCCTCAGAAGATACTGTACCAGGCTCAAATTTCTCCTTGCTCAAGGAGGCAGCTTCACGCTCGGGTATCAGCGTGATTGGGTCTGCGCCCTACGTAGAACCCACCATCGGACAAGCGAAGGCGAACATTGGGCTCATCTTCGACATCGCGGATACGCACAATTTGAATCACGTCGACTTCCATCTTGATTATAATCTCGACCCGAATTCCGAGCCGCTTATCTATGAGGTCATTACTCAATTAAAAGAGCGGTACGAGCGGGGGAGTTCGACTGGTAAAGGTATCCCGTCATGCGACAGCATTGATTCAACTGCTGAACAACTCACAACCCGTCGTTCGTGTCCACGGATCACAATTGGACATGCTACCCGTTTGCAGTTATTCTCACCTGCACAATGGAATGACTTAGCCGAGTCCATTCAGGACCTACCTATTACGTTCGTTGGATTACCACAATCAGATATGTATATGCAAGGAAGAGCCTTCGTAGACGATCCTTTGGGCGCTCCACGCGGTACACTACGTGTGCCACATATTGCTAGGAATTATGGCATCCAAATCGCCATCTCTGTGAACAACGTCGAAAATGCGTTCACACCGCAAGGCTCTCTCGATCCCTTATCCTTGTGCGCTTTCGGAGTGGCAGTGTTCCAGGCAGCCACTCCTGACGATATTCGTTCCCTTGCGGTTGGTCTTTCTATGTTTTTTTCTGATCAATCTTCTTCTCTTTGTGCCTGCGTTTTCGTATCTGCGTTTTCGTGTTCTTTTTCGTCTTCTGATCTTGTCCATCAAGCGGTACTGACTCTTCATCAGCGGTCAGTGACTTCGACATCCAAGCAGGTCCTTGGCCTAAAACCCATGTCACACGATCTGGTACCTGGAGTCGGAGATCAAGCAGACTTTGTTGTTCTCCATGGCCGGAAAACCCTACAATCGGCGCTGCTAAACCCACCTTACGACCGCACGACGATAAAAGGTGGTCGCGTCGTTGCTCGGAGGGTAGGTATGACCTGGCTACTTGGTTAAATTTTGTCTTTGAATAAAGATAGGGTTCATCTCTTTCGGAACATCACCGTTAAAAGCATACGATCAGCTTCTCCCACCAGCATCAGAACAAGACCGATAGAGTTGGTTTATATTTCGCCTTGATGCTTTTTTACGGGTCGCTCGGCCGTCTTCTACAACATACCGGGATAAATGATCTCACATTCGACACAGAAGTCGAGAACTTTGCTGCGGTCCTTGTCAACCTGGAACCTTTGAATTATACTAGGAGGACGAAATCAGACTCATCCAAGCTCGAACAGACTAAGACTGGGCCGAGAGTGCGTTGATGCACATTCCTCTGAGTAAGGGACTTATTTTGTAGGCTCATCTTTCCTGGTGCTAACCAAGGGAACAACTGCGAGGAAAACCAAAAAGGCTTCCACACGAAGTACAAGGCTCAAATCGTTGCCTTCGCTTAGTCAGAGCAGCTAATCCAATCGTCTCAAGTTATGACAGCTCTGAGTCCGATGATGATCAGTGCAGATTTCGGGGGAACTCCTCAAGCTTCAATCAAAGTTTTCCATTTCACGATCAAGAGCGCCCTACGATGGCAGCCCATGATACTAGGCTGTGCTGATAGCGACGTCGCAGTATCTGCCTGGCTATAGATCATACTACCCAGTCTACTTATAGCCACAATCCGCTTGTTCACCACGTCAGAGACCGGCGGGAACCAGCTTAATGACTGATGGTTATCCTCGATTCCGCCGACTGCAGTTTCTGCCCGCCGTTTCATAAATGTTGTGGGAGGTTTCGGCGATATCTAAGTTTACTTCACCACCGGAGGCAGCTACGCAGTTCGAATCACTGGCTTGGACCAACTGTCAATCTAAAACAGGAACGTACACCCATAGCACTGAGGTTTCTTGGCCGCTAGCTATTGCTATGGGCTATATCCGATGTGGTAAGTATCGTCCGTTCCAAACTGATAAAAGCTATCAGCGGAACTCGATCTCAGGGTAACGCGACGCCCGCTGGATCTGTCAGGTTTGGTATGCAGTGTATAATTGTTCTGTGAGCTTTGTTTGGGGAACTCCGCGCATCTTTAGAAGCTGTGTGATTGATCCGTCTAGGTTATATATCCATTCCTCTTCAACCCCAGGTCTTCTGAAGTATAAATAAGGGACCGACTATCCAAAAGAACTATCAAAGCCCTACCCACAAACTTTCATAAAATTCGCTCCCTGATAAACAAAGTTTCTTGAAATATGCGACTCACAGGTGCTCCAGGCTTAACGCCTATCTTATTCGTTGTCGGGGTTGGCAGCGTGGTGGCCGAGGAATTGTAAGTAGACATTTCATGAGTAGCTTCCGTCATGGTTGTCCTGACCCCGTGTATCTATTAGGCATGATGGCAAGAAAGTCGTCAAAAATTTATGGAAACAAATCCCCAGACGGCGCAAGACGCCCAAACAACCGCATATCGCCAAGACAAGGTCGAATGACTCGTAATAAACTGTCGCGCAAACGATTTGGGCGCTACAGACACGTTCGAGGTAGCGTTCTAGGTGTCGAGCGCTACTTTACGCAGCACAAATCTCACTACCGAATCTCATATGAACACCACCATTACTCCCTCCTTTACATTACCCGGCAAGAGTATACATTATGCAGATCAACTCACGCCTCTCTTTGTTCTCTTTTATTCAGGCTCGGGCATTTAGCCATTATCTGCGGTTGCACAGGATGCGGCGAAATCATTATTTTATATACTGTATTATTTCATCCACAGACGTAGCGGAAGTCGCTACGATGCTGCTTTGTATAACCATTGTCCTTATCTAGCTATCTGAATTGTACATATAGCTATTAAACTTACCAACGAACGTTCCTCAAACGGCCGAACGTAGAACGCAAGATTCGGCACAAGGGCTCGTTATTGTTATTCGTGATTTGGAAAGCATAAGGAGGGTATGTGGTGTGGTACTTAGATAGAATAAGTATACTAGAAGTCAAAGAGGGAAGCCGCAAAAATGAGAGGTATTGTTTGGTAACGAAGCGAATTGTATGGAAGCGTTGGTGGAGATACAAAAAACATAGCCTACAGCGAATGGATGATTATCTTGATACAAATGCGAAGAAGCGAGGAATGTTGGGGGATCACAATACACAGATAAGTCAACTAACGAGCGTCATTAATAGCAAAGATTAGGGGAGGAGCGACGTCACATCAAGGTATAGGCTCGGCCTGTGGTATCCTGTGGTGGAGTCGTGAATTTCAAACATGCAAGTGAAAACTGACCACACTGATCACCCCCCTTCAGGGGTCATAACAGTGCCAGTCATCGGTCGGTCATCGTCGGACAGGTATCGCCAAGAGCGATCCCACCACTACCCAAGCGATTAGAAAAGCTGCCAGAGCCGAGCGCACCACGATCTCCCACTGGCCGCGTACTATCACAGGGCTTAGCACGCGCGTCAGCGGGACGGCAAACGCAGGCACGGCGTTGATCATGCGGAAACGCTTGCGCACTTTCGTTTCCGTGTCGTCGGCGCCTGTCGACTCAGAAATGGGGCGCTTTTCTTTTGCGTTTGGATGAGGTTGGTAGGGGTTGTATTGTTGAGTAGGACTATTGGAAGGACTTGGTGGTTGCATGTTTCCCGACGTCGGCAGGGTATCTGCAGATTCCAGATACCCTGGTTGAAGCCGCCATGACGCTACATTGCACTTCTCTTGCATGCGTGCGATGAAGCCTGTAGGTGCGCTCGATTCAGGCGGACGGGGGAGACGAAGCGCGATGACGTCTCTGAGTAGTGTCGGTGCCGGCGCGGAGGGATGTAAGGCTTGTGGGTAGTTGCCAGTTGCCTTGAAATTGGGTTTGCGTGGTAGGGAATCGAAATCAAACGGCGTTATCAGTTGATGGCGTGTAGGAAGGTGAGTTGCTTGGTCAATATCGTCCTCATCTTCGTCTGATAGCTCGAATTGGTGGATGAAGGAGGCGGTAGCTGTAAACGACGACGACGAGGGACTGGAATCTCCGGCTTGTCGAGTTGGGGCATAATTCGGAAAGCGATACTCGTCGTCGTAAAGCGCGCATGGTACATCCTGGGCGTCAGCATCATAATACGCTGGCGATATTTGGATACCGCAGTCATCAGAGGAGGTATGAGAGGTACTTCCAGAAAGCCGCGACGCGTCCGACGATACGGACGGCATGCGGTTTAGGGAGTGGCCAGTGCCGGTGTTGGTGTTATGGACAGAGTTGGCGGTAGAGTTCTTCCTTGAGATCGCAGGGTTCTGAATGGGCAATACGGAGTCCGTAGCTGATAACGGACGCGTTCCAATTGAGTGGCGCCTGAACGCAGGCAACGGCTTCGGTTTAGATATTGGCGGGCGTGAGAGTTCGAATTTCCTGAGCTGTCGCAAGTCACCAAAAATATATACACCGAGACAGATGCCGTTAAGGCTTGTCAGCAAGATAGTGAGACCCAGCCACAAGCCTGGTAGGGCTGCGAGGCGCGGCCATCGTGATTCCCCACGAGCAAAGTTCATCGCTAGTGGTGGGACTGTACCCAGGAGGCTGAAAAACAGTCCCCCGATCATACCGCACAGCACACGACTATTCCCCACGTTATTGAACTGTGCGTGGACAAATCGTCGGAGACTTTCATCGAGTGTGCGGTAGGTTTCGATGGCTATTTCTGTGAATACCTCGGGATCAGGATGTGGTGGCATGTTGGGCTGGTGGAAGGGGGCGAGCAGGGAAGAACTGAGGTTGAGCTCGTATTCCGATCCAGGAGTAAAAAAAGTCTGTTTCGCGCGTGCATAGAACATGGCTAGCTGAGGAGAATGTTGGGGTGACCATGTAAGACTTGGGCCGATTCTACTTTGTTGGAATGCTGCTTGAGATTTCCATTGATTGAATCGTAGCTTATACTCTCGAAGCCAGAGGGTAAAGTATCTGGAACTTAGTTGAGAGGGCTTGTAAGTGGGGAACAATCGACGGGACTCACAGATTTTCTGGACTCATTTCGACGAAGAGAAGCCATTCCTAGTAGATTGTAAGTGAGAGGACTTTAATTGTTAATCGCTTTGGGCACCTCGAAATCTTTGAGACCTGTTATCAAGAGGACCAAAAATCAGTAACGCATTTAAGTGTTGGAAAGCAGAAAATAGCGACAGACCTAGTGGAGGAAGATGCTTCCGATCCAACACATCTTCGAGACGAAGCTTGAAAAGCGGTGTAACTTTGACAAAGTAAGAAGCGGAACCAATCCAAGTAGGAAAAAGCTCACCTCCACATGATCTGACCTTGCTAACTGCAGGAGGGGGGTTACAGAGGCGAAACTAATTTTTTACGTGAACTTTATTAGAGGTAGACTGAAAAAGGTTCGATGAGTGCTTACCGGGAAGGATAGAATTGCCTTCACGGAGACCTGATAAGTTTTTGGTTGTGTCTGGACAAACTTTTGCGGCTGCCGCGACGACATGCGTTTGTGGAGGGAGGGAGTTGGAGGAAAGAGGGAGGCTACAGGCGTAAAGGGAGGCAGGAGCGGTCATGGAATTATAATAAGATATGAGATGATGATGTATGTAAGCGCATGCGTCCATCCAACCCGCCTTCTGACAAGCGAAGCGAACTAGCCTTTCTGAGCCCGTACAGGGATGTCAACATTTCCGAGATTCCCCATCCACCCCCTGCGCGATTTACAATCTCCTGCTCATTCAAGCAACGACTATACGATCATACTCTACCAGTTTATTCACAGCACGTCCTCTAGGTTCTCTATCTCTCGTTGAAACTCAAAAAAAGCTCTCCTTTCGTACCTGACCCTAAATGGCTCCAGCCTCCATCAGGTGTTATAATTTCCCCGATTGCAGCGAAGGATGTTCCCAATTTATCTGGGGGATCCAGAACCTTGGCATGTAGACGTTGAGTGGAGGCGTGCTTCGGGAAGTTTCTTTCATTGCCCATATTTACTCCTTCCCCTCGGACCTCCACGCCTCGTTCTATTCCTCACGCACGCGTCGGCCTCTTGGTGTTACATTTGGCTGCAGAAAGCACATTGCGATTATTAGATTGGCCAGGGTCGGCCCTTGATCAACAATGAAAATACTCGTGTCGGAACTCAGAAGTTGTACGATTCGCCTATATTTAGGTTCGAATCCACGCAATACCCCATTATGCATCTCTCCTTGAGGACTTCGAACCACTCGCCATCCGCCAATACCACCATCATCTAAAAAACGCAACTGGGCTGAATTACTCGAAGAGCTCCCTCCGCGGCTGTCTGCTAGCAGAGTCAGACAACCAACGGTTAGCGAACGAGAATTAGACAGAGCTGCTGGGAAAAAGAAGTACAGAGAGGGATAGGACGGTGAAAAAAGCAGTTCCCGTGCCGAAGAGAGAAAAGAAACACAAAGAATAGAATAAAATAAAAAGAAGAGTCATATAAAAAAGGGGACATATAGACCTCAGACAGAGAGTAGCGAGTCGCACACAACGACGGCGTTGTACAGATAGACAACCAGTGAAGCACCTGGGGGGGATCTGTGCTCGCCGCTGCCAACGACGACGACGAAAAAAAAAAAAACATTACATAAGCGACCGTGGAATAAATCGTGCGGCTGTGGAGCGTCTCCTCGCAGTCCTTGCTCCCACCTCCACTTGCCAAGACTCGTACCACCCAGCACAAGCGGAATCGATTCAACCGGTACCTGTCGGCCGCAAAGCCAAGAAGAATCAGTCAGCGGACTCGATATCAGTGAGAGAGTCACAGGGTAGTAAGAAGTCCCCACCTTCACATCCAGACACCCTGCACTAACGCGACGCGACAATGCCAGGCCCTGATCTAGCCGCAAGCGCCAATGGCGACACCGGGAAGGTCGGAGATCCCACGACATTTTCGTTCGCGCCCAAGGAGACTGCACCAAAGGAAGTTGAGTCCACGAAGTTAGTGAACACCATCCTCACGCGAAAATTCATCGCTGATGTGATTACACACACCCCCAGAGACGCGAAGGGATCAGACGCCGATGGGTCGACGGCACCCACCACCAAAAGCCCAACAGAGAGGGCAGCCGATAGGCCCGAGGGAGTGGCCACAGCAGATTGGGCCGGGCTAAGACAGCTGGGGGGCAGGAGCTCCAGTGAGGTATTCGCAGCGGAACGGGCGATGGACGATGCCAGGTCAGACTACACCCTACATGGTACACCCGGATTCGCTGCTGAAGAATTAAGTAGATTCGCAGCGCTGGACCCAAGCAAGCGGAACCCAGCGCTTACCTTGCGCGACCAGATCCGAGCTGACGCGGCCAATGTAGACCCAGGCGTGCTGGCGACTCCCGTAGGGCCCGCCTCGAGTACAAGGGCGGTGTCGCGTTCGACTACGGCGGACTCCATTGCCCCGTTTGACACGCAAACGCCGGCCTCACCCTCTCCATCCCCGAAGAAGCCCAGAACGAAGCCGCTAGCACCAGCAGGAGTCAGTGTGCTGCTGCCCAGCAGTGCCGAGATCGCGTCCGACCTGGATCTACAGCTACCGCCCACCCAGCGACCGGGCGCTAAGAGCAATGGGGAGACCACGCCGGCGGGCCTCGCACGGGCACACAACAACATCACCCGCCTCGGCAGTCAGGTCGTATCGGTCAAGCGGACCATGGCAACGCAGACAGACGCGCTGACGAACGACTACCGCCGACTCTCGGTTGAGATCGCAGCAGAGAGCGGACGCGTCATCGAGATAACAGACAAGTTGGCTACCGTGGCGAGGGACACCGACAAGCTCGCCAGCGTGATCATGGAACAATGCGGACGACTCTCAGCGCGAGTAGACAGAACGGATAGCAGCGCAGCGAAGATGCTGGGATCCATCGGCGAGCTTGCCCAGGTGGTCGAGAATATCCGCATGTCCTCCATCGGGATGGACCCCACAGTCGATGGGGCGCCCCATGATATCACGGTGGTCTCAACGCGGGTCACGCAGCTCGCCGAGGCTGCAGCAGCCGAATTCACCAGGCTTCAGGAGGTCCAAGGAAAGTTAGAGGCTCGGGTGGAAGAGGACAGAAAGCGGATGGAGCAGATGGAGCGCAAGGCCAAGGAGCTCGAGATGGACCTCCTCAAGATGAGGGGCGCAGTGGCAGTAGACCAACAGCAGGCAGCCCGTGCTGCGCTAGCAAGTGATGCGCCGGGTTCTCACCAGCTCTCTGCCCAATCGCGAATTACGCAAACCGGCAACAGCGCGCCACCGATGCAGCAGCAGTATGACGCAGCCCCCAACCCCTTTTCATTCCGCAGCCGCGCTCCAGCAGCAACGACACCGCGGCATGTGGCTGGGGACCACCCCTATGCGGCAACAGCCAGGCATGCGCCGCGAGAGGCGATGATGAGAAGCGTGACAAGGCCGCGACGCGAGAGGGTCGTGGCGTGGCTCAAGATGGCCAAAGTCAAGGTGGACGAAGGAAGGTCCCCGTTCTCAATATTCCAGCAATACATGCACCTCGTACTACCGGGCTTCCCTACGACGACCGCTTACCTCGAGTACGGGCTGGGGAACAGGGCTGTCCTGTGTATTGGCTACGAAAATAAGGAGGACGCCAGGCTCCTTTGCTCATCTTGGAACTCAGCTAAGCGTCCGAAACTCGAACATGTCCACATCACAATGTCGACGAGGAATGCATCAGAGGAGAATATGGTAGCAGAACCAGTAAACGTAGCAGCTGGCAGGGCTAACTACAACATGCGCGAGGCGGAATATCTAGCAGAGGATTTTTAGAAGGGGCTGACAATGATACTAGTGTAGCAGGCAATGTAACGAGCAGTAGCGATAAAGAAAGAATGAATACAATAAAAATTTACTCTCGGAACATTTTCGGTGACCTTGCCACTAAATTGCTCAGCCCCGAATTTGTGCAAGAAATCTCTGAATATGATATTGTCTTATTTCAGGAGACACATCTATGGAAAGAAGAAGAGGAACAACTAAATATACCCCCAAAATACCATGCGTATGCCTTATCAAGGATAAGGCAATCAGAAAGACAGAAAAGAGGGGGAGGAGTGGCTGCATTTATAAAAATAGGACTTGCTGTGGCAATGACAAAGATGTCAGCACCAGATATCATGGTGCTGGACACAGGAGCGTGCTGGATTATAAATGCATACATATGCCCAGAGAGCGCTCGAACAGAAGGATGGTCACTAATCCCACCAATGGATAATCTTATAACCATAATAACAGCATGTGGATCAAGTGTAGATACAAAACCAATCCTACTGCTAGGAGACATAAATGCTAGAACATCAAACAAATCAGGGCTAGAGGCGTGGCCAAGACAGTCAAAGGACACAACAATTAACTCGCGGGGCAGACTGCTCTTACACTTATTGGAGAACTCACAAATGGTCCTTCTGAATGGCACATCATTGGATGTAGACATACCTGGGAAATGGACATCCCTCCAGCCAAATGGAAAAGCTGTGGTAGACTACATTGCTGTATCTATGTCAGCTCTACCAGCAATAATACAAATGAGGGTAGAAGACCCAACTGTTGACCCAGGAGAGGAATGGGCAGACCACATGGCACTAGAGCTTGAAATCAACAGCCACCTATGCGCTAAGCAGGCTCTGAGGGAGAGGGAGCATAAAAGAGACCTGGTCCTGCCTGACACACATAGTGTCCTGCTGGACTGGATATGCAAAAAAGTGAAAAATACAGTAGGGCTTGGACAGGATACATATGGCAAAGCCTATGTTGACACAGAAAAGACCCAAATCTACACAGATGGATCATGCCTGAGCAACGGTACCCCACATGCAAGGGCAGGAGCAGGAGTATGGTGGGGGGAAGGCTCACCAAACAACTGCTCAGAAAGAGTCCCTGGGCCTGGAAGGCAGACAAATAACAGAGGAGAGGTATATGCAATCCTGATGGCACTGAGGCAAGCAGACCCATGCACAACTCTGAGGATATTGTCCGACTCAGAATATGCAATACGCCAAATATGCTATAGTGCCCAAAATAAAAGTGACAAGGACTGGAATGGACCAAATGGAGACATGCTGCTGGATATTAAGAGACTTATCAAAGCAAGACTAGCACCTATACACTTCAAATGGATAAAGGCACATAATGGAAACTCCAGAGGAGATGCAGCAGATGCCCTAGCAAAATTGGGAGCAAACCTATCAGATGCAAATGTAAAAGACTACACAAAAATGAATGAGCTCCCATGGCTGATACCAGTCACAATAAATAAACAGATACTAGGGGTTGAGAAAGTCACCACAAACCTGAGGGAACACACCACCAGAGTCAGAGAGGAAGAACACGCCATACAATCCAGCCAGGACACAGAACAAGGTCACAGAGGCAGAGCAAAATTGAGGCAACTACAGGACATGCTGAAGGAGAAATTGCTTAACTGTGGTGGACCAGCAGAATTCTGGAGGTACATTAGGGAGTGGACAGACAGTAGACCCCTACCAACACAGGTCTCATTAACAGACCTTGCCAGTGAGATGAAAGCTAGGATGAACTTCCATGAAGCAATACCTGAGTCATTTAACCTTCAGCAGCTCTGCATGAATAAGGAGCTAGCAGCAATGATGCCAGCAAGGACAAGGGATAGAACACCCAATAAAGACTTTTCAAGGCCAATTACAATCCAAGAAATTGAATGGGCTAAACAACATGTAAGGAAACACCTTGATAGTGCGACAGGGGTGGACAAATTCTCCTATGAAGACATTACCCAGGTCCCAAATGAAGACCTCAGACAATTATTCCAGGAGTGCATAAACCAGAGAGCAATGCCAACAGAATGGAGGGTAGCAGTCATTATTGGCATTCTAAAGAAAGACAAAGACCCAACAAGTGCAGCAAGTTACAGGCTGATAGCCCTAGAATGTTGTCTGCTGAAAACCCTAACACTGATAATAGACAAGAGGTTGCGTGATTATGCAGAACAGGCAAAAATTATACCTGAATCTCAGAATGGATTTAGACCAGGCTATAGAACAAACAACAACCCAATGATACTGCGATGCATGGCAGACAGAGCACTAGCAGAAGGCAAGCCTTTATATGTGGCCTACATTGATCTCAAAAATGCGTTCCCAGCAACAGATAGAGCAACACTATGGATAAAACTAAATAGCATGGGGTTTGCAGGGCCTATGGTGGACTGGATGAGAATGATGTACCAAATGATGAGATATGCAGTGAAGCTTGATGGAAGCTACTCAGACCTGTTTGAAGCATTTCTGGGACTAGTCACAGGAGACCCAACAGCACCAGGAAAATGGAATTTAGCAATAGCAGACTATAAAGTCCCTGAACACATAGCAGACATATGCCTGAATGGCAAGCTGGTTCCAAAAATGGAGCATGCTGATGACATAGCCATTGCAACAACAGAACCACAAGCCCTCCAGGAGAAGCTGGATGCAACAGAAAAGTACATGGGTGATATAGGATGTGAGATGCAAGTGACAAAATGTGTCTACAGCATACACAACCGAGTGCTGGCAAAAAGCACAAGAGTATTCTATGCAGGGAACAAGGTCATACATGAGACTCTAGACTTCAAGTATGTGGGGGTTTACTTTTCAACAAATGCACAGGAAATGTTTAGAGCACACTACTCAGAGATAGCAACAAAGGCCTCAAGAATGGCAAACATGTGTCTGGGAGTTGAAAGAATGGTCAGAAACCTGAGTGTATGGGACTCAAGATGCCTATACATGGCAAGGGTAGACTCCTACCTAACAAATGGCAGTGATATATCACTAGATGTAATGGAAGCTCAAATTGAGAGGCTTGAGAAAATTCAGAAAGACTACCTAAGACGTATGCTGGGGCTGAACACACGATGCCCAATAGTAGTACTATACTCAGAGACTGGAATTCAGCCAATACGTTATAGAAGGATATTGGCTGCCCTAAAATACCTGGAATATATGGTTAGTCTTCCACCAGAGAGGCTGGTGTACAATGCAATTATGGACTCATATGCACTGGCTTGTGAAGGAAAAATATCATGGATTAACGACATGAGAATAGCACTTGCAAAATTACCAATAGCAGTAAGATGGGATATTAATGAGGATACTGAGCTGAACAACAAAACAGTAAAGAGGCTACAAAAGAAGGTGCATGAATCTCTTAATCAATGGATCACAGAGAGCATAAACCAATCATCTCGGGTGAGAGACATACTTAGAAACCGTAAGGAAAGGGAGAATGGAAAGTTGGTCTATAAAGCACTGGCCTTCAGACACTACCTAAGAGTAGAAATACCCAAGCACAGACTGGCTATCACAAGAGCAGTGCTATCAAGTCATGCCCTGGCAATGGAAAGGATGAGATGGAAAGAAAGGCACAGGACAGATGCTATTCCTCAGGAATGGAGGCTATGTCGATTCTGCAAGGTATACCAAGAAGATGTTATTCATGCGCTACTGGTGTGTGCACATGAAGCAGTAACACAAATAAGAGGAGAATTCCTAAATGAAATATATATTCACATCCCTGAAATGAGGACTAAACACTCAGACCCAGGAGAAATGTTCAGAGACATGCTATCAATAAGGAGTATCACAGCACAGCTGGCAAAATATGTGTATGAGGTGCTAGAGATATTCTATGCAGAACCAATGTTGAACATAAACCCCCAAATGCTAAAAGAAGTAGAGGACTCAGACATTGAATATGAGCCTGAAGAATAATGAGCAGACCTAAAAAGCCACTCAGTGGCATGCATTCATAGTGGTAGGAAAAGCAGAAGGAATGTGATATCAGGTGCTCTGGACAGTGGGGATTTATAGGGATGTACAGAGAACTGTAATCGCCTCCCACAGGGTTTTAACCACTGGTCCTGCCAAAAATGGCCGGGAGCACAAGATACTACAAACTAACTCCCAGTCCCGACCCTCCTATGTTGTGCTCCGATTACATCACATACTTAGTATATGGATAGCCACCTATATACATAAAGTGTAGTGTTTGTATTCGGTAAACTGGCAGTTTCCGTATGGGGACCGCGTCAGTATAATAAACTCCTCCTCCTCCTCCCCCGCTGTTCACTGGACAAGCATGTCAGCGTGAGGTGCTTATGTGAGCCTAGTTCATTGGACGCTTTACCTTCCCAGCGGGGTCTATTGCCTCTGTGGAGTTATCTTGACAACCAAATGGATCAAAGCTATCCAAAGATTCAGTTAAAGCCCATATGTAACACGGACGTTGTCAAGAACTGTAATATATACAGTGATTTTCATTGCTCGGAACAGAGCGGGAACTGGGTGCATATCACCGTTCGCCTCGCACGTTATGCGGGGAAAATCTGCAAGTTGTCTTCTAGGTTTGTCGTCTTAGCAGCGAAATGTTCACTACTCCAAGGTCTTTCGCTGCATCAATATACTTGGCCTTGTGACTTGATCCTTCCGTCATCCAGCAATTCTTCAGACTTCAACACGTCCTTCAAGACCACGTCGCGCATTGAAGCTTGAAGGCCTGCTATTATGACAATACCCCTACACCTTTCACCCGACGGACACCTCCAATGACCACGCCTACCGGTTATGCCGATGACACTTGTCAAACACTTATCCGTAGAAGACACAATCAGAAACGGATACGTTCTCCCATTTCTCCGGGGTAAACTTCCGCAAATTGTCACGCATCATCTTGTATCATTCATGCTTGAATTATAGGTTACGAAAGCATAATTGTGATGCACCCCTTCAAGGTTGTCCAAAGTTTGATTTCCAAGTCAGTGGCGGAGGAAAAACATCCACTATACTCGAAGCAGGAGTAGAAGTCGAAGAGCTAACATAGCATAGCTTGGCGCCCGATTGCAAGCTGTCAAGCCGTCGGCGAATTCGTTGACAATGCGGGGACATGTCAGGCTTGTCGGTTCTCCCAACATGAAAAGGGCCAACGGTATACCTTGACATCGCTTGGAAGATCTGCCAGAACATCTTCCATTTGTGGGTTACGCTGCTCATTGTGCTCGTGGGAGTCGAGTCGAATGTTTGTTTCAATTCTAGTCCATGCAAACTTACTAAAGTCACAGTTAAGACTGCGCAATGCTTATCCTTCTAATGATGGAGTTCTGGACAAGGGTCGCGTATTTTATGTAGAATTACTATGCGCATTGCTTGAGCTGGTGATGTTTGACAAAATGACAATGGTCCCTGGCGGCAACATACCCGTGATTCCTTGACGCCATCTGTTGGATAGAGATGTCCGATTATGTCGTGCATTCAGCCTATCGCCAAGAGATAAACATACAGTAGATTTACCCATCACGGGTCACCGCCGTCCCCGGTCGTCGACATCTCCTTTCAATGTTCGAATGACAACCGAGGTGTCAGAAATTTTATGAAAGGCGTCTATAGCAAGTCAAACAGGCAGCGCTAATCTATGTAAGGGCTGCTGCCAGACTGCTATCAAAGTTTTCCCTGGTCAGGAGTTCTCATATCTTGGTAATTCCCGTATGGAGACAGCGATCATATGTTTGATAGGTAGTATAAAGTATATGGGCCCGGTAGAAATTGCTGATCAGTGTTCAATACTGGATAAACTTGGAGGATTCAATGTTAGGTTGCCTAGCACAGCTTATAACATCTCATACAACGTTACCCAAGGAGAAACATCAAGGTTTGAGTCCATTCAGAACTAAGTTCAAGGGTCGCGGGGGTTTACATCACCCGCGGCACACCGACGCAGATTGATTATTCGATTTCTCCGAGCAGGCTGATTAGCTTCAGGTCTGTAATTTTAGGAAAGTTGGAAGATTCTGATAGACACTGGATGATTGTTGACATTAGTAACATTAGTAACGGCTTTCATTCTGTCGGGCAGTCGGAGATAGAGCAAATCATGATGAGATGGGACGCAAGAGAGAATACATTTCTCGCGCGAAAGTAAGCATTTTGTGCCCTTCACGAAGATAGTGGTGTGCACACAAGTTGTTTTGGAATCCAAAACCACGAATTCTTTTATTAGACTAGATATTGATAAGTGTGGCGCACGATCATTGCAACGTGGTCTGCCGATCACTGTCCAATCGGCCAATCGACGGTATATTGCAAACATTTTTGTTCAGACACAGGGCGCCGGACTTTAAATGCTATGAACCTCCCTCGTCTTCAACCCTGGCCATTCGTCTTCTAGAATACCCATATAAATGGTGTCTTTCCAAGCTCCATCAATCCATACGATTTTTCTATGTCGTCCTTCTTCAATAAATCCTCTGGGATGAAGGGGGTATGATCGAAACCTGAATCAAAGGGTGTAAAAAACTTACAGTTTGAGATATAGAGCAAGCGCCTTATCATTTCCCTCGAACACTGTCAATGACACCCTGTGCATGTTCATCCCCTCAAATGCATATCCAATTAGCCATCGCATGGCCTCGTATCCGTACCCCTTCCGATGAAATTTGGGCATCAATGCAATCATCATAACCGCATTCCGGTTCTTGGTTTCTGCTTGTGCCACGAAACCAGTGAGACCGACGAACTCGCCTGTCTCTATCTCTTCGACGATGCACATCATGAGGGCAGAGTCGAGGAAAGTGGTGATTCTGTCGAGGAAGGAGTGATGTTTCGGAACGACGAAGCCTTCGTTAATCCAGGGTGCCACGAGGGGATCGTTGTATAGGGCGAGAAGACTTTCATTGTCGGTTGGTTTGTGACCTCGGAGGCGGAGTCGGGCGGTGGTAAACATTGCTTTTTGTGAACTGCGGTACTGGATGCAGAACTTGAACAATGGCCAACAAGCACCGTTCAAACTTGTAGAGGTTCTGCTGTTGCCACTTTCGCGCGCGAAGTAGATTCGTGATGTTTTATGGTCGCTTTCGCGGTATGACTCGGAAAGCGGTGAACAATGATTCAGGTCATCAGGTCGTACATGGAAATATGACTCGGTGTGATAATCATCGCATTCCTGAACCATTGGCGAAATGTGATCGTTAAATCTGCAGATATATCTCGTCTTTGCTAGTAAGTACTATGTGCCTTCTGCAGCTTGTCAGCCTGTCTATTGCTGCAACTCGGACAGCAGGGCCGGATATAGAAGGAAGTGTGGCGCACGATCAATCTGTCCAATGGATGAGAGAGAGAGAAGACCAGTATTGGGGTCCAAGCGGAACAACTGGGGTTCGCACTACATGCACGCTGTAAATACCAACGGGGTATGCGACGGATGTAATACTATCTTACCGATGTGATCAGCCCAAAACACCCCAATCCCCTTGGCCCTTAATGGCAAGATTCACAAGGTAAAACCTGCCGCCTTCTTTAATTTTATTTTGCGCTGACAGGAGTCCCCGGGGAGCTCCCTCTTACGGAATACGACAAGCGTATGCTTCCCCGAAACGACACTCTCTTGCATCCAGGGGCGTGGATGTACATTGAGTCCGTCTCACGGACTAGATAGCATCACATGTTTGAAAATATATCTGAGTTCTCAAGTCCAATATATATCAATGCGCCGTAGGGGCTCGATATATGGAGAAAGGCACTCGAATCTGCGCAGGATTGCAAAGCGGTTTCACGAATGTTCTGATCATTCGGATGTCTTGTTAGGGCAAGTACAATGTGCAATGGGTCATGAAGTATGGCTGGGTATAAAGCATATCATGGATGGCGTGGTCAGCAGTATTACAATGTGAATAAGATTTACAAGGAAAAATGTTTGTCCCTCCAGAATTAGCAGGTTCGGAAGGAATACAAAAGTACATGCGGCATGTACAACAGAGCGCTAGCCAGACGAGGAACAAAAGATAAATTCAAGGGTAAACAACTTCCTCGGTCTTCAACCTGCTCCTCAACGTTTTCGACAGAATGTGTTGGTCCCATGGCGTGAAGCCTTCGCATCCTACAATCGTCACTTCCACTAAGGTGCAATCCGTGTCATCCATATCGGTCCACTTTACCCGTTCCACAAGAGAATCAACGATAGCTTTGCCACTCAGGCGCTGACAATTGACCAATTTCAGAATTTGCAGCTGGGGCAACCGCAGCTGCATCGACGTCGACGAAGTGTCTCCCGAATTCTGCGCTATAGGGCGTAGGAGGTTGATGACTTTGTCCGACATATCCGAGGCGACGATGCGGAAATCTTCGAGCAGTGGTAGCCTGTCAAAGACATAGCGGAAGTCCTTCGTGCGCATGTCGCAGAAATTCATCTCAAGGAGTTTGATGGGTGGGTTGCAGCGCGATATCAGTCTCCGCAGACCCATGCCCGTAGCATGGTCACTCCAAGGCGACTGGGAATAATCCCTTGCTTCATCATCGCTGTCCCCTTCTTCTCGGTATTCGCCCTGCAATTGGAAGTCGACGTTGAGATGTTCGAGGTACAGATACTGTAACCGAGGGGTATTGAGTGACGAGAGTATGGCGCGAACAGAGCAGGTGCTCTTGAGATGCAGCATGACAAGGTTGGGGAGATACACTTCCGGAAGATCACCATTGATGGATCCGAGGTGTAGCCAGCCGTCCAGATAAAAAGACTCGAGTTCCGGGCATGCAGTCAAAAAATCGAGGATGCATTCGGCTTGGGTGTGCAGGCCAACCTGCCCTCCTTCCTTAATGGTGACATGTGTGAAACGGAGGGGAGAGAGCAGGCGTGCTGCAGGAACCTGGGACAGCCAGACATTCATCGCGAAGCTGAATGTTTGCCCCGGACACGTAGGGGCAAAAGTGATCTTGGACAACGCGTCGTCGTCGTCGTCGAATTCGGCGACGGCGTAATCATGCAAGATGATGTGAAGGTGGGTGAGCGATTCAGGGGTTAGGTCTTCGAGGTCGTCCATGACCACTTCTTCTTCGCCTTTGCCGGTGAGGCGGCATGACCGCCATCGCTCGATGGAAGGCAGGAGCCGGGAGATGAGTGGGAGAATGGAGTCCGCATCATTTACATTGAGTTCGACGTCGTACTGCAGTGGTTGTGATCTGTGTGTCCACAGTGCTGCCTGATGCTTCGAGAGGGTCATACCCTTATCTCCGTCTTCAAGCGTAATGCTCTGCCAAAGACGAGGAGACGTGTCAACGATGGCTTGCCACCAACGAGATACCTTTCGCAAAGTAAGCGGCGCGAAAGCCTCATTGACAGCGCAATAAGACAATATTTCGATGAGGAGCTCTGGCGGAAGTTCATGAATGGGTGGTTGCTTGACGCTTATGGTCTGCTCTAAGGGCTTTATTGTTACATGGTTGGCTGCTGTTGTAATATTCGACATGAGAACACGAGGTATAGGTCGGTGTTGGTCGAGCGGACTGTAATGGTGCTGGGTGAGAAGGGCAAGATAGCGTGGGAACGACTCGCAGATGATCAAGACAAGGGAGGAACAGAGCCAGTGCCAACATGTCATTGTCCTCAGAATAATCAACACCTTCCCATCGCAACGCAAGGCGTCCGTGCTCTAAGTCATCTCGGCTTGCTCAAGGTCCGAGGCCTTGTGGCGGTCAATTCAGCCATAAATGGTAAGCCTTCACCTGTGTGCTCGACTGCAAGCAGGGTAAAATCACTGTGAAAAAAGAAAGAAGAACAAATGAAATGAGATGAAGTTGATTGCATTCGAAACGATTACAATGAGATGGGTGCTTGAAGGTCGTTCATCGACATCCACCACGAGCAAGCTCTCTACTCTCGCCGGACTTTGCAGGGATAGGGATCCGCTGACAAAGCGGGCGAGGTTTTGATCTGCTGTACAGTTCTACGGTAAATGCCGAAGCCGCCATCATCACTGTGAGTACCTACCAAAATTGATACACACAAAGCCGTCAACGTCGTGCACGCCCCCCCTCGCGCCCTTTTCCTCAAGAAAATACCATCAACATGCCGGGAGTACGAGACGTCGGGTTAGATCGTCCTTGATATCTCTCAATAGAGCTCGAAGTTGTTGACCGTATCCTCTTCCAGCGCAGACCAATTCATCACGGCCTATGCATCTCATCTAAAGCGTTCTGGAAAGCTGGAAGTCCCAGTATGGGTTGACATTGTCAAAACTGGCTCATTCAAGGAGCTCGCACCTTATGACCCCGATTGGTACTATGTCCGCGCAGGTGCGTACCATTTGCTATGTTTCCATGCATCAGTGCACTGAACTGCGACGCCCCATTCAGCCGCCGTTGCACGTCACATATACCTCCGTAAAGACGTCGGTATCGGCGCCCTTACAAAACTGCACGGTGGACGCAACAGACGCGGCAACCGCCCTTCCCACCACGCGGACTCATCAGCATCTGTCCAACGAAAAATCTGCCAATCATTGGAGAAGATCGGTGTGCTAGAGCAGACAGGCAATGGTGGACGGAGAATCTCCCAGGACGGTCAACGGGATTTGGACCGAATTGCGACCGCTGTCGTTGAGGAGGCCAAGGCCAACGAGTCGGATGAGGAGGAGGAGGAAGAGGAGGAGGAGGAGGAGTAGATGCTTCATTGAGCCGCTTTACGAGGATGTTCCCTGCCCGCACGTATCATCTTGCATCTTCTTTTCATTCTTGTACGCAGTACGGGCGCGGTAAACAATGCTTTTCAAACATCTCATGATTATGGACCCCAGTCACGGTGTATCCGCAAGCCAATCCCTAATGTCTATCTATCTTCACTTCGGCGAACTATGGGGTCATTGTCATTGCTTTATGGGGCGCGAATCCAAGCATTTTGTTTTGACCCTTCAAGTTCCAACCTCTTCTCATCAGTGATTGATTCTCGAAACACCTATTGAAGCGGGCAGACAACAAGAAAACACTACCTTGAAAGTTTTGTTACATACATATTTACTGCCACTGCTTCGAATTCTGTTGCGCCAGGTCGAAGAAAACAATTGCCATTAATGGGCCTTAGGGAGCTGGGTTGTTCGTTAAGTAAGTCCATGAGAAACTTACAACGTCGCAAGCGTCAACGCAAGATTTACAGAGATAGGCCGGAATTCGCATCGGCAGTAATGGTCATACATACAAGAATGTGTCATCACAAAGGAACATACGATTTCTTGAATCGAGTGCTATACCATAAATAACCTCTTGGGGTGAGGAGGGCCATCCACTCAACCGATCCCACACACACATACGTTTCTTCACTACATAAACTACATCGTACGATTGCAATCGAGAAATATTGAGTTGCATTAATCATGTCCTACCAATCCCTCATTGGCAAGCCTGCGCCGACTATCATGTTGCCAAACTATGACGGGGAAGCGTTTGAGTTCAAACCTGGAGAGCAGGGAACGCCAAGCGTGCTATTTTTTTATCCAGAATCAGGTGCGTATCGTCAGTTTATCTGCTCTGAGGGGTGAAAGAACTAATGGTGATGGTGGTGATAGGATCGTATGGATGTACGAAACAGGCATGCTCTTTCCGAAATGCTGTAGCGGGTCAGCAGATATTCGATTTTGAGATACGGTTGGTTACTGAACATGATATGTTCTTTAGAGAAGGATACATTCAAGCCTGGCAAGGTCCAAATCATCGGCATCAGTCCTGATAACGTAGAGAAACAGAAAGCCTTTGTCGAGAAAGAGAAATTGACCGTGAGTCTGTATTCGATTGAGCCAAGTCCGCGAGAATAACGCTGAGGTCGATGGTGTGTATTGGCAGTACCCCGTCCTTAGTGACACCAAGAAGGAGGCTTTCAAGACATATGGCATCGGCAAGGGCATGTTAGGCTTTGTTCCCGTCGCACGCGTTACTTTCGTCATTGACAAGAAAGGGATTGTGAGGTACTTCCCAAATCTTGCTTGAGAGATGTCGAGCGATGCTCACATAATCGGGATTCAAGGGATGCATTGGATGCCACCGTGAACTACGGCGCGCATTCCAAGTTCGTGGAGAAATGGCTTGACAAACTGGACGCAGAGGACAAGGATTCCCAGCCTGCAGCGACGGCCACTGAAACGCCAGCTGCTACGACGACAGCGACGGCGGAGGCGCCTGTGCATCCCGCACCTGAGAAATGCACCAAAGGCTGAGAAGATCGTGTGGGCAAAGCAAGAGGAATAATGCATCAAACTCCAACTAATAGTGGGAGAATGTGGGCATGTAATATTATCATTACACGAAGCTATATACTTCGTTTGTTTCATCAATGATCTTGCATTGTTAAATCAGGCTTGCAGTAGTGGTACAGATTCTAGTTGAGCTCTGGAGCTGTTTCCCCGCATCACATGATTATCCCGCCCAACAATCATGCTCCAAAACACTTGCCTCTTCCGACACGGACAAAAGCCTCCTAGCCGGGGGACACGCGCTTCACGACCTGAGGGAAAGCTTATGCTTTCGACTGCCACTTTATCGTCAGTTTCTACCACCAACATCTCGTCACTACTGCCTCGGGTTCCTGCATATCGCAGCCTTACAAAGCTTCACTTGAACAAGCCCCGTGGTCCTAACGTCCATCTCGGATCTCCCATTAGCCGGAAACTAAGCACAGGTTTTATTACGACTCCTTTGAAGACTACGGCTTTCAAGTCATCTTCGTGCTACATATCCACCATATCGAAACCGTTCTCGACCTACAGTGCAAACAAAATGCCTATCGTGACTCCGTTAAACAAGTTACTTGGGATTGAAGTGTGCGTGTGCCGGTCCTTTCGTCCTGTTTGTTCCTGATGTAGACCTTGGCCGGGTGCAGTCCTATCGTACAAGGAGGAATGCAGTGGTGCGTCATTTCATTCTTATCAACCTTCTGCCATCCTCGGTTGTTGAACCATCCTTCTATAGGGTTGGTGTACCAAAGCTAGCTGCAGCCGTGTCCGAAGCAGGCGGCCTCGGTACGTGTACATTGACTTTCAACCACTGAACCACATCACGAATGATGCTCACATAGGAATCCTCACCGCCTTGACTCAACCATCCCCCGACGCCCTTCGCATTGCCATCCGTGAAACGCGAAAACTGACCTCAAAGCCCTTCGGTGTTAACATCACCCTGCTGCCAAGCATCAACCCGCCTGATTACGAGGGGTATGCAAGGGCGGCGGTAGAAGAGGGTGTCAGGGTGTTTGAGACTGCTGGGAACAATCGTAAGTCCGACCTTGTAAACCCCGGGTAAAAGACGAAACATATATGGAGGGATGAGCTGATGTTGTTATGTGTGCTTTTAGCTGGTCCGCTTATCAAATACTTCAAGAGCCAGGGCTGTGTTGTGTTACACAAATGCACTACAATTCGACATGCGAAGGTAAGTTTCGAATACGTGAATGCAGTTGTCATTGTATCGATTGATTTGGTGTAGAGCGCTGAAAGGCTCGGCGTCGATGTGTTGAGCATTGACGGCTTTGAATGTGGGTTTATTACCATTTTTATTGTTGTCATCGGCATTGCTTACTTTACTGAAGGTGCGGGTCATCCTGGCGAAGATGATATCGGTGGTCTGGTGTTGGTATGTTTCCTGCACTAAGGCGATGACGATGAAATTCTTACCACATACGGTATAGATGGCAAGAGCAATCAAGGAGCTCAAAGTCCCTTTTATTGCATCAGGGGGAATTGCGGACGGTCGCGGCTTTGCTGCTGCCTTGGCTCTGGGAGCTGTGGTAAGGACATTCGATGACATCTTCGAACTATCAATTTTGACCTGAAAATCTTCTAGGGTGTGAATATGGGCACGCGGTTCATGTGCACAGTTGAGTCGTGAGTGTTATCCCTCACTTAATCCGGAAAGAGAAAACTGTATTCAACCAATCATGCCGTTCAATAGACCAATCCATCAAAACATCAAGGACAAAATTGTTGCTTCAACCGAACGAGACACCGTCCACATTTTCCGCACCTTGCACAACACCGCGCGGGTCTTCAAAAACAAAGTTTCAATGGAGGTCGTCGCCATCGAGAAGCGCGGCAACGCCAAATTCGAGGACGTTAAAGACCTGGTCTCCGGTGCTCGTGGACGCATTGTATACGAGAAAGGCGACCCCGATTATGGTATCTGGTCGGCGGGTATTGCGGTGGGATTGATTGATGATGTGCCAACTTGCGAGGTGCTTTTGAGACGATTTGAGAGAGAGGTGCAGGAGATCGTTGGGAGCTTGAACAAGTTCGTGGTGGGTGCGGACGGAGGGGCGGCGTGCCCTGTTTCGGGTGTTAAGGCTAAGCTGTAACAATCTATTCAAGATCTGAGGATGGAAATCAAGCATTGCATCTGCATCGTTCATTAAATCGCGAATAATTTATGGAAGGATTGATTGGCAGGCAGTATATTGATGTGGTGTTAAGACTCCACCCAGTATTTATTCGAGCTGTGGCGTATGTCATCTGGGAGCATGGGGATGAGATCGATTGCACTATTGTTCCAAGTGGTCGAGTCCATAAGATACACGGAAGGCAACACTAGTTTTGAAACTCTGTCCATAAGAACTCAGGCAACTTCAATCCTGGTGCCAACCAGAACAGTCATGATATTGATGATGATGGACCCAATAAGGATGCGCCGTGTTACTATTTAGAATGCAGACTGGAGCGCGATATTTCGCGGCCTAGTAAGAGCAAGCCAGATGAAACACTAATGTAGCATTGGTGTTCGGCCTTTGACCCAGGCATGTAGTGCACCACATATGTCAGGATCTGCAGTATAGCTCTGGCGACAGTCCCACGTTAATTAAGAATGCATAAGTGAATTTCATCAACGATGACTTCGGAGGCTAAAAACGCGTGGATAAGAAGGACACGATGCATGTTGTTGATATAGGTTTCCTGGGAAGATGAAGGTTCGGAACAAGACTTTTCATGAGCGCGCGTGTAGTAAATTGGGACGTGACGGGTCCCGTGATCGTGTTGTAGGCCATGAGGCGGGACCCCGTAGATATGTGGGTCAATTTTGCGGGGCCCGGAGAGTGCCGGTGGCTGAATATAGGTGGTAACCGAGGTCCTGGCTGCATCGTGTTCTAGTCGAGCACGAGTTGATATTTCGCGGTTGATATTTGTTTTCCATTCGCTTTCACGCTATCCTCTTTGCTTTCGTCGCTGTCTCTTTCTTTCCCTTCTGTCGTATCCAACAATGTCAACGACACCGTCTTCGTCGCCCCCACGCACCCCAGGCGACAATAACCGCCTCCCCTCCAACAACTCTTCAAAATCAACCACTCCCAACTCGGACGATTCATCCATTATCGATGACCTCTCTTTCGACTATGTTTTCGACAAGGACGGGAACTTTGTGCGCACCTCGAAGGGCTTCTCTAAATCGAACCATTCGTCGCCACCGACGCCCTCAGAATCTCCACTTCAACCAGATCCACCTCCGACACTTAAGCCACCGTCTCCAGATTTCCTCGCGTCCCCCATTGGAAGAATTTCTCTTTCTCGGTCTGAAAGCGCGTTTCCCATTCTGTCGACTGCAGGAATGTCGTCGACGACACAGAATGACAAAGTGGTGAGGTCGTTCCAACGGACCGCGTCTGGCCCTGCGTTGGCAATGCCGGCATCATATCTCGCACCTACGGCCTCATCTATGTCAAAGCCACGTACGGCGCCGCGCAGAATAACGATGGAGGATGGTCGGGACCGCCACGAGGCTATCGGCACATCCCGGACCAGACAAACGCTCGACTCTAGTGTCCATCCCTCTCACACACTGCAGGAGGAGAAGGAAAACATTAGCGACGCTGACGAACATGTTTATATACAGACTGCGTCAGTCGCGGTGAAGCAGCGAAGCTCACCTCCGTTAGCCACACGTTCCGTCTCCTCTACTTTGGCGCGTATGCCTGCGGCCAGAGCTGCCTACTTGGCCAATGGTACCAGCAGCGCGAGTAGCAAACCACTTGCTGAAGTCCGCAACCCTCATGCACGTCAAATATTGCCTGGTCCCAACCGCGCAGGACGTATCATGAAGTCGTCTTCTTCATTGAAGTATAGCAACTCTGCAAGTGCGGCGAATTTTGACCGCATTTCAGAAATCGATGGCAGCGATAACGAACGTGGTGATCGTTATTCGCCAGTAACGAATTTGGCTGGAGATGACACGGAGCCAGAGGATGAGCCAGTGGCTGCTGTGGAACCTGCATCAGTGCCGTTGCCTTCTTCTATCCCGACTGGATCATATGTGAACGGTGTGAGGCATAGGACTCCAAGTAACTTGAGTGTGAATGTGAACGTTGGTATTTCTGGGTCCACCGCGCTTTCTCAGTCTGGGCCTACACGTCCGAGGAGGTCTGCGAGTCTGAGTGATGCTCTGAGTAAGCAATATATCGCCTGGTTCTTCGACTAGAGCTCATCTCCCTCCGATGATAGGTAATGACGATTACCAGCTGCAACTCCAGCAGCAATACCAGAATCCAAATTCGCGTCCTGGTACGAGTCAAGGTAAGTCATTGGTGTCTTTGCAATCTGTAAAGAAAGGATTTGAACGACATTCAAGGTATGAATACCAATACCGAAAGCACCGGCGCAGCGCGACGCGTTACCTTGCAAGAGCGACAGGAAATGGACATTCGAGCTGAGTATAAAAGTATGACTTTTATCTTGGTTGATTACACGCGATATTGAACGCGTTTCTGTTAGAACATCGCTCGCAAGTCGATGACCTGGATCGTGCGTTTTTTTTGCAACGCTGTATTCGATTGACATTGATAATAATTTCTTGTAGGCCGAGAGCAAGAGAACCAGTACCAACAGTCCCGACAATCGCCATCTCCGACACATCAACAACACTTTCAGCCCCCACGCCCGGCTTTTGGACATCGACGACGAGATTCCGATACTCTGCGCATCCCTCCTAATTCTGCTTCCTCAATTGGTTCTCCAACTGTTATGGATGCCCACAGAGTATCTCCACCACTTTCATCCCGGCTGCAAGTTCGTCTTTCGCCCCCATCGGCCTCTGCATCGACCACCGCAAGAGGTCGTGTATCGCCTCCAACAGCAAAGGGACGTCTTTCTCCGTCTACTGCAGGTAAAGGCCGCACATCTCCTCCAACGGCAAGGGGTCGTTTATCCCCGGCTTCGAGTCAGGCGGGTCGGGAGGTGGCGAAGCATCGGAGGAGTCCGACGGCGCCTGATCCCCCTACGATGAGCGGGATGATCAGAGATGCGGGTGCGGGATCTAATGTTGTTGGAAAGACATGGGCTGGTGCAGATCGAGGCGAAAGGGAAGAAGATTATGAGTATGGATGTGCTACGAATGCCGGTGATCGAGAACGTGAAAGAGATGCTCAACGGGATCGTGAGAGGGAAAGAGATCGGGAAAGGGACAGGAGGGGACATCAGTCGCAGATGTCTTTGCAACAACCGCAATACTCGCAGTCCGCTCCTTCTATCCCGGCTCCAGCACAGGCTCCGCCGCCACCTGCACAACTCAATCGCCACATCGTGGTAAGTGTTTTGCTTTCTTATATTGTATCCCTCTAAACAAGATTATCACTTGTGCAGGTCAACAGGAAGGCCTATGCACGACTGGACATGATCGGCAAAGGAGGCTCATCACGCGTCTTCCGAGTGCTCAACCATGCCAATGAACTCTACGCCATCAAACGCGTCTCGCTTGATAAAACCGACGCCGAGACCATGAGTGGATACATGAATGAGATTGCTCTTCTCAAACGACTTGAAGGCAACAGTCGCATTATTCGGTTAATGGATAGCGAGGTCAAGCCAGGTCCGGGAGGAAGTAAAGGACATTTGTTGCTTGTGATGGAGTGCGGTGAGATTGATTTTGCCAGGTTGCTGCAGGAGCAGATGAAGGAACCGCTCAATATGGTGTGGGTGGCGTATTATTGGCAACAGGTACGCCTATATTTTACACCCCTCGAATTGACTGCTTATGATCCACATCACAGATGTTGCAAGCTGTACATGTCATTCACGAGGAGAAGATTGTACACTCTGATTTGAAACCAGCGAATTTCGTGCTGGTACGAGGCCAACTGAAGTTGATCGATTTTGGAATCGCGAATGCCATTGCCAACGATACGACAAACATCCAGCGGGATCATCAGGTCAGCTCCGGTCTCATTAATGACACCTTCATTCACGTACTGACACACCTACTCAGATTGGAACAGTCAACTACATGAGTCCAGAAGCTATCGAGCTCCCGGATGGCATGCGGCGTCTCAAAGTCGGTCGACCCTCTGACGTTTGGTCACTGGGGTGCATCCTGTACCAGATGATCTACGGTCATCCTCCTTTCCAGCACCTCTCCGTCTTCCAGAAAATGAAAGCGATCCCTGACCTGACGCATGTCATCGACTTTGCGGATTATGCCACCCCCACCGTGCCTGCACCTCGGACTTCCACTTCGGGTTCTGGAACGCCCGTGGAGCCACCGAAGAAGTTGGATCATCTTAAGCAGCAGGTGCGGAGGGATGTTATCATGAGCATGAAGAGCTGTCTGTGTCGGGGGCCGAAGGAAAGGGCCACCATTCCAGAGCTGTTGGACCATGATTGGCTAGCTATGAAAGAACGTGAGTTGTTTAACTATGCGATTGTGGGAAATAAGTTGCTAATGTTTGACTCTAGCTGATCATCCGCCTGTTAAAGATCTTCTCGGACCTGAAGATGTGATCATCAACCCGTATTATATGCGGCAGTTGTTGCAATATGGCATCAAGCTCGGGGAGACGCAGAATGGGGCCATGGATGATGAGGCACTCTTGCGAGAGGCCGAGGTACGTTTGATCTCGACCATAGTTATCGTTCTGCTGTTTACGCTTCTTCTGTAGCGCCTTGTCGCGGAACTTAGGGGCATCAGCTAAACCAAATAAACCCCGTAACATTCCCTTGGGCTTTCTTTCCCAACATCATTCATAGACTTCCTTTCAAACAATCTCGGACACTCATGTCTCTCGTCGTCTTAATCGCTATGTCGTATCTCCGCAGCCGCCCGACTCAAAGTCGACGGTTGCTGTGCTATGTGCTTTGTATATCATCCACATTTGTATCTTTGTCCCCAATCCTTTTTCCTTCCCTCCCCCCATATGTCCCACCCAACACTGCATGGCATCAACTTTTGTATAGACCAACACCCTTGTTTCATGCCTTCACGTTCCACAATGTTTACGCGATGGTCACCCCATGTTTTCGATATATGAATCCCCTTTGTCTGTTCTTTCTTTCTTACCAGCATTTTTCTGTCAACACCTGGGCCTCCTTTGTTATGATCCTTCAGCATCTTCTCCACCATCTTTCATACATGTCAGGTTGGAAACTACTGGATTATCCGTGATAGGCACCCTCACTATTCCTTTTTCTTCGTCGACCCTGTCGTCGCCGTCGTCGCTGTGGAAAGTTTCTTTCTTCGGCTTATCTTCCAAAAGCATGGTTCATTTTATCTTTTTCACCTGTACGTATACCTTCCAATGTCATTGCATTCACCCAAATCCACCCATTCATCCTCTTTCTCTCTTTTCTTCATATATTTTCGCATGAGGGACGACCAAGTATCTTTGTTTGTGTACGAGACTCCAGCATGATGAATACAACCTATTTATTACCCTCTCTCTATACTCACCTGAAACTTGATGGAAGACCATCGTTTTCAAGGTAAGATGTCAAGCTTAGACTACCACTCAATAACACGAATTGCATTCAAAGTGTAAATTATCCCCTGCCTCAAGTGCATTCCTGCTTAAGTATCTCCCACGGGTGGTGCTCTAATCATGGTTGCCGCCTAGATAGAGCATGGGATATAAACGTCAGACTTGGCATTTCCACATTTGAGAGCGGTAGTTATGTTTACCTGCGTTGATTTACTGCCACAGCGTCCCATTCCCATGTCGTTGAGTTGTTGTTGAAATTCTGCACTCCCTACCTTGTCAATGTCGCCTTTCAGTCTCTCACCGAGTGTCTTCCGCGCGTTCAGACTAATCACTGTTATAAGGTCGGGGCCCTCTAGGTGCAGAAATTGTGGGCGCTTACCTGGATAGAACAGTGTTAAAATAGGCTACAATATGATCGATCAATTACACAAGGAACAGTCAACTCTGAATCCAATAATCACCTTTTCCGAGAACAAAACACAATGCATGAGCAAACGACGTTTGTGCCGCCGCTGATGCGATGAGACCCATTATTGCTATCAAACTAGGGCGAGATTACATTACAAATGCGACTGGATGCAAAATAAACATACCAGCTCAGAATCCCATTATTGATCGTCAGAATCATCACTCTGTTCATGAAGCCTCCTAGCCTAGATCATACCTAAATGATGCTACTTCCGATAATAAACAAAATGAAACACATACGCAACGTTCCCGGTTTTGCGGATCTGAAGATAGTAACATAGAAGCCCAGAGATCACCACATCCGTTACGGCCTTAAGAGAGAACGATAATATTTCCGCCATCTATTAACCAGTTACTCGTGAGCAAACGGCTGCCGACATGAAATTGCCTCACTCTTCGGTCATGCCAGCTGGAATTAAAATCTCCGAGACTGGAAGCAAGTTAAAGAATAAGTTTGTGACCGATTTTTACCAGCATAACATTCTTTACTCACGCCAGGGTAGTAACAACTGGTGGATAACTGCATAAGTAGGCCGTCCTGTGGGGTGAAGTGTCATATTAAAAAACTCACAAGTCCCAGCGACTTTGTTCACATCTCTCAGGTTCAGTCACAAAGAGGTATCAGCATAAAGTCTTACCTAGTTGTGCAAACCCGGTGAAGCACTACCAAGTCGTCAGCAGTCTGCATGAACACTAGCTGAGGAGGCACCCACAATGAAAGCAATAAGGATCCAGTTCCGTTCGCTTACTAGAATGCACAGTGCAGTGGACCCTCTGAACTCCGTTTTTGATCAAAAGCCACTGAGACCTACTCACAAATCCAAATTCTCCAAGAAAACAACCTTTGAGAATCCATTAGCTTGCATAGGTCCTCAAAACACATTAGGACTCACGCATATATAATACACATCAGAAGACTCTGTGGACAGTCAGCACAAGTCTCTTCAGGGCGCGCTTGATACCTCTTACCTTCAATACCGACTGAAGCTATATGTTCATTTTCTCGGTCAGTCTCCTAAAATTTGGGTTACTTAACTTACAGGCAAACTCCTGTCGCACATCTCAGCTGTTGGAAGAGATTGCACGAAAGTGTTTATGTGTTGCACTTACCACGGCGATGTTTTCAAAATAGTACCAGTGGTGCGATAGGCGATCGCATATTGCAACACGGTATGAGTTGAGAGACATGTGTTCAATGTTTCAAGCATCCTAGGTATCGTGAACACCAACATCAGATTTGAATACCCAGATTTGTATCAAAAGAGGCACCAAAGTACCGCGACCTTTACTGAGAATCAGTCTAAGCGAACGCCAAGCGAGCAGAATAACGCACTGCAAGCTTAACAACTTGATGGTCATTCCTGAACCGCCTGAAGTATTGGATCGTTTGTAGGCACGTAATGCCATAGAATCTATACATTTCACGTATATGTCAGGATAAACTTTCAACCAGCAGGAACGGTTCGTACGGTGATGCAACAGTCAACCCTACAAACAGAAATCCTACAGACGTATGCGGCGGAGTCGGTGAGTAGTCGTTCATCATACGTTGGCCTGAGTAGTGGAGTGGTACGAGACACTGCGCCTCCTTGATAGAAGACGGAATAAAAGGGAGATGTTATATGGTTGTCGGAGAACGGAAAGGTCTTGACAATCTGTTATCTACTTAAATTGAGAGACTATCATGAATGAGCGGCTGGGTGATTTGACTCGGCCTTGATGTCGTCTTGACGTCGCTTAGTGACTTACCACGGGGACCACCCTGGACCACCGGAGGGGGTAGATTCAATTCAGAGATTGCTCGGAAGGCAGCCCCTTGATCCCGATACAGGCAAGTACATACACTGTATATACAGTGGTGATGTCGGGCCCTGAGAAGGAGATCTCATGTTTATCATCATCTAGGCACTTATAATGTTCCAGCACCCAACAATCCCCTTGCTTATTCTCTCTTTATCGAGCAGGCGTAGTGCCCCTCAATTTTCTCCATTTCTCTGGCCGGTATAGGATGAATGTCCACTCGCCAACTCCCCCGCATGCGACTATAGGAGTTCTGTTCATAGGATTGGGTGTTGCATCAGTGTACGAACCGCTCTTGCTGGTGACATGTTTAGCCCTGACGAAAGCTTGAATGTATAGAATCTACGGCATAACGTGCCTACAGATGGTTCAATACTTTAGGCGATTCTGGGGAGACTATCAGATTGTTAAGCTTGGAGTGCGTTAAACTGCTTGTTTGACGTTCGCTTGTACTGATTCTCAGGAAAGGTCGCGTTGGTTTGGTGCGGCTCTCGATTCAAGACAGCGTATTCGAATTTCATTGGTGTTCATGATGCCCTAGGATTCTGGAAACGGTAAACACATGTCTTGCAATGCATGCTGTGTTACACTATATGATCATACATCGCACCACCGGTCTCTCCGTAACGTTTCCGCCATGGTGAGTATAGCACGTCAACCACGCACGCGTTTTGTCGACAGCTGAGAGATATAACAGGACCTTGCCTGTGAGCTTGGATTTTACAGGGTTTAGCAGACTGATTGAATGCAGTGGATCATAAAGCTTCAAGCAGCTTCCAATGTGAGAGGTATCAAGCGTCCTGGAAAGAACCTGCACTGATTGCTCACAGGCTGCTATCGCGGGTGTCATATATGGGCGAGTAGTGATATATCTGCGTGGTATCAGTGCAAGCTGACGACTTTTTGGTAGGTTGTTTTCATGGAGAATATGGATCTGTGAGTGTTATTCATTTGTTTCTGACAATACCGGGTTGAGAGAGTTGATGGTGCTATCTAGTAAGCGAGAGGAACTGGATTCTTATTGCTTTCATTGTAAGTGCTAGTGGTCATGCAAATGTTTGACTTCTTATGCACTGTAGGCCTTCGTCGGATTTGCACAATTTGGTAAGATTTTATGTCAATACATCTTTTTGATTAAACCTGACACGCCCGTCGCAGCCGCTGGGTGTGGTGAGTGTCTTTCATGAACAACTCACTATACGGAACTGTCAACTGATGCATTTTATACAAAGCTGTGACTATTCTGGCGTAAGTAAAAGACGTTATTTTGATACATATACGTCATTCACTCAACTATTCTGCAACTTTTTTGCAGCCTCGGAGGTTTTCCTGGCTACATGAGATATCGAAGAGTAGGTCAATAAAATATTGGATGCAGATACTCTCTGAAAAATGGACTGAACACCAGACAACAACTCTCATATCGTTCGCCCTTACGGCCTTTACGGATGTGATAATTTCTGCATGTCTGTGTTATTATCTTCAGATACGCAAGACTGGGAACGCGGTGTATGTGCTCTTCCTACTTGACATTGGACGTAACATCTATTCAACATGATTCAGGACGGGAAGCCTCCTGAACAGAGTCATGATACTTACGATCAATAATGGGATTCTGAGCAGGTATGAATCTCTTGCTTCCAAACGTGTTCGTGACCAATCTCGCCTTAGTGCAATAGCAACAACTGGTGTCATCTCAGCGATCGTGGCGCCGCGATCATTATTTCCATTCGCAATGTGTTTTGTTCTCGGAAAAGGTGAGTAATTTTAGGTTCTTATTGATACTGGATCCTCGATTCACAAGTAACTGATCTGCTTGCGTTGCAGCATTATTCAACACTCTTCTGTCCAGGTAAGCGCCTACGTTCTCTCCACCTGTGAGATCTCGACCTCATCACAGCAATAAGTTTGAACGCGCGGAGGAGTCGGCGTGATAGAGTGATAGACGAAACATACCAGATAGGGCTTGAAACTGTCCAAAGACAACTGAGTGATATGGGGTACCATTCCCGTGATTGCAAGTCAGGTAAACCTCTTTTCTTATTTTGAACTGCCCCAAATCCCAGTCTGACGTCCATTTATTATTATCTCTGTTTAGGAGACAGTCATGTTCATAATACTTCCCCAGTGAAAAGCTCGCCTGAGTGTGCTAGACCTGACATCGGAGAATTACAATTTAAATGAAACCCGTTCGACAATGTATGACTTTGTTCAATAATGTAAAAATAGTAGCCTGATCAAGTCAATCACTATTGACGCGCATGAACACTGCCGTCGTTCGATGTCACTACTGACGACTATGGAGGGAGGCTTGTTTTTTCGATGCGGACTCGTGGGGAGAATTCATGAGTATACCATTTCATCGCTGACTTTGCTTGAGGGGTCGTTCTCTTAATCTCAAGGTTTTTTGAAGCAGTGATCACTGATTTCCAGGCTCCTTGTAAGTGCATTTTGAAGAAAGCTTCATCCGATTACATGCACATATTCGATATTGCCTGGAAACGACAGTAACCTCGACGGCTTTCGCCGTCTTCATATTCAAATCGACATTGCTCTTCTGTGGCGCAATTGATTCGATCAATTTCCTGGTCAGACGCCTCCACATAACGTAATTTCTATGCTTCTAAGTAGAGCCTTCAATACCTTTAAAAGGAGCTGCGAATGAAATTCTCCCTCGTGGTTCCTCTTGAGAGTTCTATTTCCAACGCAGTGATCATATGTTTATCTTCATACAAGTCACACAAGGTCAATCAATTTGCCATGGATTCCTGCCTTGCAAAGCGATCACTGAAGAAGTTGATGACTTGAGACATGCTTTCTGCGTCATCAATTTCGCCGTTTATGTCTACGACGCCTCCAGACTGCAATGAATGGAAGCTGCCCTACTCTTTCCCTGTCCTGTCCTGTCTCCAAATTTTTTTGTCCAACTTGGCTTTTATCAGCAAGATGGGATTTGGCTGTGTCCCATCATTTGATAAGAATAACTGGTATAGACAATCTCAAGTTCCATTTATCCCTTTCGTCGTTATGGTCTAGGTGGATGGCGGAAGATGGACATGATTCAATTCCCGCAATAAGCGAGCAATAAGCGAGATTCAAGGGAGCTTGAACCTACTACGTATCATTGACCATAGGTTCGGTCTTACCAGAGGTTCGGTTTCCCACCCAAATCAAAAATACCGAACCTCAGTATCTCCAATACTTGGCCGATTTCGTAAAAAGAAAAACCACAATCGAGGTACACAAAGTGACTCAAGAATGTATGCGAAGTTTCAGAACGAACGAAGGTCGGGAAGAGGTTCAAAATGAAGCTCTGATGAAACCGAACCTGTGGTCAATGATAGTAGCACAAGGTGAAGTCATCCAGTACCACATTTACTCAAGGACCCTGCGGACAGTGGCAACTAATCAATATTCTCCTGGATGCTTTTGATTGTGATTTCGTTCTCAAAGGAGGTCCGAAGGTTGACTATCTCTTGGGTGCTGTGCATTCTAGCACTGCATGTTCTGGTGATTCAACTTTTACTTGACACAATCTGCACAGTCGTTCATCTCGTTCAGTAATGTAGGGGCGCCGGTATTCTGCACATTGAAGGCGCTCAAGGACAAGGGGATAAAATCATCCTTGTGAGTCACACTCTGTGTTCGTGGTGCGCAACTAGTAAGTAATAATGTCTGAGTGGCAGTGACATCTGTTCTATTCATTTTCCATCCCGTCGTCGTCCCATTCTTCCAATTAGTAAATACAGTTTGGGAGCGTTGCTAACACTGTTTTGGAATTTCTTAATCATCCTGTTTCTACTGGACACGGCTCCGCCGAAATTTCTGCTTTCAGTACGAGTAGGAAACGGTCCGCCGTTCATATCAAGTTGTAAGGTCCCGTCGTATGATGGGTAGAGGCGCTTCGATGTCCCGTATCTTACTTGATTTTCATGCTGAATGTATATCACTTATTTGAGTGATACTAAACGTACCGCTCAAAAGATTCCCAGTAAACCTGCATGCACAAACGCACCTCATTTCACGTTGCCTCTATGTCCCGTCCCGTCCCCCACTATTCCTGAAACAATGCTTCCTAGCAATGGTTTTGGGTGAGGATGGCTGTAGCAATTGAGGTGACGCTATTACCCTATCGCGCGAATGACGGTATCCATAGGAGATCGACGTTGCCCATCACTCGCGATTCGTCTCGCAGCTGTGGTGCTTGATCCGCCAGACACATTTTGTGCCAGAGCATGTGGAGGTGAGCACTTACTCATCACCACTACACGCTGCCGCTGATCCAGAGTCTATCAAGAGTCAGTAGATCACTCTAGTATAATCGTCCTTGACAAGTACCCGTTGCATCATTCCTTCCTGATCAGGCGCGCAATGCCAGCTACGAATTACCTCTGCCAAATACCTTTCAGGAAATGCTGCCTGTTGCCGGCTTGGCTAGCGCGCTCCTGTGCCTTGTCTGATTGCGTTGTCACTTTGAGCCCCCTGTTGTTGTTAGGACTTCACAAGTCGGATTTCGACCGCCCATTGATGTCATATCTATTATTAGCGAACAGATCAACCACAAGGAATTGTACAGGAAAATCATACCCAGGCCTCATGGAAATCCACCGCAACGCTGTCTTTCCAGACAGCCTGTGGACTCTTGTCTTGAAATGCAAGACCACGAGATGAGAATCTTCAACCTCCTCAGCGAGTATTTCTGATAGGAGCGAGGAGCAAGAAATGCTCTAAAAATAGATCACTCGCTGTCGAGTTCGTATCATTGTCAAATGCCCAATCCTTCATATTATCGCCTCGAGCAAGTGACATTTTTGACACCGACACACCAGCGGTGACCATTCCGAGATATCCGTGGATAGCGAAACCACGGCTGACTCCCAACCCAAAGGTCGGTATGCCAGCGCTCCTGCCCGGAGCACGAATGTATAAAACGGAAGTCCAGATGGCCTACAGTCTTCATCAGCTCTCTTTGTTCTTCTTACTTCGTCTTCTTTGTTGCCTGGCCAGGTCGCCTCTTACTTTCTTCAATTACCAGAACAACCTTTCCGTTCTTTAAAACCTTTCTTTGAACAGGTCAGTGACCTTCATTAAATTTCTTTCTTGCGAATCAGTACTCACCTAACCCTCCTCTAGTTCTTTCCAACCAAATCCCAAACACTCTTTCATAATGTTTGCCAAGATCTTCTCAACTCTCATCGTGGCCTCTGCCCTGGTTGCAGGTGTCGTCTCCAAGCCTCTCCCCAAGAACAGGCTGAGTAAGCACCCCTCCAAGCCAATGCCAAAAATAACTCTAAATTGATTATTCGGTGTACAGCCGCCCGTGGTGATGTCTCGTTCAACAACTGGGGTGGATTCTCTTCGCTCTCTGGTTTCGACAACTTCTACGGAAGCGATAACTTTGAGGGTTCGATTACGAGCCAGACCATCGTCACGGAACAATCTCAGGAGCTCGTGTGCCATAGTGAGAGCATCGAGATCATCCAACAACGTCTCCTCGTCATTCAGGAGATGGCCAAGAGGTATATATTCTATACTACATCTCAAAATATTCACACTCTAACACCAAGACCTCAGGATCATCACTGAACAGGTCTGTGAGGTCGAGACCCAAACTGTCGTCTTCGAGCAGTTCCACGCCTCGATGGGCTCCTTCAGCCACGACCTGCGCCGCACATCCGGCCACCACGCCGGGTTCGACTCGTCGATCTCGAGCCACTTCAACGACATCGTGTCCTCGGACAGCAGCTCCCTGAGCACGAACGACTTCGGGTTCAGCGGCAAGGACGTCGGGAGCAACACCGTTGTGGTTGGGGGCTCGAACTGGAACGATGAGACGTCGCCCGCTTCGGTTGGGTCGGCTTATAGCGCGGCTCGCGGGGCTTTCTATGGGTCGTTCTGAGTGGTGAGTTCTTTTGGAAACAAGGAGGCGATGGTTGATTGACGATGATGGACTCTAGGAGACCCTTGCTCATATGATCATACGATACCCCGGCCAGGAGAAGCCCTTGCATTCTTTCGATGAAGCCTTTTATTTATCTGCATTTCATTTCATACATAGAGTTGTTTTCATTTGGCATTTGGTTGAGAGTTTCTTATAGTTCATCCTACTGTTCATATGGTTTTAATGGTTGTTCTGGGAAAATAAAAAATATACATCGCCTTCGTTGTTCTTTGGTTGTTCCACGCTCCAATTCGTGCCTCTCGACGAGTTATGATCATGACCACGGACCTGGAGCTGCCGTTACCTCCTCAGACAGAAATCAGAACTTTCATTTGTCCTCAACATGTGCCTACATGTGCCACAGATGAAATGGACTTGACATGGACCGACCTTCCTTCAGGTCAACTTCAGGCTCTCTCGCCTCTTCCGCTCGCAACAGGCACACCTGACCCAACCCAGAACGCGCAGGGAAACCTAGGGAAACCCAATAACGGCGTTTTACGTTCCCCGCGATTCTGTTTGAAATATATTGAAGGGTACATACAGAAACAGATTATAAATCTGTATCTCCAGTCCCTGTAGGTCCCTGTCCTGCCACGGTCTCTGCGCCACACGCGTACAGCCGGATTTACCGGGGAAATTAAACCCGACGAGATCGGGCAAGGTCGTGAATGTGGGACCGTTAGAGCCCATAAGTAAATGCCTGTAAGTAATCGTAAGCGCCAGGGCTGATAGGTGCGAGAAATCAACTACCAACACGGTGCTAACTGATACTATCGTTGACCAGAGGTTCGGTCTTACCAGAGGTTCGGTTTCCCACCTAAATCAAAAATACCGAACCTCAGTATCTCCAATTCCTGGTCGATTTCTTATAAACAAAAAACATATTGGAGGTATACAAAGTGACTTAAGAATGTATGCGAAGTTTCAGAACGAACGAAGGTCGGGAAGAGGTTCAAACCAACCTCTGGTGAAGCCGAACCTGTGGTCAATGATAGTACTTACATACGTTGGCAATTGTCATTATATGAAGACGATCATTAATGATCACCGTTGGAAATGTAAACCCTACAATACAAAGCCACGAGGGCGAATTTCACTCGCGGTCCCTTTTGAAAGGTACTTAGTTTACATGGAAGGCTGTGGAATCAAGAGATTATGTTATGTTCTAGAGGCGGCTGACCAGTCAAATTGATCGAATCAATTGCGCCACAGAATACAGAATTGCCAATGAAGTACCTCGGCGAGATCCGTCGACGTTACTGCATACATACGCGGGCCATGGAGCCTGTTATTTGTTATTGCCAGGCTATAAGTATGTGTTGATGTGTGTATGGAATCAAGACGGTGGCTTCAATAAAGGTCCGTTCACAGAATGGAGAAGGAGCCTGAAGGAGCCTGGAGATTAGTGATCGCTGCATCAAAACCCCACGAGGAGCCACGAGCAAGC
The DNA here is from genome assembly GCA_014925845.1 of Crassisporium funariophilum. Lineage (NCBI taxonomy): Eukaryota > Fungi > Basidiomycota > Agaricomycetes > Agaricales > Crassisporiaceae > Crassisporium > Crassisporium funariophilum. The sequence goes on from JACGCL010000006.1 coordinate 1,724,056, forward strand.
CACGAGGTCGAGACATTGATGCCCTTCATTGATCGAGATCGGGTTTGATTATCTACTTTAGTACGGTACTTAGCGTCCACTTGGGTCCGCAGGTGCAAAGTAACGAAACATACACATCAGATCATGTGTTGGGCTCGCACGAGGAGGATACATTTCAATTATCGAGGTCAACGATACGAAGAACGAAGAGAAAAGATATGAATGGCTAGATGACAGGTGGGTTAATTAATAAATACGGGCTGGAAAGAACCATTGCGTGCGCAAGGGTGGGGTGGGGTAAGGCCGACGAGGCCTTCCCGAAGATCGTTCAAGCAAAGATATAAAGGTAACAGCAACAGTAACAGCAACAGCAACGATGCTTTTTCGTCTGATTTTTTTACTTCCTCTAATCCAAATTAACGAGAACACCAACATATCTGATACGAATCACACCAATTGATCTTGATCTTGCTCTTGTTACTGCAACCAACGAGCACGAGCATCATGTATTATTTATTTTAGTATCAGTCTGGTCTCTACGCAAGTGAGATCCAAAAGTTCGTTTACAGTTACACTGGTTGATAAATACGGGGTGGAAAGAACCATTGCATGCGCAACAGCATCTGATCTCCAGCTGAGGCCTTCGCGGTCGAGTCGCGATCTCCAGAAACCCGCACCACCGCTGCCTAGCAGCCCACAAAAAAGCAACGATCAGGGTATCTCGAGACGAGAACAAGAGAGAAACGGTAAAGGTACACACAACGGCACGGGCCTTTTGGACTAGACTATCGTGAATGCTCATGAATGGAATGGAATGGAAGGACCTCAAGGTCTATTGGTATGGTGGAGGTAGGTAGGTGTGGGGTAGGTAGGGTGGGTAGGGGGTATTAGCGATGAATAGTGTATGCGGGTATGATAATGCCTCTGGTTGCAGGTGTGCCTTCGAGAGTGAGGTCTCGAGGTCTAGGCTCGGTCACAAGACGACAAGAACAGGACAGGGCAGATGATTGTCAACCCAAGTGACGAAGTGGCGACGCGACCCTGGGCTTGCGAACTCCGCCGACCTGGGGACCTGGTTGTATGTATGCGCTTGTATGTGGTGCGTCGGCCACTTCGGCTGTCGATTCGAGTTGAAAGCTACAACAGAAGCAGAAGAAGATGGGTATCCTAGGGAGCATTGGGAGGGAGGGGAGGGAGGATGCAGGCGATGGTTGTTCATGATTGTCGTCACGCCGGTCGTGTAGTAATAAATATCGATATCAAGGAGGGAGATAGAGCGCAAGATCGGAGGAAGCGAGGCAGGACAACGAGGGTAACGAGCGACAAAGTGTGATATGCTGCGACTGCAATGATTCACAACAGAACGGGAGACACGGCACCAGGTTGCCAGGACTGGTCTATACCACTTCCAGCCCCGCCGTCGGCTGCTTCCCCTGCACAGGGAGCGCCGTCCCCGACGCAGACGACACCTTGGGCTGGCGATAATTCACCCTCGTCACTCCAAACACCATATACGGCAACTCCCCCTCCCCCTCCTCCTCCTCATCCTCCTCATCATCATCCTCGATCTCCTTCGTTTTCTTATCCAGCCGCGTGTTCTTCCTCTGCGACCGACTGGGCGAGGGCATCTGGATCAGGACCGAGATCTGCAGCATCTCCACGCGGACGCGGTACCCTGGCGTCGCTCCCGCCGCCGCCGCCGCTGCAGTAGCGTTGGCGTGGGCGTGGGCGTTTGGGGAGGGCTGCGCGGGGTCGGCGGGGTTGGGGGGGTGTAGCTCTGTAGCTGCGTCGGGGGAGCGGAGGTGCCGGGAGAAACGCCCCGTGGGCCCGAACATGAGGCGGCTGATGCGCGAGGCGGTGTCTTCGGTGGGAGTGTTGGGTATTGGGGTAGGGGTGTTGGTGCTGCTATTGGGTTCGTTGTTGGGGGTGGATGTGGGGTTGGCAGGGAGGGAGGGCTCGTCGGTGGATGTGGCTTTTGGCGCTGTGCCTTCTTTGATTTTGCGCTTTACGAACACGGGTTGGGCAGAGAGCGGCTGTAAGAGTGGGTAGTTGGTATGCGATAAAGATAGAATATTGGAATGGAAAGAAAGCAGATAGATGGGGTGATGTGATGCGGGATGTAAACTACGAGACGAGGTGCTTTACAGCAAGGGAGTAGAGGATTGACGGACCATCATCTGAGCCCATTTTTCGCCTCCATCGGCCAACCAAGTGTCGAGGATCTTTGGCTTTGCGCCGAACCGTTTTCTCTTCGATCCCTGTGCACGTGGGGCGAGGAGCATGCCCGCCGCCATGGCCTCCTCGAGCCTGCGCTGGTAGCGGCGGCGCAGTATGTAGGACCTCAAAACGATGGCGCATGAGACGAAGAGGAGGAGGAAGAGGGTGGCAAGGAAGGTGACGCTGGGTGCAGTGGTAAGGCAATGGTAGGAGATAAATAGAGATAGAGATGGGTGAGAAAAAGGTGGCGAGAATAGGAATAGATAGCAAAGACGTACAGGTAGAGGTTGGAGGAGGAGCCTGAGCCGCCGGTGAAGTTCCCGCCTGGCGCTGGGGGGCTGCTCGCTGCTGGGACTATGTCAGAGCTAGAGGAAGCGGACATTGGTTAGCGGAGAGGAGAGGAGGGGGGAGATGGTAGTGAGTGATGGGAATGCAATACAATTCTATTCGGCATCAGTATCAATCCCATCAACGCCCTGTCTACTATATAGTCCCTCCCTTTCCTCCCCACCACCCAACAAACACCATGGCCTCTCCCCCGCCCATCCAGCTGCCCAACTCCCTCAACCTCCCCCCGCACCTCTCAGCCCACAAGTACTTCCTCGTATGCACCCTCACCGTCGCAGCATGGGACACCCTCGTCCTCTCCCCGCGCACTTGGCGCCTGTTCAAAACGCCCGGGTGGCCAGCGCTCAAGACGTTGTTCCACTTTTTGCGCTTTTTCATGCCGATAGAGTTCATTGTCGTCGGTGCGTTTTTGTTTTTGCCTCCTTCTGTTATGTCGTTGTGTTGGGTGATCGGTGCTGACGATCGTTGGCTCGTCACGCAGCGGTTGCCTTCTTTGATACGAAATGGTCCCAGGACGTACGCCCTCTTCTTCTCTTCTTGTACCTAAACATCCTTCTTACTCCTCCTTCTAGGCTTGCCAAAAATTCTATCTCTTCGAGCCCATCTGCACCGCCATCCTCCTCGCAGCCACCTCTGGTTCGTCTCCACCTTTCCATTCATTCATGCATGCAGTCCGTAACATTCATCCTGCTTTTTCTTTCTTCTTCCCAGCCGTCCATGTCATCCGCATCCACGCCATCTACGAAAAGAACCGCTCCGTCCTCATTGGCATGTCCGCCCTCTTCGCCGTCCAAATAGTCGTCACCGCCATCTGCTGTGGTTTCTACCGATGTGCGCGGCCCCCTTCCCCACTAAATCTTTCCCTCCCATTCTTACATTCCACCAGCGGTCCCTCTCCTTGACGGCCAGGGCTGCATCGCAGGCCCCAAACACGACTGGGTCGGTATCTACTGGGTCGCACCCACCCTTCTCTACACCGTATCAGTGAGCATCAAAAAATCCCCATCATATTCTTCATATCATCAAAAAATCATTTCTCATCATGCATCATCATTAATCATTAGTTCGGCCTCGCCCTGCTCCGCTCCATTGAGTCTCTCCAAACGCGACCCCTGGGCCCGTGGAAGCTCATGCTTCGTGATGGGCTCAACCTCTACGGCGTGCGTCTTCCCGTGATATGATGTGATGGAGAATTGATTACTGACTGGGTGTTATCTCTCGCGCGCGTATAGGCGATCTGGCTCGTCAATATGGCGAATATGCTCTTCTGGTTCATCATGAAGCCCACAGACGAGCGTGATCCCATCAAAACCATCGTCACCAGGTTCGTCCCCCCCCCCCCCTCACACGCACCACTCCCAACTAACCACCCCCCCCCCCCATCCAGCATGGCCGCCGTCCTCACCACCTCCATGACCCTCCGCATCGTCCTCTCCGTCCGCGGCACCCTCGAGCACGGCGGCTCCTTCGCCCTCTCCGCCTCCACCGGCGGCTCCTCCTCCCGCACCACCCACGTCCTCTCCGCCAACGGCGGCGGGCGGTCCGCTAACCACCCCAACCACCCGACGAACATCTCGACGCACACGCCGCACACGTATACGCTGGACGAGCTACGGAGCAAGCCGGAGGGGGAGTGGGGCGTGGTGGGGGATGATCGGGATACGAAGAGTAGTGTGCATGGGGTGGGGGGCGGGCTGGTGGAGAGGGATTTGGGGGATAAGGGGGATAGGGGGGTGGGGATTAAGATTACGGTGGATAGGGAGATTGGGTATGATGAGCATGAGTATAGGAAGTGAGCGGGTGTTTGCGATGTCTTGTCTCTGGCTTTTCTTTATGCGAGGCGTGGAGGTGGGGGTGGGGGTTTGATGTGGATGGAATTTAAATGAGGTATCACTGGATAGCATACCCTTTCCCGTGCGCTCTCTTTCGACTCTTCCCTTCCTTTTTCGTCTGTCTCGTCTTTGTCTTTGTACATATATGATATACTCACACACCTATCTATCTCTATCATTCCCCCGGAAAGATATCCCTCCCTACCTACCTTGCAGAATATCTGTATCACCTGTCATTTATTCATTCATATCTTTCCTTCGCCTCTTCGTTCGCCTTCGTTCCTGTGTCGTTGAACTCGATAATGACATGTATCCTCGTGCGCAAAAATTCTACTCTGTATCTGTGCAATAAGGGGGGTGGGGGTGGAAAGCACCGGTTGGGAGAGATGGGGTATGCTCAGCTCAGCATAAGGATAGGAAGTGAGCGGGGTTTCCCTTTTCCTACCTTGCAGAATATCTGTATCACCTGTCATTTATTCATTCATTCATTCATATCTTTCCTCCGCTTCGTTCCTCGTTCCTCGTCGTTGACCTCGATAATGACATGTATCCTCCTCGTGCGCAAAATTCACAATCGTACTCGGTGTATCTGTGCAATAAGGGGTTGCGGGTGGGCGTGAGGGCGTGAAAATTAGAGTTGATAGAGATTGGGTATGCTCAGCTCAGCATAAGGATAGTAAGCGAGCGGGTTTTCTCCTTTTTACTATTCGCAAGGTGATTTGCTGGGTGTGGTGGAATGATCTGGATGGACTTAAATATGAGGAGAAACCCTCTCTCGACTGTGTCCTTTTTCGCCTTTGTCTTTGTCTTTGTCGTTGTACATACTCGTATATGATGCATGTACCATGCCTATTCATCATGCCCTCGGAAAGATACCCCTACCTACCTACCTACCTTGCAGAACATCTGTATCAGTGTACATGTAACCTCGAACTTTGGATTTCACCTGCGTAGAGACCGATACTAAAATAATACATCATGCGATCGTGGGTTGCAGTCATGAGTGATCAATTCGTGTGATTCGTATCAGTTATGTTAGTTAACTTGGATTGGAGCGAAGCATCTTGGAGGAAAAGAAAGGAAAGGAACGAACGAAGCAGTGGAAGGAAATGTGAAGGAAATACTTGAAAGAGAAGAATAAGGATAGGAGAGCAGACAATCTAATCAAGATCCATAGCATGCTGATGACGCCCCCCGCGCGTCCGCCCCCTCCTCAACTGCTGCACCAACGGACTCGGAAACGGCTCCCCATCCGGCCCATGCGGGTCCTCCTCCTCCTCCTCCCCGTCCTCACCCCCCTCCCCATCCCCCCCATGCCCATCCTCACTATCATCATCCTCCCCAATATCCACATCCTCAATATCAAACTCATCCTCCGAATCCGACGGCTCGAAAAAATCCAACACCTCCAAATTCTTCACCAACCACCTTTCCTCCTTCGCCGTCAGCGGGTCGTCCTGGCTCATGAACACCTTCTTGATCGGCGCGCCGAGCGTCTTGCGCGTTTGCACGAGGAGCTTGACTTGCGCGCCGGTGACGGAGACGGTGGTCATGCTTTCGAGGAGGGGGCAGAAGAGCTTGGGGAGGGCTTTGAGGTAGGGGGTGGCGAAGGGGGGGTGCGGGGAGGTGAGGGAGGGGCGCCCGGCGGAGGGGTTGATGAGTTTGTCGAAGAACACGGCTTCTTCCTCGCCGAAGCACTTGAGGTTGAAGCTCTTCAGCCCCGCGAGCTGGTCGAGCATCGCTTCGACACTCGGGACATCGCACGGCAGGCCCGAGATCTTCAGATGCTCGATCCCCGCCAACAGGCTCTTCGTCCGGTCCTTCACGGGCTGCAGCAGCCAATGCACGAACGAGGAGTAGTCCTCCTCGTCGAAGTTCAGCGCAAGGCTGGTCACATTCGGCAGAGCGAGGTGCTGCACCAGCGCACTCGCATACTGCGGCGTGTGGAATTGGAGGCCCAGCTCTTTGAGCGACGGAATCTCGAGCGGGACGGGGCCCCACGCTTTCTCGTCGTCGAAGGGGGTGTCGTCTGCCAGTGCCGGCCCGGAGAGGGAGAGGGTGAGCGTGTGCAGCTCTGGGGAGTTTTTGATGATCTGCGCGAATGTGGCGTAGGAGGGTCGGACGTCTTTGGCGTGGTAGGAGAGCTCGAGATCGTGTAGTCCCCGGAGGAGGGTGAGCGAGTTGTCCCAGTCGATGTGCACGCCCCAGAACGCGGCGTCTTTGAGCATCGGCGCGTCCCCGTGGAACGGGAGGTAACTCGTCTTATCATCCCCGCTGAAAAACTCGTAGTCCTCGCACTCCTCAAAGTGATACAGCTGGAACGACTCCAACACCGGCGCGCTCGGCAGCTCATGCAGTCTCGAAAGCAAAAGCTGCACATACCCATACGTGCTCGCCCTAAAATCCAGCACGCGCCAATGCCCCACCTCCGGCTCCAACAACTCCAGAATCAACTTCAAATCCTTCTGCGACAAAAACTCCTCGTCCAGCTCCTCGGGGCACTCGGGGTCCTCGCACGCGCCGTTGCGGTGCATCTCCGAGTGCAGGGCCTGGTTCTCGCCGTAGAGCGGGTGGTCGGGGTGGTCTTCCTCGTCGGTGTCGCCGGGGAAGGTGCAGTCGATGCAGATGTTCAGGGGGAGGCCCTGGGCGCGCTCGATGTACACGCGCGCTTTTTCGATGCGTGGGGTTTTGGTGAAGTTGAGCGTGGTCCAGAGGGCGTGCGAGTCGAGGGAGACTTCGCGCCAGCGTTTGCAGACGTGCGAGACGAGGACTTGGAAGGGGAGGATTGGGTCGTCGGAGGAGTCGGAGTCCGAGTCCTCGCCGTCGGAGACGGGCATTTCGTCGCTGTCGTCTGACATGAACGAGTCGTCCGATAACGCACTCTTAAGCGCCGCCGCCTCCTTCTTGCCCACCCTACTCCTTACGCCCTCCTCACCCTCATCCTCATCCCCATCCTCATCCTCATCCATATCCTCCCACTCATCCTCCTCAATAATCCCCTCATCCTCCGAATCATGATCCCACTCCTCGTCCTCCTGCTCCCGCACGCCCACCGCGAAGATATGCCCGAGGATCTCGTTCGGCAGCTCGTTGATCGCGCACTTGCCGTTCTTGGGCGGCTCGTAGGGGTTGTTGGAGAGCATCTGGGCTTGGACGGACCATAGGGCCTCTTTTGGGGTGAGCTGGGGCTGCTTCTTGAGGATGGAGGCGAGGGATTGGGAGATGTCGGATTTCATGCGTTGTTCGAACTTGGGGTTCTCTGCGAGAACGCGGAGTTTGGGAGGCATTTCTTTCTTTTCTGGTCGCTGATTTGAGGTGGTAGGATGAGAGTCGCTGTGGGTGGTTGGGTTTGTGGTGGATAAGTGGAAAAAGTGTAAGGCGGGCAGTGCTGAAGGATCCTTTTGGCAAAATCTCGAAATCTTATCGGGCACGTGATCTCCAGCTTCGGCTCTGTAATCTTGATCGATCAGGCGCTTCCCGTCGGCGTCAAATTCTGTGGTTTGTTTGTCTAGGTTTGTCTGTTAATCAGCCTTTCCCCAGTTCTGCTCTGGACGGAGAGCGTGGCGGATTCTTATCCATCGCACAGCCGGTAACGCCAAGGTGGAATGAAACGTCCCAAAAAGTAGCAAACTGTCCGATTTGACGCGGTTCTCGGCGGTGAGGCAAACCTGTTATGACTTTTTCCAAACTAGATTGCCGTCGTTGGGTATGTCCGGGGTTCGGAATACGACTCAGGAACTGCCTCCTACTGGATTTGGCAAGATGTATGTTGCGCCTGTTTACGTGTGTGATCTATCTACGTCGTAAGTACTGCTTTTGTTAAATATTGAGTGGAGTAAAGGTAATGAAATTAATGAATAGGGAAATTGGTATGCATCCACTGCTTGATTGATGCTATCATGGACCACAGATTCGGTTTCACCAGAGGTTTGTTTTGAGCCTCTTCCCGACCTTTGTTCGTTCTGAAACTTTGCATACATTCTTAAGTCACTTTGTATACCTCGATCATGTGTTTTTTTGGAAAGAAATCGACCAGGAATTGGAGATACTGAGGTTCGGTTTTTGATATGGGTGGGAAACCGAACCTCTGGTAAGACCGGTATATGACTGGGGTAAGTACAACTGAACAGCCACTTTTTGATTGACTTTCAGACATCACAATGTTTCTAGAACGTCGAAAAGTCAGACCTGACGATCGCACATGAAAGCAAGCCATATCAAATGGAAACATGCAAGATCTGCTGAGATTTGTGATTCGCAGTCATTGTCGGATAGACAAATTGAGGTTTGTTGGTATCGAGATTTATGATTTTCATCGCCTTATACTGCCGCATTCAAACAATTCTCTGCAGGCCACTGCCAGCACAGCCCTAGCTGCCCCCAAAGACCCCATTCCAACCGAACAGCCGGCGCCAGCTGTACAACAATCCCTGGTCCCAGCCGCTGCTGCCACGCCACCCACGACATCAAACCACCCCCAGCTTGTATCCTGGGCCATTCTTTGCAGCAAGCTTCTCGGCACGCAGCTTTGTCCGGTACTGTTAACAACATGAGAATGCAGCTCAACTGACGAGAGAAGCCACTTACGCGAGCCTGTCTGCCGATGAGAGTGCGTCAACGGCCATTTGACTTTGATTGAGGTTGGTCGATGATGCAAATGTTACGTTGCGGCAGCAGATCACTGTGAATTCCAAGTTGCAATGCTCGTCAAGCTGGACCATTGCCAGCGAGACGACCATTGCCGTGACATGCAGTTTCGGGCACTGTAAAACGCGAGTTGAATTGACGATGTTTTCTCTTACGTAGAATGTGCGAGACATACCATTCATTTCTTGTGTACGGCTGCCTCCAGCAGCGGTGTACTGAATCGGGTTTTGATTGTCGTGGGCTTCATCACCGTAGTGTCTTCCATTGCCGCTATGCTCGTCAGCAGGATGACCATCACTGGACGTTCATTGCCGTGGCATGCAGCTTTGAGCCCCCCAAGACACAACGAGTCATATTGAGATATTCTCTGGCACATAGAATGTGCTAGTTACGTTCGATTCTTGTGTGGAACTGCCTCCAGCAGCGTTATACTGCATTGGGTTTTGTGAAAGATCTCGGCGTACAACATAGAATGTGCAAGACGTACCATTCAGTTCTTGTGTGGTACTGCCTCCAGCAGCGTTATACTGCATGGGGTTTTGTGAAAGATTTCATACGTACAAGAAACATGCGATGCTTACCCCCAACTAGAATTCCGCCCTCCTGTGCTGAGATCTGCTGAGATCAGGTCGTTGTGCGCGTGTTTGGAGATTGCAGCACCAACGACCTTTGGACGACATGAGATACTCCGTGTCTCATGAAAGAGGGAATCCGACGAACAGCAGCATTAACGACAGATGCACGAGGCAGCTGGTATGGCTCCTATCCCCCAGAGCTATACGTTAAAACATCAAGAGGATTGGTGCAGAATTAACGAAGATCTCAAAGTATTGATGGGGACTATCCAACACCCGAACAGGTGATAATACGGCCTGATTCTTCGAACACAATCGTGCAAGTACATGAAATACGTCCGGCCTATGTAGATACCCCAGAAAAATATCAAAAGTCGAAAACATGGTGATATTAAAGTCGCACCGCTCATGCAAGTTAGCCTTGCATATTCGAGCCGATTCCTGCAAGTTAGCCTGCATAATTTACTGTCCGATTCGAAGGTTTTTGATGTTTTTCCGATAGTACGTATGGCATCTGTACTGCCCTGCAACTCCTCAGTAATATGCAGTACTATTGTGCTATGGACAACTATCACATTTGATAGGAAGCCATGAAAGGGGGTACCTCTACCACAGGATACTATAGCCAAAAAAAAAAGTTTGCTAAGAGAGAGATTCTGCTTCGGGACGGCAAACACGCTTTGCATGATATGGGGATAAGTGTCAGTACCCCTTGATACTATCTGATACTATCCACCGGGACCAAGTACTTACCCCTTGACACTATCCAAGTACCCAATTTTTAATTGATCGGTCAATACTAACGGAAGCGGGCGACCCTGACGGCATTTTAGATTTCCATTGGTCCTGAGGAAACCGATGAACTAATCATTAGCAAACTCTGAACTTGATTCACTGGTTTGACAAAAACGACATACACACCCATGCCTGCTTGCGCCCGTCCTGTCCGCAAGGCCGATAGGAGAAACCCTCTTGTATAATTGTATAACATAAAGCCGCCACTATGGTCACTTGTCAACCCAAATTCCCCAGGATTTCACTCGCCTTATCTCAATCACCCCCACCACGAGAAAGCAAGTACACCTCATTCCAACATGCTCTCTTGTAGAAACGCTGCAATCTTCGGTGGTACATTCATCGACAACAGTCGTCGTGGTTATTCTAGGCAAGGTACCCATCCTCGACTCGTATCTGCTACCGAGTGCAAGCTGACAATTGGCTAGGTTTCGACGTGCTGCACGAGCACATCGCTCCAGGTGCATTCCATGATTCCAGCGAACGGTTTTCACCACCGAGGTGCTATCGAAACACCCGAGAGGCTGCTCTACAGATCATCATCGACTGGATCGAGGAATGCGATCCCATGTTCCCCTTCCTCTGGGTACATGGTCCAGCAGGTGGCGGTAAATCTGCCATCGCGCAGACCATCGCCGAGTGGTTGCAAGACCACGAACATCACATTCTCATCGCCAGCTTTTTCTTTGCGAGGTCCGCACAGAGCCGCAGCAGCGAGAAACAGCTCATTCCCACTATCGCTTACCAGCTTGCGCTGTCCATTCCCCTTACGCGTCGTCATATTGAGGAAGCAGTGGAGAACGATCCATCTGTTTTCGACCGATCACTCGAAACACAGATACAGAAACTGATTGTCCGTCCCTTACAGCTCGCTTCTCTGTTGCGTCCTTCGCTGCCGTTAAGCCATGACCATCGATGGTCGACCGTGATTATCATTGACGGCTTGGATGAATGCAACGACCCCAAAATGCAGATCCACATCCTCCAGGTCCTGTGTGGTCTTGTCAGACAAACCACATCACTTACGATCCAGTTTCTCATAACCAGCCGCTCCGAGCACCACCTTCGAACCTATTTTGACAGTGGAGAAATTAGTCGCTTGTCACAACGCCTCCTGCTGGACGACTACTTTCACCCTGATACAGATATCCGACTATTCCTGCGCGGCAAGTTTGATCATATCAAGCAACATCACCCTTTCAAATCACACATCTCTGAGTCCTGGCCCTCAGATAGTGATCTTGGCCTCATCGTCCAGAAATCGTTGGGCCAATTCATCTTTGCCTCCACCGCCCTCAAGTATGTGGAATCTGTCAACAACAACCCTGTCGAGCGTTTGCAGGTTATATGTGGACGTTCGCCTTCCCCGAATCGGGATACTCCTTTTGACGAGCTTGACAGGGTCTATCTTTCTACACTTGCAACAGTCAAGGACATTGATTCACTGCTCTACATCATGAGGATGAAAGTCATCGAAGCGACTTTCTACACCAATAACATCGCAGATACCATCAACCCACCTCTCAGCGACCGCGGCGCTGATCATGAGAAGCAATGGGGATTTGCACAGTTTCTGTCGCTCGGTGAAGATCACTTGCGATATTATTTGGCCGATTTGGATTCTGTGCTCTTACAAATCAGCGACGACGGTTCCGAGTTTAGCTTCTTGCACGGATCTTTCTTGGACTTTCTGCAAGACCGCGCTCGCTGTGGCCGGTTTTTCGTTGATATGGAGAAAGCGCATGCAGATGCTGCAATCTGTTTCATGAAGCATTTATCAAGGCTTGACGGTACGTGAAGAGGGATGAGTTCGAGTCATAAATCATGGTTCTCACATCACTTCGCAGGACCAAGCATGCTAAGCGCAAAACTGTGGCGCTGTCTTTCGTACCATATGCGATCAGCGTCCCCGACCACCGACCTTCACGATGTGCTCTTGATATTCAACGCAGGGAAAGCTGCATTGCAGGTCCCAGGCACCGTCTTTTTCGAGCTCTTGACAATGGACGAAGGAATATCAGAATTCCTATGCAGCATCAAACACTCAGTGAGTCGCTGCCATTCAAAGCGTCTTTCATAATGTAACGCGACGTGTTGTTGCAGAGATTCCTGGACAGGGATACGTTAAACCAGCACGTCGCAATGCAAATTGACCCATTTTACAGGGCGCACCTCTCAGCGCGAACTCCTCTGAACTTGTTCGACCTGAGGCCGATCATGACCTTGCCGGAGATTTCTAGGCATTTACAGTCCCTTCTGACATTAGTTCTACCGCGATACCTGCGGAGTTCCTAAAAAGTGGCCGTCGCGAATGGACGATCGCGGAGCGGTTTATACTGGACTGGCCCTTGTCAATGCAATGCCGCTGTGCTTCAACAGGTTGAAGACAACGGTGACGTTCTTTATCTTTATCGACAACCCATGCTGCCACCCATATAGTTGCAGGGCCGGTCACAACCACCACTCGTAAACCGCGCTTGTTCAGTGACAGGACTGGCGGTGCGTACACATGTCTTTCTGTGACTGATTAGAGGCCTTTGGCATGTCGGGCATCTGAGCTTATTACAAAACGTGATAGCCAAGTGACAGCTATCAGCTTCACGGTACAAGTTGATATTCTCTAATCAGCACGTATCTACCTTCCTCGATGGTCATGACCCCGTTCGGACGCCGAGAATTGCTTGACCCCGACAAACAGACAAGGAATCAGGTCTCTCGGGCACATCACTGTATTGAACATCGTCGCGACTGGTACTGTACCTCTTCAGTTGACCGGCTTATGCCCGCGCATTGGCTCATATCAGCCACCATTGGTTTTTTGTGGTTTTTCCGACATTTTCAGCATAAGTTCGCCCTCCTACGCACCCCAAACCTGACCACGTCTCTTCTAGGAGAACCGGATTTGAACCTAACTGGACCCCCTCGATCCCTTCACTCCACAAACATCCGCGCAGTGGAACGTCAGTTCCTGCGTGAATGGTTTACATGTATACAAGCCAAAGTACAGGTAATTATCAGTTCTGGACATCTAGTTTGTGTATAAGCTTCTACAATGGCAATCTCCTACTTCATACCACCGCAATAGGGGTCGATCCTCCAAGGCCATTGGCGTATTGGAATTCATCGGAGTTCTCGTGCTGAAAATGCCGTCAGAAAAGACATGGTTTGATATGTCTGGTAAACTTACCTCCCACATGTCGATTGCGACTTGACAGCTTTCGCGTACGACGCGAGGGGCATCTTCTTTGTTCATCCATTCGCGAAGATGAGGCAATACTTCCGGTGTGGCAATGCCGCCCAGTGCTTCAGCGGCTTCGTGGCGCACCATGTCCGATTCCGTGGTGTTTTGCAAGACTTTTAAGAGTGACGGAACAGAGTGAGGGGAGAGGAGTTGACCGAAAATAAACGCGATTTCGTGTCTAAAATCTGAATCAGTGAGGTGTCCTAAGCACGGACATTTTCAACAGACTTGAACAGTGCACTGTCGTCCGCGAATCCCGACGCGAGTGCATCGACAGCTCCTGGTGTGCCGATGTTCCGAAGGGCAAACATAGCACGGTATCGCTGGAAGAGGGGAAGCTTTGAGTCCACTAGTTCTTGTCGCAGGCGTTCTACTCCTTCTTCTGATACATCGTCCGGTTTCGGTGTTCCGGAGAGGAGACCGGAGCTTGGTGGGGCAGGATCCACCGAGAGGTAAAGTCTACCAATGAGCTAGCGTGATTGGAGCCCAGTGTATGTTGAAGACAAATACATACGGTATTGTAGATTCATTCAAACTCGACAGATGTTTCTGTCCTTCTTCAGAGTTGTCCCATTCTATTTTGGCTATCGCGATCTCGCAGGTTTCCCGAACGGTTCTTTCGGGATCCGCTAGATATTCTTTGAGAACAGGGACGGAGGACGACTCTGAGATGGCTCCCATAGCTTCTGCAGCCTATTTGACAAAGGTCAGCTGAGCGACATGTATTTTGACTTTTGAAAACGGATGGCGTACTTCGTGCCGGACCATGGGATCTTCGGATTCGTTCCTCAACACAGATTCTAGAGCTGGCAGAGCTGAAGGTTTCTTGATTTGTCCAAGGCAGTATGCCAGCTCATGTTTCAACAAGGCCGATCCATCCTTGAAGCCTTTTGAAAAACTGATTAGATGAGGAAAGCGCAGCGCAGATCTCTTTGTGGACACCTTTGGAAATTATCTCAACAGCATCTTCGGATTTGAAACTCTTCAGTGTGAATAGAGCACGGAATCGTGTGTGCAGTGCGACATCCCCTGATTTGTTGAGCAGGCAGTCTTCGAGGGTTTTGAGCTCAGATGGAGAGACGAGGACGGCCATTGATGTGATCGAGAAGGGTCGAAGATGATTTTTTGGCGGACTTCCAATTTCAACTTTTCATCTCTATCCACCATGCCGAAGTCAAAACGTTCAAAACTTGGTCAGTAGGCCTGGATCGAAGTATTTTAAAAATTGAATACCATTATTTCTTCCAGTGTCGTTGACAAAAGTCTCCAAAAAGACGAAGGAGCACAAAACTGCCATGATGACTGAGGTATGTTACAAGATAGAGAAGTAGATTGGGCATTTTGCTCATCGTTATCTACCGATCCACAGCTGCAAACCAACTCGGAGAAGTGGAGATATTGCTGGTTGTTCGAGGTCGGGTCTATGCGCAATTCGCACCTCAAAACTGTGCGGAATCTGTGGAAAGAGTACGTCTTCCTTACTTATTTTGCAGCTTCGGTATCTGATATGTTCGCTACTTTGGATTAGCACTGCGAGGATATTCTTTGGGCGTGGAGCAGTCATGGCGAAAGCACTAGGGACAACGCCAGAGGAGGAGCATCGGTTAGGGCTGTCCAAACTGGCTTCAGTGCGTTATTGCATCAACTTACTCTGGTCGAAAAACCTGGCTAACAGGGAGAATAGCAAATAAAAGGCCAAGTAGGCTTGATGTTCACCGACACAGAACCTAAGGAGGTCATTGAATGGTTCGCCGACTTCCAGCAACCTGATTTTGCGCGTTCAGGCAATAAAGCGACTCGGACTGTCTTGCTGCCTGTTGGACCCGTTATGAGACATCACTCCGACCCGCCAGAACCTTTCCCCCATAACGAAGAACCACAGCTACGGAAACTGGGTCTGACGACGTCTTTGGTTAAAGGTGTCCCGACCTTGACTGCGCCTCATAAACTATGCGAGAAGGGCAAGGCTTTGACGAGCGAGCAGGCCCAACTTTTGAAGCTGACTGGGGTGAAAATGGTGACATTCCGGGTCGGCCTACTTTCACGGTGGGATTCTACGACTGGAGAGGTGGTCCAGATCGAAGGAGGCGCGCTATCTTCGGAAGAGAAGGGTGGTGAGGCGTCTGATGAAGACGCAGAGATGGACGAGTAGACTGTTTATTTCTGTACACTACCTTGCATTTTTGTATACTGCATCTACATGCCTATATCTTTTTCGGCATTGCCTTGTGGTGCTCGGTTTGAGGTGGGAAAGAAAGTTGACAAATGTTACCCAAAATAACGCGTAATGCACACGGCGCTGTGTGTTTTGTCGACATCCTTCACGCTCAACTTCTACTTCTTGTTCTGTTCTTTGGGAACAATCGTCCGCATTGTTCTTTTACATTCACCAGACCGTCAATCCTCATATTACTGCGCAGCGGTGAAGGCTTGTGGACGTCCGGTAACTTTTGCCGTGATAACATCCAAATCCAACCATGAGGTTGTCTCTCGCTTTCTTGGGCTTCTCAACCCAAGTCTTGCAAACCCCCTTGCAACCTCCCAGCAGTAGCATGGCTACATCGGCCCCAGAATTTGCCTTCAAGGAGAGCAAAGAGATCTTCTCGCCAAAGGACCTCGTTCGTGCTCTATCAATCAAACTACTTCCGTTTCGATCTGGACTAACCGGTTGTTTCTCCACAGGTTCAATTGGGACGGCCTGGGCAAGCACTTGCTAATGCTGCGGGAGACCTGGCATTAGTCCCATTCAGCAAGTTCTCCTTCGATGGCAAGAAGTAAGCATTCAGCATCGCTGTAGTCCCTCGGAGAGTCTCATAAGGCGGACACAGGAACGAGAAATCGGTGTTCGTGATCTCCCTCGAATCTGACGCGAAACCAATCCAGCCTCCGGTGCGTTCACCATATTGTTCACTATGTCTTGTTCCATATTTAATTATGATCACAGCTGGAGAAAGGCGGTGACACCTTCTGGCTCACCGCGCGTACATTCGCACATGCAGTTGCTGGAGACGAGGAGACAGAAATCTACTCGTACGACGTTAATATCGACGCTGCGACATCAGACAAGGACGCCAAACCTTTCTCGTCTCCCGTTCTCGTGGGCAAGATCCCCACCAAATCCGCATCCAACTTCCGTTACAATGCAGAGTCGGGCACTTTCGTGTTCTCTGCCAGCGTTTACCCTGATGGCAACCTGACAACTGTCAAAGAACAAGACAAGCAGTGGGAAGAGCGCGGCAACTCTGCTTTCGTGTATGACACCACTTATGTCCGGCATTGGGATGTCTGGCAGGGAAAGAAAGGGCCCCAATTATTCAGCATTAAACTCTCGCCTGGGGAAGCTGGGGCGTTGCAGTTCAACGGTGACTTCAAAAGTCCTTTACAAGGAACTGGGCATGTATGTTGTTCAATTGTTCGATGTTTCATACTCTGACATTGCTCAAGTATTCTCCGGTCGAGCCTTTCGGTGGCAACGATGACTTTGATATCTCTGCTACACATATTCTTTACACCACGAAGGATCCGCAACTTCCTGAGGCGTGGCATACCAAGCAAAACGTTGGTCATCCAAATCTCAGCCACTCAATTTATTAAATCCTCTACTAGGTTTATACCGTCCCCATCGATGGCCGTGAAAAACCTACGGAATTGACTTCAGGAAAACAAGGTGCCGTGCATAGCCCTGTATTCAACACGAAAGGCGACAAGGTCGCATGGTTGCAATTGGACAAGGATGGCTACGAGAGTGATCGGTTCGTCGACTTCCTGACATCTGGGTAAAGCTAAACTCCCAGTACTTTAGGGCTAAGATTGTCATCTATGACCTGAAAACGCATGTGCGCTTCACCCTGACTCAGGATTGGGATAGGTCGCCAGATGCTTTGGCTGTAAGATGTTCCTTACTATTCGTTGCCTGTTCCAACCTAAAATAATCTATCTAGTTCTCAAAGGATGACGACTTTCTCTACCTCACCGCTGGTGACGAAGCCAAAGTGAAGGTGTTCACCATTCCTGTTCCAGCTACACCTCCCGTATCGACCACCCATCCCAAACTTGATAGCAAATTTACCAAGCCTGTGGCGATCACTCATAGTCGAGCTGCTTCTGGTCTCCAAACCTTGCCCTCAGGACGTATCCTGTTCAGTCAATCATCATTTACCTCTCCGAACGACGCGTTCATCGCACGCGATCTCAAAACCTTCGAAAGTGCCATTCTTTCTGGCAAAATTGCTCCCGAAACCATTCAGGTTAACATTCAAAAACTGACCAATTTCTCGGAGAATGATTTGAAAAGCAAAAATCTCGGTGAAGGGGAGGAATTCTGTTTCAAGGGTGCTCATGATAAGCATGTGCAAGGATGGGCATTGAAGCCACATGGATGGAAGGCTGGCGAAAAGAAGAAATGGCCAGTAGTCCTGTTGATTCATGGAGGTTCGTCAAATTCTCGTTTGCATTCAATTTTGCTCTCCAACAGACGCTGTCTTTAGGTCCCCAAGGGGCATGGGAAGACCAATGGTCTACGCGTTGGAACCCTAACGGTAAGCCCACCTTCTTCGTCCAGATGGCGAGTCTTTCCTGATCATCTGCTTCAATCCATCTAGTCTTTGCTCATCAAGGTTACTTCGTCATCATGATTAACCCTACTGGAAGCACAACATTCGGACAAGGTTTGTGGTTCTTACTAACAATGCTCTCCTTCTTATGGGGTTTCCTTGATAGAATTCACCGATGCCATCGCCGGGGACTGGGGTGGCAAACCATTCACCGATATGATACATGGCTGGAAATACGCCCTGCATCGGTACCCTGAGGTATGTATCATGTCAATTTGGATATCACTCTTGTGTTCCAATCCATGTTTCTCAAACACAGATTGACGCTGATCGTGCGGTTGCTGCGGGTGCGAGTTGGGGAGGTTACGCAATTAAGTACGCACCAACTTCCTCCTTATGAGGTCTCTCCTAACACAAACTACTTTCTATAAGCTGGATTCAAGGACACCCAGAGTTCGGCTTCAATTTCAAGGTCAGAGGATACGACTTATCATCACCCTTACAAATTCCTAATGCTCTTGATGTAGGCTCTGATCGGTCATGATGGCGTAAGATACCCTTCAACATGCTTCCATGAACGTTCTTACTCAAAACTTTCCGTGATAGGTTTTCGACGCTACATATAACGGCTATAGCACTGACGAGCTCTTCTTTGTGCGTATCCCCCACACTCTTCATGGGCCGAATCTCATGTGCCCTCTAGTTCAACCACGAATGGGGAGGCAGACCATGGGAAGAGAAGACCAAGAAACTTGCCGAAAAGTAGGAGGACTCTGGAACCGTCGTGCTATGCTGAGCTGAACGTCTGTTTCTCAGATTCAGCCCTATCAACTATGTCCACAAATGGTCGACCCCTCAACTTCTGATTCACGGTAGCAAGGATTACCGTCTTCCTGAGACAGAGAGCATCGGGGCCTTCCATGCCTTGCAACAGTAAGTTTTCTTAGATATCTCTCGAAGTTTCTGGACCTCATTCTGTCCTTCCTGCAGACTTGGAATTCCGAGTCGACTGGTCATTTTCCCGGACGAAAATCATTGGGTGCTTGATCATGGAAACAGGTATGACAGCTCTGCTGTTGACCTTTGCTCGTAAAAACTGATCGAGGGAAATCATCCAGTCTCAAATGGCACTACGAAGTATTCCGCTGGTTCGACCAGTTCGTCGGAGAGAAGAAATGAACAGGAGTCCTTGTATATATCAAATGGAGTGTATCGGTATACGACGTAAGATAGTAGGCGCAGCATATGTAAACAAGAATATGCGTTGCTTTGAATGTCCGGTGAAACACTACGGTCCAATGTTGTCCAAGAATAGGACAGGGGAAAGTCCAAAAATCAATCTCATAGACAGCAAACTTCCAGGCTACTACATCGTTGTGGCGTTATAGCGGATATGATTGTAGACAAGGCTGATCCGATAGCCCAGCGAGCTCTGTCATCCATATGAATGAATTGAGCTCTTCATGAGATGTTTGTAGCGTACCACACCCGTTGCGTACTCTTCCATGACTGTCAAGTAAAAAGTAGCGTTGTCTGCTTGAGCACCGGATCCAAGTGTTGCGAAATTCGGCATATTCAACTGTTTTGGCGGAAGATTTTGAGGACTAGGGTTGCCTTCGGGATGCAAGGTTTACATGCAAGATGGTGTATAGTCGATAGTAAGACAAACCTGGGTAATTCGGCTCCGCGAAACGACCGAAATAATATCCAGTCGCATAATTGTCCACTGGTACGAAGGATGTAGGTGGGGAAGTGAACAACCAGACAGTGTAGTTGAAACTTGAAGTGCCATAATCTGCTATCGATTGGTATTGGAAGTCAAATGCTGCTCCTGGTTTAATGATTGTGCCATTGCTCGGAACCTCTATGTGGGGAATGGCTGCGAGGACTGCGACGATGAACAATGTCGATGAGACCACGGTATGAAGCAATTGCATCGCGAGTAAGGTCGGTTGCAGAAGGACGAGCAGTGAATCTAGTCCAGGCTCCAAAGATACATGTAGAGGTTGCGGAGAGTACATGCCTGCTTGTGAGGCTCGGAGAGTTGAGAAGGTGATAGTCATCCTAGAAGATCAAGATGTTATTGGAGCATCACCCAAGAACTTGCGAATCTTGATTGGATGCTTCATGCAAGGCTTCTGCTCAACTGCCTACTGACTGACTGTGAAGGAGCAAGCACGACTTCTTCAACTTTAGGAATGCAGGGAACGCATGAAGTGGAGAGTTGGAGAAGCCTTTCCTGTTTGGCCTGATTAGAAGGACGAATTCAAGGGCGTCGGAATACTCCTTGCTCAACGAATATGATGAGACGGATGGTGAATCGAGGTAAGGGCGGGCCTGCGCGTGCGTTGACTGTTTTCTCATCACGATAAAGTTCAGAAATCACCAAGAAATAATATAAGCAAGAGCATTATGTGTTGTCAGTACCAGTTTGTACCGTATTGAGAAGAGTCGGCGTCTCCATTATAGAATTTACGAGGTCGCGGCCTGTCGCGGCAGACTTATGAGAGGCACGTGTTTGTATGCCAGAGAGAGATCTCGGAGTGACATTTAGTTGCAAGCGCAAACCTGCGCTGCATGATGCGCTGATACGTGATCGTCAGTATGGGAGTTAGGGATCTCACCTCTCTCTTGTCAATCCATTCAGGAAGTCGGACCGTTCGTTCGAAAGTCACGGTCATCTTTTTCTCACACAACTTCAGTTGAGGTCGTAAGGTCTTGCAATTGTTTCCTTTCATCTCTCAACGAATACTGCGTATTTCTCTAGATCTGGAATTGTCTTATTGAGCGGCAGGCGCTAGCTGAAGACTCCCAAGGTTCCATTGTAAGTGCTGTTATAACAGGCGAAAAGAATGACTGAAAATCTATGAATGTTAGTGCTTTGCATCTGATTAAATGGCATCTATCTCTCATTTGCCGAATGAACTCTTGTACAAGATGTTCAAGGAATTGTACAACGAATCCCAAGAACCCGCTCCTGGTTTACAAATCCTTCACGGCCAACCGGGAGAAACAGTCATCTCAGAATTACCCCAGCCAAAGACCACGTGGATCGAAAAGGATCTCTACAGTCCAGCATTGTTTCCGTTCTGTGTTGCCTTGGTGTGCCGTCGCTGGCGTGATATGCTGGCACAGACACCAGAGATGTGGAACCGGATAGTTCTGGATGTTGATGTGGATCCAACGCCCTTACTGGGCGCGTTTTCTTGGTCAAAAGACCTCCAATTGGAAGTCCTTGTGGTGAGCCGAGGTGAAAAAAATGGGACGCAGCCTGAACAACAACTGGAAAATCAACGTGTTTGGTCCATTACAAAATTACTCATTCCGCACATTCATCGCTGCAGTGCAGTCACATACGACATTACATACTCATCGTCCTTGCCTACTCTCGGGCTGATATTTAAACAAAACCCCATTGACCTTGTCAAACTGAAGGTCGAATGTCGTATCGAAGATGGTGACCACAATGGTACCCTAGCGAGAGCCCTCGAGGCTCGTATATATGCCAATGTTCCCCTCGTCACGAATTATTCCTCCCTCAGGCTTATTTCAATATCTGGCCGTCTGTTCATGGAATTGGGTAAAGCCAGGCCACATTTCCTTCGACATCTCCAGTCAGATGACTATCACTACAATCTGGCTATCTCACAATTCGAGTTTCAAGAAGAAATTGAAGACGACTTTGAAGCTTACACTTTATCCAGGTTTTTCTTCTACATGTCAGGGTTTAGCCACTTCAAAGAAGTGAGCCTTAGAAACCTAACTCTGTCATATCCTCCACGCTCCTTCCAGACCTTGCCGCCAACATCCAGCATCAGGCTTAAACAGCTGAACTTGAAAAATCTTGAAGGAAACTTTCTATCAGAATTCTTCACGTTGGCTTGTATTCACTGCGATTCTATGAGGATCGACCGATGTATCATCCCTGAACTCAAAAGGTTGATAAAGTCGCCCACCATTTGGCTTGGACATATGGCAGACAGTGAAAGCATCATCAACCTCCTCTGCTCCTGGTCGGGCACAGACCTTACCCTTGTGAAATGCCCCGCCTTTAACGACACCGTGCTGGATGTGTTGGCGGTCAAGGGTGGGGAGGGAGGACTATTCAAAGCAAATAAACTGAGCGAGTTATTTGCTGTTAGTTGTTCCAATTTCACTTCAACTGCAGTGAGGCGGCTGGTAGCAGCGCGGAGGGAAGCATGGGTTGAAGAGGGTGAGTTGGAGGATGATGAAGCAATATATCCACCCATACGTGAGATCACGGTTAGCTATGGTAGCCCGGTGCTTGAGGAGGACAAAGTCTGGTTTGATGAGGTAGATGGGACGACTCGAGTTGCATGGCTTGGGGCTCGAGCAAGTCGAAGGTGCCCTTCTCCCGACGAGGATGAATGGTGATTCTCATGACAGACGTTCAGGATTTATAGCTCCTTCGTCCGAAGGTGTCCTTGGATGGAAGATAAGTGATATCGACGACAAGGAAGTGCAGAGCCACCATGTACCCTTTGAATTGATTATGAATCAGTCACTTAAACAGATCAGAAGGGTTCGAAAACTGCTGGAGGTCTTATGTTCTTGATGCACAATTCAATTCAGTTATCTGACTTTGTCTTGTTGATGTACATACAATGACCAAAACCCTTGGCTATTGTCATAACTCCCTGCTAGTACATGCCTCCAATCCAATGGTACAAGCTTTGCCAGCTTGTCCAACATCTCCCGGACCATGGGATCAGCGCTCACATAACCTGGGTCCACGGTATTGATTGCAACGCAACCTTGTTTGCCATCATCTACCCGCTTCCGTTTCATTCAGCATATTCGGTGCTGCTTGGGACGCGTTGGTGTGAATGTGGTGGCATGCCTTCGCCCCACTTCTGTGCGTGCGTTAGAATTCGCGTGAAGTTGCATTGATGACATAGCCAGTGCGTTTTGGGGATGAGGTGTGAAATTAGCTGGTCAGTTGGTGAATCGAGTCGGACCTGCCTGAGGGTCTACGACAATGTTATAATATCAGCTATGCTAGGACCTGGCTAGGATACTATTTCAAGGTCAAAAAGCATCGTAGAGGGCAACCAGACATATGGATTTACATGGTACGTCACCGGTCATGTGACATTGCATGAGCGTACGCCACACTCAGGCAGCCCCAATGCAAGTGTTCTATACATACTCTTAATTGTCTATCATAAATTACAAGATACGAAAGTGCAGATTTGAATAGTATGAAGATATGCAAGAGAACACCATTCACCTCTCCAGATTGAATGCAGAAACTACGTTTAGTGTATACAGTATTATTATGGGTCTGAAACGTAACAATTGTGAGTACCACGCTATATCATAACGGGAATGTCTTATACGCCGACCATGTTCAAGCCTTTCTTGTTCCCTAATCAAGGCACGGTCCGGTATTTGAATTTTATTTGGATTGACTCCAAAAACTTGGACAATTGTCGAAGTGTTTCCCACCTTGATCAGGGTGCAATAGGGTGCAATGTGAATAGGCTGGGTACCAATTTGGTACGAAAAGGTATCAAGACACAAGGGTAGTAATTGAAGAAGGATCGCTTGATGTTGAGCTAAGAAACCGGCGGCTATCACGAACCCCGACTGCTCCCAGATAGATGTTTTGTCTCGACAGCTCATGAAGAATCACATCACTATTACTATTATGCAGTTGCCAAAGGATTGATAGTGAAACTTCGACGTTGACTATCTATGTTCAAATCAAACATTTGAGTTGCGTTGCATCATGCATCAAGCGACTCATCACTGATATGACAGATGGATTCAGGAATTCCTGGAGCTCGATGCTTCTCGCCATCGACATGAGAAGAACACATAGTAGCTCTTGGCCGATCTATTTTTGCATGTAGAGGAAGGTCGGCGTGTAATGCCGGTGCCAAGTCACTAGGCCGTTGTGTCCTGGTTCTCGCAAGCATAAGCCCGTAGTCTGAAGTATAATTAAAGTACGTGTCTCGCTCATTCAATTTGTCGTTAACTAAGCTAGCGCACTCACCGGCCCAGCGCGGTGTAATTTCTGGTACATGGCTATGAACCAAAATACAGCACTGCGAGAGAGAGAGTATTCAAGGTCCGACCAAAAGGAGCCGTTGGTCTGTTTTGTCCAAGTATTCTTCACATGCTGCGCCATTTGACATGTGCTAACCCCGAGTAAGCTATATTTAACCCACTCTTACCATCACCGCAAAACACGACAAGCACAACACGGAAAGTGAATGGCTCATCGAGAAAGGTACGCCTAGAATGAAAGGCCCACTACAGAATGGAGCTGTTTTATCACAGTGATTACTGGGTGATACAATGTCTGTTTTCTCGTGATGATAGGACCACTGTGGTGTGATTTGCTGATCCCAACATCTGGCTGAGCTCACTCTCCGTACGTTCGGCAATTGTTATACTTGGAGAAGCGAGGCGGTCAGTCCTTCTTTTCCTTGTTGCGCTCTCCGACCACCCCTTGTTAACTCCAAACGTTTTCAGTCCTTTTATCATTCGGAAAGACTCCCGTAACAAAGCATAGTGTAGACACATGCAAGGACCAGCAGAAATAGCGTGTGTACTTGTTTATGGGTCGTATCAGTCTTCAGCTCGCTAATCGGACAGTATATTCATTCCTTTCATAGTCATGGGCCGATGCTCATTGGTTTCACAATCAATGTCCTCCTGCTGGGGATTATGACAACACAACTATACATATATTATACTCAGTATAAAGAGTGCGTTGTCCAATGCCAATCTTTACTGAAGCACTGATTTATCTCGCAACAGTGATAAGACCTGGATCAAATTATTCGTATGTCTCATTGTGTACAGGGCGTAATGGCTTTTGGGGACTCATTTGAATTGATCTCATAGGTTGCTACGCTCTACATCCTAAATATCGCAAACACTGTTCTATCTCTGGTATACCTATATCAATCTCTGATTGTGTTCTTTGGTGTGCTTTTTGCGTTCACCCTATGTTTTCTTTCAGCTGACTTGTATTGGCAGGAAATGTTGAGAAGCTGACAATAGTGCCTTGGGGTAATGTCATCATGAACTTGTGCACGAGTCATTACTTACAAGCACTTCTGCAGTATTCGGAGTCGGTAAATGTTCTTCACTTTGAATATACGACCTAATGAGTACAACACTTATCACGATTTGACGCCTTCCAGGGGACCCCATCCTAACGGTGTGTTTTGGTCTTCTGTTACTGCGATGAGACAGGGCTCATGATAGTTCTAGGGCTTGATAACTAGTGCCGTCCAAATGTTCTTTGCATGGCGCATTTTCGTCTTGACCAAGAATTTGGTATATTTCGCGGTGATCGTGGTAATCGCACTCTTGAGCGGAGGTCAGTCCTATGTTGTGCATCGCAAATTATGTCACAGAGCCCATGCCCGGGGCGATAGTTTCTGCCTTCGTAACGCCGTTTATTGTGGCGAAAAATCCTTTCTTTGTCGACATGAGACTTGCTGCAGTCTGTATTCTTATTCTCCCAATTCTCTTGAAGATGGCACTGATCAAGTTTAGGTTCCAGATACGTTGTGGCTTGGAGCGGGCGTTGTTGCAGACATTCTTATAACAACCATCCTGGTGTATTACCTGTGAGTCATCCATGATAAATGTCTTCTCTCGCTGATCCATATTGCTCTCCTTATGGTGCCATAGGGTGAGCTATCGTAGACTGTACAGCTTGGATCCCTAATTCTCACCATATGATGATCACAGAGGATGCACAAGACCGGGCTCAAACAGTCTGACATGATGATCGATCGAATCATCCGATGTAAGTTCAGCGTGTCCTCGTTTCTGTGGCTCAACCGAGTGCTAAAACACACCTACAGTTACTGTTCAAACCGGATTGTTGACGGTAATCGTGGCTGTTATCGACATAATATTCTTCCTGGCCAAAGTGGGTATTCTCCATTTGTAAACGAAGCCTGGCTAACAGATAAATCTCATGTTCAGACAGATGGAATGTGAGTTCAATTACCGTAAAGGTCGATTGAAAACGTCTGACCATTCCTGACCCCGCTCTTTCAGCCATGTTATGCTGACCTTCACACTCTGCAAATTGTACTCCACATCTCTCATGAGCAGTTTGAATTCTCGCCGTGGATGGGGCAAAAACTCGACTGGATTGATCAATGGAAGGGACCTAGGAGACCAGATTTTAGCTACAAGCAGTTATGTGGGTCACGTATCTCACCGCCAACACGGAACCTTCAAACCGGTATGTAGCGCTTTCTTCTCCGCGGCGCTGCACACTGATTCATCCTGCTTCTATTCTGAAGCAGGAAACCATGCAATTCTCGTCACCACCAAGTTTCGAGGTTCGTGTGGAGGTTGAATCACATCAGCTCATGGACATTGCGAACAACGTTGGCTCAACCTTGACGGGCAGTGGCGAAAAGAAGACTTTGGGCTTGCAAACAGAGACTATGCATGACCTTCAATGATTCCGGTCGTACAATCATCCTATGATATGAATGGTGGTGAGTACCAGACTACATACCAGCCGATATCGTCTGACTTCGATTTGGTGACTGTAGATGGTTGTTGAAACCGCAACCTAGTGCGTTGAGAGTGTGCCGTTGTCACACCGTGTCTGCGAAGACCAAATGTGAACGTGCCCTATTGCTGAGAATATACACCACAATACACCCTCAACCTACCTCCGGCTTCCTACTCAAGTGCACCAATCGTCTACATTTGCTTACTGGAAGAAGCAAAAGGCAAAAGTAGTGCAAGCTCTGTAGCTATTGGCTGGATGGCAATACCTATACTTACTGTATGTAAACTCAATCAATATAAATAGTACGCAAGTCCTACTTTGAGCTCTCGCCTCCTTTGAAAAATGGTACGAGCCCCGAGACTAATGAGTAATTGTAAACTTCTTTTGTAGATTGCGATAAGCCAAGCAGGCGCCCGTAAGCACACCATACCCAAACCGGAGGATGGATGAGGAGATGTAAGCTCCAAATTGACAATTGTCGGGCCTCGCGTATCACAAGAGGCGTAGAGAAAAAAAGCTAAACTAGCAGCACCCTTACGATGCGCTGTACCCGAGTTCATTATATTGAGACAAAGACCAGGACTACCCCTGCTATTCCAGTGACACTGTGAAAATCGCGGTGAACTTCTCTTTCCAGAACGAGGGAACTGTTACTGAACGAGAATAACAGATCACTGGGCTGCATGACCTTCGCACCTCAAATATCCAGACTTCACACATGATAGGTCCAAAAAAAACATAGTTCGACTAGCAAGGTACATAAGGTACATCGAAGCCATATGTAGTGGAGATAACGAGATCGTTCCACGAGCCCAGTCTCCACAAGAAAAGGTTTGGCAGGCAGAGTTTACCTCTTTGTATGGCGGAGTCATTGTGCAAGCTGATGGCATCCTGAGAGAGGTGCTTGATGATCATAAAAAATCGAAGTCCATCGATAATGTCTAACGGATCTTCTTGAAGCTTTGTCAAATCCCAACGTATAACAAAGATCTTCCACGCTGATAAGACATAGAAAATGCGATGTTCTCGTACATGAACATTGTCGTACGCCAGAGGATTATCACCACGGCGGGTCACTATGCGACTGTCGTATCAACAAACGGGAGACAAGCTGGAAGGTTGATAATACTTGAGACATCAGAGCAGAATATTCTCCCACAAAGGGTGCAAGTCGACATGTAGATTGGGTCACGCGATTCTGTGTGAGAGAGAGTTTTACTGACTCTAAAATGAGTCCCGAGTTATTTTGACGATGTATTTCTGGGACCCTTTTAGTCAGAAACCAAGGTTTTCGCCTCCCACTTGAAACACTGAGAGAGAGAGAGCATTACCAGTAAAAGAGAGCTAATCTTCGAAACATTAAAGGCACTCTATAACAGTCGCTGACCCGGACTCTGATATGGATGGCACGCGAGAGCTGGTGCCCAGACGTGTTTCAACTTGAAGGATGGCAATGGCTCTATTACGGTCCATTGGCAGCATTGTCAGCATAGTCCCCTGAGACGGAGTTTCCAAGGAGATAGACGGCGAAATCTGCCATCACTTCGCGGGCCCCATGTCGAGGTTGTTCGGGGTCAAAGCGAGGCTGTGACATACCTGGGAATGCCACTAGTAGATAACTTGGGTTGAAAGACATCGCGTCCCTAGGCAAGACCAAAGTTCTCAGATGCTAGCTCTGCATGTGGGGTTTATGACATATTTTGGATGTTGAGTACATGAATCCAATTAGTAAGAGACCCAAGATAGACTTAGAGAGACGTAATTCTGCGTGACGAGCGACAGTCTGAGTTAAGTTTGGGTTGTTTTCGCGTATGGCAGTAGATGTTTGGTAGATGTGAGACCCAATGGGCATTGCTATTGGCCGCAGTTCGCTTTCGGGGATTTGGCGTCACGGAATTTACCAAACAATGCCAAGGCCGAAAGGGACTCCCCTCCCGCCGTTGAAACTCGCTGAACCGTTTGCACTGATCCCCATTGTGTTGCCATTGTGCCCCGGGTGTTCTAAGTTGTGTTCCATCATGTCTGTTTAACTGCTTGCGTTGGCAGCTTTGATCAACGTAAACATATGCAGACGCAAGTTTCCAAGGTTCTGGTTGACTATCCATTCGACTGATGTCACTTAACCAGGGTTTCTTCGTCATCTACAACGATTTCGGCGTCTGGCGGGAGGTTCTTTGATCATATGGTATGCTTAACATGAGAATGTTTTCACGAAAGCACCGATTATGATAAGATCCCATTTGTAGATGATCAATTTCAAGAGATTTATAAATAGCTGCGACGTTCAGATCAACCATCTGTCATGCTATTGGAAGGGATGCCAACACAGTAGCATATACTTAACCTCTTAGGATGGATGAAGATAACCCGTTCGTTCAAAATCCTTACCCAAGCAGTGCTTGTTGGTCTCTCTTAATATCGTTCTTGGACACATCACCGCCGGGCAAAAATGAGGACCATCGATAATCCAGCAGAGATTGCGTACGTCTTCAATGTCGAGTAATAGATTCTAGGCTTTTCTGAAAGAATTTTCTCACTCTAGCCATGGGCCAGTACTCATTGGGTTCACCTTCAACGCAGTGTTGCTTGGAGTCATGTTCACCCAAGTATACCTTTACTATACCCAGTTCAAGAAGTAAATTCTTTCAATCTCGTGAACAATGACCAGGTCTCTTATCACAATCTTGGTTACTCCAGCGACAAGATGTGGATTAAGATCTTCGTAAGCTTCTCACTGGCATTGACTACGGCGAACATTTATCGAGTTTTTTCACTGCTCAGGTTGCCGTTCTTTTCGCCTTGGATATCTTGAACACCTCGTGCGACGCTGCATACCTGTACCTCGCGCTAATCAAACATTTTGGTAAAGAGCCTGATTTTGACACCTCTTCGCTTTGCTGAAGTAATAACATGACAGGCGATTTCCAATATCTTGGCGTGGTTACATGGCGTAAGTACCCTTTGCGGTGAATTTGATACCTTGACTTACCACTGTCCATTGTAGTTTTCGATACAGGTGATTAAGGTCTTGATCTGCCAATTCAGCTTCTCACCGTTTGTGCATAATCACAATCAGATCCGGCTCTCACGGTAAGCTGAAACATTAGCCCTCGTTGACCAACCATTAATCGCATGTTGCCGGCAGGGATTCATCGTTACTCTTGTCCAAGCTTTCTTCGCATGGCGTATCTATATCCTGACCAAGAGCTGGCTTTACCCCATCGTGATTCTAGCCACGGCTATCACTGGAGGCAGTAAGAATCTCTCTACTCTAAGGCATACCATTGACAAGCATTGACGTTGTCGGTCTTTTGCCAAACAGTCACCGCCATTCTTACTCCCGTGGAGGTCGCAAAGGCACCCTTTTTTGTCGATATCGGTCAATCAAAGGTTGGTTCTTTCGGCAGCCTGAAACGCCACGCTAATACATTGACTATTCGCCGTGCTATAGACGACCATCAGTATCTGGCTTTCAGCTGAGGTGCTTGGAGATATTATCATTACCACAGTACTAGTATGGCACTTGTGAGTGACTCTCCTCCCATCTTTCACGGAACTCCCAGTTTTGACCCTTCTCGTTCCGTATACAGGGTGGGTCTACTGCGCTCCTTATCTATATTTGAACTTACTATAGTTTTGTGTAAAGTCGAGTCACAAGACTGGATTCCAGCGTTCCGACATGATTATCGATCGTATCATTCGAAGTAAGGACACCATTGATTGGCTAGACAATCATCTGATATAGTTTTCAGTTACAATCCAAACCGGTCTGCTCACAATGATTTTCGCCGCAATCAACTTGATCGTTTTCTTGACTGATGTATGTTGTCTATGTCTCTCTTACCTCGTTCGATTAACAATCTTACTTTTCTTAGCCCACCGGAATGTACGTTCGGGTTTCCAAAATTTCCCTATCCCCTCAAACTAATTTTTTGTCAACAGGCATCTTCTCTTCAACTTCCCTCTTTGTAAATTGTATTCCAACTCCCTCATGAGTACGCTCAACTCTCGAAGCGGCTGGTCCAATGGTCCCTCTGGAATCTCGACTGGCAAGGAGACGGAAGACCATACCAAGAGTTTGACACATACCTACAAAGCCCAGGTTCATCCGCCACCCATGAAACCGGTATGTTATCCATAACGAACCGCAGACCCTCATTAATAGATAATTCTTTGAAGTCAGAGATCATAAACTTCACTTCGCCGATGCACACAGAAGTATACGTCAATGTCGAATCGCATGAACTGAAGGACGTCCCAGGACGCGGCCCTATGCAACCACAAAGAGCTGTGTTTGACGATAAATCGTCAAGAGACTACCCTTAAACAAGCGAACTTTTACAATTGAGGTCTGGGACTTTATCAGGATTCATGTAACATAGCAGACGCAGCCTTGAGCGGTTTGACCCCAACTTTCGTTCTCCGATCACCTTACCTGTTAGCTACTTAACGACCGTTAATATTGATGCGATACCTTCACTCTGTCCCTTCCATTATACCTTATATATGACTCTTTGCAAAAAGAAAGGAAGGGAAAAAGAGACCGCCGTGATTCATGTTCACCAGGAGGGTTTCTGCAGCCTTCGCCGCGCCAGCATGAAAGCCGGAGCTCGTGTGCCATTGTTTGTACAAGTATGAACCTTCCGACCCAAACATTGGTCTCCTCTCTCACACAATATTTTTGAAACAGTGACTTTGGAGACATCGCAAAATGTTTGGACCCGTATGGACATTGAGCTACTGATATCTTCTGTCATTGCCAGAGTCAACCGACATACCCATGTACACACTGTAACACATAATTGGAAGCGACATTTAGTCCCAGGACAATCCCGGCTTAACTGCAAGTTGCGGTATTTCCGGTGACACTACTCCCAGGCTCATTGAAACCGGGTTCCGGACTGTGGCATGTATAGAATGATGGAGGGAATTCCGTCTCAACTTTAAGGTGACTATGTCAATGGACAGGTGCCGACCGCCACGTTGGAACTCAGGCGATTGTGTGGGGTGAAACAAATCATCGGACAGCCTTTAGACGACTTTTCGAGGTCTATTCCTTTAATACGCCCTGTACCTTGCTTATCGTCGTTGGCTTCTCGTTATTCGGCTTCTCGTTGTTTCAGAGGACTGCAGCTGTTAGAGTATGACTTCCTCTGAACCATACCTTCTGTCTGTGTCGCTTTTGTTGGCCCTGCTACCTCTATCCGGGTTACTTTTTGCGTTTTATTCAACTTATGGAAAATGGCGGGATTCGCCCATCCGTAACTTGCTCTATCCCCCAGGGCCACCTCCCACAAGTATATTAT
The DNA here is from genome assembly GCA_014925845.1 of Crassisporium funariophilum. Classification (NCBI taxonomy): domain Eukaryota; kingdom Fungi; phylum Basidiomycota; class Agaricomycetes; order Agaricales; family Crassisporiaceae; genus Crassisporium; species Crassisporium funariophilum. The sequence continues at coordinate 1,756,070 of JACGCL010000006.1, forward strand.
CTGGAAACCTGAGTAACATTCCTCGCACAAGGCCATGGGAGACCTACACAAATTGGGGAAAGATCTACGGTACGTCTTGTATAAAACCTAGTTTAACAAGAAACGAACTCATTCCTGATCAAGGCGATATCATGCACTTTCGTGTATATGGCCAGCACACCATACTACTCAATTCCGTCGATGACGCTGTAGAATTGTTGGGAAAGCGGTCTGGATTGTATTCGGATCGCCCGAAAAGCGTCTTTGTCGATCTGTGAGTGACCATCAGGTTCGATGCGCATGGGTCGCTCTGAAGGTCTATAGAATGGGATGGGACTTCAATACTGGCTTGATATCTTATGGTGACAAATGGCGATATGATCGACAATTATTCCAACAACTGTTTCGGCCAAAAGCGTCTCTTGCCTACAGACCAGTTCAGACTCAAAAAGTTCACAAGTTTTTGCATGCACTTCTGAAACGCCCGGAAGAGTTTGGGGCACATTGCAGGACGTGAGTTAAATAGTCATTGTCCGGAGTGTCGAAGGCGCCGAGTTTGATTTCTTACAACTAGAGTTGCGTCAGCAATCATCGTGGCCACTATGTATGGCCATGACATTTTGTCTACTACGGATGATTATTATGTCACGCTAGCTGCACAAGCAGTCCAAAAACTCACCGAAAACCTTCTTCCTGGGGCAGTTGTTGATGCCCTTCCCATCCTCCAATACATTCCTGCATGGTTTCCTGGTGCCAGCTTCAAACGCACTGCCATGGAGGTAAACGATTTGACGCAACAAATGCAAGAGGTGCCTCTGGATTTCGTGAAGCAGGGAATTGTAAGTCCATTCAAAGAATCATCAATTGTTCCATACTAAAAGCCGTACAGGTGAAAGGAACCGCAAGACCGTCCGTGGTGGCAGACCTCCTGGAGAACTGTTACTTCCAGCGGGAATACGATCGTATAAAGCGTGTTGCGGCAACCAGTTACGCTGGTAAGTACCGCTATCTTCGCAATGTGTATACCACCTCAGAAATCTGTTCCCAGCTGGAGCTGATACTGTAAGCTTGCGCGTCAATCTATCTTTCCAGATATTTATAGTCACATGTGTTCAGACTGTCTCTTCGGTTTCCACCATTTTTGTTGCGATGACCTTGTTTCCGGAAGCGCAGAGAAAAGCGCAAGAAGAGATTGACCGTGTTATTGGCACAAAGCGCTTGCCCACATACGACGATAGAGCGTCGCTCCCTTACGCGGAAGCTTTCTTTCGAGAGGTAATGAGGTGGAGACCAACCATGCCGCTGAACATAGCGCACACCACCATTTCAGATGATATCTACAAAGGCTATTTCATTCCTAAGGGTAAGATCGTCATGCGCTGTTGGAAAGACAAGAACTCATCAATGAGAGTCGTTTATCATAGGTGCAAACGTGGTTGCCAACATTTGGTAAGTCGATTCCTCGTTGCAACCAGGACTTCTCCATCATACTTCTACCACTATCAGGGCCATGAGCCGAAACGAAGACAAGTATCCGAAACCCGATGATTTCATTCCAGATCGCTTTTTCGACGAAGACGGTCGCCTGAATAATGATGACACCGTACTTACTTTTGGTTTCGGGAGGCGGTGAGTCAACATTTCTTGCTTTTACCTGGTATTCAACATAAAATATCTCAGGATGTGTCCTGGCAGACACATGGCGTCCGCGACGGTAAGTTCACATATATTCCAAGTTATCCGGAGCGTGACCGCAGCTTTCCCAGGTCTGGCTTTTGATGGTGTCAGTACTTGCAGCTTTCAACGTCCGGAAAAAGAAGGACTCAAGAGGGAATGATATGGCCACTGATGTGCAATATACCGATTCCTTGGTCAGGTTGGTTGAGAACGGATTTTCAACCCATCACCCCAGTATAGCTGACTGCTCTGGGATTAGCCACCCTCTACCCTTCGAGTGTTCAATTACCGCGCGGTCTGCAACAGCCAAGCGCCTGATAGAGGAGGCGTCACTGATAATTGCCTAACACAATAATTTGTTGCAGATCCTGCTGATTAGATTTGTGTATACTTGTCCTTCGTAAGCTTCTTAAAGTTTCCATCATCATTTTATTGTCGGCGCTACGACTGCAAGGTCATGAGCAACTTCAATCAAGGGAATGTTTCATAGCTAAGAGGGCTATGAAGCGGAACTTGAGTAATTGCTGTCAGCTCGCCCTGGACTTCCTTTGCTTTATATGGTGTCGTATTGGTAGTGGTGTAATCGTGCTATTTATAGCCCGTCGGGATCAGGTTATGCATGCAACCTGAATTGCTCTTTACTAAAATGAGATTGAGCCTATAGCAACCTGTAAAGACGAACAAACTTGGGTATAGCACTCAACCTGTTTGCTGTAACAATAACACCTATGTGAGTGGCCATGGTCAATTACAAGCAATAGGTTGGCTTACACTTGGGTTGGAATGACTAGAAAAAGCTTCGTGAATGTTGGTTGTATTGTAGTCAATATCAACCTTTGATAACGCGCAGCACCTGTGAAGAAATGATAATATCGTGGTTGAGCGTGGTTTTTGACTGGTGGTACACCATTAGCAAGTGTACTTTTTCGAAGCCTGAGCCTGTAGGTACAAGCTTCAAAAGTCCAGAAGCACCGGATTTTCGGAACTCTCAGATATATCAAGGTTGCCACAGAAAGCTACGGGGAAAGTCTGCCATGAATCTCAAAAGATTTATAAATTCGTGTTGGCAGATGCATACAAGTTGAAGGCTGTGGCGATTGCTTGTTTGCACCTGAGCCAAACACAGGTGAAATCGCTAAACCTCGCTAAACTCGTGCCTGGGCAATGTGGGATTGACCGAGAATACTTCAATTCAGCTATGGTATCTGCACTCTTCCCACAAGAACTCACCGATCTCTTCATCGACGCGTTGGCTCCCCAAGCCGACGACGATGTCGGCAGTTGGCAGGCGCTTAAATCCTGCTCACTCGTATCGCACTCGTTCCGTCATCGTGCAGCAAAACATCTGTTCTATAGAATCCAGACTAGGCGGAGAGGGTTCGATTGGTCAGACCAGATTGCCCAAACCCAGGAGTTGCGGGATACCATCCGGAACAACCCCCATTTCCGCTCGTGCATGCGTGTTTTGCAAATAGGTACGACGCTGGGGACGGCACCATCTGCGATACACGATATCATGGACATCATGATGTTGGAAGGCCAGATTCACGGAAGCGGAGGTGGAGTTCACACATTCGAAGTCTGCGGAGATATTCGGGAGAGCTTGAGCATAGAACTTGAATCCTCTATCCTCAAGTTTGTGATGGGTGGCACTTGCACTGCTCAAAAGGGACACCTCCAGAGAATCCGAGTTGCAAAGCAACAACTTTCACCTTTGTTTCTGACCAAATGTACAGGAACCGTAACCGACTTGGCGTTACACTACTCCCGCTTCGTTAATAATCAAACAATGGATATTACAACCCCCGTAATTCGTCTTAAGAAACTATCCGTTGCTTTTAATCTAGTCAACTTCATGGCAACTCTAACCAAGCAATCTGCAAGTGTTATTCTATCGGAACTGGAGTCATTCGTCCTCCACACAGGCTCTACCAATATCCAGGTAGTGAACGCGCTGGAGGAACTATTATTACTCACAGCGGACAGCCTACGCACCCTTGAGATGTGAGTGAAGTCCACATATACGTTACTTGAGCTCACTTTTCTTCTTTGATTGGTAGTCGACAGAAGCTCTGCCATGCATCAATACGCTGTGCTCTGCCGTGGTGTACAGATCTCGGTCTACTCCCTCGTTTAACTTGCTTGCGATTATACTTTGGAACCGATGATGCCATCCATCTTTGGACATTGAAGCCTGCCCTCCAACTTTTGGATCCTTCACTTCATTCTTCGACCGCTATCCAAGCCATTGAAATCGTCGTCGACACCATTGTCAGTGGCAAACCAAACCTATACACGGCGTGCTGCGCCCATCATGGGTGGCAAACACTTGATGAAGATTTGGCTAGTCAAAGGTGCTACTTCCTTCGCACCGTCGATATCCTGATACGAGTGGGTTTGGCGTATGATATTGATGACCAGCAAAAAGAACTGGAAACCGTTCGCATGAAATACTATGATTACTTTCTCGGCGCGTTTACAAAACTCTCTGCCTCGGCTTCGGTAAACTTGAACATTGTGGTGGAGGTGTATTTCGAAGGAACACCACCTGTCACTCGTTCCATCGTCAGGGAAAACCTCGGTCGCTCCAGAATACTTTCTAGTGGCTGAACATAATTCTCAAGTGTTGAAGTATGTAAGTACTCAAAGTCTGCACAAGTGGTCATGTTAAGTACAAGTTTTGCTTTTGGGCCCCGCACACCATTGAAAACGCCCTGCCCGGCTTTTCATAGACAGCTATAAAGGAGTGTTGACTCGCGGCATGAATTCATAAGTATGCCATTTCATCGCTGACTTTGCTTGAGGGGTCTTTTTCTTTCTCTCATTTTTTCCGCTCTTCACGAGCGTCAAGAACAGTTCCTTTCTGATTGGATTCCTGCCTTGCAAAGCGATCGCCGAAGCACCGCCGAAGAGTTCGATGACTTGGGACATGCTTAGCTGCGTCATCAATTTCGCCGTTTACTTTTATTCCGTCTACCAGGTCTCCAGACTGCAATGAATGGAGGCTACTGTGCTCTTTCCCTGTCTTGCCCTGTCCTGTCTCCAGGTATTTTATGTCCACCTTGGCTTCCAACAGCAAAATGGGATTCGGGTTGTGGGGGTGTTCAGCGGAAGATCCCGAGACACTAGGTTGTCCAAAGGTTGTCGGTTGGCTACCCCAGTGGTACCCAGGGGGCGGTCTCGACCTTTGGACAACCTAGTGCCTCGGGATCTTCCGCTAAACTGGGGGTGCACATCACTCAAAGAAGAATAACCGTATATAAACAATATCAGTTCCATCCATCCCTTTCGTCGTTATGGTCTAAGTCAATGGCGGAAGACGTGTATGAATCAATCTCCGAAACACGCGAGACTTAAGGGAGGCTGAACCTAGACGTGGGTGAAGTCATCCAGTCCCACATTTACTCAAAAACCCTTCAAACAGTGACAACTAGGGTGAATCCCTGCATTCTCTTTTTGTCCATGTCCATTCATACTATACCAGTCTCTTGGAATCGCATCGCTTAATGACAATGAATGAATCACCGATATTCTGAAAATTGTCCACTCCACAGTCTACTCATCTCTCCTTGTACGGGCAAACAGGAAGATTGCTTTCCAACAGCTGGATTGTGCCGAGCTGGACCCAAGCTGGACATATATTCTGGTTGGGTTTCCCTTATCATCTCCCATACTGGAAGAAGACCAAGCCCTAGATGCTCAGAGTCTAAGGTAGGCATCCCTTCAACGCCACATTGTAGCAGGCATTCATGATGTAATGATAGTCTTTCAATTGGGTTGCTGGGCTAAGTAGATACAGATCGTCCAGACCTTTCCGTTTTCCGACAACCATTAATCCTCTCCCTCTTATTCTGTCTTCATCAAGGAGGCTCAGTGCCTTCTCGTGTCACTCCACAACTCTGGCCAACGTATGATGAACGACGACTCACCGAGTCCGCCGCATACGTCTGTAGGATTTCTGTTTGTAGGGTTGACTGTTGCATCAATGTAGGAACCGTTCCTGCTGGTGAAATATTTGTCCTGACATACACGTGAAATGTGTAGATTCTATGGCATTACGTGCCTACAAACAATCCAATACTTCAGGCGGTTCAGGAATGACTATCAAGTTGTGAAGCTTGCAGTGCGTTATTCTGCTTGTTTGGCATTCGCTTAGACTGATTCTCAGTAAAGGTCGCGGTAGTTTGGTGCGCCTTTTGACACAAATATGGGTATTCGAATCTGAACTTGTTGTTTACAATACCTAGGATGCTTGAAACATTGAACACATGTCTCTCAACGCATACCGTGTTGCGATATGTGATCGCCTATCGCACCACTGGTACTAATTTGAGATCATCGCCGTGGTAAGTGTAACACATGAACACTTTCGTGCAATCTCTTCCAACAGCTGAGATGTGTGACAGGAGTTTGCCCGTAAGTCAAGTAACCCAGAATTTAGGAGACTGACCGAGGGAAATCAACTTACAGCTTCAGTCGACATTCAATGTGAGAGGTATTAAGCGCGCCCTGAAGAGACTTGTGCTGACTGTTCACAGAGTCTTCTGATGTGTATCATATATGGGTGAGTCCTAATGTATTTTAAGGAGTACCTATGCAAGCTAATGAGTTTCTCAAAGGCTGTTTTCGTGGAGGATTTGGATTTGTGAGTAGCTCTTAGTGGTTTCCGATCAAAACAGAGTTTAGCGGGTCCACTGTGCATTCTAGTAAGCAAGAAGAACTGGATTCTTATCGCATTCATTGTGGGTGCCTCCTCAGCTAATGTTCATGCAGACTGCTGACAACTTGGTAGTGCTTCACCGGGTTTGCACAACTGGGTAAGACTTTATGCTAATACCTCTTTGTGACTGAACCTGAGAGATCTGAACAAGTTGCTGGGTGTTGTGAGTTTCTTCATTATGACACTTCATCCCACAGGACGGCCTAATTATGCATTTATTCACCAGCTGTTACTATCCTGGCGTGAGTAAAGATGTTATGCTGTAAAAATCAGTCACAGACCTATTCTTTAACTTACTTCCAGTCTTGGAGATTTTCATTCCACCAGGAATGACCGAAGAGTGAGGCGATTTCATGTCGGTAGCCGTTGGCTCACGAGTAATTGGTTACTAGATGGTGGACATGATATCGTTCTCTCTTAAGGCGACAACGGATGTGGTGATCTCTGGGCTTCTGTGTTATTATCTTCAGATCCGCAAGACCGGGAACGTTGCGTATGTGTTTCATTTTTGTCTGACATTGAACGTAGCATCAATTAGGTGTGATTTAGGCTAGGGGGCATCATGAACAGAGTAATGATTCTGACAATCAATAACGGGATTCTCAGCTGGTATGTTCATTTTGCATCCAGTCGCATTTGTAATTTAATTTCGCCCTAGTTCAATAGCAATAATGGGTCTCATCACAGCAGTCTCGGCGTCACAAACGTCGTTTCCTCATGCAATGTGTTTCGTTCTTGGAAAAGGTCATTATTGGATTCAGAAGTTGACTATTCCTTGTGTAACTGATTGATCATGTTGCAGCCTATTTTAACACTATTCTGTCCAGGTAAGCGCCCACGCTTTCTGCACCTAGAAGGCCCCGACCTCATAACCGTGATTAGTCTGAATGCGCGGAAGACACTCAATGAGAGACTGAACGGCGACATTGACAAGATAGGGAGTGCGGTTTTTCACCAACAACTCAGCGACATGGGAAGGGGACGCCGTGGCAGTGACACGATGCAGGTAAACATAACTACCGCTCTCAAATGTAGGAATGCCAAGTCTGACGTTGTTATCCCATGCTCTATCCAGGCGGCAACCATGAGTAGAGCACGACCCGTATAAGATACTTAAGCAGCAATTGCACTTGAGGGAGTGGAAATTTTACACTTTGAATGCAATTTGTGTTATTTGGTGGTCTAAGCTTGAAAACAGATCTGTTTGAGTCCATGATTCAATGCCGCATGAGAGCGTTGAAGATAGTACTGTCTATGATGCTTTGCGGTGGTTGACCTCGCAATTTTATAGCCATCTAATTAACTTTGAATATTCACAGTATTATCATTGCCACGACAACATATGTAGGCCACTCACTTGCCTGCAGCCATTGCGGGGCTTTAACCGGTTCTAGTTTTACGATGGCAGAGATGAAAAGCAGACTGATTCATCAAGGACAAAGTCCAATGGCATGCCAACAGAAAGACAGATATTACACAGGTGCCAGAGTCTGAAATAACCGGGACCGCAGTGCTGGAACTCTCTCTCTCTCTCTCTCTCTCTCAAACAATGACAACAATCATTGGAGACTTGACGGGGTCGGAAAAGAATCTACGTCATATTTGGATCATAATTTGACATGGAAGAGAGAGAGAGAGAAATCAGAAGTCAGGCTCAGCCTGACAGCCTCTCCATTGTAGGCATCATATTCACAATGGCATCTTAGTCAACTGTTGTACAGCCCTCAGTATGATTGATTTCCCAGCAGCCAGAATGCATTCTGATTCAAAAAATAAAAAATCGAGGAGATACAATACAAATAGACTGTTTGAGTGAGATGCACCCAAGGTTTGTCCAACTTAGAGCGTCTCCTGGAAGACTTTAATAACTGTCAGACGGCTTTCCTTTCTCTTCTGATTGCGGACGGCAACCTCGTTCAAGGTCTTCCAGCTCATGCGATTCCACATGTACGTGAACCTCTGTCCGGGTTGCAGAGGGAAATTCTACAAGATCGCCCTGAGGATTCATGTTTTAGAAGTTCAAACAGTCACTTATTGTCGGAGTATCAGCATACCTGTCTTGTATTACTAGCTGCAACTTGATGCCTAAGCTTGGATATGCTTGAAACAACTTGAGGGTCATTTGTCGTGTCTTCGTATTGCCATCCATGTCTTGAGTTGAGACTGCTCATCAAGGAGTTGGAGTATAGTTTGGCGAGAGGGAAATTGAATATCAGATGCCTGAAATACATCCACTGTCAATCTTTGCTGCAGTAGACTTCAAATCGTGGACATACAGTCCGCTTCCTTGCTGGAGATCAGTACTGTCAGAAAATCACAACCAACTGTGCAATAGTGTCTCGACGCACATCAGCGAGAAACACAATCATATCGACTGTTGCTAGGGTCGAAGTTAGCATGCCAGTTTGGACAGTGACTGATAGAAAAGGGATGTCAGTAATGAGGCATTTCACTGAGCACTTCCAGTGTTACTCACGTCGGATGATACGGTCAACAATCATGTCAGAGCGCGGGAAACCAGTCTTGTGTTGGTGCTTGACATAAGAAGGTTAGAAGGCCGCATGTGAGTCAGTGAATCTTTAAGCTACCCTGAAATGCATTCGTTGATGAAAGAAGAGATTGATATGAGAGGTGAGATGGTATGGCACCATGAAAGGTCTTTTTAAGGCGCGGAGACTTACAGGTACCACACAAGAACTCCGGTGATTAGAATATCACACACCACACCTGACGCCAGCCACAGTATAATTGGTCCCTGAATTGAGTTGGTTGAAAGGAGAGTAATTCGAATAGAATGTGCGAAGTACCTTTGTCTGAATCACAGTAGCGAACGTAGGTCTTTTCACAAATTCGACGGGAGTTAGTATACCACCGACTGAACAGCATACACAATAAGATCCTTTAAAAGTTTGGAATAGGGTGGCAGTATCGTACCTGCACTTGCAATGGCAATGGCAATTATCAACACTGGCCAGTACCATTTCTTAGTCAAAGCAAATGTACGCCAAGCAAAAAAGCTTTGAACCGCAAGTACGATGAGGACCTTGAGGGTATCAGTAAAAATGAAATTCAATGGAAGCTACAGCCTCTGGGGGCCAACCACTCACCGTCATGCTCGGTTCTGTTCAGATCGTGTTTGATTGGTAAGTTCAGTTGGCAGAGAATGTAGACACAAACCAGCGTCGACCACTGTTGTGATTTTGTGAGATAGCCTGAGCCCATTCAATTTACGAGCACTTACGCCAGTCAATTGTCAGCAAGTTGAGCACATCACCTGGAGCATTGATTGTGTCAAGTGGCAATCAGGTATGTAAGTATTATGCTCACCGAAATTGATGATCAATACTCGGTACAGGTAAATCAGGTCAAAGACAGTGTTGACAATATTGGCGACAAAGATGGCCGCAACCTGGGTGGTTATATAATGAGTGTGTAGTACTGGAGGCGAGGAGGATCGACAAAAAGGCTTACAAAAAGCTTGATCCATAACTTGTCCCTAGCAGGCAAGACTGAGGACTATGACAATTGGAAGCTCGTCCCAACGTACCGCTTGTAATGCGTGTAGTATAGATACAGTTGGGTCATCAAGATACCAAGGAGGAGGACATTGAACGTGAACCCGATGAGCATCGGGCCCTGTCTAGATTCACAGTGTCAGACAATACCAAGACAATACAAACATGAGCGCGGATAAGCTCACATCATTTCGGGTATACTTTGCATGATTTCAACGACAACAGTCCACGGTGCAGTTAATCGTGGTTGGACCTTTGGTGGCGAAGAGGAGAACGGAATGGTTGCAAGGCATTTAAGGTCTCTCCAATGGAACCCAAGTCGGCGCCGACAGTGCCGCTACCTATAATTAGTTAAGGCGCTGCAAGGTTTTGAAAAGCATCAGCGGTTTTTGATTTGGTGTTGCGTTCTATGTATGCTACTCGGAGCTAAAACTTCAAGACGGGAGGACATGACCTTGGGGTGAGAATGCGACTCTGGAAATTCTTTGACAGGGCTTGGCATCGCGAAATATGGAAGGTGTGTCAAAGTTGCGTTATGGTTTGGTTGTCGTAACACTGGGTGAGACCGCCTAGATGAAATGAAGTCTGGAAAGCGCTGGTCAACGAACCGCCGGAACCTCGAGGACCAATCCAAGGTGCTTTGGAGAGTCCATGCCTTGAAACTAATCCAAGAAAGTCAATGCACTCTAGCATGCGTGTCCTCAAAGCACTTATCAAAGTACCCACTGTGTTTCACTTATAAAAATATCAAGGTCTTCCATCACAGATGCCCGTGATGTTTGAGTCTTCAGAAGGAAATTACATCCTCCTAGACGGGACAGACAGTTTTCGTCGCTCAAAACTTAGGGTGTGCATCGCGACGAGGCGCAGTTGCGATCACGAACTGATTTGTCGCCCTAGAGCGAGATGTCGTTTATTTCTGGGTTTGACCGGACGAAGACGGCCCAAGCACCAGACGGCATAGGAGGTCCACGATTGTAGGTCTTTTGCATTCCCACTCCCGTCAGATTGACTCGGATTGTCGTTCAATTCCGTTCGCGTCGGAGCGCAATCAAAAGTCTCCGCTAAGAATGCAAGGAGTCAAAAAATCCCGGGCGGTCATTATCAAGTAGAGGAGGTTTGACCGTGCAGTTCCAGCCTCGCCAGTGATCCCTGTCGCGGTATCACGTGTTGCTGTATTGAAGTTCGCGTCCTTCCTTGACCTTGCGTTGACCACGACGACGCTTGACTTCATGTCCCAACTACTTGTCATGGGTAAAATTCTATCGTTGCAAGATTTTGTCCTTCTGCCAGTCCACAGGCCAATCACTACTGTATTCGATGTCACCTAACTGTCGATGACGACCTCGCCTGAGTCACTTAAACGTTATCATGCTGGGTCTTTGCATCCAACTATCGTTTGTGCCAACACTGCATGGTGCGGCAACTGGGCAGGATTCCAATCTTGGAAGCTGAGCCGATGGGCTAATGTGCCTTTGAACAACTATATCGAAAACATGGAGGCGTCGACAGTGGGGTAAGTTTTGCTCAGGCTTGCCGTATCCCTCGCTTCCTTGACCTACATCCATGTGCACATAGGCGAACAAGAAGCCGCCTACGAACGGAGCCACACTCTTTGGTTCTAAAAAAAGAAAACGCGCTATCGTGACCGAGTCTGCTGACGGCCCGTTGACGTATCGATTTATATAAAATGTGTGCATCGGCAGGCTGGTGGTTTCTCGAGGCGTTCCAAGGTTTCTCCTCGCCTGCACAGTCACCTACCATGAAATCCCACCGCCTTTTCAAGCCACTGCTTATCTTCTTGTCCGCATCCCAGTCTGCATTGGCACTTTGGCCAATACCCCGTAACCTTCAAACAGGAAACACACTCGTCAAACTCTCTTCAAACTTTGACATTCAAGTCAAAGCAATTCATAATGCACCTCAAGACCTTTTGGATGCAATAGCCCGAACGAAGTCTCGAATTAGGTCTGACAATCTCCAACGCCTCAATGTTGGTCGTGGTGCAAGCGATAGTGCAGGACTGGAACACGCGCCTTCCCTCACACAATTGTCTATTTCGCTTACTGGGAGCAGCGCAAAGTCAATCATGGAAGAAGCTACCAAGGATATTTCACGTAGGAGTGAAGCTTATTCTTTGAACGTTCCTTCCGGAGGAATAGCAACATTGACCGCGGCATCCACTCTCGGCCTGTTTCGTGGTCTGGCCACTTTTGAGCAACTGTGGTATGATGATCCTCAAGGAACCACGTACGCCTACCAAACCCCCGTTAAGATAGTCAACGATTCGCCGGCTTATGTCAGTTAGTTCTCTAATAGCTCTTATGATGTACGCGCCTTTCTGAACTGTTCTGCACAGCCATACCGAGGCTTTATGTTAGATACTGCAAGAAATTTGTGTGTTCCACCCATCATCATCCTCCACTTTCTTTTTTGCTTACCAATCCCAGCTTCCCTGTCGATGATATCAAGCGAACTTTGGATGTGATGAGTATGGTCAAGGTTAGTTAGACTTAATTAGCCCGTCCTTCAATCGGCTGACATCTTGCCTGTCTGACAGATGAGCCAGTTTCACTGGCATATCGTTGACTCCCAGAGCTTCCCCTTGACTGTCCCCGGATTTCCGGAATTGTCACAAAAAGGAGCCTATTCAGCCAAACAAATCTACTCTTCCGCGGATATACAGGACATCGTCAAATTTGCTGGAGCTGTACGTATCTTACAATCATCCATCCATCGCTGGGATGGCTGACTTGACTGCCAATAGCGAGGCATTGACGTGCTTATGGTGAGACAATGCCTTTGAAACCTCAAGAGCCCTCCGTTAACAAGTCGTCCAGGAAATCGATACCCCAGGACACACCGCTGTCATATCTACCTCGCACCCCGAACATATCGCCTGCGCCCAAGCGACACCCTGGGAGTCCTTTGCCAATGAACCTCCAGCAGGCCAACTCCGGCTTGCAAACGCTGCCACAGCCAATTTCACTGCCTCGCTGATCTCCTCGATTGCGCGCACACTGCCTTCAACGCTTTTCAGTACCGGCGGAGATGAGCTGAACGTTAACTGTTACACGCAGGATGCCCAGACCCAAGCGGACTTGAAGGCTAGTGGGAGGACGCTTGAGCAAGCTCTCGATGTTTTCACTCAGACTACGCACAATGCGCTGAAGAGTATTGGTAAAACGCCTGTGGTTTGGGAAGGTTGGTTCGAAGACTCGACTAATTTGAGTCTCTCACTCATTTATCTCGAATAGAAATGGCTTTGGATCATCAAGTAACGCTTTCCAACGAGACTGTCATCATGTAGGCACTCCTTTTCTCATTACTAAATATCGCACCATTGACAATCTGGCAGGGTATGGATATCGTCACAAAATGCGGCCGCAGTGGCTTCTAAAGGGCTACGGATCGTTCATTCACCATCCGACTATTTCTATCTTGTCAGCATCTCCTCTGTTGTTTCGATCCCAGTTGACTTAACCTGCTTCCTTCGCACAGGACTGTGGCGGGGGTGGATGGATCGGGAGTAACCCGGGAGGGTAAACAATTACTGCCGCTTGACATGCGATTCTTAGTATGCTAACTCAGTAACTATACTCAACAGAAACAGCTGGTGTGACCCCTTCAAGACATGGCAGAAGGTAATTACGTGTGTGGGGTTCATTTCTTGTTCTAACTATCATTAAAGGCATACACATTCGATCCTCTCGCAAGTTTGACCCCTGCTCAAGGACCACTTGTCCTTGGTGGTATGTGCTTCCTATGCCCAATCTGAACCATCGAGCTGACCTACCGACTTGTGATATCTAGGTCAACAGCTGCTGTGGACAGAACAATCATCACCGCAGAATCTTGACAGCATTATTTGGCCGCGGGCTGCCACATCGGCAGAGGTTCGTCAGCAATTAATTTCTCGAAAAGTTCGCGTTCTTGACGCTCGCTGCTAGGTCTTCTGGACTGGCGCAACGCTTCCGGATGGAACTCCGCGAAATGTAGTGTCTGCGCTCCCCCGTTTGCATGATTTAAGTTACAGACTGGTTCAGAGAGGTATCGGGGCCATTGCACTCCAGCCTCAATGGTGTGCTTTGCGTGATGGCGCATGTAATCTTGATTAAAGCGTTGGGGGCTGCACGTAGGGAACGTTGCTGCAAATGCTTTGGAGTCTATGTAGTCCTACATACTGCATGGGCAAACAATTGAACATTCACTGACTGCAAGTTTTGCGGACTCTGAAATACTCTTTCGTGAGACAATTACTGCGAAGCGCTCATCTCTTCTCTTACTCGAAGGGTAAGCAGACGCGCTTGGTACATTGATTTGACGGGGCCAACAGCTGAACCCACTGACAACGACATCACGCTGCGCATGGCCGTGGAGGCTTCGACGACGGTCTTCTCTGGGAATGTCTCTACGCTTGCTTCTGTAAACCGAGTCCACGCGCTGAAAGGTGACGAAGAAGTCAGAAGAACCCGCATAATAGGGGAGTCACATTCTAGGGTCCTAAGAAAAGAAAATACATTGTCGTGACCTAGTCTGGTGATGGAAGGTTGACCGTACTGAGGAAGGACTTCATGGGTATAAAGTGCGAGCATGCACGACTCGGCGATTCCTCCAGGCTTGCTTCTCTTGCGTACATTCTGGGCCGCCATGAAATTTCCGAAGCCACTTTTTGTCTTCTTATCTGCGTCTCAGTCTGCAGTCGCGCTATGGCCGATACCCCGTAACCTTCAAACAGGAAACACACTCGTGAAACTCTCCCCTAATTTTGACATCCAAGTCACGTCGATCCCGAATGCACCTCAAGACCTGCTGGATGCCGTTGCCCGCACCACCTCGCGAATCAGGTCGGACAAACTTCAACGCCTCAATGTTGGTCGTGGTGCAGGTGATAGTGCAGGGCTGGCGCATGCGCCTTCCCTTGCACGACTGTCTCTGTGGCTTACAGGCAGTAGCGTGAAGTCAATCATGGAGGAGATTAATAAGGATATAGCGGGCAGAAGCGAAGGGTATTCGTTGTCTGTCCCGTCTACGAATGAAGGTTTGGCGACCTTGACGGCTACAACTAGTCTGGGGTTGTTCCGCGGCTTGGCTACTTTCGAACAGCTATGGTACGACGATCCTAGTGGAACCACCTATGCCTATCAGACTCCGGTAAAGATAGTAAACGATGCCCCGGCCTATGCAAGTATGCGGAGTTGATTTCGTATGGCACAGTGCTGAATTCTTCTGCGCAGCCATACAGGGGGTTCATGTTGGATACTGCTAGAAACTTGTGCGTTCTGCCATGATATCTTTCAAGTCAAGTCTGACGATGTTGTGTCATAAGTTTCTCTGTGAATGATATCGAACGGACTTTGGATACAATGAGCATGGTCAAAGTGAACGCGTTTGGTCCCAATGCAAAGCATGAACTAATCTTATGCCTTGCTAAACAGATGAGCCAGTTTCATTGGCATATTGTTGACTCTCAAAGCTTCCCATTGACTATTCCCGGATTCCCAGAACTATCACAAAAGGGGGCGTACTCAGCCCAAGAAATTTATTCAAGTGCAGACATACAGGACATTGTCCAGTTCGCGGGAGCTGTGCGTACTCATTCTCACACAATCAAGGCATTCAATTGATGTTGCTGCGATAGCGAGGCATTGATGTGCTTATGGTAAGGGCATTGTCCTGCGAATGTTGAGGAAGCCCTGTGTAGTTAACGATATTTTCAGGAAATAGACACCCCAGGACACACCGCTGTCATTTCTACCTCGCATCCCGAACATATTGCCTGCGCGCAAGCGACACCTTGGGAGTCTTTTGCCAACGAACCTCCTGCGGGTCAACTCAGACTTGCAAACGCCGCCACAGCAAATTTTACTGCCTCATTGATTTCCTCCATCGCACGCACATTACCGTCAACTCTCTTTAGCACTGGTGGGGATGAGCTGAACGTCAATTGCTACACGAAGGATGCTCAGACTCAAGCCGATCTGAAGTCGAGTGGCAGAACACTTGAGCAAGCACTAGATGTTTTCACGCAGACTACACATAATGCGTTAAAGAGTATTGGGAAAACGCCTGTGGTTTGGGAAGGTCGGTTGATACTGAACTGCCTTGAGTTTCGTCTAATTCGACGTGAACAGAAATGGCTTTGGACCACAAAGTGACATTGTCCAATAAAACTATCGTGATGTATGCTTCGGGTTTCGTTTCGAAGGCTCGCTGTTGACATTCGTATCGATACAACAGGGTGTGGATATCATCCCAAAACGCAGCTGCCGTCGCTGCTAAGGGTTTGAGACTCGTCCATGCCCCGTCTGACTTCTTTTATCTTGTATGTTCTCAACCTCCTCTCCATTTTATTTTACTGATTTTACGGACGGCTGGGCCTTATAGGACTGTGGTGCTGGTGAATGGATCGGGAACGAGGCGGCCGCGTGAGTTTCAATAATGTGATATACTGACATAATTTGGGATGCCTGACTACTCATCTTGATCGCTTTCGCCAATGTAGAAACAGCTGGTGTGATCCGTTTAAATCATGGCAAAAGGTGAGAACCGATGATAGCATCCCTTGCTGCAAACTTACGTGGGAACCGACCAGGCGTATACATTTGATCCACTTGCTAGTCTTACCGCAGCACAAGTCCCCCTCGTTCTTGGAGGCCAGCAGCTTTTATGGACGGAACAATCTTCTCCAGAAAACCTTGATAGCATCGTCTGGCCACGCGCTGCTACTTCTGCAGAGGTTTGCCGTTGATAACATTTCCTGAAGCACAACTTGAAAGATATCGTGTTCTAGATCTTCTGGACCGGCGCCAATCTTCCCGATGGAACCCCGCGAAATGTTTTATCTGCGCTGCCTCGTTTACATGATTTGCGTTACAGGCTGGTACAAAGAGGGATAAAGGCCATAGCACTGCAACCCAGATGGTGTGCTTTGCGTGATGGGTCTTGCAATAATTAAATGGAAAAATTGGTAATCATGTGGAGTCGAGGTGAAATACAAAAAATGATAGAGCTGGCTCTAGTAAGTGGCGACGCGGAGCTGCAGTCTGTTTGGATCGAATTTCGAAACGAAAGGTCATATGCATCATGTACTGAAGGTGAGGACGCTTTCGCGTATCTTCACCTTAACACTTCGGTCTGCAACCCATTCAACCCGAACAAGATCTAAGGTTTCTGCTGTTGTCATATTGGCTGCATACATCGCCATCAGTATCAAATATTGTCATTAATATTGTCATTGATGCAAGTTCCTCACCTTCAGAACCGATATTAAAACTCAGCGTCTTGAATGGCTGTGAACCTCCATGTCCTTGACGGGGAGGAGCGCCAGGGTTGAAGAAGCTCGCAAAGCTTGATCCTACCTTCCATACAAGGACCGAGGACTCTTGAAGGGATATGGTTACTAATCTTCGTCCGTCGGGAGAGAAGCTGCAAGCTGTTATTTGCTTCTTATGGCTTTCGAGAACGTAGAGGCGGATAGCAGTCTTGAGATCATACATCACGACCGCACCCTCGTTTGTCCCTACTGCAAGTCTTTGTGTTGCCATATGGAAGTCCACTGTTGGGAATCTGAAATTAAACGTCTTAGCTATGCTTGAACACACATCACAAGTCCCCTCACGTTTTGACAACATATCCGATGATTTCGGTGGCACTGTCCAACACCAATTCCCGATTAGTGTTCGAATTTGGGTCCAACGACTTGACAACAGCTTCCATTAATCGGGGAAGGTTCGGTTGAAGAACATGAGGGCGCTGGGAATTTTTTTTTGAGTAAAAGTGAATTCTGAGATGAAATTTTAAAAAAACCTTTTTGATCAGAAATGCAAGTATTTGTAGCACAGAGCGACGGTGCTCCATCGAGGGTGGCGTCAGAATATCCAGACAAAGGGTCCCCATTAGAAGCGGCATACTGTTGGATGCAATTGCCAAGACAGCGAATCGCGCTTGTGCGCCCACGTTCTGTATAGAGATCGCGTCCTTCCTCATGCTAGTTGATAAGCTGAAGAGCGAACGAAGAATTTCCATCGAATCGGTATAATGCTGCCACACGTGGAACCCACGAGAACATAGATCGATAGCAAGGACCCGATATATTGATTTTTCATCGTGAAGGTACAGGCTGATTGACTTGGAAATATCAGTCAGAGCACTGGAGGACAATCACCCAATCAGTAGGTAGGTTGTTTGAATGACTCTGTAACATACTTGACTGTCAGAAGGCTGTACTTCTCAGAAGCAACACATCCACATATGAATAATGCCATGGCGGCGTTCAACGTTTCCTTCTCGGCGTCAGGCTGCAATGATGGCACTGCGACCAATTTACGAGATAATGTCAGAACAGATGGAAGTGTGGGTTGAAATAAACCGCACCATGATGTTGCCATTTCTCTGCGACAGTGGTAGCTTCTTCGTCAGACAACTGTGCGGCTGTTGCATCGAAAAGTGTTCGGATAGACAGCCGCAGTTCATCTAAAAACATAAGTATATGCCGTTTGACGAAGAGCAGCTCACTCACTCGATGCATCGAACCACTGCCGAGCCAAGAATTCCAGACTTGGGGCCTTGAACTGCGGACCTACGCAAGGTCCAAGTAGAGTAGAATAAAATGAAATCACTGTATTGGCCCCTCCTGCCAGCTCTTGAATATACGTCAGTATTGGATCACGCAGCTTCAGCCTGGACGTACCCTCAAATAGACTCATGGCCCGAAGGACGGATATGATAGCGAGGGCTCTGGAAGCGGAGACGTCAGAAGAAATGCACCATACGTCGCGTGGACTTTCATTCTGGTACAGTGTCGTCGTCGTGGCACTAGAAAATGATCAGGACGCCTTCAGATTGAATGAAAAATGAAAAGGATCGCACCTAGATAATCCAACCGTTGCTGATGAAGGGAAGGCGCCCAGCTTCCCGTAGCATATGGAGTCTACGTCCTCGTTCAAGCCTGAAGTGATGAGAGCAGAGAGGACAAGCTGCAGCCTGTCGAGAGTCAAGAGTATCTCGCGAACTTCGTCTTTACTAGTACTAATGCTTTTTGTAACAGCGATTGAATCAATGATGAAACGCTCTAGGTTGAACGACAATGATGCTGCTGAAGAAGAGATGTCAGAAGGTTAAGGAGGCGATAAAGTATCAGCTACCAGCGTCTTGCCCAATGAATGCATCCGAGATAGGTGTCCAAAGGGTGTGTGGGACACATGCATCCTTTTCGAGTGACCTGTCAGTTTAAAAGTTATTGAGAGTTCTTGAGACGCATATGAAATCAAATACTTACAGGTCTGACCAACCACCCTGGGCAAGCAATTCCTCGGCTTTATCAAGTCCCATTGATCTCCAAAGCTCTCGGGTTTGCGCATCCCACAATCGAGCACGTTGGTCACCATATATGAGGAGCAAATTATGGCCGCCCAGACAGATTCTTTTCAAGGGAGCAGCGGAACCTGGCACAAGATACATGCTACAAATGGAATGAGCATTTCGCCTGTTGGGACCCAAAATAAGGAAAAGCTAACAATTGAAAGCCGTCGATGACGATGACTGCTATGGTACCATCTCGAGAGATGCAAAGCACACAACCACGCAATGTACCCGAGTTCTCGTTCTCAAACTGGAGGACTTTGATAAGCGGAGTAATGAATACCGTCCATCGGGCGACGAGTTCGAAAGTGCTGCACAAGTAGCACGGTCAATGGACTGAGTTGAACGATCGAAGGGTTATCACTTACCTCATGGACCAGAACGCAATAGACCCGTCGTCGACACCTCCAAGAATGTACTTCTCCCTCGTTCGTGGATTTTGAACAACATGTAGTCCCGTGAGATATCCAGCCAATGCAAGATTGGAAGTTTTAATCGAAGACGACGTCAATAACGAAATCTTTTCCGACTTCCTTGCAATCTGAGCTACAGAAAACTGGCGTAGTCGGCCATCGGCTGCAAACAAGACGACCAGGAGTCATTGATGATCTTGAAGAAGCTGGAGTCGACTCACAATATCCCTGAACCATGAGGCCTAGTTCAAGTGGCAACACCGATGTCAAAGCAATTTTTGAAGTCGGTTCAAAGTCGCCCATCCTGGTTTCCCAAATCGTCTGCGAGGGTTGTCGGGTATTTGAACCTGGAGGACTATGGATGGAATACGATAGGATTTGCAGTTGTTGGTCGGCTTCAATTGATCTGCTAATGATAACCTCGTGGGCGCCTGAGAATTTGATCGTGTCATGGTGTCCAATATCAATTGTGCGAACGAGCTCTGGTCTGGCAAACAGATTTTCATCATTATTAGCAAAAACGAAGGAATACTAAGCAAACTTACTGAATATGTAGCATCCCTTCATGTACAAGGTTAGCATCGACTTCTTCGTTATCCGCGTTGACCAACTTAGATCTGTACACCTCCGTTCGATTCTGAAAGGACGCGACTTTAAAGTAAGGCCGCTTCAAGTCAGGGTGAGACTTACCTCAAAGGAGAGGGCATACATTCCATGATCCAGAAATGCGGCTTCTCGAATGCCAACAATCGCAGAATGAAACAGGACTTTGAAAGATCGTTGTTGATATTCAAACATCTGTAAAGACGATAATCAATGGCATTCTTGCTTGTAGATGAAATAACACACTGTGAGCTCGCGATGTGCCCATGCAATCCCACACAGTTTTCCTGCTTCAGAGCGATGGAACCTCAGTCCAGAAAATGTAGGATCTGTCAGCAGAAAGCCTATATCGTGCGGCTCCATAAGCGCCGCTTTCGCTGCATCTCTCTGTACATCGCTGTCGTTGTCCCCATCCTTGAGTGGAAGATATTCGCCGGACCGTGACATCATGGATTTGAAAGGATTTGGGATGGGTAGGGTGGATAGATGTGGTGTATGATGGTGGTGGTGATGATTGTCGCTCTCGTTCTTGTTTGAAGCGACTCGCAATTGGACCATGGGTGGAGAAGAGAGTGGTCGCAGCTTCAGCACGCGGGTGATGAAATGCCCATCGCGACTTATGGAAAAGAAAGTGGAACTGCCTGTGAGGAAAAATTAGATAAATGACTGTGTCAAACAGCACATGAATCTACTCGCCATCCTCTTCCATATGGATTCCAAGGCCTTTGGCAGGACCATCGAACTCCCATTGAGCCAACTTGGCAAGCCGCACCTCCGAAGGTGTGTTGACGAACTCAAATATGACGCATTGAGAGGTCTCAAGCGATCCTTCTTCCATGTCCGGTGTGGGCGCCGACGTACTCATGTCTGTCGCAGCTGCTGCCACTAAATAGATGGTCTGACGTATATATCAAGATTTGGTTTGGACATTGCGAATCGTCACATACCTCTTCAAAATATGACACAGTCAAGTTGCACCATTGCCATGTGTCCTGGGGTCTTGACGATTCTTTGGCTCCAGCGCCTGTACCTCGCTCCAACGGTATCTCGCCAGCATGGGCCGTGGCAAGACAACTACCATCGTCTGACGAGAACACGTACATATCCCTGAGAGGGGAATTCAGAAAGATAAATGTGATTTGGAAATGAATACACACCCAGTTTCTTGAAGCACAGCCAAGAAACGACCGTTTTCGAGAACTTGGATCGACCTGACGGCGTGTCCCACACCAGATCGTGACGGAATTATGCGATACCGTAAGGCCCATGGGTTAGCTGGTTCCGGGGGACGAAACGAGCTGTTATCACGCGGAGAGGCGGGGGCAGAATAAATTGGTGGAGTGGGGGCACGAGAGTTGGTTGCCGATAGCAGGGATCTGGGACCCGGGTTCTTACGCTTTGAGGAAAGTACAGGCTCCACGACAGACGATGCTGTCGACTTGTGTGTTCGATCGGAACCGCTATCCGAGACTGAATACCTTTCACGAGGTTGCTTCCCCTTGAGAATGTCCTTCAACTTATCTGGCTCGTCCTCAAAGTCGACATAATTTTTGGGTGCTTCCACCTTTTCCGTTGTGATTCCGGAAACGACGCGGGGTTTCGCGGTAACATTAAATGTCGGAGACAGTACAGAATTTGAAGGCGTCGGTGAAGCAGATTGCGAGTTGGAATGGGATGCTTTTGAAATTCGCGCCGTTTTAGGCCTCAAGGGTTCGTTAATCTCGGGAGGTCGAGTATCAATCACATTGGAAGGGGGTTTATTTGGGCTTTGGAAAACATACAACGTGCCGTCTTGGCATCCAAGAACCAATCCTTGACCCTCAGCGCTTTGCACAGCGTTGCAGGCCATAACCCAATGCTCTAGCACAGTAGGACGTGAGCCTGTTAAGCTAGATTCCAGAAAAGCGCGTGTTTCACATCTCTCGTTTTCGTCGGCACGGATGGAGGATATGCTGGGGAAGGAGAGAGGAATTGTGAAGTATGCTGTAGTCATCTCTGCGCTACGGGTTGAAGAACGATTTATCTTTAATTTCAAAAGTCTTGACTGCATGCCACCTTGAGTTTTCATTGACTTCCATTGATAGAATCGCTCTCACACCTTTCCGAGAATTATAGGTGTTGCAACTATCCACCTGGTATAAGCAAGACAAGTTATTTATGATATGGCATCAGTGAACCAGTAGAGGTGGGCAGGGCTCGGACCCATCACTTGAGCATCTGATGGACTCGTGACGGTCACGTGCACAGCTCATCCAAACTGCTGGGTGGTTGTACTTAGAACTTTCTGCCTTGGCAGACAATTAACAGGGCAAGCCAGAGTTATTTTTGACACTTATCCTCGTTGAAGCTGTTTGTTCGGTTAGATGACCTGGTAAATTTGCAGCTGATCAATATCTCATAATTTGCCAACATGGCTAAAACACTCTGCATTTGGCAGTACCTACGTCGAGCAAACGTCGAGTGGTATGCATACATTTGTATGCGCGGACGATGATTCTGGTGCGCCCTTGATTACCGCCATTAATTTGATGTTTAGTTGCTACAAGTTCAAGCAGGTGACGTTGCATTTTGTTACCGAAATCAGAAGTGCGGACCGCCATGGAAAAGAGACTACAACACCTGACGGTATATGTCATTCATATATCCGTTACTCTTGACATTAGTCTCTCTGTGTCGGTGTATAGCCGGCATTCATTGCGCTCATTTTAACGAGACGGATATAGCTCGGTGCGTCTCAGCTCCACCCTTGAGAGAGAAAACCAGTATGGGTTCCCGGCGGATTGAAACCCAAGCAGGCTTTAACCAATGAACGCATGTGATAATGCATCCTGACCATCGGGTGTTCGTCCACACATGGGCAACTGACTTTTAGACGTCCTTGAGATTCATAAGTTAGCATTGTCATCAAGCTTCCTTGCTGATGTCTCTGTACCCGGCCCTTCCTACCCGCCTGAACATGGTATGTCAGTGACAACATCCAAAGTCGCAGATGACTCAAGCACACTTCGCTACAGTATGGGTGGCCAAATTTCGGTCCTAAATATATCCGATTAGACTCCAAACCTCAACCACACATAGTGGTTGATTGACCTCCCGTAATCGCGATTCACATAAAGGATAGACGTCGCGCACGATTAGCACTGACCCTTCCATAAAGCTGACAATATGAGGAATCTAGGTGTCATCAATTTGATAGTTCTTGCTATAACGAATCTCGCTACTGGGCATTGTGCGTGTCGTTTATCGATCAAGGCTTCGAACTCCGAGTCGCCGTAATGCTGAAAACCCGCAGACTTGTTCGCAGATCTGATAGTGAACAACACAGTCACAACGGACTGGCAGTATGTTCGCATAACGGCTAATCATTACTCGAATGGCCCAGTAAGCCATTTCTTCCAGTCGAGTAAAATTGAGATTGAGGCCGACTTTCTATGAGGTCACCGATGTCACTAGTCAGCCAATTCGTTGCTATGAGCTGGATTCAACCGCGGCAGGCCAGTCTGGAATAGCCACTGTGGCCGCAGGTTCTACCGTGGGCTTCAAGGCTAGCAACACGATGGGTCATCCTGGTGTATGTCTTACAAATCAGCCAAGCTTCAGAAGAACTAAAGAAACCAATAAACAGTACTTTTCTGCGTACATGACGCCCGCCAGTCCTGCTGCGAATTCAAACAGTGCTGGTCTCGGAAAAACCTGGTAAGTCTACCAGCCAGTTTCCTCCTCTTGCACATCATGCGGAGTTAAAATGTTCTCCGAACAGGTTCAAGATATGGGAGTGGGCTCCGAGGTGGACTGCAAGCACAGGACTGATTTTTGATTCAGTCAGTACGTAGGGCAGATCGGCACGCAAACCACGTCATGAACGCTTATCGTGCTTTTCTTCCCAGACATTGATCGCTTCAATTTCACCATTCCGAAGTCCACACCAAACGGGTACGTTTGCGTTAACGTTTTCGCGAGGTTTGATTTGGGTTTGATGATGGCTGACTTTCATTGACAGTCAATATCTTTTGAGAGGTTTGTGAATCATTGGAAAGAGTTACTGCGGTGCTCATTCCCCTATCATTCTAGGCGAACAAATTGCCCTGCATCTTTCCGGGACAGCAAATGGCGCACAGGTGATGGCGTTAGGATATTGATGACATCAATACTGAAAGGCTTATATATCAGTTCTATATTGGCTGTGCCCAAATCAACATAGTCGGAGGAGGCCAAGGTGCCCCATCCCCCACCGTTTCATTCCCAGGTACCGTATTAATTATCCCTTGCATTCCGATATCGGAGATCATAACTTTTCGACAGGCGCTTATTCTGCTACGGACCCGGGCATCTTGCTCAGTCAGTGCCCCCGTTGAAGACAAGTATTACGTGCAAACTCACAGGATGAATGTAGATATTTATGCCCTACCATCCGGGTATTCAGGATACAAAGCTCGTCAGTACCTTCCCCGCTCATGTTGGAAATCGCTTCTGAATCGTGGCGCTTATTTCCATTTCTCACTTACCTTGCTAATTGCCTGTAACAGCGGGACCTGCTGTATGGAAAGGGTAGGTGGATAATAAGTATGGCGGATGTGAAAGTCAAGAACAAGGTCGTAAATTACCTTGAAGAACATGCAGTAGTCAATCTTAACCAGTTGTTTCCGAGGAATGCTTGGTGCTTTTATTTGTGCCAGTTTGGTGCCAGTGGGTGTTTTATGTTTTCTGGGAAAACCAAGCAACTAGGTGGTTTCAGGTTGTCTTGCCGAACTGCTCTAGGGTTCTTCACGGCAAAGGTTTACAGCGCTACAGGCAGAGATCGAGATCTTGACCAGCATTTGGGCCTCGGTGAACATGCTTCTACCTCGTGTTGTATGTAGTAAGTACGTGCTCGGTCTATCTTAGCGCTCAATTGATCAGATGATTGGTGCTTGAGACCAAAGGGTTGCCACCTCGTGGTTGACGAAATGTGGTGAGGAGGACAAGGCTGTGTCGCCCTTTACGCCGAGTCATTAACACCCAATTGACACCTGTCAACACCTGTCAGAGTTGGCAGAACTTTTGGAACTGCGTTTACAAGTAACGATAGGGTCTGGACACAATAGGGAGCGGCATGACATTACATTCGTTCCCTGCCTCGTTTACCCAAATCACATTCATGTCGATTTAAAGGCTGTCTGAACGCTCGAGTCAACATCATCAGCATGTAGAGTACACGAATTGTGCATTTCAATAGCGTTCGCTCGAGGGCGGCCCATCATGCATGTAAGGCGACGAGGACGTCAAGTTTTTTGAGTTTGCATCCTAATCGAGTCAGAAGACATTCATGCAGTGTCTCCGTACAGCAGTTTACGGACTAGAGCATAATGGAATGCGATGATGGATAACAATACGCCAGCCCACAATGAGCCTTTGACGGTCATACTCGTAATACCGAGTGTTTGTACAATCGATTGTAATCGATGGACCGACTGTTTGGGACGAGCGCCTGAACTTTAACATTGAGGTGTCCCTAGGTACCGGAAACCATTCCGGGGCCATCTCGGACCGTCCGGAAGAGATTCCGAGTCCTATACCTACATCCGTTAGATCAATACCTGCATCGGGGAGATGGTCGAAGTGAATGCATTGCGAGTGAGCAGCAGGCATCGCTTGATTTTGGTCCAAATCTTGACAAGCCCACGTATTTTATTGGGTAATGGCTTCCATGAACTGCGATATAAAGAGCGTAGGCAGGTGGTTCGACTACTGTAACTTTCCTCTCTTCGTCTACCTGCTTATTCTCAGTGATTTCTATGTCAATTATGAAATATCCCAGAGGTTCATCCCCGCAGGCAAATAAAGCGTTAGACATTGCTTTCGTCGGTTAGTTCATGCATACTGTTTGATTTCCTTCGAAATTAATTCTAGGAAGTCCTACAGTCGCATCTTTGGTTGTCGCCATGTTGTTATTGGCAGTAGCTGTCGTACATTGTATAGGATGGCTCAGAGAACGCCAGCAGAGAATTCGGGATTGGACAACACACCCATCTATCGCGTTGCAATCGATCGATATCACGGGAGGCAATCATTCTCGCTCAAACCGTATATGCGCCACACACCAAAAAGATAGATAACGACGGTACTACAGCAAGTTCAATAGTGCATCTCATTCGCATAGCTTGAAGAGTAAGACGAAGAATAACTTCTTGTTAGGGACCATGGCCCTTAAAATACTCTACCATACCGCCATCGGACTAGAGCCTCACGAGACAGGTGTCTTTACTAATTCCACTTAACATCCATCCCCTTTATAATACGAGGAAGGCATCTTGTTCGCCTTCCTTTGAGATTGACTTTTCAAGGAAGGTTGAACCTTGATATCGGGTGTTATCACTGATACCTCGTATCTCCATCCTAGCTAGTGGCCTCATTCATCGGATTGCACAACACACGACGATATCATACGAGAGTAGAAAATTCTATGACCGTAGAAGGGATCGGCTATACTCTATCCGCAATTTGACGCCCGCAGCTCTTTGAATTCGTTTGAGTTTCATTACATTAGATTGCCATCCACGAAGGTCTCCAAATTTCTCTGGATCTCCTGCAACATGCAAGTAAAAGTTTTCTCCAACAGAGCTACAGAAAACCGGGATCAGTCAGGACTCAGGATCTTTGCTTGCCCGTATTGAGAACTGAATCCTCCTTCCCGTTCTGAAACAAACCAAGGAGTGGAGCTTCCGTATTCGAGGGTCGGTTTATTGAACGAGCAGGTTCTCCACCGGCGCCGCTGAAAATCCTTTCCGCATCCGCTTTCACGTCGTCCGAATGAAGTCGATATTGTCGTGGCGTTATACCTTTGCCGAAAGTCTTCGTCATATGATTGGCGCAGAGCAGCGCGACCACGACATTCATCAGGTGGAGAGGCACCAACGCGAACGCCGCCCTCCAAATCTTTGTGAGGAGCTCGTGCTCAAAGTTGTACAGCGCCCCTTTGCAACCAGGGAGTGGCGCACGGAGGTAGCACCGCTTGCTCGGCGAGATCTCGTGTAATGGGCTATAGTAGCCACAGCATTGGAGCGAATCTTGAACTCTTAGTCGGCCGACAGGCGTGTAGTAACGGCTCCAGTTGAGGTTTAGCTTGTGGTCCAGAGAGAACGTTTCACGTTTATACGCCACGTAGCCCACCGTCAGCATAGAGACAAAAGCGGGCCAAAGCAGCACAGTGTAAACTGCCAGTATGGGACGAGAATTAAGGAGTGCTCCAGTTATTCCCACAAGAGCCGCAAAGAGCAAAAGAGACCCAGCCAGCGTAATAAGAATCAGAATGTCGCCATCCGCTACGCCCATGACGTCCGCTTTATCCCATGCTGAGGAATGGCAACGACATTAGACAAGCAAGGCAAAGAGAAATACAGACGGCACCAACTTCTGAACCAGGTCATGAGAGCGCACATGAGGCCCGCAGTACCGTAGGCAAACACTGTTGTAATAGAGAAGAGGAGGCACCACTTAAAGACCGTCCATCGAACGACATGACTCGACCCAAGACCTTGGCCGTCTTCCAAGACCCCCGTGGCCTCCGATGTCTCGGTTTCTTTCCCAGTTTCCCGGGCTTCAAGATGACCCAATGATAGAGGTCGAGGCCACTTATTGGTGAATTTATTCGTAATTCCGGGAGGCAGAATGAAGCCAGCGTGTCCAGAGTCGAGAGAGTGGGCGGTGTCTGCACTGACCGACGACATGTAGCTACCCGTCGACTCGTCTGAAACGTCCCGCATCATGTTAGGCGTCGTGCGGGGTAGAAGCCCCAGGCATTCAGAATTTAATATCGCGGAGGTTGATGTTCTGAGAGTCTCAGTAATCCTGTTTGGCGGATAAGTAACTTCTACTGAAGGTATATCTTCCTCCCTGGTGTAATCTTCGGTAAGTGCGTTGGAAGTATCTTGGTAATACCCCTCATTGCCTGGCTCCACTTGCGCAACACTGAAACCGCGAAAAGCGTAACCAGGTCTACTGTTGGCCTGGTTTTGGTGCCCATAGCTTTCGACATGCACAGTGGGAATAGCAGGAAGAGAGGGTGAGGGAGGTAGATTTTCATAGTGAGCCGGTGTTTGCCTGTGCGTGGTTGGGAAAGGATATCCATCAAAGTGTCCCGACGCCCCTCGAGAGCGTCTGCGAAATCCGGAATCTTCACCACCTCTTGATACAGAGGAAGAGGGTCTGCGATGATGCATATTGTAGTCGTTGTTCATTGTAGTAGACCATTCAGACCGGAAAATCAAGCGCCTTTATACAACGACCTCGATAATTGTGATCTGGACTGAGGCTGACATTGAACCGTTTTTGGATCTTCTGGCTCATAAATTAGTCCGTGACGTTGAGAATTTAGTACAATAATGAGGGCAAAGAGCAGGCAGGTACAAAGAATAGATGGTCCAATATTGGATGTAAGAAAGCAAAAGTAGCATGTTTTCGACAGGATTAATGTTCTATATTGATAGACGCCGCAAGGGAGAGTGGTATGCATAAGCCGATAAGCAAATGAGAGGATAAATGAGAGATGTGTGCGAGGGTTGTATGTCCATGATATATATGATCCAGAGTCCAGAGAGCAGTGGCATAGACTATGCAGCGTTCAAAGCAAGTTCGATCGGGCAGTCTGCATCGGATATCTGGGTTGAAGCAGAATGATCGGAGGGTAGTCCCATGATATCCATATCCAAGACAAGGCGGAACTTCAGAGCTGATAACCATTCACAACGATGTTGAATAAAAGCACTTGAACAAGCAACGGACGACCAAACTTACGTGTGCGTTTGCTATCAATATAAAGAGCCTTGTTCTTGCAGGCGTTGTACCAGTTCAACCCTGCAATATTTTTGGCTTAGTCACGAGGGAATGACAGCGTAACGTGAGCACTTACAAGTCGGGTCACTGTCGTTTGAGGTGACATATGTAAAATTGAGTGGTAGCAGAATTTCTGGGAAAGCTTTTGCTGGCAGTGAATGACGAGCAAAGGAACCAGTTCCAACAAGTCGATTGGTGTCGAGGTCGTAAACTTTGGCACTGAGATGATTAAAGTTGACAGGCAGAAAGTTGGCCGATGTGTCGACCTGCAGTGACGCATAAGCGGGGAAAGAGAAGTTGGCGGGGGCACGCGAGAATTTCGTAGGAACTGCCTTCGCCCAGGATCCTGTAGCGTTGACAAGGGGAGTGCCACCATTGAAAGAGAAGCTCGGGACTCTTGGGATAGTGAACGCGAGGACGACACCAATTCTGCGCAGGCATCGGAGAAGAATGAAGATTTCAGGAAAAGTGAAGGACTCAAGAGATCAATGGACATACGCGCAACACAATCCGAATAGGAAGAATACCAGCACTTTACGAGTAAAGTATTTTCCGCAAAGCCCTCGCTCTCCTCGATGCCAAGACTTCCAGAACTGGGCTCTGGTTTCTTGTTTCCTTTCTTTCTTGCTGGCTTTCGTCATTTGATGCAGTTCATCTTTGGCCCACTCCGGGCCTAGAGCAGGGACAGTGACCATCTCAATCTTGCTTTCGGTATCCAGATCCTCCTTCATTGGCGTCGTGGGAGGAAGTTGACTGTAGCTAGCATAACTACTATAAGTCTTGACTCGCATGTCAGAACAGATGACATACCCTGTGGGTGCTTGACCAAGTCCGAAGGCAGAGCTATAGCGAGGGCCAGCATTGTTGAAGTCAGCATAGACATCCCAAGCATCTCCTTGCATCCCGACATCCTTTTCTTCATCTCTGCCTCCTTTCAATGGTTCTTCCCTCCCAGCATGAAAGAACGACCCTTGGTTGTAGCCAGCGGTCCCAGAGCGTCCACCATTTAAGTGGTCCATGGAGCTTCTGTCAGGTGTGAAGAACGACGAAGCATCATCTCGTCCTCGTACACCAGGTCTTGCTGGTTGTGCTGCGTATTCGGTATTCAAAGCATCGATTGAAGATTTCCTTCCACCGTAGAATGATGAAACATTTGACTTCCTGTCGGAATCCATTAGGGAGAAAATGAGAAGAGAAGGCCCTGAAGAGGTCTAGGGAGGGGTCGTGGGGGAGATGAAACGGCGGAAACTGTTGTAAGCCTGAAAAGGTTCCCACGCATGGTATGATCGTCTTTTGACGAACTTGTGAACTCAGTGAAGAGTCTTAGGCTCAAATTTGCGAGGTGAACCATTTCTGATTGATGTGTGCTAAGGATTCAAGATTCAGGTCTTTCATGGACATTACCCCAACTTGCTAGGGACTACTTTGCAGACACACACACATTTTCCCAGTCTAGATTACCGCTGCTTGCAAAACGCAATCACAAGTAAGATTTGGCAGAGCGGGGCGACCCGAGCAACTCCTCACCTTGGTCTACTCCGCCCAAACTTGCGTTTCAATCTTGTAGGGATATGATATCCGACTTGCATGCCACCGTTGGAAGGTCGCACACTTTCAAGAAATTGCAGGATCGTCAATTTCACACCCATAGAATCTCATAGAATTGTCGTCAACTCGATAATGGCTCGATGAGATAACTTCTCAACAAAACAATGGCAATCGTTCCCATAGTTAATCTCCTGTCAGTTTTTGTGCATCTTCTTTTGTTTGATATTTTTGACTCTTCCTCCAGTCCATTCGTAACCGGACGCACGACGTACACTCAAGCTGTCCGCACCTATGAATTCTCCTTCAACGGGAGTTTTCCAGGTATTATGCTTCGTAGGAGTTGTTTTTTATGCATGCTCTTTTGTAGATTAATGTGAAAAGCCAACTGTACCGGAGTTCCGGACCATTCAGTGTCGCTCATATCGAGATGCAGTCATGTGGCTTCGCCCACGAGGTTATCGGGTCGACAAGTGGACAGAGTCCGAGACTGTCTTCGACTATTGGACAACGGTCGAACTACGTTCATTCGCTCATCCTGAGAGTTTTTGAGCCTTACTGACCTCTACTTATCCGCAGATGCTGTGTATTCGCCTAGCTCTCTAACACGACAGGGTGGCATACTGACTCCACATAGACCAATATCCCTTCAACTTGGTTGTAGCTTGAGATCATATCCTGAATCTCAGTTTATGCCATGAGAGCCAAGGGGATAGATAGCATCTGCTCTCAATCGCTGTTTCTGGTCATCGAATGATTCTTGCCCACGATGGTCTTAGACCCGAGTGACCTTTCCCCAAGTACGGTCGGCCTCCAGCGGCCTCCGTCTTTTCCCAAGCAAGTCAGCTTCGATGGCTTCGACAAATCACTTGCCCTACGCCATTGAAGATTCATGATCGGGTCAGTTTCTTGTGATTAACATGTTGATAAAGACTTCTCCTGTTTCCCCGCAATTCAATAAAATCCTCCGCAGCCCAATGGAAAAAACTTCCACAGCCTAGTCCCCTGACGTGCACGGCCTGTCAATGCAATGTCAAAAACCATGCATCCAAAGGTTTTCGTTGGCTTTAAACTACATCGTCAAAAAACATTTGCAATAACCGTGCGATTTTCATTGTGAACATCTGACATTTCTGTCCAAGTTTATCCTAAATACCTCCAGCAACCATATAAGACTCGTCGCTGAACCATATGGGACTCACGAGAAGGTCGGGTCAGCAGCTGTTCTAAACCTATACTGTGATTACAACGGCCACCGATATTGGTCTCCATGTTCCCGCTCGCGATGTTGTTCAACAGCATAAAGGCGCTCAACAATACCTGTCGGAACACCAGCCATGTTCTCCCAGATCCTGGTCGGCCTCGTCCTCAGTGCGGTGTATGCATCGGCAGCCCCTACCGCTGTGCCTACTATCAAGCTTGATGGCGGGACTTTCACCGGGAAGGCTAGTGGAACCACCCAAAAGTTTCTCGGCATTCCTTTTGCCAAACCACCGTATGTGTCACTCTTACAAGCTCACGTTGACTCCAGGTTCTGATATGTCTCCGTTAAAAGGGTTGGAGACCTTCGCTACAGGCTGCCGCAGACAATCCCAGCATACAATGGGTCTTACGATGCGACCAACTTTGGTCTATCATGTGGACAGCAGGCTATCGAGCTGCCCATAGTGCAAGGTTTGGTGGGCGATGCAGCTAACTATATCGTGAACTCGATATTCGGCCAAGTTTTTCCTGACTCGGAGGATTGTAAGTGCCATGAATCTCGTGTGTCTCGAGTGACTTAGACCAGGCATAAAGGCCTTACTGTGAACGTTGTGAAACCTGCAAGTGCGACGTCTTCATCAAAGCTACCAGTGGTAGTGGTACGTGCATGGCCGAGATTTCTGGCAAAATAGCAATATTTATGGGCTCGATTGAATCATTACAGTGGATGTTTGGAGGTGGATTTTTGCTTGGGAGCACTTCCATGTGAGCGCTGTTGCCAAACAATGTTGGCATAAGCTACATGATGTCTTTAGGTACGACGGGGCCTCGATCGTATCTCGTTCCCAAGTGATTGGAAGTCCCGTAATATATGTCAGCATGAACTACAGGTGTTTATCTACCTTTTTCTTTTGTGTGAACATCACTGAAAAAGTCAAATCAAGACTTACAGGGTTCGGGTTCTTAGCTGGGAAAGAAGTCAAAGCTGCCGGCATTGGCAACCTCGGATTGCAAGATCGTAGGCAGATCTCATACAGTACTTGTGCACATCCTGACGATGTTTCAGAAAGGGAGGCTCTGCGATGGGTACAGAAATATATCACGCAGTTTGGTGGCGATCCAACAAAAGTCACCATGTAAGTTGGCAAATATCCTATTCATGCTGTGCCCTCACACAGTGACCAGCTGGGGAGAGTCGGCCGGGGCTATCTCCGTCTCTCTGCACATGCTCGCCAATGGGGGAAACACGCAGGGATTGTTCCGCGCGGCCTTCATGCAGTCCGGAGCACCC
Organism: Crassisporium funariophilum; assembly: GCA_014925845.1. Lineage (NCBI taxonomy): Eukaryota > Fungi > Basidiomycota > Agaricomycetes > Agaricales > Crassisporiaceae > Crassisporium > Crassisporium funariophilum. The sequence continues at coordinate 1,789,190 of JACGCL010000006.1, forward strand.
ATACCTGTCGGAGACATCACTAATGGTCAGAAGTACTACGATGCAATCGTCAGTGATACAGGATGCAACAGTGCCGCAGATACGCTTGCTTGCCTGAGGGCAGTCCCATATCCAGCACTGAAAGCAGCCATTAATAAATCGCCTGGGATTTTTTCGTATCAGGTAAAAGCTCTTGCTCTACTCAAGTGCTTTTAAGTTTGACTTCCTACAGTCCCTGAACCTGGCCTGGCTTCCCCGCACAGATGGAGTTTTTCTCTCAGATAATCCTCAAAATCTGGTCCAGCAAGGCAAAATCGCCAATATCCCCTATATCACTGGTGAATCTTGATTTTAGAAATACATGGCCTGCTTGCATTGACCCGAGATAGGTAACTGCGATGACGAAGGCACCCTCTTTTCTCTCTCCACCTTGAACATAACGTGAGCTCCTATCGGTTATATACCTATGAACAGCTGACCGATGTGAGAACAGCACGGAAACCCAGTTGAAGCAGTACATCAAGACCGTGTTCCTTCCAGGAACGCCAGACGCGCAAATAGATCAGCTGGCCGAGTTCTACCCTGGAGACATTACGCAAGGATCACCCTTCAATACTGGGATCTTGAATGCCCTAACTCCACAATTTAAACGAATCGCGGCATTCCAGGGTGATGGTGTCTTCCAAGCTCCCCGTCGATGGATGCTCCAGAATACGGTTCCAACAAACCCAAATGTCTGGGCATATGGTGCGTATAGAAGCTCAGTTATAACGGTTCTACTTTTAACGATTGCCCTGTTCCCTTTTGGCAGTGAGCAAACGCCTCAAGGTTCTGCCTGTGCTCGGATCGGTATGCGAGATCTTTCATACATGTGAATGAAAAGACTTCTGACTGTCTGATGCGTTTCATAGGTGCACGCGTCTGATATTCTCAATATCTACGGCGGAGGAGAGTTGGGCGACCACCTTATCCGCTTTGCGACCAATTTGAATCCGAACAGCGATAGCCTCTTCTCATTTCAATGGCCCAGATATACTTTGGGCTCGCGCCAGTTACTGACGTTCCTGGACGGCCTTATCCCTCTTACCTTATCGCCAGACACATACAGGCAGGATGGCATGAATTATTTAACGACCGTGACGCTGCAGCATCCCGTTTAACGACCTTCAAGCGCCGAACACCCTCCGAATTCACAGGTCGGGTCTTCACACCACTAACAATGCCGATTTTTTGTCCAGGCTATGTAGAATGAGGGATACATTTCTCTTGGTCGCCATTTGGTGTATGAGGGGCGGGGATGATTTATTTATGGAGATGAAACAATATATATTCATGTTCAAATTGTCAAATGATGCTTTTCGGAGGCTTATCGCTCAAACCTGCAATTCAGCGCTCATTTGAAAGCATTGAAGGCCGGTCTGGGAGTCTCCAATTCGCGGTGAAAATGTGCAGATTAATCGAAGCTCAACGGCCGTTGAAAGAAAGCCGTTGAAACAGTGATAGCTGATGAATGGTTAAGCGGGCCCGGACCCTGTTGGTGTGGTGGAGCCGTTGGGTAAAAGGGTGGGACACCCCCATATTCATTATGGAAACATAATTTACTAGAGTAAAGCTGTTTGAAACAGCACACTAGTGAAGAGGATACTGGGTCATGTATTGTCCGACAAAACCCCATGATAGAACATGGAAGTTGGGCTCGCAAAGTCTGCATGGCTTAATAGCACCTTCGCCAAGGTGCCCTACCATCGTATGAATTTCTGTATGGCGGTCACCTGCATGCAGACAAGTCATTGCATGTTTTCGGTTCGAACAATTTAACAGCATAATAACCGTTTCCATGATATCCGTATACTTCGGGCCAGAATTGTATGGCTCATAAGTGATATGTAGTTGGCTCAAACGGTAAATATACAACCTGTATGGAGCACGAACCCCAGTTATTCCGCCGGGACCACTTGGGGACAACAAGACTGGATCTCTCTTTAAGGTGACCGGTTCCGGTAAATAGATGTCGTTAACTTTGGGCGAAAGAGAGAATGGACAAGTGTTGGGAAGTAGCACTGAGGTAATTTGCCGCTGCTACAAGGAGATCGGTGATAAACAGATAGTCCCCTGGCCAAGAGAAATCACCCATGGCCGGTCTTCGCACTGCTTGCCGCCTGGGACTTGCACCATCGATAAATCTGCGTGTGTGTTGCCTGATATAAGTGCAGTCCCTAGAGATTTATTCGCCTCCCCAATGGCAACGAGAAGACCAAATTCATTTCTTGAACAAAACGCGCCGTGGAAGCGACGTTTCGGTCAATTTCACGATTGACTACAGCCGGTGTGTAGAGTTGTGTCCCATGAAGCGGAGGGCATCAGCAGCGACTTATCCCTTTACATATTCACCCTCAACTAACAGCTTGGCGTGACGCTTAACTCTTCCTCAAACGGAAGGCATAAATAGTCGAGGGAGGGAAGACAATACGAGTAACGAGAAGTGTCATGAGAAAGAAGATAGTGTCGATCGGGGCCCTCCATCGTGCCTCGAGGTCTCGGCAACAGAAAGTGGGTCTCGACCAGGAGAAGTACGTTAGATGGTACCAAGGCCAATCAATGGCGTCCTGTAGATCTGGAAGTTTTCAATGATATACATAGAGTAATGTCCTGACTGGTGGCCGTCAGATCTAAACCGCTCAGCGTTGCATGTCGTACCTACCTGTACTATAAGCTAGATCACTTTCGCAGGACAATGCTTCCGGATCCAGAGGGAGGTTTCCTCCTTTGCATTCAGCAAAGGGTCTAAAGGTGCAAACTTCCATGAGTCTGCAGCCTCGTCGGTGTCTTTCAAACCTGGAGGGTACATCGACAGTGCGGCCAAGGATAAGTAGGTATGGTACGGATCTTGCAAACGCTGGATGTCAGCGAACTATTTGTCTAAAAGAACGCAGAGGACAAATACCAGGAGTTTCGCCGGGTGCCTTGGCTATACCGCCATATTTGAATTGACATTTAGATAAGAAATTCGCGAGAGCTCTAGAGTCAACCATGTCACCTGCACCCAAGATCTAGATGATGATTATAAAATCTGGGTTATAAGAAAGGGATGAAGGTAAAACAGACCTTCAGTGCGGCACCGCACCAGAAGCAGTAGCACGCATCTGCCTCCTTTCCAGTCCGACCACAGAACCCCCCGGATTCATCTTGATTTCGAAGTAACCATTGAATTGTTTGCTGGCGTTGGGCAGGCGTAAGCCCTTCAAAATCACTTGTTGAGGTTGAGGCCAAGGCTAGCGAGGCAATCGCAATGTATGTAGTTCCACCTGATTTGGAGTTAAGCCATAAGTAGTCCTGGGAGATTGAAGATTGGGACGTACCTTGCGCTTCGCAAAAAGGAGATTGCCCATATCCACCTTCGTATGTCTGCATGTAAGGTAAGCATATGGATGAGACCCTCCCGAGAGGGAATAGATACCCTGCATTTCCCGATAAATTCCACCGCGTGGGGGACATTCACTCCCGACCAATCGTGGAGCATGCTGCTAAGAGCAAACGCACAATATAGAGTGCGCAGATCGGACTCGTTGCTCCCAGGAACGGTCGAAAAACTGTTCCAACAAGGTAAGAAGGTAGTTCGGATTGTGGTCTTTCTGGCGCGAGGTTACCTTCCATCTTCAGGTCTTTGGCAGGATCGTAGAAATGTGACGATCCCTTGCCGATCTAATCTGGAAAAATCATCTCGTAGGATGGCGAGTGAGAGCAAGGCGGTATATGTCATGATAATGTGGGGAGTATCGTAGTCTCCGTACTCGACGTCCTGATGATAGGCCGTTTTAGTGCTCGAAACTAATGAAGACAAGAGCGCGTAGACGAACCGATAATGGATTGGTCGAAAGGTGCTGGGGTGTCATGAAAGGGCTTGGCCTGAAACCTGTTCCATATTTCCCCTCTGCAAGACAGAGTCGTCAGTTACGCTGCGCGGTTCAGAAAGGGAATTGACCTACTCGCTTGTTGCTCCCAAACCCATTCCTTCCACAACTGACGATCTGCCACAGGTATTTGCTCCTCCAGAATGCCAAGCAGATCTAGAGATCCTATGCAATAGAAAGCCAGCGCCAATCTTTCCCCGACAAAGAACTCATAGCGTTAGACGCAAAGTTAAAGTCGACAAATTGAATTGGAAAATCACCGTGATGCATCGACGTCAGTTTGAGAAGCCGGAAGCCCTGAGAAACGCAAAAGTCAGTATTCAAAAGACAAATGTTTATATGGAAGGACCGACCGCCTCGTAGGCAGCGTTTGCAGTGCTCTGCATGACCTTTACGTCCAAGAATAGGAAGCTGGATGGGCTGAATTTCCATAGTTGATGTGTCTCTTGACGTTGTTCGGCTTTAGCTGCTGTTGTTACAAGCTTGAGGATAGTATGGGGGGGAAACTGGCAATGACTTGGTAACTGCAACCCTCTCGTGCGTCTTATATGGCGGAACCGACCATTATTTTTATACGAGTTTCGCTGCTGAGAGTATGAGGCCTGTCGTTGAGGAAGAGAAAGGTCAATATGACTTCGATCATCAGCGAGAGAACCCAGCACAAGGGCTCGTCCAGTATGCGCGGAGTGCAATTCCGGAGGAGTTAATTAGACTTCGTTGCCAGCTCGCGCAGTAAGGTGCAAGGGACTTGGAAGGAGGAAACCTCAAGGCCTCATGTCGCACTTGATCTGAGCAAGTCTCTACTATGCAGGTAGCGCATGATCCATAATCATAATCAATGGTGCTCAGGTTGCGAGTTTTAACCTTTCGTCTGTCAAAGAACATAAAAGCGCATATGACCAATGTTGGTGAGATGAAATGAACGATTGGGACACGCGTTAAAGTGTTAAAGAACGCCAGAAAAGCTGGTTAAGTACAGTGGTACAGAGTTCGCGAAGCGCCCAATCATCGAAGACGCAGGATAAGAAAAAGAGTGCGCGCGTCGGTAGGGGCCTGAATAGTAGTGGATGAGGGGTATCCACCCCATCTCACAATCCCGCCATACCCATCTGGAACGACCCTCTTGTCGGTAATTGAGCTTGGCCGCCCAATGGTCCTTGTTGCTGAGAAGTCGCTTGAGGTTGAGTAGATGGTTGGAGTACTAGCCCAGCCCCTGGCAGGAATGCTGGTACGGATTTCTCTTCCAGGTCGGCATATAGCACAGTCATTTCCTTTCGCTCCTTCCCCCAGTTCTCTGGATCCCAAAATGTGTACTGTCCTTGCTCGCCCACCCCTCCTTGAACCTTTTGGGAAGGCGAAGTGCCACTTTCCTTTGTGATCCATAGCCGAAGGTCCTTGTGGTATCGCCAATTACGATTCCATCTGTTTGATGAACATGAGATATTAATGAGATAACCAAGTTCGAAAACAGGAAAAGTCAAGTAAGAAAGGGAATATTAAATGACGTACAGTTCCTGTGCGGCAACTTCCTGCAGCGCATCCCTGGGACTTGAGTAGAACATGAAAAAGAGTGTTTCGTCGCTGAACATAGCTGCTTTTGCTGGACCAGGCGGTGGTGCTTGCACACTGAGGTAACATGCTGGCAGATGGAAGTCAGGTTCTACAGATCGAGCGGCTGATTGGTCTGCCCATGGTGTAATGAATGTTGAATATAGATTTCTGAGTCGCGCAGGTCAAGTATCTGAATTCGGATCCCACGAGACCCCTAACTCACCCCGCATACGCCATATCCAGCCCCATCGTCCCCAAATCCGTTCCTATACTGCTCAGCCCATGATCTGGTTCCGAATTTGCGTTCTTCATCATGGCAATGAGAGATAATAGCCCCCATCGATCTGCCGCACTTATCAATACTTGTTGTGCCGGTGTTTGAGGAAATTGTGTATGTGATGTCGAATTAGGCTGCAATGAACTTGTGTTTGCTGGGATATTCGGTGTTGGTATCGGATTCGAACCTCCGTTTGGGTTTGATATGCTAGGATTGGCATGCGCATCGCCTGGATTGAGTCCGTTTGATGAAAAGAGTGGTGGCGCGCTCGTCGTGGCTGAATTTGCGATCGTACCAGGTGCATGAGTTGATTGGTTTTGTGAAAACGTGCCTGCAAAGAGTTCAAAGAGACCGGGTATAGGTACATAAGTCACGAATAGAATTGGGCTGTCGAAATACCATTTTGCTGTATAAATGGGAAGAGCGTTGACAAATGAGATCCTTGCCTCACCATATAGCGGGAAATAGCTTACACCACTGACGCCTCCAGCTTGCTGTGATTGTGCAATGGGATTAATGTTCGGGGAATTCCACGCAGCATGCGACGCTTGGTTCAGCTTCAAGGAATAGTTGTTCTGCAATTGACAAAGAGTCAGCTTTCTGGAATTCACCAAAACCAGGACTCGAGAGGGACTGTGAGCTAGGTTTCCATGATGCAGACCTCGTAACATGACGCGTAGGTATAGAAAACACTTACTCTTTGATGCTGCTTCTCGGCCTCCGTCTGTCCTTGTTGAAAGCCAGGATGCACGTTTCTCGACTGTGTTGGGCCCAAATTCAGCATTCCAGGTGTCTGCAAGCCACCGGTATGTGCAGCAAGCAGATTTTGCCGCGGTTGTTGCTGTTGTTGTTGTTCCGACGGTTGAAAACCGTTAAGCCCAGGCGGGTGAGAAAGATTCTCCGGCGTCGAAGCTTGAATTTGTGTAAGGTCGCGACTTTGCTGCGCCGCTAGTGATTGTCCTCCGAGCGCAGGGAAATCGTCTGGTGTAAAATCTCGTGTTTGAGTTCCCGCCGTAGAACCGCCCAAAGCTCCTCCTGAACCTCCCGTGCCTCCCACCAACACGCCCGTCCCCGCCTGACTGGCATAACTCGTAGTCCCTGCACCCGTCCCGTTGTTGCTACTACTTGGATTAACGTTCGCTGGCGATGATCCTAGTGCTGGGAAGTCGTTCGGGTCCAAACCTACTTCACTTGTTGATGATACCGAAGGTGCGGTTCCAATTCCGAGGTTCGAAGACTGTGCAAGCAATGAAGACATCGTATTCGATGTGCCGTTTGTCTGTTGTTGTTGCTGCTGCTGCAGAGAAGGTATCGTCTGTTGCTGCAATACGCCTGATGCCTGATGTTGTCCAAGCGTACCCGCACCGAAAGCAAAGCTACTTTGTCCACGCGGTTGATTGAACCCTGGCGTTGGCTGGGGTGTATGTGTCTGCACCTGAGACTGCTGGGTGGTCGTTCGATGATTGTTCGGTTGAAGGCTAGGAACATAACCTGCACTCGGTTGAAGGACGTTGCGCGGTGGCATGCCATACGAGGGATATGGTGGTCGGAATTGGCTGGCCAGTGCAGGATTCGCCGTAAGGTTTGGTGGTCTCTGCTGTGGTTGACCTTGAGGAGATTATTGAGAAAAATCGTCGCGAAGAGGTTTGGAGCTTGTCGACTGGAGAGTTTTACTCACCTGCTCGATTCATGGCTTTCAAAAGCGGCAAAAAAAGATTTGAAAAGATCTGGGGCACGGTTGTATAAGTTTATAACAGGAAAAACAGAGAGGTAGTGGCCTACATAGTGTCGTAGTGGCAATGATAATACTGTGAATATTCACAGTTAATTGGATGGCTATGGAATCGCGAGGTCGACCTTTGTTTGAGCCTTTGTTTGGCTGGCTCAGGGAAGACTTATGTAAGCTCCCTTGCGCGCTCAACCTGCGCGCCCTGCAACGTCGTGATTCATGACTTCAAGTATATCGGTGTTGACCGCAAAGCATTATAGACAGCACTATCTCCAACGCTCTCGTGCGCGTTGAAATATAAACTCAAACGGACCTGATTTCAAGCTTATGACTACCGCTAAATATCGTACAAATTGCATTTAAAGTCTTTTGTTTGAAGTATAATCTTCCACTGCCTCAAGTGCATTCCTGCTTGAATATCTCACACGGGCGGTGCTCTACTCATGGTTGCCGCCTAGATAGAGCATGGGATATTAATGTCAGACTTGGCATTCCTACATTTGAGAGCGGTAGTTATGTTTACCTGCATTGTGTCACTGCCACGGCGTCCCATTCCCATGTCGCTGAGTTGTTGTTGAAAAAGCGCACTCCCTATCTTGTCAATGTCGTCAATCAGTCTCTCACCGAGTGTCTTCCGCGCATTCAGACTAATCACCGTTATGAGGTCGGGGCCCTCTAGCTGCAGAAAGCGTGGGCGCTTACCAGGACAGAATAGTGTTAAAATAGGCTGCAACATGATCGATCAGTTACACAAGGAATAGTCAACTTCTGAATCCAATAATGACCTTTTCCAAGAACGAAACACATTGCATGAGGAAACAATGTTTGTGACGCCGAGACTGCTGTGATGAGACCCATTATTGCTATTGAACTAGGGCGAAATCAAATTACAAATGCGACTGGATGCAAACTGAACATACCAGCTCAGAATCCCATTATTGATTGTCAGAATCATCACTCTGTTCATGATGCCCCCCAGCCTAAATCACACCTAGTTGATGCTACTTTCAACGTCAACCAGAAATGAAACACATACGCAACGTTCCCAGTCTTGCGGATCTGAAGATAATAACACAGAAGCCCAGAGATCACCACATCCGTTGTCGCCTTAAAAGAAAACGATATCATGTCCACCGTCTAGTAACCAATTACTCGTGAGCCAACGGCTGCCGACATGAAATCGCCTCACTCTTCGGTCATTCCTGGTGGAATGAAAATCTCCAAGACTGGAAGCAAGTTAAAGAATAGGTTTGTGACTGATTTTTACCAGCATAACATTCTTTACTCACGCCAGGATAGTAACAGCTGGTGGACAAATGCATAAGTAGGCCGTCCTGTGGGGTGAAGTGTCATAATGAAGAAACTCACACAACCCAGCGACTTGTTCAGATCTCTCAGGTTCAGTCACAAAGAGGTATTAGCATAAAGTCTTACCCAGTTGTGCAAACCCGGTGAAGCACTACCAAGTCGTCAGCAGTCTGCATGAACACTAGCTGAGGAGGCACTCACAATGAAAGCGATAAGAATCCAGTTCCTTTCGCTTACTAGAATGCACGATGGACCCTCTAAACTCTGTTTTTGATCAAAAACCACGGAGAGCTACTCACAAATCCAAATCCTCCACGAAAACAGCCTTTGAGAAATTCATTAGCTTGCATAGGTACTCCTCAAAATACATTAGGACTCACCCATATATAATACACATCAGAAGACTCTGTGGACAGTCAGCACAAGTCTCTCCAGGGCGCGCTTTAATACCTCTCACATTGAATGTCGACTGAAGCTGTAAGTTGATTTCCCTCAGTCAGTCTCCAAAATTCTGGGTTACTTGACTTACAGGCAAACTCCTGTCACACATCTCAGCTGTTGGAAGGGATTGCACAAACGTGTTCATGTGTTGCACTTACCACGGCGATAATTTCAGATTAGTACCAGTGGTGCGATAGGCGATCACATATTGCAACACGCTATGAGTTGAGAGACATGTGCTCAATGTTTCAAGCATCCTAGGTATCGTAAACAACAACATCAGATTCGCATACCCAGGTTTGTATCAAAAGGCGCACCAAACTACCGCGACCTTTACTGAGAATCAGTCTAAACGAACGCCAAACAAGCAGAATAACGCACTGCAAGCTTCACAACTTGATAGTCATTCCTGAACCGCTTAAAGTATTGGATCGTTTGTAGGCACGTAACGCCATAGAATCTACACATTCACGTGTATGTCAGGATAAACTTTTCACCAGCAGAAACGGTTCGTACATTGATGCAACAGTCAACCCTACAAACAGAGATCCTACAGACGTATGCGGCGGAGTCGGTGAATCGTCGTTCATCATGTGTGTGGTGGAGTGATACGAGAAGGCACTGCGCTTACTCGATAAAGACAGAATAACAGGGAGACGTTGGGGAGACGATTAATGGTCGTGGAACACAGAGAGGTCAGGACAATCTGTATCTACTTATCCCAGCGACCCTTTGAAACGCTAAGTTGGTCCAGCTCGGCACAATCAGATAATTTGGACAGCATTCTTCCTGTTTGCTCGTACAAGGGGAAATAAATAGACTTGTGAGAAAGGGGATGGAAGCCTTTGGGAGCCAGGGATACCTATTCAGCAATTCCAAGAAATTGGGGTAGTATATGAATGGACATGGACAAAACGAGATTGCATAGAGTCGCCGAAACGCTTCTTCTCGATGCATCGCTATGTGCAAGTGGATTGGCATATAGTTGCTTAGATGGGTTTTCTAATCACTGCTTCATTAGAAACTGATGGAAGTCGTCCATCATTGTCCGGGCGACGCAAAGGTCGGATGGCAGCGAGTTCTAGCTCTCAAAACCAATGCAAAAGCGTCAAGGAGAACGTCGAGGCGATCGGCGAAAAGAATTCTCCGCTACGCTTCGGCAAATTAACCCTTGATTACCCGGCTATCTCCCGCCACGCTACTTAGGGCGGCTCAAGTTGACCCTACCAGACCCCTTGCAAGCCAGGAACTACACATCTTGTGCCATCCACCTAGATTTTAACGACGAAAGAGATATATCTGTTTATACCAATTATTTTTATCAAGTGAATCCCATCTTGCTGTAGAAAGCCAAGTTGGACAAAAAGTACCTGGAGACAGGACAGGCCAGGGAAAGAGCACGGCAGCTTCCGTTCATCGCAGTCTGGAGACGTCGACGGAATAAACGGCGAGATTGGTGACGCAGATAGGCATGTTCAAAGCCATCAGACTCTTAGGCGATCTCTTTGCAAGGCAGAAAGGAACTGTTCTTGACGCGTGTGGAGAGCGGAAAATATGAGAGAAAGAAAAGGACCCCTATACTTTGAATTCCTGCCACGAGTCCGCAACTGGAAAG